>OZ014525.1:271584950-272784950 GCA_963966055.1 Lathyrus aphaca
AATGCAAAAAGAATCATTGTCCAACTCTCAATGGTTAGGCAGAAATGAATTTTTGAAGTTTGTCACAAAATATTGCCTAATAATGAATTTAATTCCATTGAAAATGATTAAAAGGCATCAAGAACAAAAAAGAAATTTGGTTTGAGAGTTGGACAATGTTTCTAAATGTTTGAAAATGTTACATGAATTTTTTGTGATTTTTAAATACCTAAAAGTATTTTTAATTAATTAATTTTCATTAACTAATTAAAAATAAACTTTTAAATGTTTTAAAAATTATTTTTAATGCAAAAAATAAAAAATAAAAATATTTTTGTGTTCTGAAAATTAATAAAAATCTTGACAAAAATTTTCATAATTTTTAAACATTTTTTGCTATTTTTAATTAAATGTACAAATTAAATGAGAAAAATGTGAAATAAAATTAATTAAATGAGAAGTATGTGCAATGGACGGATCAGATTGAAACTGGGGAAAGGCCTGTTGACCACACGCCAAATCCAAGGGACTATATTCAAATCAGGCTAATTAACTAATTAAACTTAATTAATTAAGTTAAATGGAAATTATGAATTAATGAGATGATCTAAGCCATTGGTCCACACGCGGGAAACTTAATCCTAGGGCCCAGATTCAAAAACACACTAATTACTCAGCTAACCCTAATTAGGGCAAACTAACTTCAGGCGGCCGGAACAGTGGTTCCGGTCGTCTTCTCCGGCGGGTCAAAAACCATAAAACATGCTACAGGCCACCATTCATCAAATTGAACACAGGGAAATGATCCTCTAACATCATGAAACATGAATCAATCATCAAACAACATTTAAACTACATGAATCAAGCAAATCGAAGCAAACATTTTTCACGGGAAAAACTTCAGAACATCAATACATACTCATTTTCCACTCATTTTCATTTTTAAACACATCATGATGATCAGGATAACATGTAGAATCAATTTATAACAAGTAAATGAAGTTCTGGAAAATTTGTTCTTGATGGATACCTGAACTGAAGTTCTTCGAACTGGAGCTTTCTGAGCCTTTCTCTTATGCAAACTGACTCCTCTGGTCCCCCTGAGCTCAATGGAATGCTTCAAAACTTTTGTTGATGGCTGATTTGGGAAGATGAGTTCTTGTGTAGCAGATTTTACAGTTGTGGTATATGGTGTTTCAGGCTGTTTTGGTGGTTGATTATTGTTCCTTGGATGATATGTAACTCATTGGTGAAGAAAAAATGGAAGTTTGATAGCTTTGGAAGAAATTTCGAAGAGGTGAAGATTTTGGCAGTTTTTGTGAAATCTGATTGTGTGTCTGTTCTGAGCTCATGTGAAGCTTGTTTTATGATCCATAAACCATTCCTAAACTATTGGAAAGAGTCAGAGGAATTGACATGTACTGTGGGAATGGCATGGGGCAATTGGCCAAAAATTCAATGGTTGGTGTACTTGCAGCATGGGCTATGGCAGAGATTATTCCTTGGCCTATATTGCATCAGCTTGGGTCAAGGATAGCCCTTGGATGATTCATGAATGACTGCAGCATTTGGATCATGAGCTAGAAGGGTTTTTGCAACTTGACAACTTGTTAAATCTCATGGTTTTTGGCTATGTACATGTGAGAAACCTTTGCTGAATTTTGGTGTGTGATGCCTCATGAAGTCATGGCAATGTATTGAAACAAGCTAGAGGTCAAACAAACCCTTTGAGAACCAATTTGCAAGAAATCCCTCTTTGCACTTTCATGAAAAATGACTTATGGCTATGTGAAAATCAAGGCATAGAAATGGAAAATTCTTTGGGACAAACTTATTTTTAGACATTGGTTCATGTTTGTACAAGTTTAGAAGTCCATTTGAAAGCACAATTTGCCTTGGCAAGGGATTTTGCAACTTTGCCTCTTTGGTGGAAAACTTGAAATTATGTGATTTTTCCCAACTTTGACAAGCCATAACTTTTGATCCAAAATGAATTAGAATGAGTTCTTGTACTTTTTGAAAAGGGAATGATCCATTCTACAACTTTCATGACCAAAGTTTTCCCATTTGAAGCATTTTTGAATCAAAAAGCAAGGGTTGAAAAAGTTTCCCAAAATGGCAATTTTCCATTACAAGTCATTTTTCCCAAAAAGTCAACTTTGCAAATGGCTTGAAATTCTTCAATCTTGTGAAATTCTAATATCTTCTATGATCAAATAAAGATCATACACAATTAAAATGATGAAGAACACCCTTTGGTTGGGTCATTGGGGGCCTCAGATGCCCTGATTTTGCACTGACTTGCTCAAAAAGTCAACTCTTGGTTAGATGCCTTCCCCATGGAATTTCTTCATGAAAATTGATATGCATGATCCCTATAGCATATAGAGACCAATAGAAACAAGAATGACCAAAAAATTTGGAGTTATGGCCATTGAAACCAAAACCCTAATTCTAGGTCATGTGTGTATTAAAACGTGGCTCTACTTCCATGCCTTTCTCAGTTCTTGTGATTCTTTGAATTTCTTGACTTTGTGGGGATACAATATGATGCTTGAACATACATGGACCCCTTTTAAGTGATTGATGACCTTTGGAGTGGCTCAAGAAGCTCTTGGATTGCTCAGATTACAAACCCTAGATGCAGATGTCTCAGAACCAATGCAGTGAGTCAAAAATGCAATATGAGATGCTATGATTGAACTTATGCATATGAAAAGATCACAAGCCATGGTGTGGATGGGTGAGGGAAAATTTGGGGTGTTTACAACAATGAAACCCAGGAGTTTACCAGATCTAACTACAAAATTACACTTATTTGGGTTCAATCTCAACTTGTATTTCTTCAATCTCTCAAAGAGCTTATGCAAATGATCAAGGTATGGTTCTTCATTTTGGGACCTGGCTATCATATTGTCCACATATACCTCTATCTCATGATGAATCATATCATGAAACAAAACCACCATAGCACGCTGATATGTTGCTCCGACATTCTTCAAACCAAATGGCATCACTTTATAGCAAAAGGTGCCCCACTGTGTAACAAACGTAGTCTTCTCCATATCTTCAGGTGCCATCTTAATTTGATTGTAACTAGAGAAACCATCCATGAAAGAGAATACTTTGTGCTGAGCAGTGTTGTCTACCAGAACATCAATATGAGGAAGTGGAAAGTCATCTTTGGGGCTGACCTTATTCAAATCTCTGTAGTCTACACACATACGTACCTTACCATCCTTCTTAGGTACTGGTACCACATTTGCAACCCATTGAGGATAAGAAGTCACGGCTAAGAACCCTTCATCAAACTGTTTCATCACCTCTGCTTTAATCTTTTCTGACCTTTCGGGACGCATGCGACGAACCTTCTGTTTCTTTGGACGACAATCTTCTTTTACCGGTAAACGGTGAACCACAATGTCTGTATCCAACCCTGGCATATCTTCATAGGACCAAGCAAAGATCTCCACATAGTCACGTAACATCTGAATCAATTTTCTCTTAACATTATCTTCTAGTTCAGCCCATATCTTGACCTCTTTCCTATTTTCTTCAGTCCCTAGATTCACAACTTCAATTGGCTCTTCATGTGGCTGTATAGCTTTCTCTTCTTGTTGTAACAACCTAGAAGGCTCTACGGGTACTTCACAATCCTCCTTTTTTCCATCTTCAGCTTGATAGATCGGATTCTCGAAATTATAATTGGCAATAGTAGAACTGTTATCAACAGGATCCAGAGTGGATCAGGATCTTCATTTAGTGATGTGGGTGTGTGTAAGAACACATAGCTGATAAACAAAAATAAAAATAAAAGAAAGACAAGGAGCACAATATTTACGAAAATGAAACGTCCATTGATTTTTACTGAATGAAGTATGCAAATGAAATGGCATCCCGAAACAAGCATACCATTGTGCCCCGGGTAAGACACAAGGCTTAAAAGTTTAATTGTTCAAAATTACAAATTTAAAATAAAAACATAGTAATAGTATTTACTCCTGACTAAAGAAGATAGGAATAACGTCTTCAGTCTTCCAGTTGTTGAGCCCATCACCCAAGGTAGGAAAAATCCAATCGTCCAGGTTGTAGTATTCACAATAGTCACCCACAACATTGACTTGATCTCTCATGACCCCTTGATTAGTGATACGAACAGCATGAGCACGACGAACAACCTTCTGGGATTCTGCATTGAAACCCAAACCAAATTTGTCAGACTTGTAAGGGATGTCAGGAAGTTGATCCCAAATAGTACAACCACCTTCTTCAACCACAACTCTAGCATCTTTAAGGGAGGCCATTGTAGGAGGTACTCTGGTAACCACAGGAACTTTTTTAACAACATGGGGAGCTTCAGTAGCAGGAACGACCCAAGGAACTACTTCAAATGTCTGGCAAGGTGTCTCAACATATTCACCCTCTACCTCAACATATTTAAAAGTATTCACATGACTGACCATGTATTCTTCTTCACCATATATAGTGACAATCTTTCCTTTCACCGGATATTTCAACTTCTGATGTAAAGTGGAAGTTACAGCACCTGCCCCATGGATCTAGGGGCGCCCAAGCAAACAGGAGTATGCAGGACGAATATCCATTACATAGAAAGTAGAGTCAAAGACTTGAGAGCCTACTTTGATCGGGAGATCTATTTCTCCATGTACCACTCTTCTTGAGCCATCAAAGGCCCTTACCACTACATTACTTGGTCTTAACACAGCATCTTCAGGACTGAGCTGGTTCAGAACCTCTTTGGGAAGTACATTCAATGAAGAACCATTGTCCACCAACACATGAGATAAGGTAGTGCCTCTACATTCAATGGAGATGTGCAGAGCCATGTTATGGTTTCTCCTGGCAGGAGTCAAGTCAGCATTAGAAAAGCCTAACCCATTATCATAAGTCAAATGTGCAACACAATTCTCAAATTGGTCTACAGAAATCTCATTTGGCACATGAGCAGTCTTCAGGAACTTGATTAAGGCTTTAACATGAGCCTCAGAACACAACAACAAAGATAACATGGAGATTTTGGAGGGAGTATCCCCCAACTGGTCAACAATATCATAATCACTCTTGCGAATGATCTTCAGCACTTCTTCCATTTGTTTAGAAATATTTTCAGCAGTCGGTGCTTCAGCTTGCACAGGTTCAACCACAGGACCTTTGCCCCGAGCATCAGTACTTGGCTCAGAAGTGGAAGTAGGAGTAACTGCACTTTTTGAGGTAGCCGGAGGGGAGAAAATTCTTCCACTTCTAGTGATCTTACTAGATCCAGCAATATTATTAACATCAAGGTTATCATCAGTAACAGGTGCATCAGTCAGAGGTTCTTGCTTGACACCATGGATGTAAACATCAGAACCATAATTCGAGGGTATAGCTTTATCAGAAGTATAAGGAACAGGGCTAGGAGTGGTAATAATCATGGGAGCCACTCTAGCTTCAGCAACAGTCTTCACAAGGCCTTCAGCAGTAATCTTGATAGGTCCTTTATGAGTGATCTTGACAGGACCGTTGGAGGTAATCTTCACTGGCACTTTATCAACCATGGCCACGTCTTCAAGCTTTGTATTACGAGTTAGATGTTCAACCATACTTTCTACAGAAGGTGTCCTCTCAAACAATATAGTGTAATAGTCCATGAGGCGTTGAATACCATCTTTCAACTTCCATCCGCTATCAGGTTTGTAGGCACAATAAAAACAGTCTTCATTGCAACCTGGAAAGAATCCAGCCTGCACCAGCTTCTTATTGATAATGGATAAGGGAGTAGTCACATCTGCTACTGAGGAAACATATGAAACTTCGTCAATAGCATTAACAGTCTTCTCATGATTGGGCATGGGAGCAGTGATCACATTTGGAGTCCCAGGAGGGTCAAATTCAATCTCCCCAGCTTCAATCATGTCTTGAATCTTGTTTTTCAACACCCAGCAGTTGTTGGTGTCATGTCCCGGACAATTAGAGTGATAGGCACATCTTGCATTAGGATTATATCGAGGAGAGGAAGTATTAGGATTATGAGGAGGGTCCTTCAAAGTAATGAGTTCTCCTTTCAACATGTGTTGCAAGGCTTGGGCCAGTGACATGTTGATCTTGGTGAATTGTCTTCTAGGCTTCTGTTGATTGTTTTGTGGTAGCTCTGGTGCTGCAGGAGTAGGATTGGAAATGTGAATTGCTCCCACAGATTGGTGACTTCTGTTACGACTAGGTTGACCAAACACAACATTAGACTCCTTCTTTCCACTAGGGGGCTTCTTGGCAGTGCTTGATGAAGAGGCACCCACCTGTATCTTACCACTTCTTATACCACTCTCCACACGTTCTCCAGTCATTATCAGTTCAGTGAAACCAGATGACGAACTTCCAATGAGGTGACTATAGAAAGGACCACTCAATGTACTCATAAACATATCCACTAGCTCCCTGTCAGTTAGAGGAGGTTGAACTCTGCCAGCCAGGTCTCTCCATTTCTGGGCATACTCCTTGAAATTCTCCTTAGCACCCATCGACATGCTTTGGAGCTGCATGCTGTAACACGGTGGGAGAACTGACTTTAGTTAATGTTGCGGATAGCAAGAGTCGCCATCGACTTTTATTTTATCCAAAAGGAAAGGGTATAAAAGAACAGGAAAGACCTTAAGAGAATATTTTGGGTCCGGGGGGTAGGTTATGTAAAGGGAAGGTGTTAGCACCCTTTACATCCATGGTTATCCATGGGCTCTTAGTTACTTAACTCACTTTAAATTGTTTTTTGAAATTGTAGTGTGTGAATAGAAAAATTTTCAGAATAGTTAATAATAATCCATGTACGGATGTGTAAAACTTGTTTTTGAAAATTTGTTTGAAATTGTGAAGAGTTTGAAAAATTTTTGAAGTGAGCAAGTACATAAGAGGAACCTACCCTAATGTTTAAAGTCTTTCTTGTTCTTTATCCTTTCATTGGTAAGACTATCCCTACTATTAAGGAGTAGGTAGTCATTACCTTGGATGTGAGGGACAAGTAAGGGTCATCTGTAAATGTAGGCAACTGTGGGGTGTATAAGCATTTTTGGAGGGACTGTCATCTTTATTCGGAAGGGACAAGATCATTACGAAGGCAACATTCGAAGAGGGACTTGATCTTTTACTGTTAAGGGACTAGATGACTTTACTTTGAGGGACTTTTTGCTTTATACACCCTACTTGACCTTTTGATTAGGCAACTGAGAGGGGTAACTTAGGAAGTGCAAGATGGCGATCAAAGATCGACTTACGTGTGTGAGTGTTTATATTCAGGTATTTATCTTATTTTAATTATCTAAGTTCAATTTAATTACATATAAGTTATACACACCCTAAGGTTACTAACCATATAGTAAAATATTTACAAAGAAAATAAAGACGGAAAAATAAATCTATAAGCTATTACAAGGCTTTGGCAGATACATAATAATAGGATAAAAATAAATTATAAAGCAAGAACAATAGATATAATAAAATAATAAATAAGCAATAATAATAATAATAATAATAATAATAATGAAGCAAAAATAATGAAGCGATAATAACAATAAAGCAATAATAATAATAATAAAGTAATTATAATAATAAAGTTAAAATAAATTAAAGAAATAACAATTAAATATTTAATTAAAAAGAAAAAGTTTGGATTAGACAAGTTAGATTTTTTTAGAAGTTATTAGAAAAATATGAGTTTAAAATAAATTAGTAATAATAAAAGAATTAATATAAAATAAAAGAGTTATATGAAAAATATTAAGTTAGTTATTT
Source organism: Lathyrus aphaca (assembly GCA_963966055.1). NCBI lineage: Eukaryota > Viridiplantae > Streptophyta > Magnoliopsida > Fabales > Fabaceae > Lathyrus > Lathyrus aphaca. The sequence goes on from OZ014525.1 coordinate 271,592,712, forward strand.
ACAAAATAAATAAAGATTATAGAAAATATCAAATTATTAGATTAATAGATTTATTATTATTATTCAAGATTTTAGAATTATTATTATTCAATTAGAAAAATGGTCAATTAGATTTTATTTACAAAATATATAAAAATTTATTATTATAAGTAAGTAATAAAAAAAAATATTAAAATAGTTAGTATTTATTATTTTTTTACAAAAAAAATATAAAGGTTATAGAAAAATAGTAAATAATTAATTTAGTAAGTTTTCACGCCCTACGTTACTAAACCACGCAGTTAATATAGGATCAATGGCAGGAATTTAAATGGCAGAAAAATAAATGGCAGAAAAATAAAATGGCAGAAAATAAATGGCAGAAAATAAAATCCTAACTATTACAACGCTTTGGTGCAGTTACATAATAAAGATGGCGAAAAGTAAAACTGAAAATATTACAAATTAAAACTTAAAATATTACAAGGGCGAAGCAATTACAGTGTATGAATAACATAAACATGAGCGAAAATAATAAATAATAACATGTTTGTTAAGGTTTGTGGAAAGGTTTATGGTTTAAAGGAAATAACACGGTTAAAGTTTATGAGAAAGTTTTAAGGTTTACATGAAAAATTAAGGTTTATGAAAAATTTGAGGTTTTAGGAAAAAAATCAGGGTCAAAGTTTTAGGTTTGAAATTTAGAGTTTATGGCGAAATTGTCAAGGTTTATGAAAAAATCAGGGTAGTTAGTTATGAAAAAAAATGTGCAGATCTAAATATATGTATATGAATAACATAAAAATGATATGAATAATAAAAAAAAAGGAACAACGACGTTGCTAACGCAAAATTGCGATCATCGCAAATGGTAGAATAAAATTAAATTAAATCACAGAGTGTAAATCGAAAACGCGAATCAGTAAGCGTTAAAGGTGAATTATCACCATGCTAAACCGTCGGACGCGTGTAAAATCGAAATACAACAATAAATCAATTAACAAAAATTGCATCTGAACCGATACGATCCACCAATAGTTTGCTACACTTGACGTGATCATCGCAATATGGGTCAAAAATTATACGGATCTAAAGTTATTGAAATAAAAATAAAAATAAACAATGATGTTGCTAGCACATGATTATGATCATCGCAACTGGATCAGATCAATACAAGTGTCACGCATCATATACACCAATGTACAAACAGCGTATCGACACGATCCGAACAAAATTATCAAATTATAAAATAAAAAAAATTATTTAACAAAATAGTTATTTATCATATATATATATATATATATATATATATATATATATATATATATATATATATATATATATATATATATATATATATATATATATATATATATATATATATATATATATATATATATATATATATATATATATATATATAACATGTAGATGCTGCACATACAGTAAGCGAATATATTAACGGAATACATAAACATGCACATACAATTCAGTAAATGAAAAAAAATTATATATGACATGTGAAGGTTAGATTATTCTATGAACATTATATGAAAATTATATAATATATGAACATCATATCACCTAACATGTGAACATCATATGAATATGTAGTTAGAAATAAGATACCAGCCGAAAACAACAGCTTTTGGTAGATCTGCGGTTTGCCTTTTCCATTTCTTCTCTTTTTCAGCAGCAACACATTAGGTATATATAGGGACCAATTAGGGTTAGTATAATGGGCCTAAGTGTTTATTTTGAGACCTAATAAAATATTAACAAATAATGTTTTAATAATTAAATTAGTTAAAATTAAAATAAAAACTAACAATTTCATTTATTTATTCTAGACCCAATAAAATATTAATTTAAAAAACAAATAAAGTTTTAATAATTAAATTAGTTAAAATAAAATAAAAATTAATAATCCTATTTATTTATTCTAGACCCTATATAAAAATAAATAGACTCAAAAAAAAATAAAAGTCAAGTGCCAAAGTGCTCGAAAAAATAAAATGAACACGTCAAAATAATCAACGCGAAATAAATGACTCGGAAAAATACAGCGTTTGGTCGGATTTTAAATAAAAATTATGACCGTTTAAGCCGCTCAGACTGATCAACATATGACCAAAAATAGTCGTAAAAATATTTGTAGCATGTCAAATTAAACCACGTGAACCGCAGATTAATATTACCGACATTTGCAAACTTAAACTTGACATTTTTTCGTTCACTGATTTTAGGCATAATTGAAAATTAATTTGACCAGTCTGTTTGTAAATTCCGAGAAATTATTCCGGCTAATATTAAGACAGAAAAAAAATGTTATGCTATGAAGATGATGCAAATGAATGTGAAACAAAAAATTGGTTAGAGTTAAAAATAGAGGGCAAATTTTGGGGTGCAACACATGAGAGTTGGTGCTAAATTAGCATTATATTGGTATTGCATATAGAAAGCCTCAGCAAGATCATTCCAATCACGAATATTGACACTTTCCAGTTGATAGTACCATTCCAATTGAGCTCCAGACAAGCTTTCTTGGAAGAAATGAATCCATAACTTCTTGTCAGCAGTATGTGGTTGAATCCTCCGGACATAGGATCTTAAATGCAGCTTAGGACATGAGACACCATCATACACCACAAAAGTAGGAACCTTGAAATCAATAGGTATAACCACTCCAGATACTAAACTCAGATCTTCAAAATCCAGCCCAGAAGATTTTTGTAGCTCCATAGCATTCATTCTATCCACCAGCATCTTGTACTTATCCTCACTAGGGTCATGATAATAGTTTGCTTCAGAATCAGAATCTCCCACAGTATCATGAAGACTACCTTCCTCTTTCTCATAATTTTCAGACTCAGAATCCTCAACCTGTTCCTTTGTCTTGATAGGACCTCTGAACCTTCTTCCCAGATTGATAAGGCCTCTTGATCTTCTAGTCTTCTTCTTCTTCTTAGCCAGCAGTGTCTTCAGCTCATCTTGCCCCTTGGACAAATTCAGAATCAACTCTTGGAATTGTGCATTCTGAGCCTGGAGATCTTTGACAGTCTGTTCAAGAGCTATTTCTGCTGAAATAAACAGCGAGAAGATAAGATACTTGTTCATAAGAAACCTGTGATGCAATGATATGGTGTGTAAATGCGTATGCAATGTTTTCAAGGACCGCAGGATTTAAATTTATTTAAACAAACAAAAAGTGAATTTTTATTAGTAATCAATAAACTTGTTTGCCCCTTGGGCTTACAATAAAAAATGAAATGAATACAAAAATGGGGTTTTAAGTCTCCCATAGACGTTTCCTCTTTGTGTTGAGGTATGAGTTGAGATTCCGCTCCTCGTGAAGTTGTTTTGTTAGCTCCAGGATTCTTTCTTGACTTGCTTTGTAATGAGTCTCAAAAGTATCTCTTTGCTCATTCAACTGGATCCAGGACCTTTGTAACTCCTCCATGTCAGTGGTCATATCTGGATGAAGAATGATATATGAAGTATCTCCTTCAGCAACAGGCTCCAAGGTAATTGGCAGGATAGCAGGATATGGCATCATAAGAGTCTGAGCACGTGTTCGTACCCATCTAAGATAAGGTTCCATAGGAATAGTGTACTTTGGTTCCAGAGTCTTGCTGTCAACCTTGTTCACTTTACCCCATGCTCGTATGAACCTTTGACGGTAACCTTGTAGATCATTGTCGTAGTCGAACACAATACCCTGAATAAGCATGTCATGAGGGCCATCACTCCGAGCGTAACCAAACTGATGTAGAGCTAAAGAAGAATTGTAGGTAATGCCCCCTCTTATGCCAAGGAGTGGCACATTAGGGAACTCCCCACAACGGTCAATGATAGTAACATTCTCCATAGATCTAGAACACCAATGAATATTTGAATGTGAAAGTGACATAATTCTCTTAGACCACCTTAACCCTTGTTCATTCTTCATCACTGATCGAGGAAGTTTAGAAATAAACCACCTAGACAATAGAGGTATGCAACACATCAGAGTTCCTCGTGCCTTTGTAGTACGGGTATGAAGAGAGTGTAAGATGTCTCCAAGCAATGTAGGCACTAGGTTATGAGTCAGAAATATGTTGATGGCGTTTATGTCTATGAACTGGTCTGGATTAGGGAACAATACTAAGCCATAGATTAGTAAGGCCAAGATCTCCTCAAAAGCGTCATAACTCATAGCCTTTAGGAACACTTGAGCTTTCTCCATCAATACCTTAGCAAGAATACCCTTAACTCCACTCCTTGTTTCTAGGACAATGTCTGATTTCTTCAGATGTAGGGCTGCATCAATGATTTCAGGTATAGGCTCTTTCTCTAAGCCTGTGAAGGGTTTCTGATCAAGGATAGGTATACCCAGAAGTTTGGAGAACTCTTCCATTGTAGGAACCAGCTGATAGTCGGGGAATGTGAAGCAATGATGTTTAGGATCAAAGAACTGAAATAGGACACTCATCATGTCTTCATTGAATCCTGAAGTGACTAGATCTAGTAGGTGACCATGCCTCTTGATGAATTGGGAGTTTTCAGAAACTTGAGAGACCAATTCCTTAAGCTTAGGAGGTATTCCTACAAAGCTGATTCGGATAGTATTCCTACGAGCAGAAGCCATGACCAGCAACAAAGAACAAAGATGAATCCTTTGATCCTCGAAATGGTTAGTGAAAAGGCTATGCTTATGATGCATGATGATGCTATGATGTTATGCTCAATCACAAACATGTGACACACACAAACAAGTCACACAATAACCCTAGGTTTGAAGGCTTGCATGAGGTTTAAAGGTAAATACCCTCCCCTGAAGTTTAGTTGGTTCATCATGTCCTATAAAGTAACCAGGTTCTAAGGGATCTCAATATCATTGATCCTTCACCAGGGTGGTTGTTCAGTAGGCAACTTACTTGCCAACCAAAACCCTCAAAGTTTAGGATCTCAATGAGCGTAGTATCGAGTATCAACCAACTTCAGTCTTCACCAAAGCCGGATATCTCACTACTTTCTAAAGGCCAAGATGGGATGACTAGGGTTCTAAAAGTCAGTTAGTGTATTGACAACATATGGCAGCCTCATATTATCCTCAACTTGCTTAAGTAACATAAGCACTAACCAAGAAATCACACTAACTATGGCCACCAGATCAACCATATCGGTATACGCCGTACAGTTTCCTTGGTCTATTGCCATTTACCTAAGGTACACTAGATCCGGGTTAGGATCTTTCACACATAAGAGCACCCAACAAGTAAAGTAAAGCAAACAAAGCAAACAAATTTAAAATGATCTAATTCCTAAGGGTACCCCTCTTTTATTAGTCCCCAGCAGAGTCGCCAGTTCTGTAACACGGTGGGAGAACTGACTTTAGTTAAATGTTGCGGATAGCAAGAGTCGCCACCGACTTTTATTTTATCCAAAAGGAAAGGACATAAAAGAACAGGAAAGACCTTAAAAAGATTTTGAGTTCGGGGGGTAGGTTATACAAAGGGAAGGTGTTAGCACCCTTTATATCCATGGTTATCCATGGGCTCTTAGTTACTTAGCTCACTTTAAATTGTTTTTGAAAAAGGTGTAGTGTGTGATTAAAAATTTTCTAAGTACTTTATAATGATCCTCGTATGGATGTATATAAAGACTTTGTTTTGAAAATTTGTTTGAAATGTGAAGTGTAATGAAGTATTTTGAAAAGGTGAGCAAGTAATTAAGAGGAACCCATCATATATTAAATCTTTATTGTTCTTATATGTTCTTTCAATAGTAAGATTATCCCTATTATTAAGGAATAGGTAGTCATTACCTTGGATGTGATAAGGGACATGTATAGGGACATCTGTATTTAGGCAACTGTAAGGTGTCTTTAGCAATATATAGGGACTTATCATCTTTTATTCGAAGGGACAAGATCATTTATCTTAGGCAACCTCGAAGGGACTTGATCTTACAAACTTAAAGGGACTTGATGATATTTTATGAAGGGACTTTGCTTAAGACACCTTACTTGACCTTAGAATTAGGCAACACGAGGAGTAACCCTAGAAAGTGTGAGATGGCGATCAAAGATCGACTTACGTGTGTGAGTGTTTATTTTCAAATATTTATCTTTTTTATTTAATTATTCTAAGTTATTTTAATTACACATAGTTATACACACCCTATAGTTACTAACCATGGCAATAAAATATTTACAAAAATAAAATAAAATAAAATAAAACAAGAATAACCCTACGACTATTACATGGCTTTCGCAATTACATAATAATAGAAATAATTAACAATAATTATAATAAATAAGCAATAATTTAAATTGTTAGTAATAATAATAATGATAATAATAAAAAGTTAGTAAAAATATAAAGAATATAAACATTTAAGAGAAATATTATTCTTAAAGTTAAATGAACAATTTTAGAAATTTTTAGAAGAAAATAGAATAATTATAATAATAATAAACAATATAATAATTATTTACAAAAAAAAACATTAATTATTAAATTATAGTTTATAACATAATTAACTTAAATATTAAAGTTAATAAAAATTAGGGTAAATAAAATTGGGGTTTTGTATTTTATTTAAGAAAAAAATTAGGGTTAGAAATATTAAGGTTAATTAAATTAAAGTAAATCTAATTATTTAATTTATTTACAAACATATATACATAATAATAAATATATTATTTATAAAAAATAAAATTACCTAAAAGAAATATTAAGAAAAAAAATTTGAAGTTAAAAAGAGTTTATTATCTGTTTATTTAGAAAATACATATTAATCAAATTAATCATATTAATTAATTAGAAAAATAGAAAAATAAAAAAAAATAAAAAAAAATAATGAAAAAGGGTGGACCTGGGATTTGAACCCAGGTCCCTAACCTGGATAATGAAGAGGATTACCAATTGAGTTGCGCACTGATGGTGTTATTGGGGGGGTGGTAGTCAATACATATTAAAACCTGAAAAAATCAGTGAAAATGTTTTTTAAAAAAAAGGTTGAGCACTGGGGATCGAACCTGTGCCCTTAACGTTACAAGAAAAACCTGCCACCATCAGGCCAACTGCGCGTTCGTGATATTTATACGAACCAAATAAATAATAATATAAGTTTAAAATTTGAATTTTCTGAAGCGCGCGAATTTCATCATCTTCAACCTCCAGACCTGGGGAATTTCCTGCGAATTCTGTTGCCAATTTACCTGCGAAATTTTAACCTGCAGGAAAACCTACGAAACTCTTATTATGTCAAATTGGTACGATTTCATCTAATTAACCACACAAACATGATCCAGAAAGTATTTGCAATTGATTTATGGTTTTAGAATGCATTTATATTCACTTAATCGGGAAACCCCAATTTGAAAGTTATGAACCCTAAAATGGCATTCTACGATTTAGCCATGGTTTCTTCAATCCAATCACCCAGAATTCATCACAAACTTTCACTAAACACAAATCAACAAACAAAACTAATTAATAATACATGAATGATCAAGAACGAAAAATCAAAAAAATATGAAAAAGTTTGGATCGGATTTGTCAATATGAGATGTTATGGAGCAATGTGATGATTGAGATACGATTAGTGATGTCCAAGGATCATATTTGAACCTTCAAAATTCCTTGAAACCTCCCGCAAATCAAAAACCGAATGTATGTTTTTGCTTGAATTTTTGAAATTTGAATATGATGCTTGTGGCTGCCAATTTCCTCCCTTTTGTGTTTGTATGAGTTGTATATATGTAGTAGAACAAAATTAGGTTAAAAAACCACATCATATTTTGGACTTTTGGATAATTAAAGATTGAAAAATATATGCCTTTGAAATATTGAAAATTTGGATATATCCTTGCTATTTTTGTATGATCTGAATTTGTATGGTTTCAATCACCTCTAAATGAATATTAAAACTTTCTAAAACCAAAATCAAATCAAATATTCACACTTTTATAATTTATTTTGATTTAAAATGATTTTTAATGTAAAAAATCATAATAAATAAAATAAAATGAATAAAAATATGAATAAATAATTTTTAATTCGTTCATGATGTCATGGAAGTGTTTGGATCATAAAAAAGCAAGCCCATTTGGTGAAATTTGGTTTTAAGACCCCATTTGCTTCATAAACCTCTCAAAAATGTCCCAACTTTGCAAGGTCACAAATCCCTCAATTTTAATGCTATGAAGGTTTTCTTGGAAAATTTGGAAAGCTTAAAGAGTCCTCTAACCAATCTCTTTGGTCTCATGTCCATATAGTTTACCATTCTCAAGTTATGCTCTTGGGAAGTTGTTGACTTTTTGTTGACTTTTAAAATGACCTATAATGTCTTAGCTCATACCTTCCAAATGAAGAATTTTTGGGCTTGGCTTGTGAGACACAAAGTTGTAGAGAATTCAATTTCCTTCAAAATGAGCTTTGGATGAAAATTTTTTGATGAAGCATGTGAAAGTTATGGCTGGTCAAATTCAGTTGACTTTTCCTGTGAAAACCCTAATTTAAAAACTCCTGATTCTTGATGATCTGAAATCTCCTTGATGAATCATGATAAACCCTTGATCAAATTATGAATTTTACTTCATATACTTGATGTTTGCAAAAAAGCATGAAGTTTGACTTTGGTTTGACCTCAGTTTGACCTTTTGACTGCTTTGACTGATTTTAGCCTATCTGATCATCTGACTGAGCAAACCTTTTGGGAAAGCCTTGAAACTTGACATGGGGATTATTGAACACATATAGGATGCTATGAAGCTCACTTGAAGTATTGGAAGTCCATTTAGCCTGATGAAAGTCAAAACCCTAGTTTAGGATGCCTTGCTTAGGAGGATACATTGTCTGAGGGAATTGTCAAACCTTCTGACTAATTGTGAACCTTGTGAACCTCATGAGACATCTTGTGAACCTTGAGAACTTTGTGAACCTCTTGGGACACCTTAGTACACAATGTCTTATCTTGGTGAGAGCAAATTTTGGGGTGCAACAAACCCACTAGTGAAATTTTAATAATGGTTGCGTACCAATCATGAACTGCGAGGAAAAGACGATATTCCGACCCGACTAGGGAAACACCTGGTCAAATAACCCTCGCTAGGGAAAGAGTTCTGACCGATTCGACTCTGCAGGGAGTCATACATTCAGCTGCTCGCTGGGAATAACCCATTCTGACATAAAGATTTCGCCTGGGGACAAACCTCTTCGATTGGGTTTGAAACTCTGTTGGGGATACCACCCTACTCTGACTCAGCTGGGGAAGGTTCCATCTGAACCCTACTGGGGATAACCATGTCTTTCTTGTGAAGAACAACCAGCGCTTGGCGAGGACACCTCTTTGATTAGGTTTGAAATTTTGCCGGGGATTCCACTTGCTCTAGCTCAGCTGGAGAGCACTCTCTGCTTGGGGAAATACCACATCGTCCTACAAAAACTGCCACAATAGTATACACACATGTGCCCCGGGGACTTGCATGGTATGATATGTTCATCCATTGTCACCCGACACTCAAGGACAATTTTAATTTTTTCCCTACAATGTCAATTTTCTCAGAAAAATCAACATGCCTCAAATGCAATGTTCTTTTTGCAAAATATTAAGGACATTTTTGCAATCAAAATAAACGAAACACAACACAACTTTTGGGTGAATATTCATTCATTGAATGGCCTCTGAATAGGCGAAGTTTTATATCAGGAAGAAACTACCTGGAAAGAGGTAGCTACCATAAAATTGAGAAAAAAAAACTATCCTAATGGCAATTTAAACGACATTCCCATGAGTTTCCTTCGTGCTATGACCACCCTGTCTTCAAGACTTTCTGCTCTTGCCTTTGCTTTCTGAAGAAGACGAGGGGACTGATTCCTATCCTTCTGATATTGTCAGACTGTATGAAATGATGATTTGGTTCAGATTACCCGGATCGCAGTTGTTCGCTCATTCCCTTGTTTTGCGTGGATCGCCCTTTCGGGTTTTCAATCCACCGGGATACCCTTTTTTGCTTGAGCTATCCGATGTGGCTTTTCAACTAAGCGGGTGTACATTTTTTAATTTATTTTCCCTAACTTTTGCCCGAGCTTTTTATTCTGTTTTTAGCTCGCCGGGATGCCCTTTTCTTGCCTGGACTTTAATTCTGTTTTTCTGTCCAACGGGTCTTTTTATGCGAAGTATTTTTTAACTACGTCTGAATTAACATGACACTGTAAATCTTCTCCATCCATAGTAGTGAGCATCAGCGCCCCTCCTAAGAAAACTTTCTTTACTATGAATGGGCCTTCGTAGTTCGGGGTCCACTTGCCCCTGTGATCTAAACCGGGAGGAATGATCTTCTTGAGTACAAGCTCGCCTACTTGGTACTCTCGAGTACGTACTCGTTGGTCGAATGCTCGCTTCATTCTCCTCTGATAAAGCTGACCATGATAGATAGCCGCTAATCTCTTTTCCTCAATTAGACACAACTGATTATATCGAGCACGTACCCATTCAACCTCATCAAGCTTCACATCCTTCATCACACATAATGAAGGAATTTCTACATCAACAGGCAAGACTGCCTCCATGCCATATACCAAGGAGAATGGAGTTGCCCCGGTTGACGTTTTGACTGACGTTCGATACCCATGTAGCGCAAATGGTAACATCTCATGCCAATATTTGTAAGTGACCACCATCTTTTGCACAATCTTCTAAATATTCTTGTTATCTTCTTCTACCGCGCCATTCATCTTTAGCCAGTAAGGAGAAGAATTGTTATGTTGAATCTTGAAGTCCCGACACAGTTCTGCCATCATCTTGTTGTTTAAGTTGGAACCATTATCAGTAATGATTCTCTCGGGCACTCCGTATCTGCAAACGATGTCTCTTTTCAGAAACCTGGCTACCACCTGGCGAGTGACATTGGCATAAGATGCTGCTTCAACCCATTTGGTGAAGTAATCAATCTCCACCAAAATGAAACGATGACCATTTGAAACAGTAGGCTTTATCTTCTCGATCATGTCAATGCCCCACATAGAAAAGGGCCAAGTCGTCTCAAGGTCTTCTTGTCATTGGATGATGCCCCGACTGGGTATTCTTGTTTTACTAGGAAAAGCTTGATATCAAAATACCAAGGTTTCGCATCACACACTGCGTCTACAAAGAAAGCATAAGCTGGTGCGTCAAGCCTGGAAATGTCAATCCTGGGCACATAGTTCCAACACAAGACTTTGATGGACGAAGAAAGAGTAGCCAATGCATCGGCAAATTGATTCTCATCTCGTGGTATATATTGAAACATAACCGTTGTGAAGAACGTCAACAGTCTTCTGGAATAATCCCTATAAGGAATTAAATGTTCTTGATGTGTATACCACTTGTCGGTAATCAGGTTGATAACAAGGGCTGAATCTCCAAATATATCGAGGGTCTTAATCCAAAGATTAATGGCCTCCTCTAATCGCATTATGCACGCCTCGTATTCCGCTTCACTTGTTGGTGCAGCCAAAAGTAATTCTGGCAGCGAAGGGAAAGTGAACACCTTTGGGAGTGATAAGAACAGCACCAACTCCATGTCCGGTTATATTGACTGCCCCATCAAACATCAACTTCCATTGGGATTCAGGGTCTGGGAAATCTTTTGCCTTGAGGTACATGATGTCCTCATCAGGGAAATCAAACTTCATTGGTTGATAGTCTTCTTCAAGCGGAACATCAAAAACCACAAAGAGAAAGCAACTTAAAAAAAAGAAAGGGAAAGAGTTGAAATGTGGATATACATCCACATTTCTCTTACCATGAGCCCCTGCAAGTGTTAGCCAAAAAAACCAGCAAGTTGATCAACACAATCCATGGGATTAGCATGCTCAAAGTTCAAATCAACAAAGATCAAACAAACATGCCAAACTTTACACATACAAGCATTTACGTGTCGAGAACACGGAGGCATGCATCAATCGGCAATCAAATCACCCTAAACCAGCATATTTAATGATCATACAATGATCCATGGCAATTAAAACAAGTAAGGGGGTCAAACAAGCTCCAAACAGCTCAAATATGAAAATTTTCATCAGTGTTAACTGGTTAACGCGGTTAACCGGTTAACCAGTTCAAACCTGCAGCAAAATACGCAGAAAACAGGTGCGTTAACTGGTTAACCAAAGCGTTAACCGGTTAACACTGTAAAAACAACATCAATTTCCTGCATAAAATCAGCTCAAATCCAGCTTATCCAAATAATTCCACACCAGACCAGCAATCAATTAAGCATGAAATAAATGGATCAATTCACATTAATTAACATCATTAAGCTCATGAACATTAGCACACAGATCTGGTTACGAATCAACCAATCAATTCAAGCAACACAAGAAAATACACAAGCACATGGTGGATCTAAAGCACAAGCATGCAAATAAGCTAAAACAAAGCTAGATCGGAATTTAACCAACCTACAAAGCTGAGGTATGCTTTGGTAGTTGTAGTTTGAGCTGGAGATGAGAAATTTTGCGGAAAACTTTGAAGATCCGGTGCTAAGCTTCACACTCAATGCAAAATAAATGCAAGCAAAAGGTCTTGATGCAGAATTTTGGCTCCAACAACACTTCTAATCTCCAAACCATATCTGAACCACCAAGTAAACCAGCAAATTGATGCAAAGAAGTTATGGATGGAGGTCTAGTTCCAATATCTACACACTTTAATGCAAATTTATGTGATCTTCAAAGAGGAACTTTGAGTGATTTGGGAAATTGAGAGAAAAAGTGAGAGAATGGTGAGAGAGATCAAAAATCAGAAAATGAAGAAGAGTGAATTATGAAAGAGCCCTTGGTTTGGTTTGGAGGGAAATGGATTAAATATGGTTTAGGTTTGGGGCCCAAAATTTAGGCCTGGGATCCAAAAATATGGTTTGGAATTGGCTTTAGAAAGTGATTAGGACCTAGCATTGGAATTAGGCTTGGATAAATGATCTAGATCCTTCTCCATAATTCACAATGAATAAAAATCAGAAATTTGGAGCAAAAAACACATGCTAAATTGCTGCTGGAATTCAAAATTCGCAGCCGTTAACCGGTTAACCAAAGCGTTAACCGGTTAACGCCAGTGAATTTTGAATTCTCCCTCCTTTTGCTGGGAAACTTCAATAATAACCCGGCGCCAACCGTTTGATCTGATCCTGATCCTCAATCCTTTTTAGGGCCTTGAATATGATGCCAAGCTTATACAAGAGGTCCTGTGAGCTTCTTGCCAGGTCACCATGCTCTTGATTTTGACTTGTAGTGCTTCAAATTTCCCGGATGGTCGATCACATGCCTTATGCTAGAACATGCAAGTGCTATGCTTCATTTTATATGCAAAATGCTAAGGATATGACATGCTGATGATGATTATGATATGATGATGATGCTAAGCAGAAGAGGGCGAATTTGGGGTGTTACACATATAAGTGGTTTGAGTATTTATCCGGGAGCGACGAAAATGTATCAATATTTGAAGATATTTTGGTGATCCGGTATGAAGCGAGATGTGGCTCATTTTGTTTATGTATGTTTGGCATGTCAGAAGTCGAAAGTAGAACATCAGAAACCTGCTGGTTTAATGCATCCATTGAATATTCTCGGGTGGAAATGGGATAGTATCTCAATGGGTTTTGTTATGGGGTTACCTAATACTCCGAGAGGGCATGATGTTATATGGGTGATTGTTGATATGTTGACAAAGTCAATTCATTTTATTTTGATTGGTATTACTTATTCTTTGCAGAGATTTACAGAGATATATGTCATTGTGATTATGAAGTTGTATGAGATACCTTTGAGTATTGTGTCGGATAGAGATCCGCGATTTACTTCCAAATTTTTTGGAGAGTTTGCAAGAGGCATTGCGTTCGAAGTCGAAGTTGATTTCAGCTTATCATCCTCAGACTGATGGACAGACAAAGAGGATTATACAATCTTTAGAAGATTTGTTGAGGGCTTGTGTGCTTGAACAAGGGAATGCTTGGGATAGTCACTTGTTGTTGATCGAGTTTACTTATAATAACAAGTTATCATTCCAGTATCGAAATGGCGCCGTTTGAAGCATTGTATGGTCGAAGATGTCGGACACCTTTATGTTGGCATGAGTCAGCTGAGAGTGTTGTACTTGGACCTGATATTGTGCAGCAGACTACTGAGATGGTGAAGTTGATTCGAGATAAGATGAGAACTTCACGGAGTAGACATCAGAGTTACCATGATAAGAGAAGGAAAGACCTTGAATTTTAAGAAGGAGATCATGTGTTTTTTAGGGTTACTCCAGTGACCGGTGTTGGACGAGATTTAAATTCGAGGAAACTTACTCCTAGATTTATTGGTCCATATCAAATTTCTGCGAGATTTGGACCTGTTTCTTATAGAGTGGCATTACCACCGATATTTTCCAATTTGCATGATGTATTCCATGTTTCGTAGCTTCGGAAGTATGTTCCGGATCCGTCACATGTAATATCGATGGATGAAGTTGAGATAAGAGATAATCTTACGGTTGAAGCACTACCAGAATGAATTGATGATCGTGAGGTAAAGCAGTTGATAGGAAAAGAGATTGTCCTTATAAAGGTGGTTTGAGGAGGAGCTATAGGTGGAAGCATGACTTGGGAATTGTAGAGCAAGATGCGAGAATCGTATCCAAATCTATTCACATGATGTATGTTTTTGAGGACGAAAACCTTTAAGTGAGGGAAATTTGTAACCCCCCAATAATTTTTTTAATTATTTAATTGGATTTTTTGTATTTTTTGTGTGAAGAAGAAGTATTATATTATTTAGTATTATATTAATTTAAATGAGTTATATTATATTAATTAATTATATTATTGGATAATTAAAATATTTGGAAAATAAGAAGTTAATGGTAGAATGATAATTTGGTAGAGGATAGTGAGGGTAAATGAGTAAGACCATAGAAGAGGTCTAAGGGATACGTTTGGAATTAGGAAAAGAGGAGAAGGGAGTCGTGTTTTGTGAATGAATTAAAAATCGTGAAAAGAGAGAGGAAGAAGGAGAAAGGTCAAGGGCTTGAAGAAGAACTCGCGAAGAAGGAATAATTTCTCATCAAAACTAAGGTAAGGGTGGGATATCTTCATCTCTTAAGGTTTTTATAATAGGAATTAGGTATGGTGTTGTCGATTAGGGAATTGGGTGATTTTGGATGAAATTGTGTCTAATTGTAGGTAGTTGTTGATGTTGTATGATAAGCATATGAATCAGGCAATGAATTAGGGAAATTCTGCATCTTTCTGGTGATTGGACTAATTTTCAGGTTAAAATGTTGTAGAAGGTTGTGGGTTGTTCATAGGAGGAGCTGCAAAAATCTTTTTAGGGTAGGAGTGAGAATTTTGGAGCTTCAAATACAGCGAGTTTCTTGCTCAACGAGCAAGCTCCTCGCTTAGTGAGACCTGGAGTGAAAAATAACATGATTTAATTTTAAATAATTCTCTAAAATTACTTAATTAATATAGTAATGGGTGGGAAATGAAGTGGTGATGTCAGATGTATGTAGAAATGAGTTATAAGCTTAATTAGAGGGATAATTAACATAACTTGAAAGAACATGAGTTGATAAGTTTATTAGACGTTGTTGTTGTTATGTGTGGTTGTTGTTGTAGTGGTTACATGTCATTGTTGTTGATATATGTGAGTGTAACATGTTGATGTATATTATGTTGTTGTGTATATTCTTGTTGATAATGATAAATGTTGTTGTATGCGATGATGCATGATATTGATGATGTTTGATATCGTGGTAAGTTGTTGTATGTTAGTTGTTGATGGTGATTGCATGAAGTAACTGTTGTAGACATGCATCATTTTCATTGATGTTGCATGCAATGTGCATGTTTGAGAAAGATATACCAAGGTAAGGTATGTCCATTTAAATCCTAGATGGGATCTTTGTGATGTTGGTGCAGTCATGAAATAGGGATCGTATGTGACCATGAAATAGGGGTCGAGGGTGTGATCATGAAAAAGCGATCATACTAGACCACGAAAGAGGGGTCAAAAGTTCTGATGGGAACTGGATCTTGAAATAGAGACCGACTAATGGTACCACATGCATAGAGTTACTAGAGTCTCATTGCATAGTTGTTGGTTGATGTGCATAATATTATTACATGTTGTGGTGTATTGGTTTGATTGTTGTTGGTGAGGAGTGGTGAATGATTTATGATACTTGCCTTTATTCTTATTATTTTTCTCTTTTGCCGATGTAAGTATCTCACCCCTTCTGTTTGAACTTTATCCTATGTTGGTATCATGAAGGTAATCAGGATAATTAGAGTGGTGGTCGGTGAAGTTGGAGTACTTCATATTTTTAGGAGTCGGCTTTGATACGTGTGTAATACCTCAAAATTTTCCCTCTCATTTTGTCAACATTTTTCATAGCATTTAGCATAAACAAATTCATGTAGAAATCAAAAAACATTGCATCAACTTCATCATAGTTGAGGCATAAGTATGTGATCATTGATTGGAGCAATTGAAGGCTATACAAAGACAACCAAGGAGCCACAAAGCTTCTCAACCTTGTGCAAAGCGTTCACAACATCCCACAAGTCTTCATTTGAAGCCACAAGTCATGAAAAGGATTGAATTGATCAAATTAGGCAGGCAGTACAACATCTCCTGATGAAAATGGGCCAAATTAGGGTTTCTATTCTACTAGGCTTCTCAGTGAAATTTTGATCTAAAGTTGATTCCATTGTCTTCTATATGATGTCAAGTTCCTAGGGTTCAAATTTCATCCATGGAAACATTTTGGAAGAGGTTCAATTGGCCAAATGATTGAAAATCAAGGAATTGGGAAAAAGTCAACCATGTTGAGGAAAAAGTCAACTCCTGGCTTTTTGAGATCAAAATCATGAAATTAGGGTTACAAGGATCCAATAGTTCAAATTTGATCAATAAATGATGGAGGAATCAAGAGAAATCAAGAAAACCAAAACTTACCATTTTTGGAAAATTAGGGTTTCCAAAAATGGCAAGTTTTGGCCATTTTTGCAGCCACATTGAGAGAGGCCTTCTCCCAAAATACAAGGGCTATGAAAATTCTACCTTGAGCTTTAAAGAGAGAATATTAAGCTTCAAATCCAGGTATGGAACTCACTCATAGCATTAAAATTGAGAGAGATGTGATCATGCAAAGTTTGAGCAAAGTAGGGCAAGAACTACGTCATGGGCAAGTCAGCTTGTTGGCCTGTGCGCGCCCTGCCTGGCATTTTATCAAACAGGTGTTATGCAACATGTCAAGAAATTTTTCTCCATCAAGAAGGATTCAAATGAAATTTCTTTGAACTTCAAAGTTGTTCATTGGCATGTCCTCTACAACTTTGAAGTTTAAGGATTTTTCATTTGGCCAATGGTTTAGGAGATATTTCTAAGGCAAAGTGATAATCCCACACTGATTCATCCATAGGAAATTGGCCCAAGGCAAGTCAATTTCATGCAGGCCAAGTATGTAGTTTTTCTCCCTCAAGTTGAATGACACATTTGATTGACATAGAGACCATATTGCATCTTGATTTAAACTCCAAACTTGTTGTATGAAGCTTCATCTTCAAATTGAGCAGAAGAATCATTCCAATTGGTGACTCGTTCATGAAGTTACAGCCAAGGGAAGATCAATGCAGGCCATCTGATTACTTGAGTGCTAAGGCAATGTTACCAAGAACAAAAGTCAGTTCAGTCCATCTTGATTACTATATTTCCTCATGCTATGGTTCACAAGGTTCAATACCAAGAGGGCATTATCTCATGTGTGAAGGATCACATTATATGCCATGCATCTCATGAAGATTTAAGCCAAAAGAGGATTGCACTTCATGCGGCTAGTTTTATCAATTCAGCTTTGCTTCATCATGAACCTCACCATAGCAAACATGAGCTCCACTGCACACGATTAAATCCAACCAGCTTCAACTCGAGCTCAAACAAACTGAAACTCACCATAACCAATTCACAACTAACTTGACTCATTTAACTCAAGTTCCAACTGTTAACTGAGTTGTTTAAGATCTTTGACTCATGCTATATAAAGGGTTTACCATGGCTGGTTCAGAAACACTTCATTTTTTGCTCAAAATCTCACTCCTCATTCATCAAATTCTCTCAAGTTATTCTTCTCATTTGAATTTAAAGAAGCTTCATCTTCATCTAGATTGTTCCATTATTCTCCAGTTCATCATCATCTTAGGCTCAATCTCCATGGATTTAATAGCTTAATTCATCAAGGATCATCATTGCACATTCTTGAGATTCCACTACATTTTGGATTGAACCATCACCAGCTTCATCAATTCAAGGCTAAGCTGCATCCAATCATCATCAACATCAAGTCTTGCACAAGATCCATGGCGTGCTCAGCTTGAAGCATCAAAGATTCGTCACTACATACTCTTACACTTCACTGCATTTTCACCAAATCCTCAAGATCTCTCATTCACAGAGTGTTTATTTCACTCTCATTTCTCAAGATCAAGTCAAAGCAAGAGCTCAGGATTCTCATCTCTGGTTTTCCTCAACTTGTGGCATCTCTGCAATTCAGGTGCACTCTGAAATTCCACTTGCTTGATTTCATCATTTTTTGTTGCTTTCATGTTGTTTGAAGCTCAATAGGAGCACTGCAACCCTTGGCTAGTTGATATGCACCATAGGTGCTTAGATCCAGTTTTAGGTTGAGATTTATTTGCTTTCGATTTGGTGATTCTATGAGTGACAAATGGAATATGAGGATGGATTGTTGATCACGAGAGTGAGACAAATCCATTGGCAGTTTTAGATTGCATTTTCATGGAAGTTACATGAAGCCCTAAGTAGAGGCTCGCCGGAGAAGGTGACCGGAGAATAGCTCTTGTCACCTGAACAGTGTGCCCTAGTTTTTGTTCAACTTTAAGTCACATCCATTGATCTCTTTCAATCCAGTGGCCATGATCATGCCAGC
This sequence comes from Lathyrus aphaca, assembly GCA_963966055.1. Taxonomy (NCBI): domain Eukaryota; kingdom Viridiplantae; phylum Streptophyta; class Magnoliopsida; order Fabales; family Fabaceae; genus Lathyrus; species Lathyrus aphaca. The sequence continues at coordinate 271,611,651 of OZ014525.1, forward strand.
AAATTAAAAAACACCTGCCACTCACGTGTTTCATTTGTGAAGGAAATCCTAAGCCTCATATTTTCACCCCTAGCGTGTGTGTGTCAAGCCCATTTTAGTGTATTCCTTTGCTATCTTCACACCCAGGCCCAATCCAATTTCAATCCTTTTATTTTCTTTTATTCATTTTATTCAAATTTCGTTTTCTATTTTAAAAAATACCAAAACACCTTTAAAAATTCCCCAAAAATTCATATATGATCCTCATATTTTTCTTTAATTTTCTATAATTTGTGTTTTCATTTTTGTCCATTTTTTAAGGCAGAATTAATTTCCCAATTAATTTTCTTCCCATTTTCTTCATTTCTGACCAATCAACTTGTCCATTTTATTTCTTTTAAACCATAAATGATAAATGATCCCTTCTTTTGGAATTATCCATATAACTCATTAAACTTCTCCAAAATATTTTTGTTTTGATCTTTAGGTCATGATAAGTCACCTTTTAATCCCATCCTTGCACATAAACCCTAATTCCCTTCCACACCTCATTTGGCCATTCAAATATAGGAATTTTTGTGATATTTTTTAGGCATAAGTTACCTTCTGAATTGTGATCCCAATTTTCAAGTTTATTAATATTTCTAAGCCATTTGATATTTTTCTAAGTTGCTTAGGGCATAAGTCACATTTTTGGTCTTTTCCTTCACTTCATTTGATCCAAAATGAATAAGGCATTTATGCCATTACCTTAAGGTCTTGATTTTTAGTCTAATAGGTCCTATGTGATGTCTTAAAGTGTTGAGTACCCTCCTTAGGTCTTTACCTATGATGTTTGAGGTTTTCTTGAGTCATAAGCCATACATGACTTACTTTGACCTAATTTCACTTCTTCTTCTACATTAGCCATCTCAAATCCCATTTGTGCATAATCTAACCTTGTAATATCATTGGTTTGTGTCTTATAAGTGTATTTTGATCACTTCCATGTGTTTAACTCAAGTTTAAAAGTCTTGGTATTCTTTTGAACTTCATTTGACACCTAAAGGTCCTTAAAACCCTAATTTGTGTCATTTAGCCTTAAGACAATTCTTACCACTTCGTTTGTGAGTACTTTGTAAGTCTAAATTTCATTTTAATTTTTCATCAAGCCTCTAGTTTTTGTATGGGGAGTTCATGTTTCCTTGGTCATTTTTTATTTTTTATCTTAAGTCATTTGTTTCACTTTTAAAATCTCTTTTCCATGTTCATTCTTTCATCTTTTAATATCATGTTTGAATCTCCTTAACTTGAATCTCTTCTTTATCATATGATCTAATCTCATCTTTCATTTTCATTTAGTGTTAAGTTCTGGACTTTTCACTCACCTTTGATTTTAGGAGATTTTAACATGATAAAACACTTAGGTGTCCCTTTAATTCATCCTTAGGTTCCATTAGGGTTTAATAACACTTTAGGGCATAGTTTGAATTTTATTCACTTCATCCCTTTAGATATTTTTAATGTGATTTAACTCCTACCCTTAGAAGTTAGCTAACATGTAGATTTCTTTAGAACTTAGTTTTAGGCTTAGAAGTGCATTGGTGCTCTTATTAGCTAGTGTGAGTTCTTAATGGAATTTTGCCATTTTATAATTGTTCACATTACTTCATCATGCTAACATTTGTTTTATAGGGGGAAGATTAAGGTAAGCATTACTTCATTCATATCTCTTATGCATTTTAATTGTGTAGCAGAAACTTAGTAGGGAAGGATTTTATTACAAGGTGTGGTGAGTTTCCCTATGTGCCTTTGTTAGGTAGAAAAGGAGTGATAAATCATAACCCTGTGCTGTCTAGAAAACAGTTTGGCTATCCATTGAAGGATCCTCCATCAGATGAAGAAATAGTTAAGACTATATATGTTCCAGCTGAAGATAATGAGCGGTTGGTTATTCAAGTATCCCAAGCTTGGGAAACAAAGGTTAGGGAGGGTAAGAAAGAATTTGGGAAGGTAGACCCTAAGACTTATCCCTCTTTTGCTGCATGGATACAAGGGAGGGTCGATACCTTCTTCCTTCCATTTTCGGTTGAGGTCCCACTATATCCAAAGGAGGCACCGGTGCAAACCATTGTTTCTCTTGAAGATTACAAGAAGTTGGAAGCTCAGTTGCACGAGGTTCGGGTAGAGAATTCTGAAATGGCTAGTTTGTATCACCGTGCCAATCACGCTAAGCGAGAAGCAGAAGAAAAGCTACAGTTGATGCAGGCTACTTTAGAAGCTAAAGAAAAGGAGTTTGCTGGGAGCGAAGCTCATTCTCAGAGATTAGGTTTAACAGAGTCAAAGAGAGAAGCGGAGCATAAGAAGATTGTGAAAACTCTTAGAGAAGCCCGTCAATCCATTACTTGGTTACAGAGCCAAAGGGAACAAGAGCAGAAGAAGTACAAGGAAAAGGAAGAGTTCTTTGAAGCGCAGATGGAATTCAAAAAAGAAGAGGTCGAACAAGTTCACAAGGTACGAAGGGAAAAGACTCGGCAATTGGAGCAGAGCCAACTAGCCTTGAAGGAAGCCATGAAGGAGATCGCAGATCTTAAGCTGGGAGCAGGCGTCAAGAAGAACTTGACAGAAGTGGAAAATGCAGAAGAGGAGCCTGGATCTTCTTTTAGCCAAGGGTTTTAGTTTATTGTTGATTGTATCCAGACTACCTACAGGCTTGTTGTGTGAGTCTTTCTTTATCTTTTTGTCATTTAATTGTACCCCTTACTGGGAATTCTATTTATGTCTATGACTCTGGTCGTTGGTGGTTTGTTCATGCTATGCAATGATATTTTCCAGTTACCATTTTTGAATGAGCAAAGTTGTTGGTCTTAAGACACCAGGATCTGAATACTCCTCAAATGAGTTTGAAAAGTCAGTTTCCAAAAAAGGTCATCTGGAGTATTTTCTGTCAAAATACCAGACTGGGGCATATTAATGCCTGAACATGGAAACATGAACAATTACATTTCATGCATATAACGTGTTTGTTGTTTTGCAGGAATTTCTCCAGCGTTCTAACATTCATCTCACTTTCAGGCACTATAGCTCCCAAGAAGGTTTAGAGACAGTCGACGGTGCACATATACCCTACAAAGGTGAACTTAGAAAGAGCAATAGAGCATATTGTCATACCCATAATTTGTCCTACCTTTTTATTTTTACCGTCTAATCATTTGTTTCAAAATAAAAAAAGCTTGTACCATTTTATTTCTCTGTCTAACAAATATTTCGAAAATTAAAAACATTTATTATTTTATTTTTGCCTGATATTATAAAATTCAAAAAAATATATGTCACATTTCCTTTTCTTCGAAAAATGCATTCTCTCCTTATTTCAAGTTTTTATTATTATTTATTCTTCATTATTTAGTTATTCCAAAGATTAAAAAAAATCAATTTATTTTTCCTTATTTTATTTTAGTCCATATTCCATTTTTAAACAATTTCTTTCAATATCCAATTACCTTTCTTTTTATTATCAACAACTATTAAGTCCTTTGATTTTGACCAATTCCAAAAAATTACAAAAAAATTATTCTTATTAATATTTTCATACTTTTACTTTCATCATCATTATTATTATTATTATTATTATTATACTTTTACTTTTATCATTATTATTATTATTATTATACTTTTATTTTTATCATTATTATTAGTATTATTATTATTATTATTAGTATACTTTTACTTTTATCACTATCATTATTATTATCATTATTATTATTATATTCTAGTTTCTACAAAAGTCTAATACAATTCACAGTATCCCACAACTTTTTTCTTTTGGTCACAATTCCGCATTACAATGCACAGAGTTATCAGCCTGGCATTTTACATTCAGCATCACTATTATCTTTCCATTTTCCTAACAAACCGTACAGCATCCAAGTGGCCCCACCCTTTCTAACGGATTCCATCCAAGCATTTTGTACAATCCACACAAAAACCTCAGCACCCAAAAGGCAACAACCTCAACGTTAATGGCCTGTTATTTGAATTACACAGCTCAGCAAAATCAATAAAAATCTCCCTCTACCCTCACTTCATTCTATATAACAAGAGAGGAGGCTAAAAAAGAAAAAAAAGCCAGAACAAAAACAAAACTCTGCACAAAAATATTCAGACCTCAACAAAAATCCTTTATCAAACTGAAATCACCCAGCACCACCACCCCTTTTCATAAAACAGAACCCAAAAATACTCCACCATTTCACCACCAAACGCAATCCATAAAACCAAAAAAAACCTTTTGCTCAACAACAAACCCCAATCACCAGTATTAAACATCATTCACCATCAAAAAATGAAAACAAAATCGCAAACGAATCTGAGATTCAAAACCAAATCTGCATAACACAAAGATTCAAAGAACAGAACTGCAAAAAATAAACCTGAAACACAAACCGAATCATTTTCCGCGCGAGAGAGACAGAGAGATATCTGAGTCGCGACTAATCCAAAACCGTGAAACTCAACATACAAAAGTCAAGCTGTCACCACCATCTCGTCTCCATCGCGCCACCACTGTTGCCGCGAGACCATAGTGAGAAGAAGGGAAACCGTGAGAATACGTCACCACAACCCGCCAGAAACCAACCCGCAACCCGCCGAAACTCCCTCCAGAAACCAACCCGCAACCCGCGAATCCACCCCAAACTTCCGCAAACCGCAACGCATCCGAAACAACTACCGCTGAGAGCACCGCGGGAGGCTTGAGAGAGTGAAAGCGTGAGACTGATAGAGAGGAGCCACAGTCGTTCAAAACCGAGAGAGCATAAGGTCGGGATCATAGAGATTCGAAATCACCTTGACATTTTGAGGTGGGGTTAGTGTTTTCTGGCTCTGAATCGTGAAAGGATGAGAAATTAGTTTTTTTCATTTTATATATAATTTTTATTGCTGACTATTGCTTTTAATTTACTATTTTCTTATAAAAAACCTAATGTTGTTGTGATTTGGGCTTAAATCCATTCTTAGCCCACACGAATTTGTTATGCATACCAGCCCCAAAATATGGCACCCTCCTTTGTTCTCTAGTTTGTCTAATTGTTTTTTTTTCTTGTTTTAATATTTTATTTTTTCTTCTTTTATATTAGTTTAAGATTTAATTCTGTTTAGTTTCACTTAATATCATTTTTTAGTTTTTTTGTAATTCTATTTTATCAAGGTGACTTGCATATGCATTTGGTATGACTAATTCATGCATGCTAAACTCATCTTAATGGGAATTCGGTACTGACCTTATCCATGTTCATTCATTTTTGTTTTCAAATTTGGCTTGTGTTCCAAGTTACTTCATGTTATGTGATATATGTTCACTTCTTCTATTACTTGAAAATTTCTTCTCATGCTTTGTATGCTTCTTTATAGACATTATAGGACATTATTAAGTGATATATACTACTGACTTTGATTATTCATTAAGCATTAGTACATGTTCATCTTGCATAACCATCCATTCTTCCTCCATTAACATCATATTGAACTACCTTGAGGTTTAGTAAAATAGTTTGGGCTTAATTAGTTTGTGTTTGGTTTCTTAGACTTGGTGAGCTATCTTAGAGATTAGATACTGACTTTTGAATTCATTTAACCTAACTTTCACCCTTAGACTTAGGCTTTATTTGAACCCTAGTTTCACTTTATAGCATGTTTGATGCCTAATTGTCTTCTTTGTTCTTATTATTGATTTCATATCCAATTGTTTAACTAACCATTTATGTAGGGGCTACGGTAAGTCATTGAGTATACAAATGCTTATCCATACTCATATCTCTTATCCCTTCTCTTTTAAAATCATTCTCTTTTGTTTTTGTGAAAAGCACTTGATGCTTCTTTGACAAGTAAACTATTTACATCCCTTTGAGTTCTTATCTCATCTTCAATCTTTGAAGTGAGTTAGAAATTGATATTCTTCTCTCATTATCCTTTTGTAGATGTTTAGAATTGGCAGAATTTTTGATCAACAAGAAGTGTTGAACTTAGTTCAGGATGTCACACCAGATGTTGTGACATTATCAAATAGAGTATAAGTTAATGAACTTAGTTCAGGATGTCACACCAGATGTTGTGACATTGTATAAGTTAATGAATTAAGTTCAGACATCAGGATGTCACACCAGATGTTGTGACATCTCAGACCTGCTACCAGACTTAAATGATGCATAACAGAACTGAGTAAATTCAGGGAATTTATCTGGAATTAATTGTGAATGGATAAACAATACAAGGCACATCTGTAGGGAGCTTAGTTATTTGATTTCAGTATAACAGAATAACTATCTCACCTAGAATCAAGGAAGTAACAAACCCTAATTCAAGGTGATGAAAGCATGCGTATCAGGACTGGATAATCCACAGAAAGCCCAAAATCCAAGCATCTATTTAAGGAAGAGAAACTCTCAGAATAGAGTACGAAATTAAGAAGACAAAATAGGGTGTTTGTGTTTAATAGCAGGTTTTAGTTGTGTATCACTTTATGAGCTTTTAAGCAAAAAGTGTATTGTGTCTTGATTGAAACTGTGAAGTAAAATCAAGCTGTTGTGTTTGAAGTGTGACTTCAATTTTATTAAACATTGTAACATATCACTGTGTGATTGAGGGGGAGTGAGTTGGTACTCATATCTAAGTTGTGTCTTAGGTAGAAATTGCCTTGGGTAGATATTAAGTGAAGGATTAAACTGAGTGGTTTAAGTCCAGAATTAATATTACTTATATTGGATTTCCTTCCTGGCTTGTGTAAACACCCCAAATTTGCCCTCACTCATTTCACCATGGCTTGTGATATTTTCATTTGCATAAGTTCAATCATATCATCTCATATTGCATTTTTGCTTCACTGCATTGATTCTAAGTCATCTGCACCTAGGGTTTGTGATCTGAGCCATCCCTGAGCCATTTGAGCCACTCCAAAGGTCATCAATCATTTCAATAGGATCCATGTATGTTCAAGCATCATATTATATCCTCCAAAGATCAAAGAAGTCAAAGAATCACAAGAACTGAGGAAGGTGTGGAAGCAGAGCCAGGCTTAACTGCACAAATGACCTGAAATTAGGGTTTTGGTTTCAGAGGCCATAACTCCAATTTTTTTGGTCATTCTTGTTTCTATGGGTCTATATATGATATTAGGATCATGCATACCAATTTTCATGAAGAAATTCAATGAGGAAGGCATCTGATCAAAAGGTGACTTCTTGAGCAAGTCACTGCAAAATCAGGGCATCTGAGGCCCCCAATCACACAACCAAAGGGGTTTCTCCATCATTTTGAATGTGTATGATCTTTATTTGATCTTATAATATGTTAGAAGTTCACAAAATTGAATAATTTCAAGCCATTTGCAAAGTTTCCATTTTGGGAAAGTGACTTGTAATGTAAACTTGCCATTTTGGGAAAGTTTTTCAACCTTCTCTTTTTGATCCAAAAATGTTTCAAATGAAAAATCTTTGGTCCTGAAAGTTGTAGATTGGATCCTCCCATTTTCAAAAAGTACAAGAATTCATTCTAATTCATTTTAGATCAAAAGTTATGGCCTTGCAAAGTTGGACAAAATCACTAAATTTTCACTTTTACACAAAGAGGGAAACTTGCAAATTCTCATGCCAAGCATTTATGTGACTTCAAATCAGCTTCTAACCAGCACACAAACATCATGTATGACCTAAAATTCAGATTTGCCCAAGAAATTTCTCACTTTCATGCTTTGAATTCCAAGCTATCATAAGCCCTTTTCCATAAAGTTCAAAATTAGGAATTCTTGCAAAAATGATTCCCAAGGGTTTGTATGGTCTCTAACTGATTTCAAGACATTACCATAACATCGTGTAACATTTCACAACAAGAATTCAGCAAGGAATGTCACATATCCATGACCAAAATCACAAAATGCAACAAGTTGCAAAATTGCAAAACATGTGACATCTCACCCTTCATCCATTCCAGATCACATCAGAACATCCAAGGGCCTTCCTTGAAGCTGGCTGAGGCAATCCAAACACAAAAATCTTCTCTGCCATGGCCCATACCTATAGTACACCATTTTTTACTTTTTGGCCAATCATCCCATACCATTCCCACAGTGCATACCTGCCCTCCAGAATTGTTGGGATTGCTTATGGATTACCTAAGGATCATAAAACAAGAAGAGAGAAGGCTCAGAACACACACACAACCAGCTTGCACAAAAACTGTCCAAAGCTTCATCTCTTCGAAACTCCCTCAAGACTCAACAAAAAATAAAAAATTTCTTCACCAACAAATCATATGCCACTCATAGAACAAAACCCACCCCCTGAAACAGCTTGAATCACCACACACACAGACCTCCATTTCTGCTATACCAGAACTGAAACATTCAAACCAGCCATTCTTAAAGCTTTCTAAGCTTCATTTCATCATCAGGGGGTTCAAAGAAGTGGGCTTGCGCAAAGGGAGGATCCAGAAAGCTCAGAATCAGAGAGTCCTCATCTCAGGTAACATGAAGAACTTTTTTCCCATGAGCTAGCTTTTAAGTTCTTTTATGATTCTATATGTTCCCCTGATCATGGGATGTGATTACTTTTGAAAATGGTGAAGAAACCATCATGTATGTAATCTCTGAACTTTTGCCCGTGTTTTATATTTTTCTTCGATTCATGATTATGGAGTGAAATAAATGAGTTTTAGTTGGGGGTTTAGGTTTAGAATGATTAGAGGATCATTTTTGTGAAGGAAATTTGAAGTTTGGTGACCTGTAGAAGAAGCTAGGGTTTTGTGTTCGTCGGAGAAGACGACCGGAACACTGTTCCGGTCGCCTGAAAGTGATTTGCCCTAATCAATGTAATTAGTGAAGTTTAAATGTGAGCCTTTGATCTTGCCTTCCCGCGCGCGAATGAACGAACCAGATTGGTCATTAAACCCTAATTCAGATTAATTAGTTTAATTAATTAGGATTAAATTTGAATTTTGCCAGAATGAATCCTAACCATTGAAACGCGCGCGGGTCAACTCCCTCCAAAAACCTTTGAATCTCAGCCTCAGGATCCTCATACTTTTCCATTTTTATTGTTTTATTTCATTTTATTTGTATTTAATTTCCACGAATTTTTAAAAATAGTAAAATACATTAAAAAATTCCGGAAATTTTTATCAAACCTTTTATTAATTTTCAGAACCCAAAAATATTTTATTTTTATTTTTTGCATTAAAAATTATTTTTAAATCATTTAAATGTTTATTTTTAATTAGTTAATGAAGATTAATTAATTAAAAATGCATTTAGGTATTTAAAAATCACCAAAAAATTCACATTGCATTTTAATACATTTAGAAACATTATGAAACTCTTCAAACAAATTTCTTTTTGGTTCTTGACCTATTTTGACATTTTTTATTGGAATTAAAGTTCTTAAAGGGCAATATATTTGTCCTAAATTAGAAAAATTCATTATGCCTAACCATGAATAGTTTGATGTTGGTTCTTCTTGTATTGCATTCTGCATATCATTTACTTTCTAGGGTAAAATTGGTTTGAATTTATCTTTCATTTTCAATTTGTTTTGCATTTATCTTTTGAGAGGTATCCTAAAACCCTATCAAACTTGAGAAAATCATAACTTCCATTAGGTTAAGGTTTAGGTCTCCTCCTTTGGGCAGTGAACTTTTATAGGTTTAGGGTACCTTTGATCCCATTTTCAATTTTTTATCTTGTCATTTGCTTCTGGTTTTGAATTTTGCTTTGCATGTTATGCATAAACCCTAATCTTTGTCTTCATTTGCATTCATTCTTCATATGCTTGCATATATGAACTTGCCATGACATTTTGTGCATCCACATGACATTTAAGACATCTTAGGACACATTAGAATCATGTTTGATCATTGCATCATTCATTTTCCATGCTTTTGCTTTCATTACATGTCATGTGTTTCCATGAACTTTCATGCTTCTTACTTGTCTCACTTGCATTCTCATCTCTTGTATGATCATCCACATCTCATGGCAATCATTTGTATCATTTCTTAGCATCATTTACATCTTGACATGCTTCTGAATTTGGTTTTCATCTTTGCATTTCATCTCATTTTCATTTCATTTCATTTCTTGTTGCTAACTTTTCCGGTGGTAAGTGTTTGAGAAGTGAATTTGCCTTCTCTTCCCATAATCTCTTCTCATCTCTTTTATGCATCATTGCTGCATTTTATCTTTCTATTAGAGTGGGCTTGCTCATTCATGCTCCTTCCTTACCTTATTTCTTCAAGCAACTTATCTTCTTAAGTGAAGTAAGTTGTCTTGCCTCTTGCTGCTTCTTTTCCTTTCATCCTGCTTCTTCCATGGTGGCTTCTCCTTGAAGATCTTTTGCAAGCCTCACAAATCCTAGGATCTCCAAGTATGATAACAATTAGGGTTTGATTAGTCCCCCCATTAGTTTTACCTTTGTGTCATCTTTGAGTCTTCTCTTCTCATCTCATAATCAAGGACTAAACCTTAAAGGTTTTAAGGCTTTATGATTAAGCTTATGCCTGCATCCTTCTATTAGGATGGAGTGTATAACTTTAATCCTAAGTGTTAAACCCTTAATGTGTTTAAATCTTTTAATCAATCCATCTAATAATCACTGAGACATCAAGCTTGTAACTTGGGCCTTGCATTAGGGTTCTAATTCTTCCTTAACTGGTTAAGAAGGACTAACCCTAGTGTTAATGGACAAGTCCCCCTCAAGCTGTCTTACAAACCATAAAATTCATTTTTTAATCTCATCATTAACTAAAATCCACTTTAATAAAGGCTTTGTTTTGTCATGAGGTTAATCCCTAATCATGGATTAAGTTGAGGAGCCTTTCTCAACTTAAGTGTTCTCATTTATTATCCTTCTATTAGGATGGTGTAATGAGTCCATTAAATCCTTGATTATGGCTTAAACTCATTACTTAACACTAAACAAAAAACATCAAAAAACATCTAAATAATCATAAGTAGGTTAATGATCTTAATCCTACATCATGGTGATTAAGTGTGAGGTGCTTACTTCATACTTAAGGTATTCTCATTACCCCTAATCAGAGGGAAGATGTGATGAGTTTGCTAATCCTTGGTTTAGGCTTAAGCTCATTATCTTATGATAAACAGAAAAAAGCAATAAAATATTGAAAACACAAAAACAAACAATAATCATCTCCTCCGGGATTCTTTTCTCACCTTATTCACCCACAAACGAGAACTTGCTTCTTCCGTCTAATGCAAGACAGTTTGCACCTGAGCCAGACAGGTCATACACTTGAGCATAGGCAAGTAAGCAGTTCACAAGTCAATTTATCTTTCAGTCTCTTTGAGTCGAACTACGGTGTTCTGACTTCCTCATTGCACTAGAGGATACGTAGGCATAACTTAACAGTTATCGAACAAAAGTCTCTGTATATTCCCCCCTCTTTCAGCTTTATTCTTTAGCCTCATAGTCTTGAGCTTCATATTCTTTCTCTGCACTCACACTCATATTATTCACTTCACATTTCTTTTACACTGACACTTGCATTCTTTTCCAGCTTTTACACACAAAATAGCACTGACACTACCCCTTTAAACACAAATATTTCAAGCGTGGATCCCGTCGAGTACGGCAGACAATCTGGGTGCTAATCCCTTCCTAGGTTGTAACCAACCCCCTTTCTCAGTTTCTCTGGTTCACAACCGTCTTATCCATCTTTTCTTAGGTTTATGCAGCATTACCTTTCCTTCGGGATAAAAATGCCTAGCTGGCGACTCTATTCATTTCTTTCTCTTTCGCCGACCGTTCGCGTCTGTACCCCTTCTGACCAGGTGTCATTTGGTGGGAGCGACAGCTTGGCGACTCTGCTGGGGACCCTTATACTGTAACCAGGGCTTCTGGTTCTTTTTGTGGGTTCCTCCTAGCGTTTGTTTGGTTTGTGTTTACTGGGGTGTTTGGTGTTATTGTGTGTTTATTTGTTTTGCTTTATTTATTGCTTTATGTACAGCTTTATTTATTGCTTTCCTTTACAGTTTTTCATATTTCATACTGTCATTATCATTGCTGGATCTGGCTTCTGTTTTGGTGGGTGGGGTCCCATTGAGAGTTTGAGGTCCTATACCTAGGACCTGAGTGACACCTAGGCTAGAGTGGTTCATGTTCTTTCCCATTCCATTTCGGTCTGGTGCGGGAATATGAAACACGGTTCAGATGTGGGTTTCTTTTTGAGAACTTTGTGCTACAGATTTCCTGTAGTGCTAGGGCTATCTGGGAAGCCTGCTAAGTCTAGATGACCTTTATTATGACCTTCAGAAGCTGAGGTGAATTAGAGGAGGATCTTTTATGGTTATTGTAAACACTGTACCTCCGGGTTAGAAGTGTTTACACTTCTCATAACTGATCCAAGTCTGAAGATCCTTGTTCTAGAACACTACCTGTGAGGGGGTTAGGCTGTTTACAGGTTTGCAGGTACCGTTGGCCATATCATACCCTGTTTTTGTTTTGTTTAAGAATACGTCACTTTGGACAGTTCTTGTGATTAACCCTGGACATGTGACTCTTTATTTGAGTCCCCCACCTTGGTTATTGGATTTCTGGACCTCTATCTGGACTTCTTGAACATACATGGGCCCTATATTAAGACAGATAATCAGATCCAGCTTGATCACAAACCCTTGCATATCATTTGCATACTCATCATTTGCATCATTTAACATTTGCTTATTTGTTTTTCAGGGTGTCCACATCACATCTGGTTTGGTTTTGACCCCTTCTTTTGTATAGACCTCTGCTTCAGATATCTTCATCAGTTGTCTGCCTCAGCTGTCTGCTTCAGTTATCTTCATCATCACCAGCATCAGCCTATCAGTGGCCCATCTCCAGTATCAGTCTTGATCAGCACTTACCTTCAGTTCTTCATCAGCACTCATGACTACTCCCAGGAAAAGCAACATATCCTACCATTTCTTTGAGCCTGTGTTGACTGGTATCAGGCAGGTCCAGTCACTTATCACACCTGACCACATCCCATTATTTAGAGAGCATTATGGGGGTATCCTGGACATGGTTATGGACCTTGACCCTTCTCAGAGGAGAATGATCCACACATGCTTGCAGTTTTATGACCCTCCACTGAGATGTTTCACCTTTCCAGACTTCCAGCTAGGGCCTTTGCTGGAGGAATTTTCTTCATTGATTAGAGTACCTATCAGAGGAGGGATCCCCTTCAACCCAGAAGTGCCAGCTCCCAGCAATGGAGAAGTAGCAAAAGCACTGTACTTGGAGCCTGCTTTGATTGAGCAAAATATGACAACAAAAGCTGGGATCCCTGGTTTGCACTTGGATTTCTTGATTTCTCAGGCCATCCTGAAGGCCTCATTAGGAGAATGGAGGGCAGTCTATGCACTGTTAGCCCTCAGCATATATGGGACTATAATGTTTGCAGATGAGCCCAAATTTATCAGCAAGAATGTCATCCATTTGTTCCTTCTGAAGAACCCAGTACCCACTCTGTTGGGAGACTTTTATTACTCCATTCATCAGAGGAATGAGAAACAAAGGGGGGAGTTGGTAAGATGTTGTGCTCCTTTGTTTCACACCTGGTTGCTCAGACACCTACCTAAGACAGATGCCTTCCTGAATCCCCACCAACAGAAGAATTGGGCCAGGAGGCTCATTGCTTTGACTTCAGATGATATTAGATGGTGCACCCAGAGCACCAAAGGCAAGGACATCATCACCAGTTGTGGGCAATACCCAAATGTACCTCTGATAGGAGTGAAGGGTTGCATCAACTACAATCCTTTGATGTTTAAAAGACAATTGGGCTATGCTTTGGTTCACCCTCCTAGAGTGCAAGATTTAGCTGAGACCCTATATTGTGAAGTAAAACCTAATTCAGCTGCTGTCAGACAAGCATCCTGGGCTTGGGACAACATCCAGACAAAAGGGATGGCAATTCTGGGAAGGTGCAATAATGTTGCTTCAGCTCAATATTATGACTGGTCCCGTACTAGAGCTCAGGTTACTGGAATGCCTTTCACTTTAGAGGACATACCTGGACCCTCAACAGTACAACCTGCAGCAACTGTCAGCCTAGAAGAATTTGAGAAGCTGAAGGAAAGGAATGAGAACTTATCTTAAGCTTTGAAGAAGACTCTGTGGGAAAGGAGTGATGGTCGTCTGGATATTGAGAGGTTGGAGAAGTTTAGAGTGGAGCATCTGGCCAAAATTGAGAAGACAGAGGATTACATCAGGAAAGCAAGAGCTGGGGAGCAAATATTGAAGAATGCCTATAAGGAGGCCAAGATTCAGAAGACTAGGACTGAGCTCTATCTGCAAGAGAGTCAGGCTAGGTGGGTCAGGATCACTGAAGCCCGTACTCAATAGGACCAAAGGACTCAAGCTAAGATTGAACAGTTAGAGGCCAATGAGAAGAAGCAGCAGGAGGCTTTGTTGGCAGCCCAGAAGGAGATTTCAGAAACTTAGAGCAGGATTGAAGAGATCAAAAGACCAGGACAGGCATAAGAAGCTGACCACTGCCATTGCTATCAGGAACCTCCTCATTAGGACCATTATAGAGCACCCAGCTGGTCCAGTGACTGAGGCACTCCTGAAGAAGGTCAGAGAGGATGAGTTTGGACTGGATGTCTGACTTTTTGTTTGTTGTTGTTTTCATTTGATGTACTTTTTCTTTTTATGTATTTTGATCCTCCATGGGCATATGTTGTAAAACAAACTATGTATTGTTCACCATCTGTAATATATTTTAGTTTGTTTCCATTTGGGTTTCTCTCTCAACAAACATCAAGCATCTTCCTCGAGGTCTGGAAAGGTCAAAACCAAGAACCAAACCGGATACCTTGGAAAACAAATAAGCATACTGCATTGCATACTAACTTTTTGTTTTGTTTTGTAGGTATTATTATTGTTGTTTCTAACTTTGTTGTGATCTCAGGAAACATTGCTCGTCGCCTAGTGTTCCCTGTCAACCGCGCACACCGGTACCCTACTCGCAACAACCTTCCTGGTATTCAAATGGAACAAGTATAGCAGGATCTGACTGAGGTCAAAAATCAGATGGCTAATGAAAGAGTGGAGGTGAGAAATAAAATGAGTCAATCCATGGCTGTGATGACTGGCTTGGCCCAGAGTCAAGAAAGGTTAAGGGAACTGGTGGAAAGACAAACCCCCGAGGAACCTCACCTTGGAACAGAAGGGACTAGTAACAATGAACAAGGCCAGCCTCGTATTAATCCACCAGTATTTGGACCTCATCTGGATCCGGAAATCAACATCCCAAGAAATGTACAAGGTAATACTGCTGGAGGGAGAATCTTGCAAGAGGATCCCCAAGAAGAGCAGTTTACTGTTATGGGAGCTGGAGATGAAGTCTATGACAGGAGATTGGACGAAATTGCTGAGAAGTTGAGGTCTTTGGAGTCTCAAAATTCCTTGGGCTTCGATGTAATGGACATGGGGCTAGTGGATGGGGTGAGAATTCCCCACAAATTCAAACCCCCGTACTTTGAGAAATACAATGGAACCTCTTGTCCACGAACTCACCTGCAGTCTTTCCTGGGAAGACTTAAAGCTTATACTATGGATGAAAAATTGTGGATGTTCTACTTTGAAGATAGTATGACTGGGGCTTCAAGAGAGTGGTATTCACACTTGACTAGAGCTACCATTAGATGCTGGAAGGACTTAGCTGAAGCCTTCATCAGGAAATATTAATACAATCTGGACATGGCTCCCAACAGGACCCTTCTAATGGGAATGTCTCAGTCTTCCAGAGAAAGCTTTAGGGGATATGCCCAAAGGTGGAGACAGCTTGTTGCTGCTGTCCAACCACCCATGTCAGAGAGGGAAATGGCTGACATGTTCATGAATACTTTGCAAGGAACATATATTGATAGACTGGCTGCCTTTTCCTCTACCAGTTTTGCTGACGTAGTCATAGCTGGGGAAAGGATTGAAAGCCTTTTGAAAATGGGCAAGATTTCTGACAGTGGTGCAAGTTCATCCAGTAATCCCAGGAAGGCTTTTGTGGGACCCCGAAGAGCCGGTGAGACCAATTCCATTCATACAAGTAGGGGCAGACCTCAGTATGTACACCGGTCAGTAGCAGCAGTCACCATTCCAGCTCCGATTCCTCAGCAATCAGCATATCCTCAACAACAACAACCACAATATCAACAACAAGTCCAGTATCCACAACAGAGAACCTACAACAACAACAATAGCAACCAACAGCAGCGTCCTTTTCAACAAAGACCATCACAGGCAAACAGGGTGATTGACCCCATCCCTATGCCTTATGTTGCCTTATTGCCAGAACTCCTGAAGCTTAACTTGGTTGAGTTAAGGACGTTGGCGCCACCAGATCCTCTCAACCTCCCAAAGAATTATGATGTCAACGCCAGGTGTGCCTTTCACTCCAACGCGCCCGGTCACAATACTGAGAAATGCAGGGCCTTACAGATGAAAGTCCAAGATCTGGTGGATACTAAAGCCCTCAACTTTGCACCTCCTCCGAATGTCAACAGAAATCCTATGCCTAATCATGGCGGGCCTAGGATTAATGCCATCGAGGAAGACAAACCATCCACCTTGATCACCAGTGTTGCACAAATTCGAACGCCTTTGGTTGAAATTAAAGCTCAACTTTTAGAATGCCAAGTGTTCCCCGGGTGTGAGCTCGGCTGTGGGGGTATTGCAACATTGCAGTCAATGGGTGTGAAAAGTTGAGAAGCGGCATAGATGGTCTTATTAAGGATGGTATCCTTCAGATTTCAACAACGGTGCCTACAAATCCAGCAATTCCTTTAACAACAATCCCAGATACTCCTACAACATCAACAGTCATTCCTTCAGCAACAAATTCTCCTACAACAGCAACAACAATCATTCCTACCGATTCATCAATATCACCAGCAATTACTCTGTCCATCACTTCAACGAGTCAAAATTCAACAATTGTTTCTTCTACAACATCAACATCCATTTTATTAACAGAATCTTCTACAACGCCAGCAAAAATTAATGAAGATGTTTCAACAGTTACAATCTACTATGACCCATCAAATGTTCCTCCCAGCAGCAATTTCCAACAACAAACCGTGGCACCTCCTGCCAAATCACCAGTCACAATTTACTATGATCCGCACACCATTACAGTACCTTCCTCTGTAGCAATCAGTCCGGTCACCATTACGGTGCCTGGACCAGTTCCTTATGAAAGCAGTAGTGCCATACCTTGGCATTATGGCTCTGATCTCTACTGCAACAGGGAGAAAATCACTCTGGATCCATCGGCCTCTTCTCCACAAGTTGATAATGTTGGGGGAGGCGAAGGTTTCACCAGAAGCGGACGCCTTTTTGCCTCACAAACACAAAGACCTAATGTTGAGGCAGAAGCTGCTGCCAAAGCAAAAGGAAAGAGTGTGGTATCTGAAGAGCCAGCTGCCAAAGATACTCAGAAGACATCTTTTGAACAAGATGTAGACGAGTTCATGAGAATCATAAAAAGGAGTGATTACAAGGTGGTGGACCAGCTTTACCAAACGCCCTCCAAAATCTCCATATTATCATTGTTGATGTGTTCCAAAGCTCACAGGAATGCATTGTTGAAAGTCCTGCACGCAGCATACGTGCCAGAGGAGATTACTGTTAATCAGCTAGAAACTGTGGTGGCAAATGTCAACACCAGTCATGGACTAAGTCATCTAAACCAGGTTAAGAGGATTTTGAAATATGTCAATGGTACTTGTGACTATGGCATAATGTACTCTCATGGATGTGAACCAATTCTCACTGGCTTTTGTGATGCTGACTGGGCTGGAAGTGCTGATGATAGAAAGAGCACATCAGGAGGATGCTTCTTTCTAGGAAACAATTTGATTTCTTGGTTCAGTAAGAAACAAAATTGTGTATCCTTATCCACTGCTGAAGCTGAATATATTGCAGCTGGTAGCAGTTGTTCACAGTTGGTTTGGATGAAGCAAATGCTCACAGAATACAATGTCCCACAAGATGTCATGACATTGTACTGTGACAATTTAAGTGCTATTAACATATCAAAGAATCCTATCCAACACAGTAGGACCAAGCACATTGATATCAGGCATCATTTCATCAGAGATCTTGTGGAAGAGAAGGTGATCTCATTAGAACATGTAGCCACAGATCTGCAATTGGATGATATATTTACTAAAGCTTTGGATGCTACCCAATTTGAAAACCTAAGGGGTAAATTGGGAATCTGCTTATGTGAAATATAGCAGTTATGGAGAAGTGCCAACATGTCTTATGACATCGTGTGGCATGATCACCAGATGGCAGCACCAGTCTGGTCAGTAACTCTGTGTATTCCACTTTTTAGAATTCCACCAGTAACGGAATTTATAAAAGCTCACACTTGCTCTCAGCTCTTCATCTCCTCACTATCTTCTCAAAACCATTTGCATGCTAAAGCTGATTTTCTGAGCTCATCAAAATCAATCAAACCTAAACTCTTCTTCCACCACATTCGAAAATGTCTCAACATCAAAACCCTAACATCATGGATGAAAATCTCAACCAAGAAGATGTGGTGCATGCAACCCCAATCTCTATGGTACGAATGGATACTTCTCCCATAGACGAAATCAGAGGAAGTGTTCCTCTTGCTCAAAAGCCTAGAACTCCAAATGTGAGAAGAGCAAAGGAACCTGTGTTCAGCAAAAGCAAAGGGATTCCTTCATCTTCAAACACCACTCCCAAAGCTTCTGACTATATGGATGCATCCATCAAGCATCTTGTGAATAGGATTTTATCTGAACAAAGAGTAGTGCGTGGGGTATCTGTTCCCCTGAACACCATGCCTACTCCACAAGAAGAACAGAGCAATCAGGCTGAAGAGGACACTCCTGCTCAACAGGATGTCCCAATAGATGTTGAAACATCTGAGGACCAGAACAAGGCCTCAACTGATGATGATGATGAAGCCACTGATGACCAAGCTTCTGTTGATCCACCTGCTGAAAAGGAGGCTTCCCAACCTCCTCCTGCTGAAACCATAGATGATGACTCTAACATAGAGATCATTGCATTTGTTAACCCTAGCATAGCCAAAAGGCTTAGGGCTAGGAAGGAGAAGAAGTCTGTTGGACATGCAACTCCTGAAAAGAAACAGCCTACTCCAAAGAAAGACAAGGCCAAAGTTGTATTTGGACCTAGGTGAGTACCCAAAAGAGGAAAGCTGCTACTCCACCTGATTCAGATGTCGAAGAGGATATCCCAACATCCCAACCAAAGAAGAAGCTATCACCTTCAAGGTCTACCTCTGCTGTTCCAGAAGCTCCTCTGGACAATGTGTCATTCCATCATGTGTCAAGTGTGAGCAAATGGAAATATGTCTACCAAAGAGGGGTGGCACTGGAAAGAGAGCTTGGAAGCAATACACTGGAGTACACTGAGGTAATAGACCTAATATCCTCTTCTGGTTTATTCAAAATAGTTTCAAATGTTTCACCCTGCTATGAGCTGCTGGTCAAGGAGTTCATTGTCAACATGCAAGAAGACTGTGCTGATGGAAAGTCAGAAGAATTCAGAAAGGTTTATGTAAGAGGGAGATGTGTGGAATTCTCTCCTAGGGTTATAAATCATTACATAGGGAGAGAATCTGATGGGCCTAATGAGCTGGGGAAGACTGACAACCAAGTTTGCAAGGTCATCACTGCCAACCAGGTCAAAACTGGGTCAGTCAAGGGCAAACTTTCTGTTAGCTTGCTTACAAGGAAATATGCAATGCTGCATAGAATTGGTACTGTCAACTGGGTCCCTACCAACCATACTTCTTCAATAGCTACTGGATTGGGAAGATTCATTTATGTTGTGGGCACCCAAACAAAGTTGGACTTTGGGGCTTACATATTTGATCAAACACTGAAGCATGCAGGAACATCAGCAACAAAACTTCCGATTTCCATCTCTGCTCTTTGGAATCATCCTCAATCAGTATCCAGGCATCCTCACTGAGAAGGATTCAGTCTCCAAAAGAGAAAGTCCACTGGCCTTCCACTACAAATTATTCTTGAGCCATCATGCTGCTAATGTTGAAGCTCCCAGTGGGACATCTGCTTGACCTTCAAAAGCAATGACTCCCATATCCAAAGCTGCTTTGATTGTTGAACTCAAGAACACTTGCAAAGAGCTGGATGCCAGGAAGCAAAAGCTTGAGGAAATTATTCAAAGGCTGGAGCTGGAAGAGGTTTCTCAGAATGCTGCTAAATCTGATGATGAATCTGAAGAAGAAGAAGATACTGAATATGATGACTCTGAGTGAAAAATGTGTGAGGAATGTACTGCCTGTATCAGCATTGTAATTTTGACTTTGAATGTTTTATCTCTGCTTATGTAAAATTTGGCCCCAATTTCTGTCTAACAAGGGGGAGAAGAGAAGTGTACTGAACAACAATAATGTCTGCTGCAGTTTGCCTGATTAATGAACAATGTTGTTTGTCTGTTTAATGTCTGCTTCTGAACTAAGTTTTTTTTAATAGAAAATTTTGTTGAACAAGTCAGAATACATACAGGTTTGAGGGGGAGTAAATTATTATAAACTCTCACATGATTCAACAGAAAAGAACTGTTGCACTCTGATAAATAAAACTCTGCTGCACTCTGATAAAACCAGAAGATTGTGTTAGCCAAAAATTAGCCAAAGGGGGAGTTTGTAGATGTTTAGAATTGGCAGGATTTTTGATCAACAAGAAGTGTTGAACTTAGTTCAGGATGTCACACCAGATGTTGTGACATTATCAAACAGAGTATAAGTTAATGAACTTAGTTCAGGATGTCACACCAGATGTTGTGACATTGTATAAGTTAATGAATTAAGTTCAGACATCAGGATGTCACACCAGATGTTGTGACATCTCAGACCTGCTACCATACATAAATGATGCATAACAGAACTGAGTAAATTCAGGGAATTTATCTGGAATTAATTGTGAATGGATAAACAATACAAGGCGCATCTGTAGGGAGCTTAGTTATCTGATTTCAGTATAACAGAATAACTACCTCACCTAGAATCAAGGAAGTAACAAACCCTAATTCAAGGTGATGACAGCATGCGTATCAGGACTGGATAATCCACAGAAAGCCCAAAATACAAGCATCTATTTAAGGAACAGAAACTCTCAGAATAGAGTACGAAATTAAGAAGACAAAATAGGGTGTTTGTGTTTAATAGCAGGTTTTAGTTGTGTATCACTTTATGAGCTTTTAAGCAAAAAGTGTATTGTGTCTTGATTGAAACTGTGAAGTAAAATCAAGCTGTTGTGTTTGAAGTGTGACTTCAATTTTATTAAACATTGTAACATATCACTGTATGATTGAGGGGGAGTGAGTTGGTACTCATATCTAAGTTGTGTCTTAGGTAGAAATTGCCTTGGGTAGATATTAAGTGAAGGATTAAACTGAGTGGCTTAAGTCCAAAATTAATATTACTTATATTGGATTTCCTTCCTGGCTTGGTAGACCCCAGATGTAAGTGTGGAGATACATTGAACTGGGTTAACAATTTCCTGTGTTATTTATTTTACCTGCACTTTAAGTTTTTGTTTAAGTCTTCAAGTGTTTAAACATCTCATTCGACATCACGTACCTGATCCCAAAAATTCACCTTTATTTTAGGATATATATCTTAATACCATACTAAACCTAGGATTTCCAAGCATGATAACTCTTAGGATTGTTAGTCTCCCTTTAGACTTTCACCTTTGAGTCTCTTTTGAGTCATTTCTCTATCATCTAAAAAAAGCTAAAAAAACACCTAATAAAGGTTGAACTTCTTCATGTGCCAAGGGACTTTGCCATGGGATACTTGCATTCAATTCATATGGGGGTGAGATGTAGGGTATCTATCATGATGAATAAGTCTTAGCATGAGGATATTTCACAAAGAAAACTCAAAAATACTTCTTCATTTTAAAAACAATAAAAACATCTAATAAATAAAGTAGACTAGTGTACTTGAGCCTTAATCGTTGGAACTATGTTTGGGGATCTCCTCCATACTTAGGTGTGCTTCTTATTCATTCCTTCTTGGAATGATGTAAGAAGTACACACTCCATTGAATGAGACTTTAATACACTCTCCTATGCAAATCTCAAATAAAAAACATCTAAAAAACATCAATAAACAATAAGTGTATTTCCTTCGGGAATTCTATTCTCTTCTCCTTCACTCTAAACGAAAGAACTCACTTTGACTTGTCTTTTGTAAGACGGTAAACGCACTCGTTCCAGACGAAGCTACAACACCTGAGCATAGGCATAAGCAGTTCAATCCCAAAAACACAAGCAAGTTGTGTCAGTCTTATTAAGTCAAACTACGGTGTTCCAACTTTCCTATTGCACAAAGGGAATACGTAGGCAAAAGCGACCACACTTGGCGAACACAATCCTTCAGTCGCTTTCCTCGTTCTTCGTGTCATTTCATCTTTGTATCCTCTCATCTCATTCTCCCTTATTTCTTTTTAGTCCTTTCCAGTAGCAGTTGTAGCAGTAGCAGATACCCTCACCCTTTGAAACAGTGCTAGCAAGCGTGGATCCCGTCGGGTACGACAGATGATCTGGGATGATAATACCTTCCTAGTTCATAACTGACTCCCTTACCCTTTCTCTTTGGTTCGCGAGACCCCACTTTCTCCTTCTTCTAGGTTTGTGCATCATTACCCTTCCTTCGGGATAAAAATGTCTGGCTGGCGACTCTTCCTTTTCCGTGCCACTTTTGCGTCTGTACCAGGTTAGAAATCCTGAGAGCGACAGAAGGTCGACATATCCTTGGAAAGCTAGGTGTAATGGCTCATGTGCGACTACTATGAGGAATCAAGATTTTCATATGTCTACTCCTTAGCATCATCGTCCTTTTTCTCTATGTGTGTCACCACTTCCTCCATGGAAACAAAAGGTCTTTGAGTGAGGGGTTCATTAAAATGTTCAGACTTTAGTCCATTCTTGAAGGATGTTACAAACATATATTGGTTCAGATGGATGACCTTAATGGTCACCTCATTCAATCGCACAAGATAATCCCTCAACAATTCTAAAAGGCCTTGGTGAATATTGAATAGCCTAGTGGTTAACATCCTACTTTGCATGCTTACTAAAAACTAGTGGACCAATTTCTTTACTAGGTTCTGGTAACTGGTGATTGAGATTCGTGACATGTTTGAGTATCACCTTAACTAAATATCACTAAAGGTGCTAGAGAGGAGGTTCAAATTCATGAAATTTGAGACTCCAATGATTGTTATTTGCGTGTTAATGGAGGCGACATACTCCTAAGGAAAACTTCTTCCATCAAATTTTACGAGGGATGGTGTCTTGAAACTTTATAGTACGAGGGCTCCCTAAATATCGTTAGAGAGAGGTTGATGGGTCTAGTACTTATGACTCCTCAGTTAAATCGACCTCTTGTTGGAGTTGTTAGATTTTAAGGACGTTGTCCTCTAAAGACTAATTATTGTGACACGAATCATCCACAGTGGTGTGTATTTCCACAATTGCATCTTGGTGTCAGATCTTTTGTTGGACAAAGTTGCTCCCGCTTGTTCACCATATTTGTAGGGCATTGGAGAGGTGGGCACCAACTTGATTGTCTGATGGAAATGTGGCCTAGTCAGTTTTATCAGGGTCCTACGATAGGCGTCAATTATCCCTTCAAAAAATATATAATGAGGGTATTCTAGTATTTAGAGAATTATCTTTAATGTTTAGGGTTGTCGATGGTGCTTAGACTTATCTCACGAAGAGTGATGAGAAACTTTGTATATCTGTTTTATGGGTAAAACCATTTGACCCCCCTCACAAGTTAAGGTATTTGTAGAGGTTTCTTGGGTCTCGGCTAGATATTAGTTACACCTTCTCTTCCTTCATAAATTTAGAGAGTAAGAGAGTTATTATTTTTTAGCACTACTATGGAAAACACATATCATAATAGTTGGAAATAGGATACCATCACATTGGTCAAACCGCTATGACATAAGGTGGGATTGTATGTAAGACGTTTTCCATCACGAGTGTATAACCGTGATTGTATCCAAGTAGTGCGCAATCTACCAAAACAATTACATTATACAACCGTTATGTTATATCAAATGCAACATATTTAACAACGGTTGTGTGAGACAACTGTTGTGGTATGTAGCCCTGAGTTTATTACAATTTATGTGGAATACTTATTTCTCCAATGCTCTCTAAACATATAGCCTTCCAATCTGCACTAAAACATTATAATATGACAAATTAAGTTTTATTAGAAGAATAAGTACATGTTCAATGCTTGACAAGGGTTCTTCTACTACTTATCTATATTTTGTTCTTTGACAGTAAGAACTTGGTTTAATGATCCTAGTTCTTCAAAAACCTATGCCTTCACCTCTAATTCCTTTTGCAAAATGTTTTTTAGTTTACAAACAAAATTAGAGGTGGAGAGAGGGGTGATTGAAGATCTACAATCATTAAAGCAACTTCAAATGGTCAAAGAATTACATGCAATTAATAGTGTGAAGAATACTTGTCAAGAATTGAATGTGTACTTATTTTCTAATATAATTTTATCTATCATATCAGAGTTTTCTAATGAAGTTTGGGAAGTTATATATTTGGTAAGGGAATGGAAAAACACTCAAACCACATAATATTTAATAAACTCGTCTTTTAAACAAACATTAACAACAAAATTCATCAAAAACATTCATCAACAACAAAAAGTAAACAACACACATGATACAACAAACATATCAAGTCATAAATTGCTTCAGAAACATACCATACATGTCACATAGTGGCGTGTCAACAATGAAATAATGATGAAGAAAAATTTAGACCTGTAAACTTGTGTATATTTTGAATGGATGTCATTCTGGATCTTTAACACAAGTTTACAAGGCTAAATTTAGCTTCTTCCTCTTTGTTTAAAGAAGCATCCATATAAATACAAGCATCCATATACCTACAAGTCGAAAAAGAAGAAAGTTCAAAGATTTTGAAAAAAAAACTACAGAGAAAACGAACTTGTAAATGCTTAAGAAACATACCATTCATGTCACATAATGGTGTGTCAACAATGAAATAAGAATAAAGATAAATTTATACCGGAAAACTTTGGTATATTTTGAATGGATTTCATTCTAGATCTTTGACACAAGTTTGCACGGCTAAATCTAGCTTCTTCCTATTAGTTGATAGAAGCATCCATATACATACACGCATCCATATACCTACAAGTCAAAAAAAGAAGAAAGTTCACAGATCATGAAACAAACATGTCACATAATGGTGTGTCAAATATGAAATTAGGATGAAGATAAATTAAGACATGCAAACTTGTGTATATTTTGAATGGATGTCATTCTGGATCTTTGACATAAGCTTGCAAGGCTAAATCTAGATTTTTCCTCTTTGTTGAAAGAATTTATTGAAATAGATTTTGAAAGTTAAAAGATCATGAAACAAGATATTGAAAATGATTTTGAGTAAACAAACTTATACAAATCAATTAGCTAAGATTTTTTGTTATGGTTTTATTTTGGGGTTTCCACGAGTGAGAGATTTTTGGGGTTTTGTTTTGAGAGAGAATGTTGTTATGTATTGAAGTGATAGATAACGTCGCTTATATATAATTAAAGTATCACATTTCATCACAATTAGAATTAAAAACTGTGGTGATATATAAGTGCAATAACATTTTTATCACGATAAATGGCTAACTGTTGGTGATGCGATTTGAACCATTTCACTTTGTGTACCTTTTCACCATAGTTGTTACATTTGACCATTGTGACATGTCCTCTAGTAAATACCAAATATAAATGCGTCAAAAAATAAACTATCACCACAATTAACTCTATAAACATTGTAAAGTAGGTTTTACGTAATGTATATTTCGTAGTAGTGTGGATCATGGAATCCACAATTATTATCTTTATATGTTTCTTCCAGTATAATATGACGAGATACATTACTTTCCAAATTTATTGGAGGCTTAAATAGTGTTTTCGTCCCTGTAAGTTAGCGTGTTTTTGGATTTCCTCCCTAAATCTTTTTTTGTTGGGTCAAAGTCTCCATATGTACAATTCTTGTTGGATACAATCCCTGTTGTCAATGGACCGTTAAAAAATGAGTTGGAAGACGGTGATGACATGGATTATGTTTTAGCATTTGTTTTATTAATTTATTTAACACACGAGGATATGTCCTATTTACAATTTATTAAAGGGGAACCAAATAAAAAAATACATTTGTCTTTTCTTCTTCTTCTCTATATCTTCACCATTGCAAGTTATTGTTCCTCTATGCACCTTCAACATTCATGGCTTCTTCTTCGTCTGCCAACTCTCATCATGGTCAAACATAGGTTTGTGGTTGCAATAGAAGCATGAAAATGTTTATGTCAAACTCAATTGAAAACAATAAAAGAAGATTTTGGAACTGTCAAAATTCAAGGTTAATGTCTGGTTGCAAGTTGTTCTTTTGGAACGATGACCTTGAACAAAATCCAGCTAGTGATCTTAGAAGTTACGGTGGTTGTAATTTCTCAGAGATGTTGAAGGATTTACGGTCCATTGTTAAGGAGAAGGAAATTGGAAAAAAGGAAAATATGAAGATTAAGTTGGAGAAGGAGAAGATAAAAGCGACTCTTTTGAAGCTATTGTTTGTTGTGTCACGAAGGTTCTTCTTTGCTTATCACAAATGGTGGAACATCCCATTTGTTTGTGTCTATTTTCTTTCTTTTTTTTGTTTTGAGTCCTTGTAACAAAAATGTATTTTGAGATTGGTCCTTGTACAATATGATGAATGAAAAATATGTTTTGATTTTGGACAATATATGTATGCAATTATATTGTTCCTCATGTGTTGCATTATGCACAAACCAAAACTTGATAATGTGCATAAAACAAACTTGATAATGTATTCAAAATACATATTGTATCTTAAACATAAAAGCTTAAGCCAAAATACATGCTTGTATCCAATACATAAAGGTTCAAACTCTAAGGCTAAAGCCAAAGTATTATTGTAATCAAAATATATAATAGAAAACAACAACACTTAAGTAAAAGTGCACCATTGTAGTAATTTTGTTCAAAAAATATATGTCAAAATAGGTCCAATGTCTACAATTTCCATGATTGTTCATGGATACTTCCTTCTCCCTTGTGCTTTTTGCATTTTAGTAGCCTTTCTCTATCACTTCAATGCAACTCCAACTTTCTTTTCTGAGCTTTAGGGTAAAGCACCAGAACTGAACAACTCATTGTAGTGTGGTCATGTACACCACAGTTGGTACAATAATAAGATGTATGCGTTCTTACCTTATTAGGGTCCTCATCAGGATCTGTCCTCCTTAATTTCTTTGGCCTACCAGGGCCTCTTTTGTATGATGGAGGCAACATTTCCTCAGTATTAACCTCAAGCCACATGTGCTATTAAAAGCTTCATATACATTATTCATTAGCACATCACATTTGGGATAGAATGAGAAAGCATGATTACACCATGACTTTGTAGGTATTTTTATCAATCACTCCCAAGCCTTAGGATTAAAAACCTTTAACTCTTTCATCTTTGCTTCCCATGCTTGTATATATGTGGTTTTTGCTGCAGCTATCATCAAATCTCTTATTTGTGTGCCACGACTAAACCTCTTTTTGAAATTGGCATATAAATGCCTAAGACAAAGTTTATGCTCCACCCTCTCAAACATATCCTCAAATACAGGAATTAAGCCCTTGAAATCAAAACAAGCAATAAAATAAGGGACCTAGTTCAAAACAAATTGACATATTTAGTGACCAAATCAAAATGCAATTACATAACTTATGGATGAATTACTAAAGCCAAACATTACTTAAGGATCAATTTAAATAAATATATAGATTTGAAAAGTACCTTTTGCTAGTCTAATAAGAATACCCATATTTTGTTTTGTCCATTTGAAGGAGCAAAAAACACAAGGAAGGGGGGTTTTGAATTGGGTTTTATAAAAACAATGACTGTAAATGACACTTTGATTTATCCTGGTTCGTTTGAACTCAAACTACATCCAGTCCACCCGCCAAGGTTATTTTTCCTCTCTCAACGAGGTCTTAATCCACTATTCAAAAACTATGGATACAATCACTAAGACCTATAGTCAAAGTCTTCTTGAGTCTACTGACTACACTAGTCACTCAAGGAAATCACCAAGAGTTTACAAAATGTTTTAACAATAATTGGTTTAGAAAGCTATTATCACTAGGTGATAATTTTTACAGAACTTAAGCACAAAGTAAGAAATTGATTAAATTTTATGTGCGCGTGTGTTAGAGCTTCAATTTCTTCAAGATATCTCCTTTATATAGGCGTTTGAATAGGAGATCTGTTGGGAACATCTGATGCCATATTTGGATGATTGTAAATAGCCATAAAGTCCTTCCAAAAATAAAGATTATGTTCCCAGCCGTTATTCTTGATTCCCTCTGGATTATCCTTTATTATGAGAATCAGAATATAATAAATGCCCATTAGAGTGTGTTTGAAATTGCACAGCAATGAAAGCTTATTTGATGAGAACTTCTTTCTATCATCAGATCTTCTATAGAAGGTGTGCTTGGTTTGAGTACCATTAGAAGATGCTAATCAACCATAGAAACATCCTTTTCTTGAGAACTTTTATCCTGCACATAGAAAAAGATTTAGTGCTATAATTTGTTCTTATAAAATATTGTCCTCATCAAAACTATATAAGAGAAGTAGAATCAAAATATTGTTCTAACAATCTCCCTCTTTTTGATGATGACAAAACATTTATTTTGATTAAGGATAGAATTTAAAGAATGAGGAAACTCCCTTTAGATGGTGATAAATTATTTCAGAGTTTTCCATAAGAAGTTATTTAACTTATGTTTTATAAGAATTTCTTCAGTTTATGCTCTATAATAACTTCTTCATTTTATGCTCCCTCTGAGTTGATTACTTATCCTATTCTTTTAAAAACAATTTAGACTGTTTGATTAGAGTATTGATATGTTAGAGGCTTAGTCTTGATAAACTGTTATGGATCAAAATCATTTACTTTTCTCCCCTTTTTGTCATTACTCAAAAATATGAAAACAAATAAATAAGCAGAGTCAAAAGAAAGGATCTTCATTAATCAAATAATCAGATAGAACATTTAACAAAACATTGAAATACTAGAAAAATAAGAAAACAAACAAAATAAGAACATGAAACAAAATCAGGGTTGGGGGTTAATCTTGGTAACTAAGGCTTCCAGAAGAGACTTGATCTGAGAAGTTGATTCAACTTGTTGTCCAATCATATATTTGAGTTCAACATTAGTCTCATCTTGCCTGTCCAACCTCTGCCTGATAGTTTCATTTTCTTTATTAAGCTCGTTCAGGGTTTTCAGCACCAAGGATGTTGGAAGTGATTCTTTAACAATTGCAGCAGCTTGAGTGGAGGGTTCCTCAGAAGATTCTTCAGCAGACAGTACTTCAGTAGTTTCTTTTCCCTTGTCTTCGGCAAAAGGAACTATCATCAACTGAAGTACAGAAGATGATTCCTTTGGTTCAGATTCTCTCCAAGGCTTGTCATCTAGAAGGTGAGTTTTCTTATTCTCAAGACTAGTGACCACTTCTTTCAGACTTTCACAGAAGTTTTGTTGAGCAATATCATAGCAGATATCTTTCAGCTTCTTGGTCTCACTATTAAACCACTTTATGAAGGAATTCCAAAGAGAAACAGAAGATGCATGATTAGGAGTTTCTGCATAGGCAACCTTCAAATCTTCTAGCCTAAGTTCGATTTCTCCTTCGAATGCTAGCAACAGTGGACCAACATCTTATTTAGTTGGTTTTAGTTTAGGTATTGGTATGGCAATTTTGTTTGTGACAGAAGATAGTTTTTGTAGGGCTTATATATCAATGGATGTTCTAAGGGGATCTTCAGGTTCAATTGAAGGGGAGGGACTATATGGAATGGTAATGTAAGATAGAGTTTCTGAATGATGACCTTGTTCTGATTGGATCATCCTTCTTTCCCATAATCTTATCTTCTGGATGGTTCAACGTGTTTTTGGATTGTTTCTTCTGAATGGGTTCTTCAGTATTAGTAGAGGTGATTGTCTTATCTTGTTCTGTAGCTGGTTGATCTTCAGATGTTCTGTCTTCAATGATTTGAACTTCTATATTTGCAAGAGATTCATTCTGCTTTGGTTTTTCAGAATCAAGCTTATCATCAAATATGACATAGATGGATTCTATCACAATTTGTGTTTCTGTGTTGCATACTCTGTATCCTTTCTAACGTTTAGAGTATCCTAACATATACCATTTTGTGCCTTAGAAGCAAACTTGTTCAGAGGATCGTTAGTATTCAGAATAAAACAAGTGCATCCAAATGGATGAAATTAAGAAATGTTGGGCTTTCTGTTCTTCCACAATTCATAAGGAGTCTTCTCCATAATAGGTCTTATAGAGATTCTATTCTGAATGTCGCATGTTGTATTTATTGCTTCTGCCCAAAAATGTTTAGCCATGTTTGTCTCATTGATCATGGTTCTGGCTATCTCTTGTAATATTCTGTTCTTACGTTCTACAACTCCATTTTGTCGTGGAGTTCTAGGGAAAGAGAAATTATGAGAGATTCCATTTTCAGTAAAAAATAATTCCAATTTTTTGTTTTCAATTTCTTCACCATGATCACTTCTGAGTTTAACAATTCTAAACTCTTTTTCATTTTGAACTTGTTTACAGAAGTTTGAAAATACATCAGTTGACTCATCCTTGTGTCTAAGAAACTTTACCCATGTCCATATGCTATAATCATCTACGATCACTAATCCATACTTCTTACAACTGATAGAGGCAGTTTTCACTGGACCAAATAAATTAATGTGTAGAAGTTCTAGTGGTCTAGAGGAAGAGACAACATTTTTAGGTTTAAAAGCAGGTTTAAAATTTTTTCCTTTTTAACGTGCTTCACACAAAGCTTCTGAGTTGAACTTCAAGTTAGGAAGTTCTCTGACCAGATTGAGTTTATTAATCTGAGACAATCTTCTCATATTAACATGTCCCAATCTTCTGTGTCAGACCCATTGCCTGGTCTCCAGAGACATTAGGCATTTTACGTTGTGACTTTTCAGTTCAGAAAGTTTTATTTTATATATGTTGTTCTTTCTCTTTCCACTAAATAGAATTGTTCCATCTTTCTGACTAACAGTCTTACAGAACTTTTGATTGAAGATTATGTCATAACCATTATCAATTAATTGACTTATGGATAACATATTATGCATTAATCCTTCTACTAACAAAACATTAGAGATAGAGGGAAGTGTACCATTACCAATAGTTCCAGAGCCAATAATCTTTCCTTTTTTATTGCCTATGAAGCCTACGTATCCTCTAGCTCTCATCTCAAGACTTTGGAACATATGATTTCTTCCCGTCATGTGTCATGAGCATCCAGAGTCCAGGTACCAAGATTGGTGTTTCAGTCTGGCTGTCAAAGACATCTGCAACATACACAATTTTATCTTTGGGTACCCATATCTTTCTGGGTCCTTGTTTGTTAGATTTTACAAATTCCTGATTGAGTTTGAATTTTTCATCAGAACTTGTAGAACATGATGACTCACTAGTATATTTCAGATCATGATTATGACCATAGGTGAAATGAGAACTTAAAGGAGTATTAACTTTTATAATCATGTCATCAACTTGTTTAAACTTCAGAGGTTCTTCTCCTTTAGTTTTCACATAACATATACCTCTTCTACCGTTTCTGCTAACTCCATAGATCATTGAGGCAATTTTGCTTCTATCTATGTTTTTAGCTAGAAATTGTTTTAAACTGTAATCATATTGCTTTACGATATTATCAGAACTGGGTAGAATTTCTGATTCAGATTCCTTATGAGTTCTAAATTTTTCAAGGGAAATTTTTCATTTTAAAATACTTTCTTTTAACTCAGAGTTTTCTGACCTCAATTTTCTAACTTACTCTGATTCAGATACTAGACTTTGTTTTATGTCTTTGTATTTGAATTGAAGTTTCTAATATTTTTCAAGAATTTCTGAGAGGTTATCTTCTAATTTAGATCTAGTAAGTTTAGAGAATACCTCTTCTGTGTCAGAATCTGATTCTGATTCTGATGAGTTGACTTCTTCTGGTATCTTTGTCATTAATGCAATGTTGGCATGTTCATTTTCTGAGTCTGAATCTGCTTCAGAAGATTCTGAATCATCCCATGTTGCCATGAGATTTTTCTTCTTATCTCTATTGAATTTCTTTCTAGCCTTCTCTTTCTGAAGTTTTGGGCAGTCACTCTTGTAGTGTCCAGGTTCCTTACATTCATAGCATACTACTTCTTTGCTTCTGGGTTTCCTGTGACCAGAGGATGATTCTGAATGATTTCTTGATCTTCTGGGATTTCTGAACTTCTTCTGACGATGCTTCCAGGGTTGTTGAACTCTTCTGGATAAAAGAGATAGTTTGTCTTCTTCTGATGAGCCTCCATAACTTTCTTCTTCTTCCGCCTGCAAAGCTTTAGAATCATATTTGTTAGATTTAAGAGCAAAAGACTTACCTTTCTTCTAAGGTTCATATTATTTTAGTTCTATCTAATGTCTTCTTAGTGAGCTAATCAATTCTCAAGAGATGTCTTATTCAGATTCTTTGATAACTTCAAAGTAGTGACCATAGGTCTCCAAGCCTTTGGCAAGCTTCTAATGATCTTTTTCACATGATCGGCTATTGAGTAGCCTTTGTCCAGAACTTTCAGTCCAACAACCATAATTTGAAACCTTGAGAACATTTTCTAAATTGTACCATCTTGAAAGCTTCATACTTCTGGATAAGAGCCAGAGCTTTTCTCTCCTTGACTTGAGTGTTGCCTTTGTGTGTCATCCTTAGAGAGTCGAACATGTGTTTGGCTGATTCTCTGTTAGTGATCTTTTCATATTCTGTATAGGAAATAACACTCAAAAGTATGGTTCTGGCCTTGTGATGGTTTCTGAATTCCTTCTTCTGTTGAGCTGACATATATTTCTTTCGATCTTCTGACCATCTACTCCAACAGGATAAATGTATCCATTTGTCACCATATCCCAGAGATCTCCATCCTGAGCCAGAAAGAAATTCTCCAGAACATCCTTCCAGTAGTCAAAGTTGTCACCATTGAACATTGGAGGTTTTCCGTTGATCTTGTCATTTTGATAATCATTGTTGTTGTTGAATGAATATGCAATTGTGTTTGTTTTCTGGATCTTCTACAGACACGGTTAAGTCTATTTCTCAGAACCTAGAGCTCTGATACAAATTGAATGAGCGAAAAACACAAGGAAGGGGGTTGGAATTGGGTTTTATAAAAACAATGACTGTAAATGACACTTTGATTTATCCTAGTTCGTTTCAACTCAAATTAAATCCAGTCCACCCGCCAAGGTGATTTTGCCTCTCTCAACGAGGTCTTAATCCACTATTCAAAAACTATGAATACAACCACTAAGACCTAAAGTCAAAGTCTTCTTGAGTCTACTGACTACACTAGTCACTCAAGGAAATCACAAAGAGTTTACAAAATGTTGTAACAATAATTGCTTCAGAAAGCTATTATCACTAGGTGATAGTTTTTATAGAAATCAAGCACAAAGTAAGATATTGATTAAAGTTTATGCGCGCATGTGTTAGAGCTTCAATTTCTTCAAGATATCTCCTTTATATAGGCGTTTGAATAGGAGATCCGTTGGGAACATCTGATTCCAAATTTGGATGATTGTAAATAGCCATAAAGTCCTTCCAAAAATAAAGATTATGTTCCCAGCTGTTATTCTTGATTCCCTCTTGATTATCCTTTATTATGAGAATCAAAATATAATAAATGCCCATTAGAGTGTGTTTGAAATTGCGCATCAATGAAAGCTTATTTGATGATAACTTTTTTCTATTACCAGATCTTCTATAGAAGGTGTGCTTGACTTGAGTACCATTAGAAGATGCTAATCAACCTTAGAAACATCTTTTTCTTGAGAACTTCTATCCTGCACATAGAGAAAGATTTAGTGCTATAATTTATTCTTATAAAATATTGTTATCATCAAAACTATATAAGAGAAGTAGAATCAAAATCTTGTTCTAATACCAATGTCTTCCAAAAGCAAGGTCATAAACCACCTCTATGACTCCTTTGTCTCAGTCTCACATACACCAAAAGCCAAAGGGTAATATTGGTCGTTAGGTCCCCTTCCAATAGCAACAAGCAGGGTGCCTCCATATTTTGTCTTTAGGTGACATCCATCAACTCCAATGAATGACCTGCAAGCAGTAGTGAATCCATTATTTACTCCATCAAAGAAAAACTAAAAGCATCCAAATTTGGGTTGAATTGTGGGACCAACTTCGGTGTCATTAATTTTGCAGGTGTTCGCTACATTGACCCTCCTTAATTCTGCAGAATACCTCCACAATAGTGTATATTGCTTTGTTGCATCACCTTCAACCAAAACGTTTGCAATTTTCTTAGCCTTCAATGCCCTGTTCATAATTATACCTACAGAGTAAGTACTCCTAATCTCGGAGCCAATATCACGAAGCTTGATTCCATCAGATGAAGTTATCATAGCCACCACAGTCTTAGCAATCCGCTTTGGGTTAGCAACGGTGTTATTCAAAACCCAACCACACGTGTGAAAAACAAACAATTTCTTCATTCTATACGTGTGCTTATTCCCCAATTTACTAACAAGATCCAAAAATCCACATTTTCCCTTTCAAACTAATCTCACTTTAACCTTGTCATTTTTAACATACTTTATCTCTCTTCCATTTAATACTGACCATTCAATTATTGCCTCCTTAAATTCATGCAGAGATACAAATTCCAAACCTACTTTGAACTTGTAGTCCTTGTCTAACTGCTCCATCTTAAATCTAAGATATTTCAGTAATTTCTCTTTATGTGATGCATCAGGATCACTATTTCCTAGATCATCACTTAAATAATTAGTTTCAAGCCCTTCATTACCGACACTAACCCCACTTGATGAACCCCCTGCGGCATCAACATTTCTTATCTTTGTTGGAGTAGTTATATGTTTCCTTGCTATCTGCTTAACCCTTATAGGTGGTTTGTCTACAACATCAATTCCATCATTCATGCCAAGAGCCCTTTCATCCCCACTGTCCTCAATGATAAACCATTATAATCACTATCATCTCCTTCAACACCATCAAGATTCTCATCAACCTTGGCAGATTCATCAACATTTAGATTGCCAACATCACCATTAACATTGACATTTCAAGCATTATCATTAACATTATCCTAAATAACATTATTAGTTCCAATTGCTCTATGCTCAACAAATAAATCCACACTACAACTAGTTTCAACACTTTTTTCATAAACCTCAGCAACATAAATATCAATAACTATCCTTGCATGCTTAGCCGATATAATGTTATACCACCATATCCAATAATCAGTGGACCCAAGGTTGCAAATTTCTTTCCCCATCCAGTTGTTTCAAAGAAGCTCCACCTATCAGGATCAATGTCTACTGCATGTTTATCCTCACCTAAGTAGTACACGACATTATCCCTAACAAACTTTCCCTTGTAATGAATGTTCATTGTAAATGTCATACCTAGAAGATTCAGTTAGGTCGCTCGATCACGATCGTATCAGTCGCCTTCACCTTCCTTGAGCTCTAACTGAATTGAAATGCTGGGGGGGGGGGGGGGGGGGGGGTGTTTAACTGTTCAAGAGACTAACGAGACTAGTGTCAAAAAAGAAATGAGTTGGGGATTTGGATAAAAAAAATTTTCAGAAACAAAACCCCAAAATTCACTAACTTAAAAAGACAAAAATACTATTTAAATCAATTTTGAATAAATTAAAATGAGTTCAGATGGACTAAAATCAAACAACAAACTGCTACTAAGATCCGGACAATATCATGGCCATTTCTGACCCGCTATGGCTTTGTACTTAACCTAAAATAATTAATAGGCCAAAAAAAGTACCATACCCCAAAATTAATAAAAGTCAGAAGGTCACTACCAAATAGTAAAAGAACTGTAGTATATATATAATTGCCAACTGCAGAATAGATAGCTAGCTCACTGGACCAAAAATCTCCTACTAGGTATAGCGTAGGATGCGACATATTCACGTGTCTATATTTTTAGCTTTTGTTTCATATATTATAGTAGTACTCTAGTATGAAACGTTTTTTAAAATCCGTTATGCATGGCTGTTTCGGTATGTCGACCTGCCTCGAGTGAATGAAATATTATGAGAAACGACAGATTTTCTGAATTTACTCTCAAGCTTCAATGTCAATAAATAGTGAATAGTTTTAAGACCACCTACTGTGATACGGAAAAATATTATAGGAGTGCATGCAAATGTCAGACATAATATTGGTGTCGGCTAGAACATGTCTGTTGGAGGACCAACTGCCATAGAAAATGGTGTAGATGATTGTTCCAGACAAGTCAAACGGTCTAACAAGATCTGTTTAAAATGAGAGGTTCAATCTATACCGATGTATTTAAAACTGATGAATAAGAGGACTATTAGGGTGAGACACACCGGAGTAACTGCTTGTTGATTTTAAGCCGTTGGATTCAAACTAACAGGCTCCTGCAGTTCATATTGTACCCTTTTGAGAGCAATTCTTGCACGTTATACAGATGTAGTCTTATTGACTTGAATGTTAAAATGATAATCTTACAGATACGTATCATTATACTGTATCTAAATTGGAGATATTTTACATCAACACATCATCAAAATAGGATGGAAACCTAAAAGTCATACATGCACGTGTCTAATTAAAAGACCTACAAGTTAATTTTAGAAATACTTGAATTCATTGAAAAAATTCCTATTGGTGGTAATCCTGAAGGTTAAGAGATGAATAATGAATACTCAATGACTTATATAGTTCTTCGTCAATTGGTAATCATAATGTCTTAAATACTCTTCATATGAGAATAATAGATTGGGGATCTTGCTTATTTATAGTGTGTGAAATTCTGGCACTCACAAACCAGATATCGAGACAGATATCTCAACACTGAGATCAAAAAATAGTTTGATCACACAAATAAACAATATATAGTAAATAGTAGAAGATAAAAACACAAGGATTGCCAATACAATTTGCTGCAACTCACCTACATCTAGGGGCTACTAAGACAGGAAGGAAATCCCTATAATAGTATTAGTTCAAAGCTAAACACCCTCATTTACAACTTATCACCTAATCACTACCCGTGCAAACTTCTACCTAGGAACTCCTAGATATGAGAATCCCCTCTTACTTCTTAGTCACCTCAGTGATATCAAACAGTTCCAATACCAATGACTCTATAAAAACAACAGAAATGGAAGATTTCACTTCCAACACAATACTTGATTTTTCTTAAAAGCTTCAACCAAGAATAATACTCAACTCTTTGCTTAAAATCTTTAAAGTGAGAACAATTAACAATGAACAATCAATCAACTCAATGCATCAACCCTGATACAAGTGTGACCTACAAACAAAAACATTAAACCCTAAAGAAACAACCAAGACATGGCTAATCCTAGTTTCCAAAAATTCTCCAATATGTTATTCTTCTTTTTTAGGTTTAGTTCCACTCTTTAAATAGCCTTCAGTCCTCGTGGGCTTGGGCTTCATAAAGTGAAGAAACACCAGGAATCACATTCCAATAATTAGCATGATTACATGCACAAAAATATGAACGAATACAAACTTTCCTAAAAAGGCTCAATGATCTTTTTGTTTTATGAAAATCAACATAATCTGTAAAATCAGAAGTTTTGAACATATCCCTCATTGCATAATGAAAATGTGTGAATTAAGTCACACTCAAAATAGATACCAAAAGACCAAAACAATCCATCATGAGGGTTCTGGTATAACATGTTCTAGCACATGTCATGACATCCTACTGAACATGATATATGACTAACATGAGATAACATATGGTTTAACATCTCCATGTTTTGTAAAAATGACTGCCAATCCAAAACGCCACAGAACTTACAATCTCTCCCTTTGGCAAATTTTGGATAAAACATCCCTAGCACACATCAGAGGTACACACAATGGAAATAACAACAACCTCACACACCCAGAACCACAACCACATTCTCAAGGCTATTGAGCACACTAGACAACACAATATCCAGACATATTGTCTGACAACATAACCTCATCAGAGGTACAAGAACACAAGTTGCATGATAACATGCAAAATTTGTACACAACTCCCCATTTCACACTTAATGAGCACTCTCCCTAAAGGAGTAAACCCAAACCACAGAAGAAACATCAAAGTAGAAACACACCCAAGATCAAGATCACCCCCCTAAAGACCACAACTTACCACATAGACAAATAAATTCTCCCATACACAACATGAAATGATATTAGAACATACAAAACAACATCCAAACACCACCAGCACAAGCACCCCTACATCAAAAAATAGAATCTAGAAGTGAAGAGATCATTCACATGATGATTTCCTTAAGATCTTTTTTCCTCTCGCATCAATGTCCTCATCAACATTATTACTCCCCCTTTTAGCCACAAATTTGACAACAAGTCCTTCTTCTTGCTTGTGTCCCGCATAACCAAGGATAATTGCTATAACTCTTCTAAAGTGAAAATTCTCAACGCACATCTAAGTTTCTCAAACTGGTTTGCATCCAAAGCCTAAGAAAAAATGTCTGCCAGCTGCTTCTTAGTGGAAACAGGCTCAAGAGTGACAATGTTTTCCTCAATAAGATCCCAGATAAAGTGATGACGAATATGAATGTGTTTTGTCCTACTATGTTGAATAGGATTCTTGGAAATGTTGATAGCACTTAGATTCTCACAATACATAGTCATTATATCTTTCTTGATATTGTACTCCTTTAGAATTTGTTTCATCCAAAGCAAATGAGAACACTTGCTTCCTGATGCAATATATTCAGCCTCAATAATGGATATAGACACATAATTTTGCTTCTTACTAAACCACGAGATAAGGTTTGTTCCCAAGAAGAAAAATCCACCAGAGGTGCTTTTCTTATAATCAACGCTACCTGCCCAATCTGCATCACAATACTCAACCAACATGTTGTAAACACCCCAAATTTGCCCTCACCCCTTCACACCATGACTTGTGATCATTTCATATGCATAAACACAATCATACCATCTCATATCACATTTTTGATTCACTGCATGGATTCAAAGTCATCTGCATCTAGGGTTTGTGACTTGGGCAATCCAAAAGCTTCTTGAGCCACTCCAAAGGTCAACAATCACTTCAAAGGGGTCTATGTGTGTTCAAGTATCATATTATATCCTCTCAAAGTCAAGAATGCCAAAGAATCACAAGAACTGGAAATGGTGTGGAGGCAGAGCCAGGTTAGACTGCACAGATGACCTAAAATTAGGGTTTTGGTTTCAGAGGCCATAACTCCAAATTTTTTGGTCATTCTTGTTTCTATTGGTCTCTATGTGGTATAGGGAGTATGCATATCAATTTTCATGAAGAAATTCCATGGGGAAGTCATCTGATCAAGAGTTGACTTTTCAGGCAAGTCAGTGTAAAATCAGGACATCTGAGGCCCCCAATGACCCAACCAAGGGGTGTTCTTCATCATTTTGATTGTATATGATCTTTATTTGATCATGGAAGATGTTAGAAGTTCACAAAATCAAGAATTTCAAGTCTTTTGCAAAGTTGACTTTTTGGGCAAGTTTGACTTTTGATGAAAATGTCATTTTATGCAACTTTTTCAACCCTTACTTTTTGATCCAAAAAAGCTTCAAATGAAAAAACTTTGGTCATGAAAGTTGTAGAATAGATCATTCCCTTTTCAAAAAGTACAAGAACATGACCTAATTCATTTTGGATCAAAAGTTATGGGTTGTCAAAGTTGGCAAAAATCACTAAATTTCAAGTTATGCACCAAATGAGAAACTTGCAAAATCTTGTACCAAGGCAATTTGTGACTTCAAAATGGTCTCTAACCTTTACACAAACATCACACAAGTCTTAAAAATCAGAATGGGCCAAGAGATCACATGTTTATGGCCTATGGAGCAAGACTTTTTCATAGAAAACCAAAGACAAACCAAGTTGCAAAAACTCATGATGGCATTGCATCCACTTGCTAGCTACTTTGCTGATCAACCCTAGCCTTTTCCCTCACCATGCTGCGCAGCCCACACCCCTTGTACTTGGCTAGAACATGACCCATGCTTCTCTTACACAAAAGTTGACAATTTGCAAAAGCAACCATACCTATCACAAAAGGACATGTCACTTCATCTGACCAATAGCAATTGTTTATACAAACAAATTGCAAGCCAAAGCACATAACAAGCCAGCCTGAAACAAGCTATAGCAACACATTCTCATTTTCACTCTCAAAAGCAAAAGCTTTCGAAACTCAGCATACGAGCCACAAACTCACAAACAAACTTCATATATCAACTCAACCCATCATACTGGTCATAAAGCACCCCTTATCCTTGCCTTAAACTGCCTGAATCATAAACATGATCCTCACCTGACCTTGAACAGAACTTGTTCAAGCTTCCAAACCAGCCATCACAAACTCTTTCTAAGCATCAAGAGTTCATCAGTGGCCCAAAAGGAGTGGATTGCACAAGGAGAAGAGGTCAGAAAGTGGCAAACTGAAAAGCTTCAAACTCAGGTAGCTTCATGAACATTTTTTCCAGAAATGATTTTTAAAGTTCCTAAGTTGTTCTTCATGATTCACTGATCATTCTGATGTTGTTGGTTTTGAAAATGGTGAAGAGATGAGAGTTTAATCGTGTTCTGAAAGTCTTGCCCTAAGAAATGTTTTCTTTCGATTCGTGTGATTGATGAAATATAAATGAGTTTTAGTTTAGGGTTTTGATTCAGTGAGGTGTGGGAAGGATTTCTGTTCTTTTAGATTTCATTTTAGTTACGTTTTGAAGATTTTAGGAATTTTCAGGTGGGGTTCCCACCGGAGAAGACGACCGGAGGTCTTCTCCAGCCACCTGAAAATGATTAGGGTTTAATCCCAGTCATTAATGAAGTTTGAATTGTGAGCGTTGGATGAGTTGACCAAGTCCATTCCCGCGTGCATCCAATGGTTCAGATCATCCACTTAGCCCTAATCTTAATTATTTAAGTTAATTAATTCGTTTTAGCAAGTTTGAATTCCAGCCACAGGATCTGGCGCGCAGTCAAGCCTTCCCTGCCCAGATTGCATCTCATCCTTCCATTCTGCATACTTTTCAATAATTCAATTTTTAATTCATATTTTCTTATTTGTTTTACACATTTTATTTAAAATAGTAAAAACCATTTAAAAATTATGAAATTTTTTGCCAAAGATTTCACTAATTTTTAAAACACAAAAATATTTTTATTTTTATTTTTTGCATTAAAAAATTATTTTTAAATATTTAAGAGTTTATTTTTAATTGATTAATGAGAATTAATTAATTAAAAATGCTTTTAGATATTTAAAAATCACAAAAAAATTCATGAGACATTTAAAAACATTTAGAAACATTGTCCAACCCTCAAACCAAATTTCGTTTTTGATCTTGATGCATTTTGAGAATTTTTCATGGAATTAAAATCATTTTAATGCATTATTTTGATCCAAGCTTCAAAAAATCATTTCTGCCTAACCCTTGAGAGTTGGACCTTGATTCTTTTTGCATTACATTGTGTTTAGCATGTAATTTGTGAGATTAAATGGCCATGATTTGATCTTTCATTTTCATTTTGTTTGGCAATTTTCTTGTTAAGGAACCCTAAGACCCTAGAAAACTTAGGAAAATCATAATTTGAATTAGGTTAAGAGTTGGAACTTCTCCTTTGGGCATTGAGTTAGTATAGGATTAGGGATCCTTTGAGTGCATTTTCAATTTTTTATATTGATGTTTGCTTCTGATTTTGGTTTTTGTTTGATGCTTTGATCATAAACCCTAATTTGAGCTTCCATATGCATCCATCTTACATTTGCTTGCATAATATGACTTACCATGACATTTTGTGCATCCATTTGATTCATTTGACATCTTAAGACATATTGGAAGCATGTTTGATCATTGCATCTTGCATTTGCCATGTTGTATGCCATTTGCATTTCATAACTTTTCATGTATGATCATGGTTCCAAATTTGTTTCATCTGCATCCATAAGCTTGTATGATCATCACCATGCCTTGTTTCATGTTTGCATCATCTCATAACATCATTATCATCCCATATATGCTTCTGGTTTTGGTTTGACTCATGTCATTTCATCCCATTTTGCATTGCATTGCATTTCTTTCACTAACTTTTCAGGTGGTAAGTTATCTTGAGAAGTGAATTTGCCTTCACTTCTCATAAATTCTCTTCATCTCCCTTATGCATCCATGCTGCATTTTTGTTTGTGCTTGATATTGAGCTTGCTCATTCTTTTTCTTCTTACTTTCTTTCCTCAAGTGACTTTTCTTCTTCAATGAAGCAAGTTACTTTGCTTCTCCTGATCCTTTCATCTGCTTCCTGGTGGTTCCTTTGAAGATGTCTCTTGAAAACCTCACAAACCCTAGGAACAACCAAGCATGACAATAATTAGGGTTTTGATTAGTCCCCCATTTAGAGTTTACCTTTGTGTCTCTTTGAGTCTTCTCTTCTCACCTCATAATCAAGGACTAAACACTAAAGGTTTTAAGGCTTTGTGATTAAGCTTATGCCTGCATCCTTCTATTAGGATGGAGTGTATAACTTTGATCCTAAGTGTTAACCCCTTAATGTGTTTAACTCCTTTAATCAATTCACATAATAACCATCAAGACATCACACTTGTAACTTGGGCCTTGCATTAGGGTTCTAATTCTTCCTTAACTGGTTAAGAAGGACTAACCCTAGTGTTAATGGACAAGTCCCCCTCAAGTTGTCTTACAAACCCTAAAAAACACTTCATCATCATATCATTAATTAAAATCCACTTAATAAAGGTTTTGTTTTGTCATGAGTTTAATCCCTAATCATGGATTAAGTTGAGGAGCTTTCCTCAGCTTAAACATTCTCATCTATTATCCTTCTATTAGGATGGTGTAATGAGTCTGTTTAATCCCTGATTATGGCTTAACCTCATTACTTAACACTAAACAAAAACACCAAAAACATCTAAATAATCACAAGTAGGTTAATGATCTTAATCCTACATCATGGTGATTAAGTGTGAGAAGCTGACTTCACACTTAAGGTATTCTCATTACCCTTAAACAGAGGGAAAATGTGATGAGTTTACTAAATCCATTGGTTTAGGCTTAAGCTCATTAACTTATGACAAATTTCCAAAAGCAATAAAAGACTTAAAACTCAAAAACAAACAATAATCGTCTCCTTCGGGATTCTTTTCTCATCACCTTCACTCACAACCGAGAACTTGCTTCTTCCGTCTAATGCAAGACAGTTTGCATCTGTGCCAGACAGATCATACACTTGAGCATAGACAAGTAAGCAGTTCACAAGTCAATTCACCTTTCAGTCTCTTTGGGTCGAACTACGGTGTTCTGACTTCCTCATTGCACGAGAGGATACGTAGGCATAACTTAACAGTTATCGAACAAAAAGTCTTTGTATATTCCCCCTCTTCCCAGCATTATTTTCTCAGCCTCATTACCATGAGCATTTCATTTTTGTTCTTACACTGACACTATACATATCACACATCACTTTCTTTTACACTGACACCTGTACATCCTTTTCCAGCTCTTTGATACACAGATTGCACTGACACTACCCCTTTAAAACACAAATCTTTTAAGCATGGATCCCGTCGAGTACGACGGACAATCTGGGTGCTAATACCTTCCCTGGTTGTAACCAACCCCCTTTCTCAGTTTCTCTGGTTCGCAACCGTCTTATCCATATCTTTCCCAGGTCTATGCAGCATTACCTTTCCTCCGGGATAAAAATTCCTAGCTGGCGACTCTATTCATTCCCTGTGAGTTCACTCCTGTGTGTTCTCACATCCTCCTTTCGCCGACCGTTCGCGTCTGTACCTTTATCTGGGCCATTTCCCATTTATCGAGAGCGACAGCTTGGCGACTCTTCTGGGGACCCGTATACTGTAACCAGAGCTTCTGGTTCTTTTTATGGGTTCCTCCTAGCGCTTGATTGATTTGTGTTTACTGGGGTGTTATGTGCTATTTGTGCTTGTATTTGTATTTATTTTTTGCTTTATGAACAGTTGTTTTATTACTTTCTTTATAGCTTTACACATATCATACTGTCATACTGTGCTGGCTGGATCTGTTTTGTTGTTTTGGTGGGTGGGTGTTTTACTGAAGAGTTGAGGTCCTATACCCGGGACCTGAGTGACACCTAGGCTAGAGTGGTTCATGTTCTTTCCCATTCCATTTCGGTCTGGTGCGGGAATATGAAGCACGGTTCAGATATGGGTTTCTTCTTGAGAACTCTGTGCTGCAGATTTCCTGTAGTACTAGGGCTATTTGGGAAGCCTGCTAAGTCTGGATGACCTTTAGTATTGACCTTCAGAAACTGAGGTGAATTAGAGGAGGATCTTTTATGGTTATTGTAAACATTGTACCTCCGGGTTAGAAGTGTTTACACTTCTCATAACTGATCCAAGTCCGAGGATCCTTGTTTTAGAACATCACCTGTGAGGGGGTTGGGCTGTTTACAGGTTTGCAGGTACCCTTGACCTCAGCATACCCTGTTACTTTGTTTTGATTAAGAGTACTCCACTTTGGAACAGTTCTTGTGATTTTCAACCCAGGACATGTGACTCTTTATTTGAGTCCCCCACCTTGGTTACTGGACTTATGAACC
Organism: Lathyrus aphaca; assembly: GCA_963966055.1. Taxonomy (NCBI): domain Eukaryota; kingdom Viridiplantae; phylum Streptophyta; class Magnoliopsida; order Fabales; family Fabaceae; genus Lathyrus; species Lathyrus aphaca. The sequence continues at coordinate 271,656,527 of OZ014525.1, forward strand.
TCCATCTGGATTTCTTGAACACATGGACTTATATCAGAGCACTTGATCAGATCCAGCTCAGTCACAAACCTTTGCATATCATTTGCATACATCCTCATTGCATCATTTTAACATGTGTTTATTTGTTTTTCAGGGTATCCATCCTATCATCTTGGCTTGGTTTTGACCCCTTCTTCAGCATAGACCTGTCTCCATCAGTGCTTACTTCAGCTATCAACTACCTGCTTCAGTCACCTGCATCACCAGTCTCAGCCTGTCAGAGGCCTATCTTCAGTGTTATTCTCAGCACCTGTCTCAGTTCTCTTTCAGCAGCATGGCACCTAAGAAGAGTAACATCTCCTATCATTTCTTTGAGCCTGAGTTGGCTAGCATCAGGAAGATTCAAACCCTGATTACTCCAGACCATATACCACTTTTCAGAGAACATTATGGAGGAATCCTTGATGTGGTTATGGATTTGGACCCTTCACAGAGGAGCTTGATTCATACTTGCTTGCAGTTCTATGATCCCCCTCTAAGGTGCTTCACCTTCCAGAATTTTCAGTTGGGACCCTTGTTGGAAGAGTATTCATCATTGGTGGGTGTACCTATCAGGGGTGGAATCCCTTTCAACCCTGAGATGGCTTTCCCTAGTAATGAGGAGATAGCAAAAGCATTATATCTAGAACCAGTTCTGATTGGGCAGAATTTGACAGCCAAAGCTGGAATCTCTGGTTTTCATCTGGATTTCTTGACTTCTCAGGCTATTCTGAAGGCTTCCTTGGGGGAGTGGAAGGCAGTCTGTGCTCTTTTGGCCCTTAGCATATATGGGGTCATAATTTTTGCAGATGAGCCTAGGTTTGTTAACAAGAATGCAATCCATCTTTTCATCCTGAGAAACCCAGTGCCCACCTTACTGGGAGATCTTTACTACTCTGTTCATCAAAGGAATGAAAAGCAAAGGGGAAGATTAGTGAGATGCTGTGCTCCTTTGTTCCATACTTGGCTGCTCAAGCATTTGCCAAAGACTGATGCATTCTTAAACACTCACCAGCAGAAGAACTGGGCTAGGAGGCTTGTTGCTCTAACCTCAGATGAAATCAGGTGGTGCACTCAGAGCACCAAGGGCAGAGACATCATTACTAGTTGTGGGCAATTTCCCAATGTACCTCTGATTGGAGTGAAGGGTTGCATCAATTACAACCCTCTGCTATTCAAAAGACAACTGGGATATGCATTAGTCCACCCTCCTAGGGCACAGGATCTGACTGAGACCCTTTATTGTGAAATCAAGCCTAATCTGGCTGTTGTCAGGCAGGCATCCTGGGCCTGGGACAATGTGCAGACTAAGGGGGTAACCATTCTCGGGAGATGCAATAATGTGGCCTCAGCCCAGTACTATGAGTGGTCTCATACCAGGGCTCAGATTACTGGAATGCCCTTCACTATTGAAGATATGCCTGGACCCTCCACAGCACCACCTCCTGCCACTGTCAGCTTAGAGGAGTTTGAGAAATTGAAGGAGAGAAATGAGAAGTTGACTCAGGCTTTACAGAAGACCCTCTGGGAGAGGAGTGATGGTAGGTTGGATATTGAGAGGTTAGAAAAGCTGAAGGTGGAGCATTTGGCTAGAATTGAGAAGTCAGAGGATTACATTAAGAAGTCTAGGGCTGGAGAACAGATCTTGAAGAATTCCTGCAAGGAAGCTCAGTTCCAGAAGGCCAGGACTGATTTGTATCTAAAGGAGAGTCAAGCTAGGTGGGTCAGGATCACCGAAGCTCGCACACAGGAGGATAAAAGGACTCAGGATAAGATTGAACAGATGGAAGCTAGTGCAAAAGAACAACAGGAAGCCCTGGCAGCAGCCCAAAGGGAGATCTCAGAGTTGAAGGTTAGAGCTGGTGTAAAGAGGTCAAAGGACCAGAGTCAACACAAGAAGCTAACTGCAGCTGTTACTACCAGGAATCTCCTCATCAGGAGTCTTACCGAGCGTCCAGCTGATCCTGTGACTGAAGCACTTCTCAAGGAAGTTCAGGAAGATGAGTTTGGTCTTGGTGTTTGACTTTTGCTTGTTGTTGCTTTCATTTCATGTACTTTTCTTTTTGTTGTATTTTTGACCCCTCAGAGGGCGTGTATTGTAAAAAACAAACTATGTATCATTTACTTTCTTTAATATATGTGTGTTGGTTTGTTTTTATCTGAGTGTCTTCCAAGCAACATCAACAACATCTTCAAGGGTCTGGAAGGGTCAAAACCAAATACCAAACCGGATACCTTGGAAACAAATAAGCATAACTGCATTGCATACTAACCTTTTACCTTGTTTTGTAGGTTTTTGATTATTTGTTACTAACTCTGTTGTGATGTCAGGAACTATTGCTCGGCGACGTGTGTTCCCACTCAACCGTCCACATAGATATCCCACCCGCAACAATCTTCCGGGCATACAGATGGACCAGGTACAACAGGACCTTACAGAGGTCAGGACTCAAATGGCCAACGAGAGGTTGGAAATGAGGAATCAGATGACACAATTTATGGAGGTGATGAATAATATGGATCAAAGCCAAGAGAGGTTAAGAGCACTGGTAGAGGGGAGGAATCAGGAAGACCATCATCCAGGGACTGCTGGGACAAGCAACAATGAGAGAGTCCAACCTCATGTCAATCCCCCAGTCTTTGGACCCCACCAGCATCCGGAGATCAATATCCCTGTCAATGTGCAAGGGGCTGCCACAGCAGGTAGAGTGCTGCAGGAAGACCCCCAGGAAGATCAGTTCACAGTGATGGGAGCTGGGGAGGAAGCCTATGACAGAAGGCTAGAAGAGATTGCTGAGAAACTGAGGTCCATAGAGTCCCAGAATTCTTTGGGCTTTGATGTTATGGACATGGGCCTAGTGGACGGGGTCAGGATCCCCCACAAATTTAAACCACCATGCTTTGAGAAGTATAACGGGACTTCCTGTCCCCGGACCCATTTACAGTCTTTTTTGGGGAGGCTGAAGGCATATACCATGGACGAAAAGCTATGGATGTTTTATTTTGAGGATAGCTTAACTGGAGCTTCAAGGGAATGGTACTCTCATCTGACCAGAGCAACCATTAGATGCTGGAAGGACCTGGCAGAGGCCTTTATCAGACAGTATCAGTACAACTTGGATATGGCTCCCAACAGGACCCTCCTGATGGGGATGTCACAATCATCCAGGGAAAGCTTCCGGGAGTACGCCCAAAGGTGGAGACAGCTTGCTGCTGCTGTCCAGCCACCCATGTCAGAGAGGGAGATGGCTGATATGTTTATGAACACCCTCCAAGGAACATACATTGACAGGTTGGCTGCCTTTTCTTCCACTAGCTTTGCTGATGTGGTCATAGCCGGGGAAAGGATTGAAAGCCTATTAAAGATGGGTAAGATTTCTGACAACGGTGCCGGCTCATCCAGCAACTCAAGAAAGCCCTTTGTAGGCCCAAGAAGAACTGGCGAGACCAATGCTATCCATACCAGCAGAGGCAGACCCCAATATGTTCATGGGTCAGTGGCAGCAGTCACCATTCCCGCTCCAGTTCATCCTCAACCAGTTTATCAACCTCAGCAACAAAATTATCAGCAACAAACTCAGTATCCTCCTCAGAGAAATTATAAGAACAGCAACACCGGCAACAACAATCAGCAAAGACCATTTCAACAGAGACCCTCTCAGGCCAATAGGGTGATCGATCCGATCCCTATGCCCTATGCCACATTACTTCCACAACTCCTGAAACTCAACCTGGTTGAGCTAAGGACATTGGCACCTCCAGATCCTGCCAGTCTACCCAGAAATTATGACGCCAGCGCCAGATGTGCCTTTCACTCAAATGCACCCGGCCATAGTACAGAGGAGTGCAGAGCTTTGCACATGAAAGTACAGGACTTGGTAGATTCCAAAGCTCTAAACTTCGCACCACCACCAAATGTCAACAAGAACCCTATGCCACATCATGGTGGTCCCCGAATCAATGCTATTGAAGAAGACAAGCCGTCTTACTTAATAACCAGTGTGGGTCAGATTCGGACACCCTTGGTGGAGATTAAAGCTCAACTCCTTGAATGTCAAATGTTCCCGGGATGCGAGCTAGGGTGTGCTTATTGCAACATTTCAGTGAATGGTTGTGATAACTTGAGGGATGGCATAGATGGTCTCATCCAGAGTGGCCTGCTTCAAATCACAACATCAGTACCTACCAACCCAGCAATCTCCTTAACAATAGCTCCAGAACCTCCTACAACTGCAACAACCATTGTTCCAAACAACTTTTCAGTTTCATCAACAAATGCTTCATCTGTTACTTCAACGGACCAGATATCAGCAAACATCCCTTCTACAACTTCAGCACCCCTTCATTCAGAGTCTCCTACAACAACAACACCCATCCTTCCAACAATGTCTCCTACAACATCAGCAGCAAACAGTGCAAGTGTTTCAACAGTTACAATTTATTATGATCCCACCAATGATTCTGCTTACAACTCACAAAATGCCACTCCTACCAGAGCACCAGTCACAATATACTATGATCCACAGACCACCACAGTCCCTTCTGCAGCTGCCATCAGTCCAGTCATTGTCACAGTGCCTGGGCCAGTACCTTATGAAAGCAGTAATGCCATTCCTTGGAATTACGGCTCTGATCTATACTGCGAAGGACAGAAAATCACTTTCGAATCATCAACTTCTTCACCACAAATAGACAATGTGGGAGGAGGCGGAGGCTTCACTCGAAGCGGACGTCTCTTTGCCCCGCAAATTCAAAGACCCACTGCTGAAGCAGAAGCTGCTGCCAAGGCAAAAGGGAAGAGCATGGTGCAAGAAGAGCAGGTTGTTAGAGAAGCTTTAAAAACACCTTTTGATCAAGAAGTTGATGAGTTCATGAGAATCATCAAGAAAAGTGATTACAAGATAGTGGACCAGCTTCACCAGACGCCTTCCAAGATCTCCATTCTATCATTGCTTATGTGCTCCGAGGCTCATCGGAACGCACTACTAAAAGTCTTGCACGCAGCTTATGTGCCAGAAGAGATTACCGTCAATCAGTTGGAAGCTGTGGTTGGAAATGTTACTGCTAGCAATGGGCTAGGGTTCACCAACACTGATTTGACTACGGAAGGCCGCAATCATAACAAGGCTTTGCACATTACCATGGAATGTAAAGGTGCAGTTCTTTCCCATGTGCTGGTAGACACGGGGTCATCCCTCAATGTCTTGCCTAAAAAAGCCCTCGTGAAGCTGGAATATGAAGGATTGGCATTACGACCCAGTAACTTAGTAGTAAGAGCTTTTGACGGCTCTAAGAGATCAGTTCTGGGAGAAATTGAGTTGCCTGTAACGATTGGCCCACAAACTTTCAAAACGACCTTCTACGTGATGGACATTCAGCCTGCCTACAGCTGTTTGTTGGGTAGACCATGGATTCATGCCGCTGGCGCAGTTACGTCTACCCTTCACCAGAAGTTAAAATTCGAGTGGGAGGGCCAGGTCGTTACTATTTGTGGAGAGGAGGATATTTTTGTTAGCCATCTGGCTACATACAAATATATTGAGATGGATGGGGAGATCCACGAGACGATGAGTCAAGGGTTTGAGGCCCTGAATATTAATGAGACCTCTGCTGTACTTGGGACTTCCATGACATCCTACCAGCAGGCCCGGAAGGTGGTGGAAGAAGGAAACGCTCAAGGCTGGGGCAAATTGTTGCCTGTGGAGAAGAAAGAAGATAGATTTGGGTTGGGTTACAAACCAACTCAAGAAGATCAAGCAGAGGCTGCCAAGAAGCCCAACTTTGTTAGTGGGGGGATGCTCACCCCCGATGCTGTCAACAACTTGGAAGATGAGTCGGAAGATGAACGCAACCTGGAAAGCTGGATTCGTCCAAAGATCCCGGGGAGCGGTATCTCAAACTGGTCTTCCCAGGAAATTATAAGAGTTACTCCTTCAGAGTAATTATTATTTCCTGTATATTTTAAGCATGCATCAAGTCTTGCATCTTGCCCAAGATGACAAGACTCATTTTGTAATCGGGCCATCTGTACTTTTTGTGCAACAAGATTAATCAATGAAATATCAGACATCTTTTTGCAAACGAGTCTTTTTCTTTTCCACTCACTGTTTTTCCATTTTTCTTTTTGTACAAAAAATAAATGGCAATGTTTTCAAAATGACGACTTTATTTCACTTTTCTAAACAAGATTAAAATCAATCACTAAAATGAACAAACTGAACCTTTGCAGAGAGTGCCTTCCAGAACGCACCGACAACAGCCCGGCTATGACTTCGTATGACTTTGACAATCCGATCAATCAAGCTGATGAAGGGGTTGAAGCAGACTACGAGCTTCCTGAAGAGTTAGCCAGATTGTTGAGACAAGAGGAGAAGGTTATCACTCCTCATCAGGAGGAGGTAGAAACAATTAATCTTGGTACAGATGATGACGTGAAAGAAGTTAAAATCGGGGCCTGCTTGCAAGACTCAGTGAAGAGACAACTAATTGATCTGCTTCAAGAATATGTCGACGTGTTTGATTGGTCTTATCAAGATACGCCAGGGTTGTACACCGATATTGTTGTGCACAAGCTTCCTTTAAGAGAAGAATGTCCGCCGGTTAAACAGAAGCTGCGCCGTACTCGCCCAGACATGGCAATGAAAATCAAAGAAGAGGTGCAAAAGCAGTGGGACGCCGGATTCCTTGCTGTAACTAGCTATCCACCGTGGGTTGCCAATATTGTGCCTGTGCCTAAGAAAGACGGCAAGGTGAGAATGTGCGTTGACTACCGGGATCTGAACAGAGCCAGCCCGAAAGATGATTTTCCATTACCTCACATTGACGTATTGGATGATAATACGGCTCAGTTCTCGGTATTCTCCTTCATGGACGGATTTTCGGGATACAATCAGATTAAGATGTCACCTGAAGACATGGAGAAGACAACCTTCATCACCCCTTGGGGCACGTTCTGTTACAAGGTGATGCCATTCGGATTGAAGAATGTTGGTGCAACATATCAACGGGCTATGGTAACATTATTCCACGATATGATCCATAAGGAAATTAAGTGCTATGTGGATGACATGATTGCCAAGTCCCTTACAGAAGAAGACCACCTGGTGAATCTACTGAAACTATTCAAGCGTCTGAGGAAGTACCAACTAAAGTTGAACCCCAACAAGTGCACATTCGGGGTGCGATCCGGTAAGCTGCTGGGGTTTATTGTAAGCGAGAAAGGGATTGAAGTTGACCCTGATAAAGTCAAAGCTATTCAAGAGATGCCTGCACCAAAGACAGAAAAGGAAGTTCGAGGGTTCTTAGGTCGATTGAACTACATTTCAAGGTTCATATCTCACCTTACAGCAACCTGTGAACCTTTGTTCAAACTGTTAAGAAAAGAACAGACGGTCAGGTGGAACGAAGACCGCCAGAAGGCTTTTGACAAGATCAAGGAATACTTGCAAGAACCTCCGATCCTTATGCCTCTAGTTGAAGGAAGACCTCTAATAATGTACTTGACAGTATTAGAAGAGTCAATGGGGTGTGTGCTGGGCCAGCATGACGAGTCTGGTCGAAAAGAGTATGCAATATACTACCTGAGCAAAAAGTTTACCGACTGTGAACAACGTTATTCACTGCTCGAGAAAACTTGCTGTGCTTTAGCGTGGGCTGCTCGGCGACTGAGATAGTATATGTTGACCCACAACACTTTGTTGATATCAAAAATAGACCCAGTTAAGTACATTTTCGAGAAGCCAGCTCTTACCAGACGGGTTGCAAGATGGCAAATGATTCTCACGGAATATGACATCCAGTACACTTCCCAGAAAGCCATCAAGGGCAGTGTATTGTCTGAATATCTTGCTGAGCAACCTATTGATGACTACCAGCCTATGAGATTTGACTTCCCCGATGAAGACATCATGTTCATAAAAGCAAAAGATCATGAAGAGCCTGTTCACACTGAAGGGCCTGACCCGGAAGAAGAATGGACTATGATGTTTGATGGGGCTGTTAATATGAATGGTCGTGGCGTTGGTGCAGTGCTAATTACACCTAAGGGAGTTCACATGCCTTTCTCGGCAAAACTCACCTTCAACTGCACTAACAACGAAGCTGAATACGAAGCTTGCATTATGGGTCTTGAGGAAGCCATTGACCTCAGGATCAAGACATTGACTGTATTCGGAGATTCAGCTCTGGTAGTTAATCAAACCAACGGCAAATGGTACACCCACCAGGATCATCTGATACCTTACAGGGATTATACAAGAAGGTTACTGACTTTCTTTACAACGGTCAAGCTTGAGTATATCCCTCGGGACGAGAATCAGTTTGCAGATGCCCTGGCTACCATTTCATCCATGATCAAAGTGCAAGCTGCCAACTTTGTACCACAGATTTCAGTATCCAGACTCGATAGACCAGCATATGTGTTTTCAGCAGATATTGGCAAAGATGATAAGCCTTGGTTCCATGACATTAAGTGCTTCTTGGAGGATCAAACATACCCACCTGGGGCATCTTCCAATGATAAGAAGACTTTGAGAAGGCTTGCTGGTAGTTTCTTTCTGAACACTGATGGTTCCCTATACAAGAGAAACTTTGATATGGTACTCCTCAGATGTGTTGATAGAACAGAAGCAGACTTGTTAATGCACGAGGTGCACGAAGGATCTTTTGGTACCCATGCAGGAGGGCATGCCATGGCCAAGAAGTTGCTAAGATCAGGATATTACTGGATCACAATGGATGCAGACTGTTGTGCCTATGCCAGAAAATGCCATAAATGTCAGATCTATGCGGATAAAGTGCATGTGCCTCCCAATCCTTTGAATATAATGTCTTCACCCTGGCCCTTTGCTATGTGGGGCATTGATATGATCGGCAAGATTGAACCGACTGCTTCGAATGGCCACAGGTTCATCCTGGTAGCCATTGACTATTTCACCAAGTGGGTTGAAGCAGCCTCGTATGCAAATGTTACAAGGCAAGTGGTAGCCAGATTTCTGAAGAGAGATATCATCTGTCGATATGGAGTTCCCGAGCGAATCATTACTGATAATGGTTCCAACTTAAACAACAAAATGATGGCTGAGCTATGCCGGGACTTCAAGATCCAACACCACAATTCTTCTCCTTACAGGCCAAAGATGAACGGCGTTGTTGAGGCAGCTAATAAGAATATCAAGAAGATTGTGCAGAAGATGGTAGTTACGTACAAAGACTGGCATGAAATGCTGCCGTTTGCCTTGCATGGGTACCGCACGTCAATCAGAACATCCACTGGGGCAACACCGTATTAGCTCGTGTATGGTATGGAAGCAGTCCTACCTGTTGATGTTGAATTACCCTCTCTACGAGTATTGATGGATGTTAAGCTGAACGAAGCAGAATGGGTTTGGTCCCGATACGAACAACTAAGTCTGATTGAAGAGAAAAGATTGGCTGCAATCTGTCATGGGCAGTTGTATCAGAAAAGAATGAAGAGAGCCTTTGATCAGAAAGTCAGGCACCGAGAGTACCAAGTAGGAGATCTTGTGCTGAAAAGAATCCTCCCTCCTCATACAGACCGCAGGGGCAAATGGACTCCAAATTATGAAGGACCATTTGTTGTAAAGAAAGTTTTCTCTGGTGGAGCATTGATGCTCAGCACCATGGATGGTGAAGATTTCCCGTCCCCTGTGAATTCAGATGCAGTTAAAAAATACTCCGCATAAAAAGACCCGCTGGACATAAAAACAGAATGTAAGTCCAGGCAAAACTAGGGCATCCCGGCGAGTCAAAAACAGAATAAAAGACTCGGGCAAAAATAAGGGAAAATAAACAAAAAATGTACACCCGCTGAGTTGAAGAGCCTCATTGGACAACTCAGGCAAAAATGGGTATCCCGATGGATTGAAAACCCGAAAGGGCGATCCATGCAAAATAAGGGAATAAGTGAACAACTGCATTCTGAATTCGTTTGTATCACCTACAACTTGGTAAGCTTCGAGGGGATCAAGCTTTTGTCAGAATCAGCCTTCTTCAGAAAGCAAGACGAGAAGAATGTTGAGTGTCATACGAGTCATAGCAAGAGAGGAAGCTCCTTCAAAGCGTCATCAACATTGCCAGCATTTTGTTTCTCAATTTGTAACAATCTCCTCATTCCAGGGGATATGTTTCTTTGACTGTATCTTGCCAATTCAGGGCACATGAATTAATAAAATCAGATTTTTCAGTCATGTTTCGTCTTGTACATTTCTTTTTGCAAAGAATGTCTGATGTCTTAAGAAAAACTGATTGCATGAATACGGATGTTTATCTTTAAAAATAAAGAAAATAAAACACGTGCTTGCAGGAAATATGTTTACTCTCGGGAGTGTCTAAACTCCTATGACGGAGTCCAGTAAAGGATACCCCGGGAATATTTGTGCGTTTCTATCTTTGCAGGATTGCAGGCATTCAAAGCACAACTTGGGTCATGTAAGCTTCATCCCAGCAAGCTGGAAAATCAACACTCAGTCTTAGCACCCAAGGTGTTTTCTCCCCAGCTGAGTTGCCTCTTTTTTTACTTCTCCCAACCGAGTTGCCGACCATTCTTCCTCAGCAGAATACAAAAGTCAGGGAACCATCTCCCCACAGAGTTTCAGCCTCTATCCAGAAGAGCAACGCACGAAGGAATCACAACAGAGTGACGAAAGCTTCTACAAACCCCAGCTGGGTCCCTTATTACCAAGATGGGTCTATCAGTGACTTGTTTCCCCAAGCAGATGTGTCTCATCAGATCTACCAATGATCTCATCCCCAGCTGGGATGTTCACTTCAAGCGAGATCGACCAAAGATCTTCGCAGCAATGGGATCCGAATCCCGGATTGGTATCTTCTTGCATAATCATGGCATTCGCATCATATTCACCTACAAAGCGTAACATTCCGTCTAATACGGAGCATTATGGCAAAAATCAAACATGTTGCATAATCTTAAGTCATGATCTGAATCAAACACTTGCGAATATTATCAACTCATCAACAATATGCAGAATACCCCCCAGAGTCCCCAACAAAAGCAGTTGCCTCACATTCACCAGTACAAATACATACTCCTTGTGGCACCCGTCCGTGTCATATCCCCAGCAGAAATCCAAAGACATCCCCTTTGCACTCACATATACTTGTATATATATAACTTTCTTGACATCCGTCCATGTCATTTTCCTAGCACAGTAACATAAACACTTTGTATACCAGATATTTGTTTATACTATACCTTTCTCTTTTCGGCACTCGCCTGTGTCATTCTCCCCAGCAGATTGAACATTCATCTATACATCACTCATACTTTCTACTCCTACTTTTACAGATACTCGTCCGTATCTTGTATACACCAGTTTTACATCCCCGCAGATTCGACACTCGTCCGTGTTCTTTGTTAACTAGTTGGTACTCGTCCGTATCATCATCTCAGAGCATGCGTCAAGCGTTTGTTTCTACATGATACTCGTTCGTATCATAATCTTAAGGATGCTCGTCCGCATCTTTAATCCATACACTGCGTCAAACACTTGTGTCTTCTTGAATATAGATACTCGTCTGTGTCTGCTATTCCCCAGAAGAATTCTTTCAGATCCAACACTCGTCCGTGTTCTCTGTTAACCAGTTGATACTCGTCCGTATCATCATCTCTGAACATGTGTCAGTACTTGTTTCTACCTGATACTCGTCCGTATCATAGTCTTAAGGATGCACGTCCGCATCTTTAATCTATACACAATACCAAACACTTATACCTTCTATTTCTTGGATTGTAAACACTCGTCCGTGTTTACTATTCCCCAGTAAACAATTTTCCTCTTATCTGACATTCGTCCTATGTCATGATAAACCCTGAGAGCAGTCGTACCCTGCTAGGTGGTCGTCCTCCGCCTCTTGATTGTCGTCCTCCATCATGCTCGTCCGATGGCCGTCCCCATCGTTGACTTTTCTATCCGACATTCGTCCTATGTCGTGATATATTTAGCAGCCGTCCCCTGCTAGGTGGTCGTCCTCCACCTCTTGATGATCGTCCCTCATCATTTTATCCAATGGCCGTCCCCATTGTTGATTTTGGTTATCTGACATTCGTCCTATGTCATGATAATCCTTGAGAGCAGCCGTCCCCTGCTAGGTGGTCGTCCTCCGCCTCTTGATGGTCGTCCTCCATCATGCTCATCCGATGGCCGTCCCCATCGTTGACCTTCTATCCGGCATTCGTCCTATGTCGCGATGTTTTCGGCAGCCGTACCCTGCCAGGTGGTCGTCCTCCACCTTAGATGATCGTCCCTCATCTTAACCCCAACAGAGCAGCCGTCCCCTGCTAGGTGATCGTCCTTCACCTTTGATGACCGTACCTCATCATCTGTTTATTTCATTTATTCTTTAACCCGATGGCCGTCCCCGTCGTGGTCCCTTTTCTTTTTAGCCCGATGGCCGTCCCCATCGTCAGTTACTTTACTTTATGAACTTGATGGCCGTCCCCGTCATGTTTCATTTAATCCCCAGAGAATCTTACAACTTTATCTTGATGTCCGTCCCCATCATAATTCTTTTATCCCCAGCATGATGGCCGTCCCCGTCATTGCTTTATTTCCCGCATTTGTACCAGCATGTCGGCCGTCCCCGTCATTGCTCTTTACCCAGCAGTCGTCCTCTGCTCGACGGTCGTCCTCCGTCGCCCACACTTTATAATATACTTTATTTTCCTTTTCAATCTATATCCCTTTTCTTCTTCATTCTGTGAGTGCAAATTTTGGATTGTCTTTGATATTCAACCACAAGTTATCTTGTTTGCCTGTTAAGCCGTCGCTTACATCCTGCACAGCTAACCCATGTTTGAATAGGGGCAGCTGTAAACACCCCAAATTTGCCCTCACCCCTTCAGACCATGACTTGTGATCATTTCATATGCATAAACACAATCATACCATCTCATATCACATTTTTGATTCACTGCATGGATTCAAAGTCATATGCATCTAGGGTTTGTGACTTGGGCAATCCAAAAGCTTCTTGAGCCACTCCAAAGGTCAACAATCACTTCAAAGGGGTCCATGTGTGTTCAAGTATCATATTATATCCTCTCAAAGTCAAGAATGCCAAAGAATCACAAGAACTGGAAATGGTGTGGAGGCAGAGCCAGGTTAGACTGCACAGATGACCTAAAATTAGGGTTTTGGTTTCAGAGGCCATAACTCCAAATTTTTTGGTCATTCTTGTTTCTATTGGTCTCTATGTGGTATAGGGAGTATGCATATCAATTTTCATGAAGAAATTCCATGGGGAAGTCATCTGATCAAGAGTTGACTTTTCAGGCAAGTCAGTGTAAAATCAGGACATCTGAGGCCCCCAATGACCCAACCAAGGGGTGTTCTTCATCATTTTGATTGTATATGATATTTATTTGATCATGGAAGATGTTATAAGTTCACAAAATCAAGAATTTCAAGTCTTTTGCAAAGTTGACTTTTTGGGCAAGTTTGACTTTTGATGAAAATGTCATTTTATGCAACTTTTTCAACCCTTACTTTTTGATCCAAAAAAGCTTCAAATGAAAAAACTTTGGTCATGAAAGTTGTAGAATAGATCATTCCATTTTCAAAAAGTACAAGAACATGACCTAATTCATTTTGGATCAAAAGTTATGGGTTGTCAAAGTTGGCAAAAATCACTAAATTTCAAGTTATGCACCAAATGAGAAACTTGCAAAATCTTGTACCAAGGCAATTTGTGACTTCAAAATGGTCTCTAACCTTTACACAAACATCACACAAGTCTTAAAAATCAGAATGGGCCAAGAGATCACATGTTTATGGCCTATGGAGCAAGACTTTTTCATAGAAAACCAAAGACAAACCAAGTTGCAAAAACTCATGATGGCATTGCATCCACTTGCTAGCTACTTTGCTGATCAACCCTAGCCTTTTCCCTCACCATGCTGCGCAGCCCACACCCCTTGTACTTGGCTAGAACATGACCCATGCTTCTCTTACACAAAAGTTGACAATTTGCAAAAGCAACCATACCTATCACAAAAGGACATGTCACTTCATCTGACCAATAGCAATTGTTTATACAAACAAATTGCAAGCCAAAGCACATAACAAGCCAGCCTGAAACAAGCCATAGCAACACATTCTCATTTTCACTCTCAAAAGCAAAAGCTTTCGAAACTCAGCATACGAGCCACAAACTCACAAACAAACTTCATAGTTCAACTCAACCCATCATACTGGTCACAAAGCACCCCTCATCCTTGCCTTAAACTGCCTGAATCATAAACACGATCCTCACCTGACCTTGAACAGAACTTGTTCAAGCTTCCAAACCAGCCATCACAAACTCTTTCTAAGCATCAAGAGTTCATCAGTGGCCCAAAAGGAGTGGATTGCACAAGGAGAAGAGGTCAGAAAGTGGCAAACTGAAAAGCTTCAAACTCAGGTAGCTTCATGAACATTTTTTCCAGAAATGATTTTTAAAGTTCCTAAGTTGTTCTTCATGATTCACTGATCATTCTGATGTTGTTGGTTTTGAAAATGGTGAAGAGATGAGAGTTTAATCGTGTTCTGAAAGTCTTGCCCTAAGAAATGTTTTCTTTCGATTCGTGTGATTAATGAAATATAAATGAGTTTTAGTTTAGGGTTTTGATTCAGTGAGGTGTGGGAAGGATTTCTGTTCTTTTAGATTTCATTTTAGTTACGTTTTGAAGATTTTAGGAATTTTCAGGTGGGGTTCCCACCGGAGAAGACGACCGGAGGTCTTCTCCGGCCACCTGAAAATGATTAGGGTTTAATCCCAGTCATTAATGAAGTTTGAATTGTGAGCGTTGGATGAGTTGACCAAGTCCATTCCCGCGTGCATCCAATGGTTCAGATCATCCACTTAGCCCTAATCTTAATTATTTAAGTTAATTAATTCGTTTTAGCAAGTTTGAATTCCAGCCACAGGATCTGGCGCGCAGTCAAGCCTTCCCTGCCCAGATTGCATCTCATCCTTCCATTCTGCATACTTTTCAATAATTCAATTTTTAATTCATATTTTCTTATTTGTTTTACACATTTTATTTAAAATAGTAAAAACCATTTAAAAATTATGAAATTTTTTGCCAAAGATTTCACTAATTTTTAAAACACAAAAATATTTTTATTTCTTTTTTTTGCATTAAAAAATTATTTTTAAATATTTAATAGTTTATTTTTAATTGATTAATGAGAATTAATTAATTAAAAATGCTTTTAGATATTTAAAAATCACAAAAAAATTCATGAGACATTTAAAAACATTTAGAAACATTGTCCAACCCTCAAACCAAATTTCTTTTTTGATCTTGATGAATTTTGAGAATTTTTCATGGAATTAAAATCATTTTAATGCATTATTTTGATCCAAGCTTCAAAAAATCATTTCTGCCTAACCCTTGAGAGTTGGACCTTGATTCTTTTTGCATTACATTGTGTTTAGAATGTAATTTGTGAGATTAAATGGCCATGATTTGATCTTTCATTTTCATTTTGTTTGGCAATTTTCTTGTTAAGGAACCCTAAGACCCTAGAAAACTTAGGAAAATCATAACTTTAATTAGGTTAAGAGTTGGAACTTCTCCTTTGGGCATTGAGTTAGTATAGGATTAGGGATCCTTTGAGTGCATTTTCAATTTTTTATATTGATGTTTGCTTCTGATTTTGGTTTTTGTTTGATGCTTTGATCATAAACCCTAATTTGAGCTTCCATATGCATCCATCTTACATTTGCTTGCATAATATGACTTACCATGACATTTTGTGCATCCATTTGATTCATTTGACATCTTAAGACATATTGGAAGCATGTTTGATCATTGCATCTTGCATTTGCCATGTTGTATGCCATTTGCATTTCATAACTTTTCATGTATGATCATGGTTCCAAATTTGTTTCATCTGCATCCATAAGCTTGTATGATCATCACCATGCCTTGTTTCATGTTTGCATCATCTCATAACATCATTATCATCCCATATATACTTCTGGTTTTGGTTTGACTCATGTCATTTCATCCCATTTTGCATTGCATTGCATTTCTTTCACTAACTTTTCAGGTGGTAAGTTATCTTGAGAAGTGAATTTGCCCTTCACTTCTCATAACTTCTCTTCATCTCCCTTAAGCATCCATGCTGAATTTTTGTTTGTGCTTGAGATTGAGCTTTCTCATTCTTTTTCTTCTTACTTTCTTTCCTCAAGTGACTTGTCTTCTTCAATGAAGCAAGTTACTTTGCTTCTCCTGATCCTTTCATCTGCTTCCTGGTGGTTCCTTTGAAGATGTCTCTTGAAAACCTCACAAACCATAGGAACAACCAAGCATGACAATAATTAGGGTTTTGATTAGTCCCCCATTTAGAGTTTACCTTTGTGTCTCTTTGAGTCTTCTCTTCTCACCTCATAATCAAGGACTAAACACTAAAGGTTTTAAGGCTTTGTGATTAAGCTTATGCCTGCATCCTTCTATTAGGATGGAGTGTATAACTTTGATCCTAAGTGTTAAACCCTTAATGTGTTTAACTCCTTTAATCAATTCACATAATAACCATCAAGACATCACACTTGTAACTTGGGCCTTGCATTAGGGTTCTAATTCTTCCTTAACTGGTTAAGAAGGACTAACCCTAGTGTTAATGGACAAGTCCCCCTCAAGTTGTCTTACAAACCCTAAAAAACACTTCATCATCATATCATTAATTAAAATCCACTTAATAAAGGTTTTGTTTTGTCATGAGTTTAATCCCTAATCATGGATTAAGTTGAGGAGCTTTCCTCAGCTTAAACATTCTCATCTATTATCCTTCTATTAGGATGGTGTAATGAGTCTGTTTAATCCCTGATTATGGCTTAACCTCATTACTTAACACTAAACAAAAACACCAAAAACATCTAAATAATCACAAGTAGGTTAATGATCTTAATCCTACATCATGGTGATTAAGTGTGAGAAGCTGACTTCCCACTTAAGGTATTCTCATTACCCCTAAACAGAGGGAAGATGTGATGAGTTTACTAAATCCATTGGTTTAGGCTTAAGCTCATTAACTTATGACAAATTTCCAAAAGCAATAAAAGACTGAAAACTCAAAAACAAACAATAATCGTCTCCTTCGGGATTCTTTTCTCATCACCTTCACTCACAACCGAGAACTTGCTTCTTCCGTCTAATGCAAGACAGTTTGCATCTGTGCCAGACAGATCATACACTTGAGCATAGACAAGTAAGCAGTTCACAAGTCAATTCACCTTTCAGTCTCTTTGGGTCGAACTACGGTGTTCTGACTTCCTCATTGCACGAGAGGATACGTAGGCATAACTTAACAGTTATCGAACAAAAAGTCTCTGTATATTCCCCCTCTTCCCAGCATTATTTTCTCAGCCTCATTACCATGAGAATTTCATTTTTGTTCTTATACTGACACTATACATATCACACATCACTTTCTTTTACACTGACACCTGTACATCCTTTTCCAGCTCTTTGATACACAGATTGCACTGACACTACCCCTTTAAAACACAAATCTTTTAAGCGTGGATCCCGTCGAGTACGACGGACAATCTGGGTGCTAATACCTTCCCGGGTTGTAACCAACCCCCTTTCTCAGTTTCTCTGGTTCGAAACCGTCTTATCCATATCTTTCCCAGGTCTATGCAGCATTACCTTTCCTCCGGGATAAAAATGCCTAGCTGGCGACTCTATTCATTCCCTGTGAGTTCACTCCTGTGTGTTCTCACATCCTCCTTTCGCCGACCGTTCGCATCTGTACCTTTATCTGGGCCATTTCCCATTTATCGGGAGCGACACATGTCATCAGAGTCATGTGAATACAACATACCATGATACTAGTACCATTGACATACTTCAAAATCCCTTTTATTTGATTAATGTGACTGATTTTGGGCTTAACTTGATACTTAGCACAAACCCCAACAAAAAATATAATGTCTTTTGTAAAAAACTTTGATCCATATTCACATTGTTTTCATCTTTTGAAAGCTTCAAATGAGTATGTATTGAATTCCTTTTGTGACTGGCATTCTCCATACCAAGCTTCTTAGGTATGTTCTTGGCATACCTGCTTTGAGATATTAAAATAGAATCTTCCATTTGTATTACTTGAATACCAAGAAATTAAGTCAATTCTCCTACAAGACTCATCTCAATTTCAGATTGCATCTGTTTGATGAAAATTTGGACCACCAAAAACAATGTCATCAGCATAAATATGAGCAATCACGAGCTTCCCATCCATTTCTCTAACAAATAAAGTCTTGTCTATTCCTCCCTTTATGTATCCATTACTGACCATAAATTTAGTGAGTCTTTCATACCAAGCCCTAGGGGCTTGCTTTAAACCAGATTCTTTTTAAGTTTATACACATGATTCGAAAAGGCATGATTGATTTGTTGTCGCACACGGATCAAAAACGAGTATTTTTTTAAACGGTAGTTTAGCGACAATGACTCAAGTCGTATCACAAATATTCTTGTAATATTAATAACCAAACGATTGGAACAATGGGGGTTTGAGTTTCGATTAATAGAAATGAAATAGTGCAAATAAGTTATTATCAAATAATTCCCAATTCTTAAGCGGACTCTATTCCCTTTTCGATTATAATAACAACCAAACAAGCACAATTGATATTACACGATATACATTCCTAACTTCCGAATTAAGTAAACTGACAATATATATCAATCATGAATTAAGCAAACACAATAAACATATGTGAATTAAGAAAACGTGATTAAAGTATAGGAACATGCAATCATCGAAATAAATCAATCAACCCTAAGATAAATTGAATTAAGAAAACAAGATATCAAAGAGAATAATTTAAGGGAAATATATTTTTATTGGAAATTAAAAAAACCTCAAAGTATCGGCGGAAACATATTACAACTGATTAATCTATGGAATTTAGTTCTTCATCGTAATCGTACAAAGCATAAATTTAGTTTCGTGAATAATATATTGTGTTCTCCTATAGCGCAGCTCCAAACCTTATAAATAAAATAAGTTAACCCATGAAAAATGACACAAAAACAAATTATTCTAAAGGCAAAAACTTCAACGAATTTTCCGAGGCATCTACAGTCCGAATCAGCTTTTCGCAACAACATAAAATTTGTAGCTCTATGTCTTAGTTTTCCAATGCCTAGTAGAACATATCAATCTGGTTCCTGTAGCTCCAGTTATGAATTTTTTATTAAAAGTTGCTAATGCTGAAAATAAAATATAAAAATTAAATTAGGCTGACAATAAACTGAATTATAAAAACATCATAATGTAGAAAAATAAACAAACCAAACGATAGAAATTCTTAAGTATAAACATAGATAAATTTTTATCAAAATGTACTGATTAGGGATCAACAAATCCTTTTGGTTGTTCAACATAGACTTCCTCTTGCAAGATACCATTCAGAAAGGCACTTTTAACATCCATTTGAAACAAATTGAACCTTAGAAGACATGCCACTCCTAGCAAGAGCCTTATAGACTCAATACGAGCAACTAGAATAAAGGTCTCATCAAAGTTAACACCCTCTGTCTGAGTGTACCCTTGAGCCACAAGTATGGCCTTGTTTCGCATGACCACTCCATTCTCAACAAATTTATCCTTGTAGACCCACTTAGTTCCAATCAACTTGATTCCTTCAGGTTTTGGAACCAAATCCCGAACTTCATTCCTCTTAAATTATTCCAATTCTTCTTGCATGGTGTTAATCCAAAATTCATCAATTAGATATTTTTTCACATTTTTGGTTCAATATTTGAGACAAAGCAAGCATTGGATATTACCTCTCTTGATTTATTAATAATCCATTCATTTGGATTTCCAATTATAAGTTCCTTTGGATGATCCTTCTATTTTTTGATAGAAGGCCCTTTGTTTGCTTGGTTTTCACCATCTTCCATTGTAATAGGCTCATTGAAGATGTTGTTACCAGCATCCTTTTCTTCAGTAACAGCTACTGGAGGATATGTTTCAACGTCATCTTCAACATCAAGTTGTCTATCAATGGGCGAGTCATCTATCACCACATTAATAGACTCCATCATAACCTTAGTTATAGTGTTAAACACTCTATAGGCTTTATTGTTTATGGAGTAGCCTACAAAAATCCCTTCATTACTCTTGGGATCCATTTTCTTTCTTTGTTCATATCGCTCCCGGGATTTTCATCCTAGTACAAACGCGAAAGTGGCTCGGAAAAGTTAGAGTCGCCAGCCAGGCATTTTTATCCCGAATGAATGGGAAAGGTAATGCTGCAAAAACCTAAGAGAAAAGGAAAGGTCAAGGTCTTGCGAACCAAAAATCTGGGTTCGGGAGTCGGTTACGACCTAGGAAGGTATTAGCAACCCGGACCGTCCGTCGTACCCGACGGGATCCATGCTAGTTTGTCTGTTTCAAAGGGTGAGAAATAAAACTGCTGCTGAACAAAAACCGCTGACTGGAACTAGAAATGAGGAAGGGAAATGGAAAAAGAGAACGAAAAGGAACGGGAAAAATATAGGTAAAATAAAGAGTGTGCTTGGACGGGCCCTATGTACCTCATCGGGAAAACGAGGATCAGAGACGACGTAGTTCGCCTAACTAAGGCAGAAACTATTTTTTTGTATTTTTTATGAGCTGGAACTGCTTATGTCTATGCTCAGGTGTTTACCGTCTTGCAAATGAGACAAGTTGTCGCAAATTCATGTTGAGAGTGAATGAGGTGAGAAGAGAGTTCCCGCAGGAAAGACGTTTATTGTTTGTTGTTTGCTTTTTAAGAGTTTTCTATGAATTTGGCACAAGGATGTGAATTCAAACTCTTTTCCATGGAATGTATACTTGCTACCACATTCCAAGATGGAATAGTAGAATAAGCACACCAAGTAAGGAGAATTTATTCAAGACTTGTTTCCAGGGATTAGGGTCTAAGTTCACTAGCTTGTTGAACTTATTACATGTTTTTGTAGCTTTTGAAGAAATGTATTTTAGGCTTTCTTTGTGAATATAGTCTCATGATCAAACTTGTACATCATGCTAGACAAGCTCATATTATTCCAAGATGGAATGAATATGAGTGCCCCATGGAATAAGGCTACGCACAAGAGACTACTTCCATCCTTTATTAAGTGTCTTTTGGATTTTTGTTTATAGATGAGAGAAGAAGACTCAAATGAGAAAGGACAAACACTAAGGGCAATAATGGTTTGTGAGGTTTTTTAATCCTAATGAAGAAAGGAAAATAAGAAAAGAGAATTAGAAATCATCTTACTTCCTAAGGAAGGGATGTTGTTTCTAAAGAAAGGGGAAAGCCTATAAAAGCAAAGCACAAAGTGCTAAGGCAACCACAATTAGAAATCATAAAGAGATGAAGAAGTTATATAAACAAGGCTTACCTTAACCTCCCTACAAAACAAAGGTTAGCTTTTGAACATATTAAACACATGAAGCATGGAAAAAACTCAAATAAAGCTCAAAATAGCTAAGGAAAAGCACTAGAGACTTCCTATGGTTAAGACCTAGATCTAAAGGATCCTATAGGATAACAAGCTTCTAAAGTCAGTAGCTAAACCATAATAAAGCAATCTAAGGTTATAAGAAAAAACAGAGGTAAACTATGCACTAAATGGTACTAAACCCTAATAGGAGTCAAGGTGAAGTTAAATGAAGTATTCACATGGTTAAATATGGAAAACTTGAATGAGATCAAAGGTGAATAAAAAATACAAAATTAAACACTAAATGGGAATGTCCTAGAGTGTTAAAACAAGTGGGAAGAAAGAGATTCAAGTAAGAGAGATTCAAACATAAGATTGAAATATGAAGGACTAAGTATTGAACATATGATTCCAAAAGAAGAAAAAACTTAGAAGGAAAAAAGTCAAACATGGCCAAAGGAATTTGAACTTCCCATACAAAAACCATGGGCTTGATGAAACGTTAAAATGGAATTCAAACTCAAATAAGTAGTCACAAATGAATTAGAATGAAGCACATTAAGGTTAAGGAATAAAGAAAATTGTTTTTTGGATCTTTAGGGTGTCAAATGAAACCAAATGAAATACAAAGACTTATGGGATGAAGTGAAGACATGATGATGGGTGTGAAGCACTTATGAGGTATACAAGAATGATATGACATGGCTAACATATTCACAAAGATGATTTGGGAGTGTGAAGGCGGAATGAGAACATGAATTAGAGTTTTGAAAACATACATGAACATATGTGTGACTTAAGGACCAAGTAAGCCACAAATTCAAAGTGTAAAGACCTAAAAATGGATACACATGATCTAAAAACATAAAATGAGACCTAAGGGACTCAAATTGAGGACCTCAAATGAATGGATAAATGCCTTACTCAAATGGAATGAGAAGGATGGTAAAATGTGAACCAAAATGTAACTTGTGACACAAAGGACTAAAAAAATATCAAATGGCATTGAAAAATTATGAAAATTGATACTCAAGTTCACAAAATAGGGATAAACATACCTTTAAAAAATATAACAAGAATTTGGATTCTAACTCACTCAAATAAATGTTCAAAGTGAATTAGGGTTTAAGATGATCTAACTCAAAGGAAAGGTGCAAAATGGTACCAAACATGACCTAAAATATAGAGAAAAAATATTTTTAGGATCCTTGAAAGAACTAAATTGGTGAAACAAAGTGTTCAAGAATGTGAATAAACCAAAGGAAATTAAATGGAAATATAATTCTGGATGGAAAATAAAAATAAAAAATGCATAAAATTAGGTAAAATGTTAAAGGTGATGGGGAGAATTTATTGATAATTTTTGGTGGAGGTTTGGTATTTTTAAGAAACTAAAATTGAATAAGAAAAAAAATGAGAAAAAAAATAAAAGAATAGAAACAAGAGAGGGATGCATTCAGAAAGAAAATCCAGTTGAAATAAATTGGGCTTACAAGATTGGGGGTGCGAATATGAATGAAAATCACAACCCATGGGTTGCTGAACCCTTGCTTATTGTGAACACTCAGGTCAAATGTTGACTACACTCTGGGCGTTAGGATCAGGTCAAGGTCAAAGAGAATCAAGACGTACACACATCCAATGGATGATAGGCATTGACTACAACACTTACCACACACACGCACACACCAAGGGTAGTCTAAGTCAGCCAAAGGCTGAAACAAGGCACCTGACTGGGAGGCCCTTCATTAATGTGTTGGCAGCCTTGCGTGCGTTGGATTGAAAGGATCCAAGGGCCATGACTTAAAGTTGAAGAAATTTAGGGCTACTGTTCAGGTCATCGGAAGTGACCTCCGATCATCTTCTCCAGTGACCCTCAGGCTAGGGCATCCTCAAGACTCAACAAAAATGAAATCTAAAGCTATAGGAATATTCCTCTCAATGAGTAGGTCACGAATCCACCTTTTGTTTTCATTTATCAAACTTAAACAAAGCAAATCGAAGCCAATAAATTCAACCTGACAATTTAAATCTATGCACTTATGGGGCCTATTATTTAGCCAGATATCACATTGCTTCTATTAAGCTTTAAATCACACAAATCAGGCAAAACAGAAAGAAAATGTGTAAGCTGAATTTCAGAGGGAACCTGAAAATGCAGTGATTCGAGAGTTGGAGAAATCTAGAGGCGAGGTTCCAATTATGCTCAACAACTAACCTTGATCTTCGGAGGATGAATTAATCACCATGAACCACTTGAATCCTTGCTGAATTATCAAAATGCATAAATGTGCTTGAGGTTGTTCTTGAGTATTCAACTGGATCCAGCCATGATAGATGATCACAAGTTGCAGATGATGATGAATATGTGAAGATTGAGATGTGATTGATGAAGATCAATGCAAGCTGAAGCAAAATGCAAAGAAGCTTTTTCAAGAATACAGAGAGGAATCCTTGGAGAATCAAGCTGAATAAACCATGGATCTTGTGCATAATGTGATGATGATGATGGATTGAGAAAGAATGGATGAGATTGATGGATATTTAAGCTTCTTCGAAACAAAATGCAGAAGAAAATTCAGAGAGAAAGCTGAAAGTTTTTTATGTGATTTTGAGCAAATAAATGAAGTGTCCTCTAATTCAGTTATGGAGAAGCTTATATATGTGAGGTTAAGCCCTTAACCAACTCAGTTAATAGTTAGAACCCTATTTAACTGAGTCAAGTTAGTTATGGTGAGTTAAGTTTTTTATTTAGTGAGTTGGATGTGGGGGGAAGCAAATAGTTTGAAGTTGAATCTATTTGTCTCGAGTGTGATGCCATGTGATGAAGATCATGCTAACTATAATGAGCTTGAGTGAGGTAATGAAGTTGAGATCATAATGACAATGTACTCTCATTTTGTTTGGATTTTCACTAGTGTGTATAGCAGTTAGTGTGTATGGTTCTGCACATGATCCTCTGAACTTGTTTGTATTCCCTGCAATTTGGTATTAACATGTTAACTAAGGTGTATGGGTTGACTGAACTTAGAAACATCTCACAATGCAATGACTTATGCAGCAAGCAAGCCAGTTTGATGTGATGAAGTACCATTGATGATTTCTTCCAATTCAAACCATCAAATCAGGGCATTCTTGTTCTCATATTGAAGAGGATGTGGCATACAACAAGTTTGATGTTGAATGAATTATGTAACCATGCCTCTAAGTACTTTAAATTGGTGCATGAACACTAAGTCATAAAGATGCACACTTGGGCCTGAAGAAATTTGGCATGCCCAGGAAATTTTCGTGTGCCTTTATTAATGTGAACATCCTTACTTTGACCTTCTATATTTCCCAAACCCTTGATCAAATGAAAATTCTCCAAAAATGAAAGTTGTAGAGGACATGCCAATGAACAACTTTGATGTTGGAGGAAATTTCATTTGAAGTCATCTTGATGGAGATAAATGCCCATACATCTTGCACACCACATGCTTGATACATTGTCTGGCCTGGCGTGCGCGCAGGATGCAAGGCCTGCCTTGCCTTTACCCTAATTTGCCCTAGATTGCACCAACTTTGAATGATCATAACTCCTTCAATTTTAATGCTATGAACATGTTCCACCTATGGATTTTAAGCTTAGGATGCCTTTTTTCAAACAATACAAGTGAAATTTTCATTTGACTTTTATTTTGGGAGAAGGCCTCTCTTGAAGTTGGCTGCAAAATAGCCAAAACTTGCCATTTTTGGAAACCCTAGTTTTCCAAAAATGGTATGTTTTGATTTTCTTGATTTCTCATGATACCTCCATCATTTCTTGATCAAATTTAGTCCATGGACTCCTTGTAACCTTAATTTCATGAATTTGACCTTAAAAAGTCAGGAGTTGACTTTTTACTCAGCATGGTTGACGTTTCCCCAATTCCTTGATTTTCAAGTAACTGGTCAATTGAAGACCATCCAAAATGATTCCATGGATGGAATTTCAACCCTAGGTACTTAATATCATGTAGAAAACCATAAGATCAAGTTTGCACCAAAATTCCCTTGTGAAGTTCATGTAATCAGAAACCCTAATTTGGCCCCTTTTTGTCAAGAGATGCTGCACTGCTTGAGTGTTTGGATCAATTCACTTCTTTCTATGACTTGTGGCCTCAAATGAAAACTTTTGGGATATTATTAACCCTTTGCACAATGTTTAGAAGCCATGTTTCCTTTTTATTGCCTTTGGATGACTACCAATCCCTTCAATCACTGATCACAAGCCTTATGCCTCAGCTATGCTGGTTATGATGTAATGCTTTAGGTCATGAAGTGGATATGTATATGCAATGTGGTATGCTAAATGCCATGAAAATGGGAGGGAAAATTTTGAGGTATTACAATTCACAATCAGCTAGGATATAACACTTGCTTCCAAAGACATGAAAGTACTTAACAAATAGGCTTTCTTCCCTTCCATAATTCATAAAGAGTAGATGAGATACCATTTTTAAGGTAACTCGATTATAAATGTAGAAATCAGTACTCATGGCTTTAGTCCAAAATTGATATGGAAGATGCTTGGCATGAAGCATCACTCTAACAGGGTCCTGAAGAGTCATATTCTTTCTCTCAATAACTCTGTTTTGATGACGAGTGATTGGAGAGGAAAATTCATGATTGATTCCTTCTAAAAATAAAAAATCAACAAACTTGTTATTTTCAAACTCCTTTCCATGATCACTTCTTGTTCTAACAATTTTTCTTTCCTTTTCTCTTTGAAGTTTTAGACACAACTCTTCAAACACATTAGATTTCTCGCATATGAAATGAATCCAGATGAATCTTGAAAAATCATCAACTACAATATAAGCATGCCTTTTTCACCAAGGATTTCAACCTACATAGGACCCATCAAATCCATGTGAAGGAGTTCCAACACTTTTGAAGTAGCCAGATGTTAGATCTTAGGATGGGACGTCTTGGTCTGCTTCCTAATCTGACATTCACCACAAATTATTCCTTCTTCTATTTTGAGCTTATGAATTACTCTGATGGGTTCTATAGACACAATCTTTTTCATACCTTTCAAATTTAAATGACCAAGCATATGGTGCCATAGTTGAACCTCATCCTCTTTAGAGCTCATACAAGTAGAGAAACCCATAAGTAGCAGTCATCCTTTGATCTGACTTCTTTCATCAGGAATTCATCTTTTCCATTAGTAACCACACACTCTAACTTTGTGAAATTGACTTTCATCCCTTGATCACATAACTGGCTTATACATATCAAGTTGGCAGTTAATCCTTTTACCAAAAGCACATTGTCAAGACTAGGAAATCCTGAACCAGATAGTTTTCCAACACCTTGAATTTTTACTTTCGCCCCATCCCAAAAAGTAACATAACTAGTAGAGTGTGACTGAATATTGACCAAGAAGTTCTCAACACCAGTCATGTGTCTAGAGCACCCACTATAAAATTATCAATCTTCTCTGGCTGAAGCTCTAAGGGAAGTGTGAGCAATAAGAGCAGTGATAGCCCTTTTTTTTGGAATCCATCTCTTGGTGGTTTTGATCACTTCATGTTTAACCTTTGGTTGTCTAGAAAATCTTGGATATCCATGCAACCTAACGCATAAAGGATTGATATGGACAAATCTTCCACAATGATGACATCTCCATTGCAAGTTCTGATTTCTAACTTAAGCATTATGATGCCTCCCACGATGTTGAAACATTTGTTTGATATCATTGGTTCTTGTATCCTTATCTTGGGAATAAGTTTTTCACCCCTAGGATCTCCTTTTTGAGGTTGATTAACAAACCTTATTCCTTTTAAATCCTCAACCCTCTTTTCAACTTAGAGATTTTTGTCTAACAAATTAGAAACATTATTCAACATTCTCATAGTTTTTGTCATATTTTCAAGTTTGGAGGTTAGAAATATTACCTCATCCTTCAATTAATGAATGTTAGCCAAGTATTCTTCCTTCTCACATTGAAATTGAGAGATAATTTCTTGTCAATTATAGTCAATTCAAAACTTTGAAGTGACCCCACAAGTTCATCAACTCTCATACTGTTGATGTTTTGAGCTTCTTCAATAGAAGTCACCTTCATATTAAATTTCTTAGGGAGAGACTTGGGGATTTTCCTTACCAGCTTTTCTTCTGATAGTTTCTCTTCAAAAGCACTAAATGCATTGGTTATGTCAAGAACATTCATGTAAAAGTCATGAATACTCTCATCCTCCAACATCTTCAGATTTTCAAACTTGGTAGTCAGAAGCTAAAGTTTATACATATTTACCTTAGATGTGCCTTCATGAGTTGTATTAAGAATCTACCAAGCACCTTTGGCTATATTGCAATTGTTGATCAACATAAACATGTTCTCGTCCACTCCATTTAATAAAGCATTCAAGGCTTAGGAATTTCTAAGAGCAGTTTCATCTTCCTCTTTGATCTAATCCTCTTAAGGTTTCAAGGTCTCCTTCCCATCTGTATCTATAACCACAGGATGGTCCCAACCTTTGATGTTATTGTCATACCCTAAATTTTGACCCCAATATGTGTACCACATCAAAGGAAATCCATTTACCAAAGGATTGTGTCAGACTGGTTTGAACAGTATCTGCACAATTGATCAGGATTCCTGAGTCCCTCAAAGGATTCGAGAAAAGGACCAATCATTAATACATAATATTTTCAACCTTTCAATCATTTTAAGAGGATCAAGGAATTTTAAATGATGAAGGATCTTTCAAATACTGTACATAAATTTCAGTGATCTAGGACCCGAGTCATCAGTATCACCAATTAGGGTTTCAGTCAACTGAGCCCCCTAGATGAAATTTTTCATGGAAGAAGGATCTAAGGCCTCCACTTGTCATTATTAAAGGTTTGCATGACTTTTAGAATCCATCTACAACTTCAAGAGATGCAAAGATCAAGAATTTCAAATTAGGGCTTCTCAGTGCCCAAATTAGGGTTTCTAACTAATCGGGGAACCCAAAGTCAAAATTTTCATTTGGACAAGATCCAATACCATAGGGAATTCTTTAAATAGCTCATATACATTATGTAAGTCCATTCATAAGGTCAAAATACATCAGAGGATGTCCAATCAAAAAATCAGAAAACCAGGGGTATCTAGTGTAATTTCCATCTGGACCAAAAAGTCAAAGTTTGAAATTTTAACCCAAAATGATCCTCATGACCTATATTACAGGAATATATGGTCCACAAATGCATTTGATCATAAAAAATCAGAAATTTGAAGAAAACATGTAAAAGGGGCAATCTTTGAAACTTAGAAGTTTTTTTATGGAAAAAAGTGTTCAAGTACCCTTCTTCCAAGCCTCATAAATTGTGATCCAAGCATCTGATTTTTGTGAACCAAAGCTTAAATGAAAGATCTTTCCACAAAATACAAATGATTCAACTACACAAAACTCCAATTCATTATGGATTTTAAGTTGAAGAACGATCAAAATCAAGAAAAAAATTGAATTTCAACACTTAGACAGAATCTGCTTAAGAACAAAATCAGTCCAAACATCAAAACTCTGAGGGTTTTTTCACCTAGTTCCAAGTTGATTTATGTCCTTGTGAAAACACCAATGTTGTTTCAAATGTTGCCAACAACTCAAAGAACCAATTGACATGAAAAGATCTTGCTTGTGCATGAAGTAATCATGGATCAAAGTGACCATACAAAACTGTTTTTCAAAAACAAATTTTCCCAAAACTTGGAAATCTGATTTGTGAGACAAAGGATAAGATCAAGTGCTCTTAATCATTTTAAAAATCATTACAAACCTAATAAAACCTATAAATTCATGATTGTTCCAAGGAATTCCCATAAATGCCATTTATGAATTTCAACACATATGCATTTTGATCCAATTGTCACCATGCTCCAAAATGGTGTTTTATTGGATCTCTTGATTAACAAGCAATAGGTGTACACAATCCAAGATTAAAACTTATGAGGAATGTGATTTATCCTACTGCATAGAAGAGCCAATTGGGAATCTCATCATGTCCCCAATTAAGGGATTTTACTGTAAACCATGACTCACAATGTTGATCTTATCCTTTCAAGACTTAAGGGCTAAGTAATCTCAACATGTTTTCCTATAAATAGAGACCTCATTTGATCATAAAAATTATACCAAAGCCTCTTATCTCTAAGCTTTCTCTCATTCACTCCTAAAGACTCAAAACTTGATATTTTGAGCAATCACCACTGGTTTTTGAGTTTGAGCCACAACAAGCTCAAAAAAATAGCTCAAACACATCACATATGATGTATCTGAGGTGTTCAAAAACTTGAACCAACCCAGAAACACCTCCAACCCAAAATCACTCTTCAAAACCTCAGAAAATCATTGTTTCTGCAACTTGAAGATCACAAATTGATCCAACCACTTGCAATCAAGTCTAAGGGTTCAAACACACTCCATATCATCCAAGGAAGTTGTCCAAATCTTCACCAGTCATCTGTAACACCTCTTACTTGAAATCACTTCAGCTGTTGCAGCTCCAAGTTCAGGTAAGCCTCAAACTTGGTTATCTCTCAATTCATGCATATTTCCCCGCACTATATTTTAACCATGTGTGTCTAATCATATTCTAATTAATTCCCCTCAATCAATTTCACAAAATCATTATCATGTAGAATTTCATGAGGCTTAGGCCAAATTAGGGTTCTTCAGTGTTCATCACTGATTTTTCAGTCTAAACTTAAAATAAATAAAATTAATGTGTTCCATTGTGTTTGTATGATCAAAACACACAATTTTGATGTTTATTTCATCTCAAATGGATGCCTATTCCATGAGATATGATTGAATTTTCAAAATCTACATTTCTGGGCAAGATGAAGAACACGCGCGTGTTCTTTGCACCCTTTTTCTGAATTTTCAAATATTTGAATTTTATCATTTTATTTAATTGATTCAAAAATTAATTTTTCTCTGATTCTTTTGAGTTCTTAATTGATTCTTTTTCATTAATTCTAAAAAATGTTTAAATATTTTATTCCATGAAAAAATCACCAAAAAATATATATTTTTAATATATTTTATATTTTCATAAAGAATTTATTTTTGATTGTTTTTAAACATTTTAAAAATCTTATTTCACTTGATTTTTCAAACATTAATGATATTCAAGTAATCCCATGGATACAATATAAATTTTCAAACATTGATCCAAGGTTTCAACTTGTCTTTCACTTATGTTTGAAATTTATCAAAGTTTTAAATATTTTTTAAACTTTAAAATATCAAAAATTAATGTTTTGTTTTAATCATCCTCAAATTGATTTTTATCACACTTTTGAGCCTCTATTAGAGTGTAAGACCCATCCCTTTTCGAAAAAGAACCATTAGGGTTCATCTGATCCATTTTCAAAAATTCGGAGCAATCACCTTTTTCACTACATTTAATTTTCATATGTGAATATCTTTTTGTGAACTTATTTACACATAACCTTTTATTTTCTAAAATGAATTGTGAAAATGTGTCATTGGAAATCCTTTGTGTTTAGGACCCATTCTTATTATTTTAAACTTTCCCCGCTCTATTTTAAAACCCCACTAGGCTTTCGTATAAGTCTTGATATCCTCTAACTGTTTTCTTAAATAGATTTCAATTTCCAAAAAAAAGCATATTGGGACACTTGTTTACAAGTCCCATATCTTTCAAGTTAAAGATCCAATACATCTGCAACTAGAATGAGTTTCACTCTGGTGAACTACTTTCTAGGCAGTAGGCAGCTTTTCAGCACCGAAACCCTACTATGTGTATGAAATCACAAGATAATTAATCAACAAAACAAATTCTATATGCATACTTATATTTAAGCCCTATTATTGACTTTTGAGCCATTTTTCTCCCTCTAACTTCTCGTTGTTTCCTTAAACTGTTGTTGCTTGTTAGATTAGGGTTGTTTGCTAAAACTATCTTTCTTTACCTCATACTAAAGAAAATATAATAAAACACTTCTTAATTATCAAAGAGGATACAAAATAAAACATCTATGTAATATCTCTCTCCTTAGGGATTTTGGGTCTCTGCTTCTCAGTGTAACTCCCAACATCATTATTAACAAATCATTTAAGAAAATACAAACCATATCAATGACATAATAAAAAAAATTCAATTCATTCACTGACACATTTACTTGTCTGCATGTATCTTACTATATATATTTGTATCTCTCTAGAATCTCTAAGTACTCAAGTTACTATCACCAAACCAACCTTTGAATAACTTAGAAACCTATTAGGGAAAAACTTAAAATCTTTTTGGGAATAATTCAACGACCCTCAGGCCTCTTAAAGGTACCTTCTCTAAGGCTTAGAAATTACTCAGCCTCCCCCAACCTCCTATTGGGCTTTGTTCAAGGACCTATGGGCCTCTTAAAGGTAACCTAGCCTCCTATTGGGATTAAACACAAGGACCTCAAAGGCTTCCTAAAAGCATAGGAACAAATCTTTAGAATCAAACAATACATTAGTCTCACTCTCCCCGATGGATGACCAAGCTAGCCTCCTGCTGGGTTTTGTACAATGGAACCTCCCTAGAATAAGGAATGTTTGATGACCTAAAACTTTTATTCAAACAACAAACAAAACACTCTTCATACAAAGTTAGTCTCCCAACAAATTTTTAGCCTCTCATCTTAGGCTTCATATAAGATACAAACAATCAAGAGTCAGTCTCTCACAAATAATATTCACATTTGGGCTTCCAAATCAGGAAACAATTATCTCTATAGAGTCTCTTTTAGCTTCAACCTTAGGCTTCAATCAAGGCACAAAAAGTCAAACACTTACCAGTCAATAATTCAATACATTCATAGTCTTGGACTTTAACTAAGCTAATCCAAACAATTATAGTCTTGGACTTTAACTAAGGTAATTCAATACAGTCATAGTCTTGGACTTTTACTAAGTTAATCCAAATTGTCATAGTCTTGGACTTTAACTAATCTAACCCAACAAAATAGTCATAGTCTTGGACTTTAACTAAGATAATAACATCCAAAAAATCATAGTCTTGGACTTTAACTAATCTAATTCCAAACAGTCATAGTATTGGACTCTAACAAAGCTAAACATTCAGCCTTTCTTGAGCTATGAAAATCAAGATAACCCATTCAGCTTTCCTGATCTATGCAGTTCAGGTCAACCATTCAGCCTTTCTTGAGCTATGAAAATCAAGATACCATTCTACTTATTCCTTGAGATATGCAATTCAAGCATCCTTATCATTTACAACAAACCATTTTAGCTTCAATCCTGGGCTTTGATCAGGACACAAACAAAGTTTTTAGCTTCAATCTTGGGCTTTGATCAGGACACAAACAAACTTTTCAGCTTCAATCTTGGGCTTTAATCAAGACACAAATACAAACTTTGAGCATTAAAATCTTGTTCTCTAACCAGGATACAAATCAACCTTTCCTCCTAGCTCTAGCCTTTTAGAAGGAACTACGATGCTCAAATCTCTCAATTATCTTTTTGTGGGTACATAGGCAAAAGGTCGTAAGATCTTTGCGAGCACACCAAACAAAAAAAACAACAATTAGGTTCTCAGACCTATCCAAAAACATCAGAAAAATATGAAAAACAACTTCATCATATCTTACCAACACTCATTTCATTCCCAGACCCAAATCAAAGAAACCCCATCAATATAAAAAAGAACAAATTTTGCCCTATATTTAGGTGAAATAATTTGTAAAGGGATCCAAAAACATGTGGGCATTTGTTAATCAACAATATGCAAAGCAAGGTAATTTTAAGATATCTTTTCCCTTCCATAACCAACTTCATCATGAAAAAATAAGAAATCAGAAAGTAGAAAAAATGTGATAGTGATTAAAGACCACGAAAATCGAGCTACAGGGAAATGGCATCGTCTGTGGCAATTTCTCATCTCAACCTTTTAGATAGAAAACCTTATGTTTAGGAACATGTATATATACTGCTTTTATACTTCTTTATGTTTATGTTTCTACAAAATATATGTTAAATGGATATCCTTTGGGGTTGTTTCTCAAAATGGGAATGCGATTAATCTGCATCTGGGTGTGCTCGAGTGCACTCTAAGATAGGTAGGCATAATTGATATGACTTGTAGGGAGTGCAATCCCGACCAAGTGAAACCTCAAAAGCCTCTGAATCAGTCTAGGTATCCGGTGTGAAATCTATGTTTATACCGTACTCCACGAAAACTTAGTGATTCCCAATTGGTTACTCATAACGCTGAGGATTTAGTAAACATTTCCCCATTGACCTTGACTTACATGATCTATAGGTACAAATATATTTACCGTAGTATAAACATTTGGAATGGGTACAGCTCTGGCCTCATGACAAGGAACCTTTGAACACATGTTTTTGTGTGTTGCATTCATGCATTCATCAAAAGAAAATCAGTTTTCAAAAAAACATTCATCATAATTTTCTCCTTTAAAAGAACTGACTGAACGTCTGTTTCACATTATCAGTCTTTTCAAAAACGGACTTTGGGCGACGGAAAACCCACAAGTTTACATTCAAGAGTTTGAGATTATACGATCTAAGAAAGCTAGGAAAGCTTGTCACAGATATAGAAGCATTCAGGAAAAAGTTTGGAGAATTTTTGTCCCTACTAAAGATTGGCATGGTAGAGGGTGTTCTTGCTACACTGGTCCATTTCTACGACCTGGTGTACCGCTGCTTCACATTTTCCTATTATTAACTCTACCCAACATTAGAAGAGTATTCTCAGTTGATAGGAATCCCTATTAATGAGAAAATACCGTTCTCCGGATTGGAAGGAATGCCTAGAGAATAAACAATTACTAGGAATCTTGCTTTGGAAGAGTCGGAAGTTAAGGCTCATTGGACTACCAAAGGAGGAGTCAAGGGTCTGCCCTCCAAATTTCTAATTGAAAGATCATTCTACTTTGCCAGTATCAGAAATACTGTTTCATTCAAAGTCATCTTCTCATTGCTCATCTATGGGATATTCCTATTCCCCGATGTAGAAAACTTTGTCAACATCAATACGATTAAGATCTTTATTATCAGAAATCCAGTTCCTACACTTCTTGTAGATTCTTACCACTCTATTCACCTGAGGAATTTACACGGCGGAGGAATGATCACTTATTGTGTACCACTTCTCTTTAAATGGTTCCCTTCCCACTTACCCAAGTCATCAGCATTTTGGAAAATTAAAAGTGGAATGCACTGGTCTCAAAAAATCATGTCTTTGACCAATTCAGACATGAGTTGTTCCGATCCAGTCTACGACAGAATCAGGATTATCACCAA
Organism: Lathyrus aphaca; assembly: GCA_963966055.1. Lineage (NCBI taxonomy): Eukaryota > Viridiplantae > Streptophyta > Magnoliopsida > Fabales > Fabaceae > Lathyrus > Lathyrus aphaca. The sequence goes on from OZ014525.1 coordinate 271,691,312, forward strand.
CTGTGGTAATTTCCCCAATGTATCTCTCATTGGTACCAAGGGAGATATCAATTTTACCCGAAGATTGCTAGACATCAGATGGGATACCCGATGAGAGATATACCCGTCAACATTCATAATGAAGGACTTTTCTTTGGAGAAGGAGAAGAACACAAGACAATTAGAGAGGAGATTGTACATGCTTGGAAACATGTACACAAGAAAAGAACATAATCTCTAGGAAAACTAAATTGTATCTCTTTGGATCCCTTTCTCCAATGGGTACAAGCCAGAGCAATCAAAGTGAGGATGCCTTACCCTCAACAAGGAGTGCTTCCACTAAAAGAAATTATTCTCTACTTCATGAATGATGCAGAGAAGCTTCAAATAGATTTCAACAAAATTCAGAGGGAGAGCTTTTGGAAAAACAAATATCAAATTCTCAGCCTAGAGAATGCCAAAATTCAGAGTCTCCTAAAAGAAAAGGATGCACTCATTGAGGTACTTGAGTACCACATCACAGAAAAGGAGGATCAGTTGCCAATTCAGGGCAATGCTGATGCCAAAATTCAAACTCTTTAAGATGCACTAACAAAGAATGCCATACCAGGAGGTTACAAACTCCCGATACCTGATGTTCCGACTGCAGTACAAGTTATGTCATCTTCACTGGTACACATTACCTCGGAAATTCGAAGGTAATCTCCTGCTCTAAGTGAAGGGGGAGGAATCAACGAAAGGATGGACGAATTCCAGAAACTGTTTGCAGCAATGCAAAAGGAATTGCAGTCTCTCAAAAGACAAAAGTTGTTTGGAAGCAACGCAACGGATCTATGCTTAGTTCTAAATGTTCAAATATCACACAAGTTCAAAGTTCCTGAATTTGAGAAATACAAGGGTGATTCTTGCCGTCAAAGTCATTTGACAATGTACGCCCGGAAAATGTCCAACCAGACGGACAATTCACAGTTATTGATCCACTACTTTCAAGACAGTTTAACTGGGGCAACGCTTCGTTGGTACATGAAGCTCAATCATACAAATATCAACAAATTTCGAGATCTCGGAAATGCTTTCATAGATCAGTACAAATTTAATTTGGATATGGCTCCCGATCGGGACCAGCTCAAAGCAATGTCTCAGAAGGGTAATGAGATCTTCAAAGAGTACGCATAAAGATGGCTTGAAATTGATTCTCAAATTTCTCCTCCTCTTGGAGAGAAAGAAATGCCAAAAATCTTCCTCAAGACATTGAGTTCATTCTATTATGAACGGATGGTCGCAAGAGCACCCAGTGATTTTAGCGAGATGGTAAACATGGGAGTATGCTTATAAGAGGCAAAAAGAGAAGGACGTTTAACAAATGACGTTGAACTTTTAAGTTTAGGCAAAAGATATGGAAGTTCCTTCCCGAAGAAGAAGGAACAGGACATCTATAACATATCTCTGGGTAAACAGTGACAAAGATTTGCACCTCGTCAAGCGACAACAGTATCTCCTGTATTACCTCAGCAGTAGCTCTGACGTATCAACCATGGATTTCTCAAAGCTCTCCTAATCAATAACCGTATCAACAAAGGTAGCAGCCTCTCCAACAGAATCGTTCACAATAAAACAACGGGTATCCCAAGGCTCCAGCAATTGATCATATACCTACAACATATGCCGATTTGTTTCAACTTTTACTAAACAAGGGCCATATTCAGACTATGAATCTTGTTGCAATTCCTACCGACCCCCCCTCCATGGCATAAAGCTGATCAACCATTTCCTTATCATCAAGGAGGGAAGGGGCATAACATTAAAAATTCCTTATGAAATATGAAACCGACAAAGAGATTCTCAATATAATCCCTTTGATCGAAGAAAAGAAATGCTTGGAAGTTTCCTTTGGCAGCGGAAAAAATTCCCAAGCCAGTATCGATAGAGGTTACTTTCGACAACCGAAAGGCTCGTCCAACCCCTTTGGTCATCTACTTACCAGGCTCAGTGCCTTATGCTTCGGAGAAAGCAATTCCTTATAATTACAGATCAATAATCATGGAAAGAGGGAAATAAGTTCCCCTACCATCTCTTGTCAGCGTCGTTGATATCAATTGATTCACTAGAAGTGGACGAGTATTCAACCGAGGAGTTGAAGAAAATGCAAAGGGAAAGGAACCTCAAGTTGAGGTTATCATCTCACTAGTGAGTCAGACAAGTAATCTAGAGCCTGCAATAAAGGATAAAGGTGAGATCCTCAGGCTCATCCAGAGAAGTGAGTATAACATTATGGATCAATTACTACAAAATCCTTCGAGAATTTTGGTGTTATCTCTTTTGCTCAGCTCAGAAGCTCACCGAGAAGCATTACAAAGGGTTCTGGAGCAAGCCTTTATAGAACCAAACGTAACTATGAACCGATTCGACGGTATCATCTCCAACATCACTAATTTCCACAATTTGGGATTTAATGACGATGATCTTCTTGAAGAAGGCAGGAATCACAATATGGCATTGAACATTACTATCAACTACGATGACGATGCTCTAGCCAGCTTATTCGTAGACACATGTTCATCTCTAAATGTAATGCCAAGGTCTACTCTCACAAGACTGGCTATTCAAGGTCCACCTATTAGAAAAAATAAGGTCTGTGATACCACAAATTTGTCCTACTGTACACCATTTCAATTATGTCTTATCGATATTCAAAAATAAAAAATATTTATATTAGTTTTTATTTAAATTTATTTGTTTGTACCTCTTTATTTCAAAAAAATATACAAAGAAAGTTTTTGTCAAATTATTCAAAAAATATAAAAAAAATATGTTTTATTAGTTTTTACTTAAACTTATTTGTCTACATCCCTTTTATTAAAAAATATATCAAAAATATGTTTATATCATTTTATTTTAAAAAAATCAAATATTAATTTCTTAGTGTAATTTCCTTGTATTTAGCGTTATTATTATTATTATTATATTTTTATTACCATTATTATAGTTGTTATTGTTATTATTATAATAGTTTTTCTATGCCAAAATAACCCCATATTACCCCATAAAAAGCTGCGTCACATTTCTTTTTTTCAGAATATATTAGTAAACGTTTTCCAAAAAAAATACCAGCCATTTCAATCTTCCCATGACCCCACTCCAATTTTCTTTTCACCGTACAAAATAAATTCATCCAAGTATTACAAATATTCTTCTGGCCCCATACATTTTTCATTCATCAGCATCTTTACACAATTCTATTTGATTCCAACGCATATGCCTCTCCCACAACCAAAATTTCCACTCTAACAACCTGTATGACCTCCACTACCAGTCTGCACACTCTCCACCATTCCACTAAAAAATACAGCTCACAAAATCAACAACTTCTTATCCAAATTTCTCAATAACTTTTAACCCAATTATTCCTCTAATACCCTCACTCCATTCTCTATAAATCAACCCTCTTCTTCATTCATAAGTAAGCTTGGAAGACCTAAAAAAACACCCTACAATAAAAACTTCAATAAACCAAGCTTCACAAATAATATTACATTATTTTCTTCTTCAAAACCTTCACACAAAAATATAGAAAATAATTGCACAGAACAATCAAATAAACCATGCATATTTTCCAACCTTTAAACCCATCTTAAACAAATAGAAACCTCCATTAAACAAACCTTTCACCTTTTTATATCAACTGTGACGTGTTAAATCTCCTTCACCTTAAACAACCTCAGAAAAAACGAAACCCCATAACCACAATTTCTTAACCCTTTCTATGAACCTGACTCTACCGAATCACCACCCAAAAATCGCTCAAAACCGCAAACCAATCCCATAAACCTTCATACTACTCACATAAACCCAAATCATGCAACCCGAGACAAATGCCGAAAGTGTGAGATCTCGAAACCGCTGTGAAACGTTGCGAGCAAGAAACCGAACTGTGAGACCGAGAGATCCATGGAGGAGCTTTTCTGTTATTCCGACGAAACACGGACGAGGGTGGGTTTCATATTCTTTTTTGCTTTTATCGTGTTTTGTTGGGAGGAAGAAGATGGAACCTGTTTTTGTTTTCTTAATTTTGTGCCTCTTTCTAGTTTTATAAAAATCTGATTTCAATTCTTATTTTTATCTGATTTATGTCTGTTGTTTTGTATGTTAATGGGCCTCAGGCCCTAAACCCATCCGAATTTGCCACCACACTACACCCACAGATCACACACACACACACACACACACACACACACACACACACACACTCTTGTTTTTTATTTCTCTGTCTTTTGGTTATGCTGATTGTTTGGAGAAGAGTATGGGCCAAAAGCCTATGAGACCAAATTACTGTCAACACCCTCAAATCAGAATACTTCATCCCTCTTTATTTTATTTTTTTTAATTTTTATTATCTTGACTCTGTTTTAATTTTATAGTCTCTTTTTTCTAATTTTAATTTGATTATAGTTTCTTTGTTTAGAAAAAAATCTTTAAAAAAATGTATTTATCGAGTCACTTGGTATTTTGTTATTTTTTTGGGCCGATGATATAACAAATGGTTGAATATGTTCGATTTCATTAAATCAGTCAATTTTGATCAATATGAGGCCTATTTAGTTTTGTTTATTTTTATTTCCATTTATTTTCTATTTTGAAAAAACAATTTAGTTTATTTAATTTTATCGGATATTTTACTTTTATGGTCGATGAACATTCAAATATCTTGAGATCCATCGCAAGCCGACTTGAAATCTCGATTAATGATGAGACCATTTTGTTTTATTTAATATAGTTTACTTTATTTTTTTATTACCAAATCAACGCTCGACTCCTCATAGAACGATTCTAACATTGAATCGGTTCTAAGGTAGTTAAAGAGCTACATTTCGATGCCTCAAATCAATTTCAAGCTCCAACGGCTCCGATTAGTTAGGACACTACACGCACACTTCCTCTTGGGAAAAATACAATGAAACCTTTTATTTCGTGCAATCCTGTGTAACTTACATTTACCCCTCTCCCATTACTTTGTACGCCTTTTATTTTATCACATTTATCGCTTTTAATTCATTCTCGAACCCTTGGTCCAACACCAATTGGTTTCACTCGCACACTCGCACATTTAATTCGGTTATGGTTTCGTATTACTAGGAGCACCCCTAGGGACTAGGAATTGTATCCACCTAACCAACTCAAACAATAAAACTCTATTTGCATCGACTAACCCGAAAAATCAAAACGATATTTTTAGATCCAAACCCTTGATCCAACGTCAAGCGGTCTTAGGTTATCAAAACACCTAATAACTATTGAAACAAAGGTGAAAAAGACAAGTGTTGGATCTCTGATGCTTTTCTTAAATTGTTTAGACATGAGGCATCTGTTTCGGGTGTGAGCAATTGACACCTAATAAAATCAACAAACTAACCAACCGTAGAAATACGAACTACGAGGCTTTGACTTTCCCATTGCACGAGGGAATACGTAGGCACACAAATCTTACTCCTTTCCGAGCAACCTAGGTACATAACCACTTATTTCCCCTTTATTAACTAACCGTAGATTAGAATCGTTTGAATTTACTTTCCGCTTTTTATTCGAAGAAGATAAATGACATTTGTAAGACATTCAATCACAAATAAAACTAAGAGGTTCCTGTTGGGTACAACAGATGTAAGGGGTGCTAATATCTTCCCCTTACGGAATCAACTCACGAACTCAAAATCTGGTTTCAAAGACCAAGTTGTATTCGTTTTTCAAAAAGGTTTCTCGATATTTTCCTTTTCCTAAACTATGGAATAAAATAAGTTCGATGGCGACTCTGTGGTTTTTTTCTTTTTTCCTGCGGCCTTTTTGTTGCGAGGTCGTATTTTTCGGGGTACGACAACTGGCGACTCTGTTGGGGAATGAGTCAAGCCTAACTTAGTTCGATTTGTGATTAAATGTCAAACCTTGATTATTATCTTCTTCCGTTTGTTTATTTATTTTATCTTGTTTACTTATTATGTTTCTACTTGGTTCCTTTGATCTTTGGCACCGTGGGAGATAGGATCACTACCAAGGCTTGAGAAAAACCATAGGACTAGAAGATGTTTATGCAGTGGAGGACCACAGGGAATATTCTCCTGTAATAGATTCTCTTGGAAATATTGTGATGCGATGTTCCATCGTCGTGTTGACAATGTCTCTAAGTTGAATTGCCGACTCCAAGAAACTTCAAACCAATTCATAGTGGTTAGTATTGTTAACCTACGAGATTTATTTGACTAAACAGGTTAATACGAAAATCACAATCAGACTAGATCCCTTGAACGTATTACTATCTGACAATAATATTTTCAAGCTCGATCGACGATGTCTGAGTAAGCTCACCTGGAGTTGATTATTTCAAAGATATTGTCATCTGATGGATCTCATTCATGTCTATAATGTACTTGACAATGATCCATAACTCTGGGAACCTACCCGTTCAAAACCTACCTTTGGGGTGATACCAATTACATACCTATTACTGTGACTGACCTCAGAGAACATTGGACCTTTGATCATGGATCTTGCATTGCATACATATGCATGTCATTTTACATCACAATTATTATGCATCTTGAATTTCATTTCAAAGCTGTAAAAATCATTTCATGTTCCTTCATCTTCAGTAAATCAAGTTGGTTTCCCGACGTCCATATCTATGTCGAGCCAACACTAGAAGACTGATGGATCAGATTCAACAAGAGAAAGTTGCTATAAGGGAAGAGATTGACTCGGTCAAGAGCAAGATTGATCATATTTATGAGACTATACAAGCTTTGGCCAGAATGGAAGAACGTCGTGAAGCCGCTGCCAAAATGAACAATGTTCTCGTGCAAGGATCTACCTCACACTCAATGCCTTAAGTTCTAGTTCCAAATCCTTTGGTCTATGGTTTGCCTCCAGGCTTCACTCCTGCATTTGAAGAAGTCATTTCTCAACCAATACCAACTTCAGGTGTTACTATTGGTGTTATCCTGCAGGTTCAACCTATTCCTCAAGCTCAACCTACTGTCACCCATGTTCAGATTCCTCATGCTGAAGAGGATCAACAAGTTGAGTATGAGATGAATACTTCTGTTCCAATCACCAACACTCATGTTTTTCAAGAATTTGAAGCTATAAAGATGTGTCATGAGTTATCTAAAAAACTCCGAATCATGGAAGGACACAAATTAACCTCTTTGAGTGCCTCAAACATGTGCTTAGTTCAAGATGTCGTAATTCCCGCTAAGTTCAAGCTACTGGAATTCGAAAAGTACAAAGGCCTCAGTTGTCCTGAACTCCATTTGAGGATGTATTGTAGAAAAATGGGAGCCCATACTAAAGATGATAAGCTCACGATCCATTGCTTCCAAGACAGCCTGTCTGGATCGTTTCTAGAATGGTACATGCAATTTGAGCATAGCAATGTGTACACTTGGCTCGAACTATCTGATGCATTCAAAAATCAATACAAGTACAACACTGACTTAGCTCTGAAACCATGCTCAACTTCAGAGTATGGCTCAAAAGGAGAACGAATCCTTCAAGGAGTACGCACAACGCTGGAGGGAGCTAGCTGCCATAGTGCATCCGCCATTGGTTGACCGTGAACGGGTTGATATCGTCATGGGTACTTTGCAAGGGCAATAATACAAAAACCTTATCAGCAGTGTGTCTTTTGGATTTTCAGACATGGTAATCGTCGGAGAATGAATTGAAGAAGGTTTGAAAAATGGAAAAATTCAAGGAGCTTCTACTAGCAAAACAAGTGTCAAAAAGCATTTCAACGGGTACAAGAAGGGCGAAACAAATGCCATTTCTTCTTAGAGTGAGAAACCCCAACAAAGTGTACCTACTTTAATCCCCTACTACCAATATCCATATGTTGCTGTTGCGCAATATGCTCAAGTGCCTTATCTTCTAGTTCCTCCAATGCCTTATCAGCAGGCCATTCAAGCTCCATTTCCACCCAAAGGCCTTATCAACCACGTCCATGTCCTCTAATTTCTAATGTTGCACCTAATCCATAACAACAACCGGCCTATCCACAACAGCCTCAGAATCAGCAACAACACGCTCCTCAACAGCACCATTCAAATCAGCAGAGGAGGCCCGATAGAAACTTTGATCCACTGCCTATGTCATATGGCAAAATCTTCAATGGGTTAATGGCAAATGGATCTCTTACTTTAAGGGATATGCCACCTCCAACTGGTATCCCCTGAGACTATGATGCCAATGCTCACTGCGGGTATCACAAAGGTGCTCAAGGTCACACAATCGAGAATTGTAAGGCCTTCAAGCACAAGGTTCAAGACCTGGTCGAATCTAAGGATCTCACCTTCACTCAAAGGAATCTGAATGTTCAGAATAATCCAACAAAATACAACAAAAAAGAGAAAAAAAAGAAAAACTGCTAAGTCGAGCACCCAAAGGGAGGCTTAAGCAAGAAAAAAGAAGAAATCAAGAAAACCGCTAAATCGAGCATCCAAAGGGAGATTTAAGTGAGAACAAAAAAAAGAATCAAAAGAGGAGCTCAAATCCTCAACAAAGGCAAAACAAATATCAGTGACCACCAAATCAAGAATCAAGGGGTCACCAACATCCATCAAACAAAAAATAAGATGACTGCCACTTCCAAGCGAACCTCGAAGCTTCATCTTCACCTTTACAAAGACAAATCCCTTTTGAAAGACAAATGCATGTGTAAAGTTAGCTGAACGTAGAACTGGAGAACATTACGAAGAACAGGTGAGTACAAATAACTTTGAGCCTTATACCTTTATTTCAATAACCATGAACCAAACCACGTTAAAACCCTCAAAAGACCTAATTGATGCAGGGTTTATTCTGAAAGCATGCTACCAACAAGGTTGCATAAACTGACTCCCAAAGATTTGCTAATCTTCAATCTTGATAGCATATTCTTCTTGCTGCGTCTTTCATTCACTCACTTGCTAAATCAGAACCATGTTTGGATTAACGGTCCATTTGTCACACTATCACTATCATTCAAATAAATTTACTTTTTCAAAACTCGCATGAACATTGCATTGACACTACCATTTGTGTATGAACAATTTAGTTGCAATGTATTTCTTGACATCAAATCAATCACAACAAGGGGAAATCAAAGGGGAACTTGAACTTCATTGGTACTAACATGATTCAAGACTAATTTAAAAACCTTCCAATCAGGGGAAATCACCCTTAACAACTCAATTAGGGAAAAATCATCTTCATCAACTCAATCAGGGGAAGACGCCTACCAAATCCAGACACTTGGACAGATCATGCCTTGGTCACTCTTACAGCTTCCCGACCATAATTCTTTCAACACCCTACAGACAGGGGCAAGCAAACAAGAAGCATATCTTCCCATCTCTACACCCCAGATGAACAAGCAGATCTTATTAGGCATTGGCAACCATTCAAAGAAAAAGCAATCTTCATGCGTCAATCAATTCGCTTCGCTAATCAACAAGTGACCGAACTTGGAGCATCCAGATCTTCTGACCACATATCTGTCAAATATCGAGTGTCGAGGAATCAAATCCTCCACCCACCAAAAGTCCAATCATTATTGGCAACTACCAACCAAAAGTCCACCAAGTTGGCATCTTTTATCAACACCTCATATGCATCATTATGCATCATTTACGTCTTGCTCATCATTTTCACTCATAAACAAATCAAAATTTTCATATCCCCTACATTTTTAACTTTCAACGCATTGCATAAGCATTTGCATTGTATTTCCATCATTATGGAATACCATTTCAAAAAAAATAAAACATACAAGCATAAGTCAGGATCCAGGATCGATCGAAGATTCCAGGCCTCTCCTTAGTAAATCCAGTGGGCGTTCCCCATGTAACTTTTTCTCTTCAAAGTTTTGTTATTGAAACTCTGTCTCTCGGTTATTCAGTTTTTTCTCAAAGCATTTTTTATCAAGTGTTATTCAGTGGCCATCCCCCATTGGATAATTCTCTTCAACCTTTTGTTCCCCAAGAACATTACTCATTATACCAGTATTTCTCAACTAGATCGTCATACCATCCTTTTGGTGGTACCGATTATTTAATTTTCAGTCACTCATTATCCTTTTGGTGGCGGGGATCGTCATACCATCCTTTTGGTGGTAACGATTATTTAATTTTCAGTCACTCGGTATCCTTTTGGTGGCGGGGATCATCATACTATCCTATTGGTGGTAACGATTATTTAATTTCAGTCACTCGGTATCCTTTTGGTGGCGGGGATCGTCATACCATCTTTTTGGTGGTAACGATTATTTAAATTTCAGTCACTCGATATTCTTTTGGTGGCGGGGATCGTCACACCATCCTTTTGTTGGTAAAGATTATTTAAATTTCAGTCACTCGACATCCTTTTGGTGTTGGGGTCGTCATATCATCCTTTTGGTGGTAACGATTATTTAAATTTCAGTCACTCGGTATCCTTTTTGTGATGGGGATCGTCATACCATCATTTTGGTGGTAACGATTATTTAAATTTCAGTCACTCGACATCCTTTTGGTGTTGGATCGTCATACCATCCTTTTGATGGTAACGATTATTTAATTTTCAGTCACTCGATATCCTTTTGGTGCCGGGATCGTCATACCATCCTTTTGGTGATAACGATTCTTTAATTTTCAGTCACTCGGTATCCTTTTGGTGATGGGGTTGTCAAACCATCCTATTGGTGGTAACAATTATTTAATTTCTGTCACTCGACATCCTTTTGGTGTCGGGGTCGTCATACCATTCTTTTGGTGGTAACGATTATTTAATTTCAGTCACTCGTCATCCTTTTAGTGTCGGGGTCGCCTTATCATCCTTTTGGTGATAGCGATTATTTATTTTCCAGTCAACCTACATCCTTTTGGCGTCAACCATCTTTCCAGTTTTAATCTTCCGCTGTTGTCATTCCATTTTTTTTCCATACAAATTCGGAGTCTTTTAGTATCTAGTTATATTATACCTTGGAAGTCTGAACGCGAGCCAGCTCATCTTACTCGGTCTAAGTCAATTTGATTGGGGCAACTGTCATACCCCAAATTTGTCCTACTGTACACCATTTCATTTCTTTCTGACCGATATTCGAAATTAAAAATATTTATATTAGTTTTTATTTAAATTTATTTGTTTGTACCTTTTTATTTCAAAAAAATATAAGAAAAAGTTTTTGTCAATTTATTCAAAAAATATCAAAAAAATATGTTTTATTAGTTCTTACTTAAATTTATTTGTCTACATCCCTTTTATTAAAAAATATATCAATTATATGTTTATATCATTTTATTTAAAATAAATCAAATATTAATTTCTTAGTGTAATTTTATTTTATTTAGTGTTATTATTATTATATTTTTATTACCATCATTATAGTTTTTATTGTTATTATTATAATAGTTTTTCTATGCCAAAATAACCCCATATTATCCCATAAAAAGCTGAGTCACATTTCTTTTTTTTCCAGAATATATTAGTAAAACATTTCCAAAAAAAATCCCAGCCATTTCATTCTTCCCATGACCCCACTCCAATTTTCTTTTCACCGTACAAAATAAATTCATCCGAGTATTACAAATATTCTTCTGGCTTCACACAATTTTAATTCATCAGAAACTTTACACAATTCTATTTGATTCCAACGCATATGCCTCTCCCACAACCAAAATTTCCACTCCCACAACCTGTACGACCTCCACTACCAGTCCACATACTCTCCACCATTCCACTCAAAAATACTACTCACAAAATTAGCATCTTCTTATCGAAATTTCTCAATAACGTTTCCCCTAATTCTTCCTCTAATACCCTACACTCCATTCTCTATAAATCAACCCTCTTCTTCATTCATAAGTAAGCTTGGAAGACCTAAAAAAACACCCTACAAAAAAACTTCAATATACCAAGCTTCACGAATAATATTCCATTATTTTCTTCTTCAAAACCTCCACACACAAAAATAGAAAATAATTGCACAGAACCATCAAATAAATTGTGCATATTTTCCAACCTTTAAACCCATCTTAAAAAAACAGAAACCTCCATTAAACAAACTTTTCACCATTCTATAACAATTGTGACGTGCTTAATCTCCTTCACCGTATACAACCTCCGAAAAAACGAAACCCCATAACCATAATTTCTTAACCCTTTTTGCGAACCTGACTCTACCGAATCACCACCCAAACATCGCTCAAAACCGCAAAACAGTCGCATAAACCTTCATACTACTCACATAAATCGAAATCGTGCAACTCGAGACAATCGCCGAAAGTGTGAGATACCGAAACCGTTGTGAAACGTTGCGAGTGAGAAACTAAACTGTGATACCGAGAGATCCATGGTGGAGCTTTTCCGTTATTCTGGCAAAACACGAACGAGGGTGGGTTTCATATTCTTTTTTTTCCTTTATCGTGTTTTGTTGGGAGGAAGAAGATGGAACCTGTTTTTCTTTTCTTAATTTTTTGCCTCTTTCAACTTTTATAAAAAACCTGATTTTAATCCTTATTTTTATCTGATTTATGTCTGCTGTTTTGTATGTTAATGGATCTCAAGCCTTGAACCTATATGAATTTGCCACCACACTGCACCCACAGATCACAGACACATTCCTGTTTTTTATTTCTCTTTTTTTTGGTTATGCTGATTCTTTGGAGAAGAGTATTGGCCAAAAGCATGTGAGACCAAATTTCTGTCAACACCATCAAATCAGAATACTTGATCCCTCTTTATTTTATTTTTTTAATTTTTATTATCTTGTCTCTATTTTAATTTTATAGTCTTTTTTTTCTAATTTTTATTTGATAATAGTTTCTTTGTTTAGAAAAAAAGCTTTAAAATATATTTATCGAGTCACTTGGTATTTTGTTATTTTTTTGGACCGATGATATAACAAACGGTTGAATATGTTCGATTTTGTTTAATCGGTCAATTTCGATATATATGAGGCCTATATAGTTTAGTTTCTTTTTATTTCCATTTATTTTCTATTTTGACAAAACAATTTAGTTTATTTTATTTTATCGGGTATTTTACATTTATGGTCGATGACCATTCAAATATCTTGAGATCCGTCGTAAGCCGACTTGAAATCTCGATTAATGATGATACCATTTTATTTTATTTAATATAGTTTACTTTATTTTTGCATTACCATATCAACGCTCGACTCCTCATAGAAAGATTCTAATATTGAATTGGTTCTAAGGTAGTTAAAGAGCTACATTTCGATGCCTCTGATCAAATTTCAAGCTCCAACAACTCTGAATAGTTAGGACATTGCACACACTTTTCCTCTTGGGAAAAATACAATGAAACCTTTTATTTCATGCAATCCCATGTAACTTACATATACCTCTCTCCCATTACTTTGTACGCATTTTATTTTTCCGCATTTATTGCTTTTAATTTATTCGCGAACCCTTGGTCAAACACCAAGTGGTTTCACTCGCACACTTGCACATTTCATTCGGTTATGGTTTTGTATTACTAGGAGCACTAATAGGGACTAGGAATCAGATCCACCTAACCAAATCAAACAATAAAACTCCATTTGCATCGACTAACCCAAAAAACCAAAACGATATTTTTAGATCCAAACCCTTGATCCAACATCAAGCGGTCTTAGGTTATCAAAACACCTAGTAACTATCGAAACAAAGGTGAAAAAGACAAGTGTTGGATCTCCGATGCTTTTCTTTAATTGTTTAGACACGAGGCATCTGTTTCGGGTGTGAGCAATTGACACCTAATAAAATCAACAAACTAACCAACAGTAGAACCACGAACTACGAGACTCTAACTTTCCCATTGCATGAGGGAATACGTAGGCACACGGATCTTACTCCTTTTCGAGCACCCTAGGAACATAACCATCCATTTCCCCATTAATAACTAACCGTAGATTAGAATTTATTGAATTTACTTTCCTCTTTTTATTCGAAATGACATTCATAAGACATTCAATCACTAATCAAACTAAGAGGTTCCCATTGGGTACAACAGACGTAAGGGATGCTAATACCTTCCCCTTACATAATCGACACACGAACTCAAAATCTGGTTTCAAAGACCAAGCTCTATCCATTTTTCAAAAAGGTTTCATTTTCCTTTTCCTAAACTTTCGAATAAAATAAGTTTGATGGCAACTCTACGGTTGTTTTCTTTATTCCTGCGGCCTTTTCATCGCGAGGTCATATTTTTAAGGGTACGACAAGTTCGTAGTCAAAGAATTAACGGATCTCGAAAAGCAGTTATCGGCGAAGTGGATCTTCCCATAACCATTGGACCTCACACCTTCCAAATTACATTTCAAGTCATGGGCATCCATGCGACATATAGTTGTTTACTCGGTCGGCCATGGATTCATGAAGTAGGGGAAATGACCTCCATATTTAATCAAAAAATGAAGTTTGAGAAAAATAACAAATTGGTAACAGTCTTCGAGGAAAGATCCCTGATTGTTAGCAACTTATCCTCATTCTCATATTTGGAACCAGAAGACGTCGTTGGAACTCAGTTACAAGCTCTCTCTGTAAAGATGCTCGCCAATATCAAAGGTGATCTCCAAGCCTTGGAATGCAACAATATCAAAGGCTGGGGTCAAGTCGTAATTCCCGTCAGTAATGAATCAAGAAAAGGTCTTGGTTGTCTTTCAGCAGCAACAAAACCTACAGCAAAAGACAAAAAATTTGGTCCTATTGAATACTTTTTCCACGGTGGAGGCTTCATTCACCCAATCTCTCAAAAGGTTCATACCATCGAGGAAAACAGTTTGGTAGGTTCCGAAGATCCTGATGATGAGTGGAAACATACTTCAATGAGAAATGGTACATTTCTCAGGATGAAGTGTGCAAGACAATCGACTTGCCGATCTCCATTTCAAAATACATTCTAGAAATAGAGGATAGAGAAATCTTTTAAGAACCTCATGATCCTCATAACTCATTTGAAGACACTCTAATGACAAACAACTTTGATTGTACATTTGAAGATCCAATGGACGATCTACCTATATAGGAACCTTATTAGGAAAAGTCGGGAGACAAGCAATGTCATCTCGATGAATTTGCAAGGATTGCAGGACAAGACTTCCTCAGCTTTGCACTACTAGAAGTGAATGTCATTACTGAAGATGACTCACCAACTCCCACAAAAACGTGGGACACCTTGGGAAAACCAAGTGGAAAGTATGATTACCTCATAAAGTACATTGCTCCAGCAAGTTCTCACATTGATGCTCAAAGACATCCAGTCAACTATATGGGGAGACTCTCCTAAGAGCATCAATGAAGAAACAACTGGCAATTTCTCGTACGATTAAGCTGCATGGAAGGAATACTTTGTAGATCCTCCTTCACTAGAAATAAATGTCATCAGAAAAGCTACTCCGAGAAGACAAGTTCCAGACTTTTGCATCTCCAACTGGGTTCATTACGTTTGGGTCTCTATTGATGTCCCAAAAATCGTTCACATTCCAAAGTAATTGCTTAGTTTTATTTTTACCTTTCATCTCGCCCGAATGACAAGGAATTTTTTATAGGGCTTACTTGCTGTAAAGGTCCTCTTCACTTAGCCCAAAGTGACAGAGTTTTATTTTATAGGGCTGTGTATTTCAAGAATCGACAAATCATAAATAAAATGTCATTCTGTACTTTCTCACATGTTGTTGTTTTCTATTTTTTTTTCTTCAGAAAATGGTAATCCCTAAAAACAACAAAAAATAAAAGCAAATGTTTTTCAAAACTAATCTGCATAAAATTTATTTTGTATTCTCTATATGTATTTTCACGATACCATCATCATGCAAATTAACTATTTTAAACCCCGTTGAAACACGTGATCCAATGCCTTCTCCCAACTTTGAGTTCCCGATATTCGAAGCTGAAGAGGAAGATGATGAAGAAATTCCAGAAGAGATCTCCAGACTATGCAGACACAAGGAGAATTTTGTTCAACCTTACAAAGAACCGTTGGAAACAGTTAATTTGGGTTCAAAACAGGAAAGAAAGGAAGTCAAGATCGACATACTACGTAGTTCGACTGAAAGATAAAGCCTGGTCTCACTACTCAAAGAATTTCTCGATGTATTTTCTTGGTCCTACCAGGACATACCAGAGTTTGATACCGACATCATGGAACATCATTTACCATTGAAGCTATAATGCTTTCCAGTTAAGCAGAGATTGAAAAGAACTCATCCAGACATGGCTATCAAAATCAAGGAAGAGGTATAGAAGCAAATTGACGAAGTATTTCTTGCCACTTAAGAATATCCTCAATGGTTGGCAAACATTGAGACAATACCAAATGAAATTCTGATATGACAGACTCAGATGTCAAATACGATGTTGAGACATCTGATCTGTTACTGATAAACATGGAAAGGCACAAATAGAAGCATTTCAAAATTCTGATATATCAGATTCAAACATTCTTTCAGGATGTTTAGACATCTGATATGACATTCCGCCAGAATACTACATAAACAATAAAAGACAGAAAAGCTGTAAAGAACACATTCAAATTTTTAACCCAATTCGATGAAACTCGTCTACTCTAGGGGCTACCAAGCCAGGAGGAAATCTACTATGTATTATCAATTCAAAGACTTATAAGCAAACACCACAGTTTACGACTTTCTCATTTAATCACTACCAATGCAACTTCTACTTAGGAACTCCTAAATATGAGAATCCCATTCTCACTCCTTCAATCACCTCACTAATATACTAAACAATTCAAATCAGAAGCCACACTTCCATGATACTACCTTAACCTTTCTTCACAACTTCAGTTAAGTACAAAACTTCTCTTGCTTACAAGCTTCGAGAATTACAAATAAAACAGTGTAAACACCCCAAATTTGCCCTCACCCATTCACACCATGGCTTGTGATCATCTCATATGCATAAACACAATCATATCATCTCATATCTCATTTTTTTGATTCACTGCATAGCTTCTAAGGCATCTGCACCTAGGGTTTGTGATCTGAGCAATCCCAATGCTTCTTGAGCCATTCCAAAGGCCACCAATCAACTCAAAGAGGTCCATATGTGTTCTTGTATCATGTTACATCCTCACAAAGTCAAAAATGCAGAGGAATCACAAGAACTAGGGTTTGAGTGGATGCAGAGCCAGGTTGAACTGCACAGTTGACTGAAAATTAGGGTTTTGGTTTCAGAGGCCATAACTCCAATTTTTTTGGTCATTCTTGTTTCCATTGATCTCTATATGGTATAGGGAGTATGCATATCAATTTTCATGAAGAAATTCCATGGGGAAGTCATCTGATCAAGAGTTGACTTTTCAGACAAGTCAGTGCAAAATCAGGGCATCTGAGGCCCCAATGACCCAACCAATGGGTGATCTTCATCATTTTGAGTGTATATGATCTTTATTTGATCATGGAAGAAGGCTGAAGTTCATAAAAATCAATAATTTAGGGTTTTTGCAAAAGTTGACTTTTTGAGGCATAGTTGACTTTTCAAGAATGCCTCATTTTAGGTCAATTTTCAAGCCTTGATTCATGATCCAAAGATGCTTCAAATGGAAAAACTTTGGCCATGAAAGTTGTAGATCTCATCTTTCCCTTTTCAAAAAGTACAAGAACATGATCAAACTCTTCATGGATCAAAAGTTATGGCATTGCAAAGTTAGCAAAAATCATTGATTTTCAAGTTATGCACAAAAAGGAAATTTTGCAAAGTCTTGAACAAATGCATTATGCAGCCTCTAATTCACTTCAAACCATTATGTAAACATCCTCTAAGTTACAAAAATCAGATTTGAACTAAGTTTGCCCTTGGTTTCATGTTTGGTTATGCAAAGGATCACATGTGAAACATAAGCTAACCAACTTGCAAAACACTCATGAGCTTTTCACCAACTTGCTGCATTGAGCCTTGAGTCAAGCCAGCCTCTCACACTCACCATGCTGCACCAGAATCCAACTTGTACTTGCCTAAACTTGAGCCATGCCCTATCTTACACAAAAGTGGACTTCGAGCAAAAGTAGCCACACCTATCTCTGCAGGCCAGGTCACATCCATCAGCCACTTGCAATTGTTTATTGAATCAGTTTGCTGGCCATAACACATAGGAACCAAGGCTGAGACAACAACATTCATCACATTCACAAAAACTCACCTCATTGCAAGTTCCTTCGAAATTCTTTCCACAGTCTTCAAACACTCAAACTCTCATCATCACTCAACTCACCACACCTCATAGACAAGAAACACCCCAAGCATAAGCCTGAAACAAGCCTGAAAACTCCATTGCCATCATTCACCTCAAGCTGCAGATTCTATCGAATCTCTCTCCATAAGTCTCCAACACACAAACCAACACCACAGATCATCTATACACATCATCTGGACCTTAAACACCCCATCACCATGACCTGAAAGTGCCAGAATCTCATCTGCCATTTTTGACTGAACTGAAGCAGGAGCATTCGAATCTCTTTCTCCAGCCAACACAAACTCATTTTGAGCATTCAAGCACCTTTGTAGGACCAAGAGGAGCAGCTTGCACTGAAGGAAGAGGCCTGAAAGTTCCTAAATTGAAAGTTGCAAATCTCAGGTAGCTCGAAATTAATTTTTCCAGAAATGATTTTTCTTGTTACAAACTTGTTCTTTATGCTCTCCTGATCATCCTGATGCTTTTAGTTTTTGAAATGGTTGTGTTTTGAGAATTTAATTTGTGTTTGAAGCTTACGAACCCTAGAAATTGTTTGCTTCGATTCAGATGATTTAGGAAAGATAAATTTGTTTTAGGTTAGGGGTTTGATTCGTGAGAGTGAGAGGATCATTTCCCTGGTCTTAGATTTCATTTATGTTACGTTTTTAGGAAGTTTGAAGATTTTCAGGTGAGCTTCTGGCCGGAGAAGACGACCGGAAGTCTTCTCCGGCCACCTGAGTGTGATTAGGGTTTAATCCCATAATTAATGCTGGTTTGAATATTGGCCGTAG
Organism: Lathyrus aphaca; assembly: GCA_963966055.1. Taxonomy (NCBI): domain Eukaryota; kingdom Viridiplantae; phylum Streptophyta; class Magnoliopsida; order Fabales; family Fabaceae; genus Lathyrus; species Lathyrus aphaca. The sequence continues at coordinate 271,710,280 of OZ014525.1, forward strand.
GATGCGTTGAATTTGTTGACTACGCGCGCAAGGGAAGGGCCAGGATCTCTTTGATTAACCCTAATCCACGTGTTAGGGTTAATTAATCATATTTTAATTAATTTAATCAGAAACAATCTGGGCCTCTCATTCTGGCGCGCAGTCAATGTTTTTAAATCCAGGATCAATCTCATCCAACCATTCTGTTGACTTTCATTTTCTCTTAATTTTAATTCATTTCTTTTCCATTTAAATTGTACATTTATTTTAAAATAGTTAAAAAATCATAAAAATTATGAAACTTTTTCTTTAAGGTTTTATTAATTTTTATGACACAAAAATATTTTTATTTTATTTTTTATCATTAAAAAAGTATTTTTAAATATTTAAAAGATTATTTTTAATTGATTAATGAGAATTAATTAATTAAAAATACTTTTAGGTATTTAAAAATTACAAAAAAATTCATGAAATGTTCTAAGACATTTAGAAACATTGTCCAACCTTCAAACCAAATTTCTTTTTTGATCTTGATGCATTTTAAGAATTTTTCATGGAATTAAATCATATTTTGTGCATTATTTTGATCATATGTTTGAAAATTCATTTCTGCCTATTGGTGAAGGTTGAGACATTGATTCTTCTTGCATTGCATTGTGTTTAGCATGTAGTTTGTGAGATTAAATGGCCATGATTTGATCTTTCATTTTCCATTTGTTTGGTAATTTTCTTGTTTAGGAACCCTAAAACCCTAGAAATCTTAAGAAAATCATAACTTGAATTTGGTTAGGAGTTGAGACCTCTCCTTTGGGCAGTGAGTTAGTATAGGTTTAGGGATCCTTTGAGGGCATTTTCAATTTTTTGTAATGTTGTTTGCTTCTGGTTTTGGTTTTTGTTTGTTGCATTGTTCATAAACCCTAATTTGGGTTCCCATATGCATCCATCTTGCATTTTCTTGCATAACATGACTTGCCATGACATTCCATGCCTCCATTTGATTCATCTAACATCATAAGACATATTGAAAGCATGTTTGATCACTGCACCTTGCATTTGTCATGTTGTATGCCATATGCATCTCATAACTTTTCATGTATGTTCATGTGTCTTAACATGCTTCATCTGCATCCATAAGCTTGTATGATCATCTCCATGCCTTGTTTCATGTTTGTAGCATCTCATAGCATCATTATAATCATAAACATGCTTCTGGTCTTGATGTACATCATACCATTTCATCTCATTTTGCATTGCATTGCATTTTCTTTTCTAACTTTTCAGGTGGTAAGTGATTTTGAGAAGTGAATTTGCCTTCATTTCTCATAACTTCTCTTCATCTCTTTTATGCATCCTTGCTGCATTTTTGTATGTGTTTGAGATTGAGCTTGCTCATTCTTCTTCTTCCTACTTTCTTTCTCCAAGTGACTTGACTTCTTGAATGAAGCAAGTTGCTTTGCTTCTCTTGATCCTTTCACCTGCTTCCTGGTGGTTCCATTGAAGACTTCTCTTGTAAACCTCACAAACCTTAGGAACAACCAAGCATGACAATGATTAGGGTTTTGATTAGTCTCCCCTCTTAGTTTTACCTTTGTGTCTCTTTTGAGTCTTCTCTTCTCATCTCTTAATCAGGGACTAAACCCTAAAGGCTTTAAGGCTTTGTGATTAAGCTTATGCCTGCATCCTTATCTTAGGATGGAGTGTATAACTTTAATCCTAAGTGTTAAACCCTTAATGTGTTTAACTCCTTTAATCAGTCCATCTAATAATCATCAAGACACTACACTTGTAACTTGGGCCTTGCATTAGGGTTCTAATTCTTCCTTAATTGGTTAAGAAGGACTAACCCTAGTGTTAATGGACAAGTCCCCCTCAGGTTGTCTTACAAATCATAAAAATCACTTCTTCATATCATTAACTAAAATCCACTTAATCAAAGGCTTGTTTTGTCATGGGTTTAATCCCTGATCATGGATTAAGTTGAGGAGCTTTCCTCAGCTTAAACATTCTCATCTATTATCCTTCTTTTAGGATGGTGTAATGAGTCTGTTTAATCCCTGATTATGGCTTAACCTCATTACTCAACACTAAACAAAAACCCCAAAAAAACATCTAAATAATCACAAGTAGGTTAATGATCTTAATCCTACACCAAAGGTGATTAAGTGTGAGAATCTGACTTCACACTTAAGGTATTCTCATTACCCCTAATCAGAGGGAAGATGTGATGAGTTTACTAAATCCATCGGTTTAGGCTTAAGCTCATTAACTTATGACAAACTTTCAAAAGCAATAAAAGACTGAAAACTCAAAAACAAACAATAATCGTCTCCTCCGGGATTCTTTTCTCGTCTCATTCACTCACAAACGAGAACTTGCTTCTTCCGTCTAAATGCAAGACAGTTTGCACCTGAGCCAGACAGGTCATACACTTGAGCATAGACAAGCAAGCAGTTCACCAGTCAATTCATCTTTCAGTCTCTTTGGGTCGAACTACGGTGTTCTGACTTCCTCATTGCACGAGAGGATACGTAGGCATAACTTAACAGTTATCGAACAAAAGTCTCTGTACATTCCCCCTCTTTCCAGCATCTTTCTCTTAGCCTCATTGTCATGAGCATTTCACTCCTTTCTTACACTGACACTTTCATACTTCACATCACATTTCTTTACACTGACACCTGTACATTCCTTTCCAGCTCTTTTACACACAAATTGCACTGACACTACCCCTTTAAAACACAAATCTTTTAAGCGTGGATCCCGTCGAGTACGGCGGACAATCTGGGTGCTAATACCTTCCCAGGTTGTAACCAACCCCCTTTCTCAGTCTCTCTGGTTCGCAACCGTCTTATCCATCTTTTTCTAGGCTTATGCAGCATTGCCTTTCCTCCGGGATAAAAATGCCTAGCTGGCGACTCTATTCTTCTCCAGTGAGTTCACGGCTGTGTGTTCTCATTGTCCCTCTCGCCGACCGTTCGCGCTTGTACCTGGATGCAAATCTTTGGGAGCGACAAACAGCCACAACATTGAACCTTGTTGTGCGCGGCTGCTACAAGAACATAATCCTACCTAATGATATGTCTTTTACATATTTGGTTGGTTACTAAACCTAGTTTACAAGGTTTATTTTTATAACCTAATCCCAACTAGATTTGGCCCTAAAAAACACAGCATACCAGCTGCTACAATAATGCAAAAAAATCTGCAACAAATAAAAAGATCTTCAAATCAACAACTCCCTAAAATATCTCTAAATATAGAAACTCTATATTTTTCAATATTTGAAATTTGTCTTTAATGTAAATTTGAGTCTTTAATATCTTTTACAATCTGCGTCACTTGGATTGATTCAAATCTTTTGATTATTTTGTTTCTGTTAAAACATAACAGAATCTTCAATCCATCTTCAGCAGTTCATGATGTCGAATGAACTGTCTTGACATCTTCTTCGACATGTTGTTCCAGGTGTTGAAACACTTCAACACAACATGTTTGGACGCATAAAAAGGATTTCCTTGCTTAATGTTTTCTTTATATTTCAAGATCCTGTACATATACATTGCTGATATATTTGTTTTACAAAATTAATACCAATCCTAAAAATACAGAAGTTACAATCCCCCCTTTTGCCAGTTTTGGCTAAAACAAATAATAAAAAAATTACATCAAAGATTACAGCAGCAAAAAAAAAACAGTAACCTTTTCTTGATCATGTTAGGATATGTTGCTTGACATCTTCCTCAGTAGCATCCTTTCCTTTAGTGGAAATAGCAGTGGACAAGAAGTAGAAAGTCCTCATGAACTCTGAGAAATACCTCTTAAACTCTAAGAAGAAAGTCCTGAACTCTTGAAAGAGCAGACCCACTACTACCCCTATCCATTCAGGTTCACAGAAACATCCCTCTCAGGCTGAGAGACTCATTCCTTCAGAGAGGCCAATGGTTTCTTAATAGACCAAGGCACTCATTCTCTTATGCAACTCAAAACACAAGTCATAATTGTGTTCACAACTCAGGACAAAAGTCATGAAGACAAGCTACACATCCATCTTGACATCCCATCCACTACTGTAAACACCCCAAATTTTCCCTCTCTCTTTTATCATCTTGACTTATGATTATCATCATTGCATAGCTTATCAACACATTTCACAATTCATAATCACCCATTAAACATTTCATCTGCATAGTTGCATCTAGGGTTTGTGATCAGATGAATCCTAGGAGTGGTGTGAGCTATCTCAGAGGCCATGAAGCATGCCAAGAGGGTCCATGAGTGTTCTATGATCATCTTATGCCCCCATGGGTCCATTGAAGTCAATATATGTCAAAACACTGTAGAGGTATGGAAGCTGAGCTGAGCTCCTACACAGATGACCTGAAATTAGGGTTTTGGTTTCAGAGGCCTTACACCCAAACGTTTTGGTCATTCTTGTTGCTAATGGTCCATATATGATATAAGGAGCATGTGTATCAAATTTCATGGAAAAAATCAATGTGGAAGTCATATGATCAAGTGGTAACTTCCTGAGTAAGAAAAGTCAGATTCTGGGCATCTGAGGCCCCCAACAATGGTTCCAAAGGGTCATCATCATCAATTTGAGGTCCTATGATCTTTATTTGATCATTGTAATGCTTGGAAGTTCACAAAGTTGAAGAAAAATGAACAAAGCCAAAACTTGCCAAAAATGGAAATGACTTGTAATGTAAACTTTCTATTTTGGGAAAGATTTTCAACCTCCTCTTATTTGATCAAAAAGGTTTCAAATGAAATTTCTTCAAACATGAAAGTTGTAGATTGGATCCTCCCATTTTCAAAAAGTACCAGAACTCATTCTAATTCATCCTAGAACTCAATTTATGGCCTTACAAAGTTGGTAAAAATCACATAAATTTCATGTTCATGTCAAAGAGGGATTTTTGCATATTGGCATTTCAAGCTTCTAAGTGACCTTAATGTGCTCAATTATGTTATAACATGTTAAAGCAACCTCCAAGGATCATAATTATGCCTTGAACCTAGGGTTTTGGTGACTTAATTCACAAGAAATTTAACATGACCAATTTTGCATAAAGCTTGCTAACTCTTGATCAAAGCAATACAGTTGCACTCTACCAATCCAATGGCTCTCCATGAAGCATGTTGAAGAGATATAACCACATAAATCTATGCTTCACAAGCCCATACCTCAAGTACAAAGAAACTTGAATTTTTTGCATTTTTCTCCCATACCAATCACACATTGCCACACCCACTCTACTGACCAATGGTATGGCTTCTACACACCCTCAAGGTTATAAAAAAGGAAGCTTCATGGCTGTAAATCACACACAAGCTCAAATTGCCAAAATTAACTTGAAACTTTGTCTCTTCGAAACACAAAATTCAGCCAACAAAAACCAAAATTTCTTTCACCAATCAAATCCATATAACCTCAGGAACAATTCCCACCCATCACCATAGCCTGAAACAAGCCCAAACACAAACACGATTTCTGCAACTTCAGAATCAATACTCACAAAATAGCCACTGCAAGCTTCATTCAAGCATCTCAATAGCCCCAGGAGATCAAATGGAGTTGGTTTGCACAAGAGAAGGGCCCAAAAAGCTTCATTTTGAGGAGCTCCATCTCAGGTAACCATCATGAACAATTTTTCCAGAAGCAGGCTTTCTTGTTAAAATATGAACCTACATGCTTCCCTGATCATGCTGATATGTTTAGAATTGAAAATGAGCTAGAAATGAGTATGTATTGATGTTTTGAAACTTTGACCTAGAAACTTGTTTGATTCGATTCAGCCTGAATATGCATGATAAATGTGTTTTGTTTGTTGATTCTTGATGTATGTAGTTAGGAGAGTAATTCTGGGAAAAAAAATTGAGATTTAGAAGCTTAAATAGGAAGTTGGCATTTTTGGTTGCCGGAGAAGATGACCAGAGCTTAGCTCCAGTCACCTGAAAATGTTTAGGGTTTAGTTTGCCAGATTGCACAGGAGACCTTGGATGTTGATTAGGGTTAGCAATGAACGGTTCAGATGCGTGCAATTAGTTTAATCCTGATTAATTAATTATAAAAATCAATTAATTGCCAGATTGAATCTTTTCCATCAGATCACGCGCGTATCTCAACTTTAAACCTTGGCCTTTAGATGCGTATACCCCTTGATCAATTTGACTTGCGTTGACAACCTTTGATTCCCTTGCCTCTGAATCTGGACCATTGATTGCAATTACTTTTCCTTTTCTTTATTTTTATTTCATTTTCTTTTCATTAAATTATAAAAAATAGTAAAAATGATTTAAAAATTCTGAAATTTGTTGTCAACACTCAAATTAATTTTCAGAAACCAAAAACATTTTTATTTTCATTTTTTCATTAAAAAATGCATTTCTAAATATTTTAATTGTATATTTTAATTAATTAATTCCATCTAACTAATTAAAAATACTTTAAAGTATTTAAAAATCACAAAAAAATTCAGAGAGGTTCTTTTAACATTTACAAATTCATCTCACAAATTTCTTTTTGGTTTTGATCATACTTTGGAAATTTCCATTGAATTAGGGTTTCCAAAATCCCTATTTTTCAACCCTAACTTCAAAAGATCATATCTCTCAAACCAAGATGAGTTTGCATATGGTTCTTTTTGCATTCTTTCACAATTGACCTCTAATTTCTAAATGTATTTTTTGTCCCATTTTTATCTTGAATTTTCAAATTAATTTGGCTTTTTCATTGAAAAGTATCCAAAACCCTAGCAAACTTTAGGATGACCATAACTTGAACTTGGTAAACCTTTGGACCTCCCTCTTTGGATGGTGATTTCATGAGTGCTTAGGGTCCCCTTGGATGCATTTTCAATTTTTATCTCTTGATTTTTTTATGCTTTTGAATTTGTACATATCTTGCTTTCAAACTAACTATTTTAGGTGCATTTGGTAAGTTAATCAGGATGTGGATGTGCATCCACATCCAACCTCTCTTTCTCTATTTATTTTATGCATTTTGTTTATGTTTGAAGTGAATCTCATTCACTTATGTTATCTCTTGTTCCTAGGTTACTTAACTTCTTCATGAAGTAAGTAACCTAATCCTTCTCTCTCTCTCTCTCTCTCTCTCTCTCTCTTCATCTGCTTCTCTTCCTTGGTGGCCATCTGAAGACTTCTCTTCCTTGATCAGCCGCGAACGACTCCGGTGGTGTTTGGACCTCAGAACAATCCTGAAGTTAATATCCTTGGGAATGACCAAAGGAACACTAGAGATCGTATTCTACAGGAGGATCCTCAAGATGAGTAGTTTACAATGCTGGGTGCTGGGGCAGATGAAGTTTTTGATCGTCCTCTGGACGAGATATCTGAGAAGTTGAGATCCCTGGAATCCCATAACTCCTTGGGATTTGATGTGATGGATATGGGGCTAGTTGAGGGGGTAAGGATTCCTCACAAGTTCAAACCCCCGTGTTTTGAAAAGTATAATGGTACCTCTTTTCCTCGTACCTATTTACAGTCTTTTTGGGGATGATTGAAAGCATATACCATGGACGAGAAACTGTGGATGTTTTACTTTGAAGACAGTTTAACCGGGGCATCTAGAGAATGATACTCGCACTTGTCAAGGGCTACCGTCAGGAACTGGATGGATTTATCTGAAGCCTTTATACGCCAATATCAGTACAACCTGGATATGGCACCCAATAGGACCCTCTTGATGGGTATGTCTCAATCTTCAAGAGAAAGTTTCCGTGAGTACGCTCAAAGGTGGAGACAACTTGTTGCCGCTGTCCAGTTACATATGTCTGAAAGGGAGATGGCTGATATGTTTATGAATACCTTGCAAGGGACCTATATTGATAAACTTGCTGCCTTCTCTTCTACCAGTTTTGCTGATGTGGTTATAGCGGGAGAGAAAATTGAAAGCATATTGAAGATGTGTAAGATTTCTGACAATGGTGCTAGCTCCAGCATTGCAAGGAAACCCTTCTCAGGACCTAGAAGGACAGGAGAGACCAATGTAGTACATGTTAATAGATGTAGACCCCAATACTTGCAAAGATGAGTGGCCGTAGTCACCATTCCTACTCCAACACCTCAGCAACAACAATATCCTCAGGAACAACAGTTCCCACAACAGCAACAAAGATCTTACAATAACAACAATCAGCAACAACGTCCTTTCCAACAAAGGCCTTCTCAGATTAATAGGGTGATCGATCCCATCCTGATGCCCTGTACAATCTTACTCCCGCAGTTATTGAAGCTTAATCTGACTGAACTAAGAACTTTGGCTCCACCAGATCCTCTGAATCTTCCAAGGAATTATGTTGTCAACTCCAGATGTGCTTTTCACTCCAATGCACCTGGTCATTCAACAGAGAAGTGCAGGGCCCTGCACATGAAGGTCCAAGATCTGATTGATTCCAAAGTTTTGAATTTTGCACCTCCACCAAATGTCACAAGGAATCAGATACCAAATCACGGTGGGCCAAGGATTAATGCTATGGAGGAGGACCAACCATCAATTTTGATTGACGACGTTGCAAGTATTCAAACACCACTGGCCGAAGTGAAAGCTCAGCTATTGATGTGCCAAGTGTTTCCAGGTTTTGAGGCCTATTGTGAAGCTTGCAAAGTTTCTACCAATGGTTGTGCAAATCTGAGGAATAGTATCAGCGGTCTTATCAGAGAAGGCATCCTACAAATCACATCAACAATTCCATCTTCTACAACTGCAACACAATCTCTTCTACAACCCCAACAAAAGTCATTTCAGCATAATGGACTACAACAACAACAACAAACACAAGTGAAGACATCTCAACGGTTACCATCTATTATGATCCAACAACCATCCATGTTCCTGGAATCTCTCAGCAACAAATTTCAACAACACCCTCCTCAACATCAACAACTTCCTACACCTGCACCTGCACCATCTTCAATCAGACCTCCTGTTGTCGCTCCCCCGAAAAGACACCAGGTCCAAACAAGGTTCATATGCGAACGGTCCGCGAAGAGAGAAAATGAAGGTGAAGTGAATAGAGTCGCCAGCTAGGCATTTTTATCCCGAAGGAAAGCTAATGTTGCATAAACCTGGAAAGAGATGGATAAGACGGTTGCGAACCATAGAAACTGAGAAAGGGGGTTGGTTACAACCTAGGAAGGTATTAGCACCCATATTGTCCATCGTATTCGACGGGATCCACGCTTACAAGATTGTGTTTAAAAGGGGTAGGTGTATGTGCTATCTGTGTGCAAAAGCTAAGGGGAGAAAGTACAAGTGTCAGTGCAAGAGGTGTGAATTGCTCAGGAACTGAGGCTTAAAAAGAAAACTGAAAGAGGGGGGAGACACAAAGACTTTTGTTTGATAACAGTTAAGTTATGCCTACGTATCCTCTCGTGCAATGAGGAAGTCAGAACACCGTAGTTCGACATAAAGAGACTGCAAAAAGACAAATTGACTGTGAGCTACTTGCTTGCCTGTGCTTAAGTGTATGACTCGTCTGGCTCGAGTGCTAACTGTCTTGCATTAGACGGAAGAAGAAAGTTCTCGTTTATGAATGAGTGTGATGAGAAAATAATCTAGGAGGAGACGATTATTGTTTGTTTTTATGTTTTCAGTTTTGTTATTGTTTTTTGTGTTTTGAATAAGTTAATGAGCTTAAGCCTAAATCAAGAGGTTTGTAAACTCATTATATCCTCCCTGATTAGGGATAATGAGCCTACTTAAGTATGAGATAAGCATCCCAACTCAATTGCCATGATGATGTAGGATTAAGATCATTAACCTACTTGTGATTATTTAGATGTTTTTTGTTTTGTTTTTGTTTAGTGTTAAGTAATGAGTTTAATCTCTAATCACATATTAGTGAACTCATTATACCATCCTAATAGAAGGATACTAGATGAGCACACTTAAGCTGAGGAAGATACCTCAACTTAATCCATGGTTACGGACTAAATTCATTATATAACAAACCTTTATTATGTGGATTTTAATTAAAGGATGAGATAAAGAAGCGAATTTTAAGTTTGTAAGACAACTTGAGGAGGTCTTGTCCATTAAACACTAGGGTTAGTCCCTCTTAACCATAAGAAAGAGTTAGAAACCTAATGTAAGGCCCAAGTTACAAGATAAAGTCTTGATGATTATTAAGTGATTTGATTAAGAGATTTAAACAAATTAAAGCTTTAACACTTAGGATTAAAGTTATACACTCCATCCTAAGAGAAGGATGCAGTCATAACCCTAATTCCAAAGTCCTAAAACTTTAAGAGTTTAATCTCTGATTTTTGAGGTGAAAAGAGAGACTAAAGGATACTCAAAGGTAAAAAGTCTAAGGGGGACTAAACACAACCCTAAGATTATCATGCTTGGATGTTCCTATGGTTTGTAAGGCTTGAGAAAGATCTTCAAGGAATCCACCAATGGGAGAAGCAGATGAAAAGAGGAGGAAGCAAGATAATAAGTTACTTACTTCATTGAAAAAGATAAGTAACTTAAAGAAAGAAAGTGAGAGAGATGGAACATAAATGAATCAAATTCACTTCAAAGACAAGATATAATGCAAATTAAAGAGATAAGAAGAAGTGAGAGGTGAAGGCAGATTCACCTCCCAAAATGACTTACCAAAACTTGAAAAGTTAGCATGGATGCATAAAGTATAAAGCATAAAGAAATGAAGTGAAATGAGATGAAATAACCAAAGTCAGAAGTGTTTATGCAATGCAAATGTCATGTAAGATGATGCAAAGTCATACAAAATGCATATGTGTGATCATACAAATATGAGATGCAAAGGAGGAAACTTTGAAGTTTGAAAACACATGAAAGTTTATGAAATGAAATGAATGCTAATCATGGAAAATGAATGAGGAAATGATTGAGCAAGGTTCTAACATGTCCTAAGATGTCTAAGATGACATATGAATGCATGAAATGTCATGGCAAGCTCATGTAATGATGCATATGCAAGGTGAATGCAAATGAACATGAGAAATTAGGGTTACATGGACATATGAGATGCAAATGGATAAAACAGAAGCAAATGACATGATAAAAATTTGCAATCAAGCTCAAACAAACCCTAATCCCATATTAGGTCACACCCCAAAGGAGAAGGTCAGAAGCCTAACCTATCAAAAGTTATGATTTTCCTAAGTTTCCTAGGGTTTTTGGGTGGTTCAAAGGGAAAACTTCAAATCAATTTGAAAATGCAAGATAAATTCATGAGGAAAAAGACCTATAAACTAAATGCAATATGTAACACAATGCAAAAATAATCAACTTCAAACTCTTCTTTGTTAGGCTGAAATGATTTTTCAAAGTTAGGGTTTAAAAATATAATTTTTATGACCCTTAATTCAAAGAAAAATGGTAAACTATGATCAAACCTAAAAAGAAATTTGTGTGAAGAAACCTACATGTATTTTTAATGAATTAAAATACTTTAATTAATTAAAAATAAAATTTAAATATTTTAAAAATACATTTTTTAATGCAAAAAATAAAATAAAAATTATTTTTGGATGAAGAAAAATATTTAAAGTCAGAATGCAAAGTTTCATATTTTTTGAATGCTTTTTGATATTTTAAATAAATTGTGCAAGAAAATGAAATAAAAATGAAATAAAAATTGATTTAAGTGAAAGTATGCAGATCCAAGGTTCCAGATTCAAACTTGGAAAGGGGGCATTGACTGCGCGCGTGAATTAATGGTCAGGATGGCTTTTGGGTTAAAAACTTAATTAAATTAATTAATTCAGATTTAGGGTTTAATGAAATGATCTGGGACGTCCATACACTAATTAAAACACACATCCAATGGTCCACGTTTAAACTGGAAAACTAACCCTAATTAACCCTAATTAATCTCAGGTGACCGGAGCTAAGCTCCGATCATCTTCTCCGGCCAACCCAAAATCTGAAATCACTCCCTAGGCCACCCCAAGCTCCCAAAAGCTCCAGAATCACTCATTAAACAACATAGAACAAGAATCCAGGCACTAAAAACATTTATCATGCATCAAAAGAGAGAATCGAAGCAAGAACATTTCACGGGCAAAATTTCAGAAGGCTATGAAATGCTTAAAACTCAACCATTTTCAAAAGTAAAAGCATCAGCATGATCAGGGAAGCATATAGAATCACATTGGAACTTAGAATAATAGTTCTGGAAAAATGTTTCAAGAGAGCTACCTGAGATGAAGCTTTGTGTTCTTGAGCTTTCTGATCCTTTCTTTGGTGCAAATCCATCCCCTTTGACCTCCTGAAACTAATGGTAAGCTTGAATGAAGCTTAGAGGGGCTATTTTGAGTGCTTTGTTTCTGAAGTTGCAGAAATCGTATTTTTGCTTAAGGGTGTTTTAGGCTATGGTGGTGGGTGGGAAATGATCCTGAGGTGTTTTTGAGTTGATTGGTGAAGGAAGTTTGAAGTTTTAGTTGCTGAGCTATGAAATTCGAAGAAGGGAAGTTTTTGATGGATTTTGTGAGTCTGAGTGTATGAGAGCTTTCAGGCTATTGTGTGTTATGAAATGTGATCCATGATGTTTGTTTAAGCCAATGGGATTGATCAGAAAGTTGTTGTGGCACAAGCTGATTGGTATGGTGTGGTTTTGCAAAAAAGTCAATTTATGTGTACTTGAGGTATGGGCCATGGCAGGGCTAGCTTTTTGGGGTGTCTGGCCTCAACAAGATTCATAAAGAGCCATAGAATCAGTTTGATGCAGCTGGCACAAGTGGATGGAAGGATCCAAGGCATTTTGCAAATTTTGAGAGTTTTGGCCCTTTTGAGATTTCTTGAAGAACAAGTCATGGAAACAATGAAAACTTGGGCCAATTATGGTGTTTAGAGATTGTTTTGACATGTTGTGAAATGTTTGTGCACATTAGAAGTCATTAGAATGCTTGGCAAGTGAAATTGCAAAATTCCCTCTTTGGCATGAACTTGAAAGTTATGTGATTTTTGCCAACTTTGAAAGGCCATATCTTGAGTTCTAAGATGAATCAAGACATGTTCTTGTACTTTTTGAAAAGGGAAAGACCTAATCTACAACTTTCATGACCAATAAGTTTTCATTTGAAGCATTTTTGGTCTTGAAAGAGGAGGTTGAAAAACTTTCCCAAAATGGAAAGTTTGTATTCCAAGTCATTTACTAATATTCTCTTTTTGTGCAAGGTATTTTTCGAGGATTCGCGTATGGAATTGGATTATGTTTATTATGCCTCGATTAAATTTTTGTGGTTTTTTACTTTGTGATGTAATAGTTTAGAACTTTTATGCTTGTATTGTTCTCATAACTAGGCTAGAAAAGATAAAACGAAGCGTTAGATAACCAAATCTCAAAAATAAAATAAGGAAATACTCGATCCAACGTCGAGTAAAATTTCAAATATATAAATAAAGTTTTATGTGACTTTAGGATTCCTCGATTACGATCGTTCCACTCCATTACACCAAAAGAAATCCTTGTATGTTGCACACCATAAGTCGTACGTCTCAGCAACACGCAATCGACCCACCCGATCCATCGTTCCATCTCACTTACAATTCATACACGTTTTTACCAACCATGATCTAGGAGGACCTCATTCCATTACTTTGTTCATACTCGTTTTTTCTTTATGATTTGTATCCTTAGGTAGATTTAATCTTTCAAACCTCACTAACCATAGGTCATCTTTAAACTCAACTAACTTAGGGTTATGTCATAGTCTCCCTTTAGAGTTTTTTTCCTTTCCACTTGAGCCTCACTTCTCATCTTGAAGAAAAATCAAATTACTTAATAAAGGAAAATATGTACAATGCGCCACGAGCCTTAAGCTATACGGGAAATGACTACAGAAGGTCTCCTTCACTATTCTAGGGTACTTTACAAACGTTCCATTGGGGGCGATCTTGGAAAGTATTCACTCCCGTATCATAGTCTTTAGTGTTATACATGCGATAAACATAAAGTTAAAACACTTCTTCTAAAAGACAATAAACTAACAAGACATCACGTCTTCTCTTCTCATCATACTCTTTGCGGACGAATGCGACTTGCCTCGACAGTTCAAATAACGATACGGTAAACACCCTCGAGTCAGAGCCGGTAACACCTGAGCTAGAGTTATGGCAATGTCATCGTAAAAAAACACAAACAAGTTTCCGCCTTAGTTAGGAGAACTACGTCGACTCTGATCCTCATTTTCCCGATGAGGTACATAGGCAGCGGGGTAGGGCCCGTTCAAGCACATTCTTTATTTTCCCTACATTTCCCCCTTTATTTTCATTCTCTTTTCCAATTCCTTTTCTCATTTCAGTTCCAGTTCCAGTCAGGAGTTTTATTCAGTAGCATTTTTATTTCTCACCCTTTGAAGCAAAACAAGCAAGCGTGGATCCTGTCGGGTACGGCAGACGGTATGGGGTGCTAATACCTTCCCAGGTCGTAACCGACTCCCGAACCCAGATCTCTTGTTCGCAAGGCCTCGTCCTTTCCTTCTTCCTCAGGTTTGTGCAGTATTACCTTTCCCCTTCCTTCGGGATAAAAATGCCGGGCTGGCGACTCTACCTTTTCCGCGCCACTTTCGCGTTTGTACTAGGATGAAAATCCCGGGAGCGACAGCTGGCGACTCTACTGGGGACAATTATGAATCTATGGTTTCCCATTTGAGAGTCAATCCTAGCGCTTGTTTGTTTCTATTTTCATTGGGTGTTTATGCATTTGTTGTTATGCTTTAGTTTAGCTTTATTGTTTTATTTACAGTTTATCGCTTTACTTTACAGCTTTGTTTACAGCTTTTTGCACTTTACTTTATTGTTGCATATACTGGCATATACTGTACTGGCTGTTCTGGTTTTTCTTGGTGGGATGGGATTATTGTGAGATTAGCAAAATACCCGGCTTGAGTATACACATAGGATTTAGAGTGGGCAGTCGTGTGGCTTGCGTGGTTTTGAGCACGTGTAGTTTTCACGAGTCCCACACCCAGATCAGGCTCTCTTGGGATATGTCCTATACTCCCCAGGAAGACCATAGAATGTTCCCACCTGAGCTGCTAACACTGGGAACCAATCATCGAGGACCTTAGTGGAAACAACCCTCTCCAGTGGTTACAGTGGCATACCGCATTTTGTGGCAAACCCATTCGCACCCGAGGGCCCACCAGGAAATCGCATAGGATGACCTTGTTCTCTCATAGGAACCCAGTTAAAGCGACTAGTCGTATAACTGTAGTATTTAACCCATCTAGATGAATGTACTATTGTTTCTCGACTTCAGTGCTTGAAGCCAGGAACTTATGAGGGATGCTTGTTTTCCCGGACTCAGCTGAGGCCTCCATGGGTAGTACATAATGCCAAACCGATTCCCTGATTTGGTCATGAGCCATTTCTCGGAAATGGTGAACGTATTATTGCTACTCGGCTTTGAGAGTCCGTGATGTTGACCCGTAGTAGCACACCCGTGAGATAGGGAGGGGTTTATAGGTTTGCAGGAACCCTAAGCTTCCAACATACCCGCTTTGCCAATGTTACTCCATGATATGATCTAGTCCTATATGATACTTGGTTGAAAATTCTGGAATTTCTGCACAGAGATAATGATATTATGATCTTCACCAACATTTAGTTATCTGATCCACACCAGCATCAGACCGCTGATCACATGCCAGTTGCATACATGACATCATGGCATTTTAGCATACATGTTCAATTACTTCTAAGAATCACATATCTGGATTAAACCGTTAGATTATTTTCTGCATTAAAACATGGATCAAAACGGATAGATTCCTTGGAAATAACTGAACATGACATTTGCATACATCCTTGCATTTTTGACAGGTGTTCAGGGACACATTCTTATCCTGCCTTGGTTTCTCTCCAGAATGGCCAACTTGAATCATGATTGTCAGGGTATGGGCATGGAACAACTCCGAGTGGAGGTGACTGAGATGAAGGCCCAACTAGGGCATTTTATAGTGGACATTCGAGCGTTGTCCCAGGATCAGAAATTAATGAGAGAACAATTCAACTTGATGAACACTCAGATAAAACTTCTTACAGGAATCATGAATGCTATGTCAAAAAAAGAAAATAATCGTGTGTCTACTTTTCAAACAGAAGGTCATGTTTCTCCCATCTCTTTGGGATGTCCACTAAATCAAGGTTTGTTAGGTGGATTTCCTCTACACTTTGAGTCTCTTCACCAGCAATCACCACTTGGCAGTCAGGAAGAGCATCAGATAGGAACCAACTCCACATGCGAGCTAAATGATCCTACACCAATCGTTACCAAAGAAGTGAGCAATTTCTTTCCTTATCAGGGATCCTCCTCAGCTGCTACTCCTTGGTTTCCAGGAGAAATACTTCAACAGGTTTCGTTTGTAGCTCCTCCATTGGTAGCAACCCGTCATCAATAGGAGCAAGAAAGGGTTATTGATCCGATACCCGTGTTTTATGCTGAATTATGCCCACAACTACTCAAAATGGGGTTGATTGAGTGTCACGAGCTAACTCCTCCTTCCGGTAAACTTCACCAAAGTTGGAATCCCTACGCCTACTGTGTTTTTCATTCTGGAGCTCCCGGACATGATGTTAATGATTGCAAGGCATTTAAACATCAAGTGTAAGACTTAATTGATGAAGGCGTAATCACTTTTGGACTGACCGGGCCGGAAGTGCCACAAGATGAAGCATGCAGGGATACAAAGGAGGTGTCGAACCCTAAATTTTGACCATAAAATTTTCAATTTTTTGTTCATTTGACGCGTTTTCGTTGATATATCGAAAATCAGTCATTTTTGCATTTTAATCCATTATTCATTAATCATGCATTTTTAACTGATTTTTATCATTCCATACCATTTTTTTGATTTTTATGATCTCTATTTAGATAATTATTTTAGTTTATTTAGAATTGATCTTAGTTTAATTTTGATTTTAATTTATATTTTAATTAAATTTTATATTAAATTTAGTTTAATTTCAATTTCAATTTATTTAGTTTATTTTTGATTTAGTTTAACTTCAATTTATTTAATTCAATATAATTTCTTTTTTTAATAACCATTTTCAATTTATTATTATTATTATCATCTTTATTATTATTAGTTATATTATTATTATCTTTTATTATTATTATTATTATTATTATTAGTTTTATTAATATTATTTATTATTATTATTAATACTTTTCTTTATTTTTTCTTCATGTTCAAAAAAGAAAAAATGATGAGTGGGGTCCACTGCAATGTAATACAAACACTTCACATGGATTGCCAACTTGGAATTATCAATGACCAATAATTATTCTCACACTTCACATGGATTGCCAACTTGGACTTATCAATGACCAAAAATCATTCTCACACTTCACATGGATTACCAACTTGGACTTATCAATGACCAAAAAGCATTCTCATAAAGTCACATGGATTGCCACATCAACACTCCTACCTCATTCACACTATAAATAAGATCTATCTTTCTCTCATTTGAGACTAACAAGATCACCCATAAAATTCTCAAAATCTAGCACATCCATTACATATTTTCAAAGTCAATTTTTTTTTACTTACACAATACCCATAAACATTCACCATCTTCACCACAACAACAACCTCCATCAAAACACATTCACTTTCTTCTACACAACAAGCTCAACCTTTGATAGCTTTGAAATTTGTGAGTATCATTCATCATTTTTTTTTATATTTTAGTTTGTTATCTATTTAAATTATTTAAAAAATTCCTTATTAGTTTAAGTTATTAGATTGACTTTAGTTTCTTCATTTCAAAATATAGTTTTGTTTAGTTGTAATTTTGTTTAGTTATTGTTAAACTAAAAATTCAAAAAGATGTGTTTTTGCCTTTCAATTTCGTATTGATTTTTATTTGGGCCGATGATATGATAAAAAAATCACGATAAATCGTTTCCGATTAATCGTGACCGATATGAGGCCATTCGTTTATTTATTTAATTTTCATTTTATTTTATTTATTCTATTTTACAATTTATTTTACTTTATTTAGTTTATTTATCTATTTCTCACACTTTTATATAATATTTAATATTAACAGTTCTGATTAATCTGTACACTGCACACACGCTTCCTCTTGGGCAAAATACAACGATACCTTTTATTTCTTTGCAAAACTTATGTAAATTATCATGTATCCCTTTCCCGTTTATTTTTAACACAATTTATTTTTCGCCTTTATTTTACGATTTAGTATTATTAGGAACACCTTTAGGATCTAGAAACCGAATCTACTAAATTAATCAATCAAACAATTCATCGCGCCAACATTTACACACACGTAAGTCAGTCACTTGTGATCGCCGTCTGCACGACCTTACACGTCTAAATTAATTAACGAGGAACTGAACTTCGGAATCTAGCATTCCGGGGGTTCTTTAATGAACCACTCTTGAGGCTTGCCTTCGAGTTGTGTTTTCATTTACTCATTCGTTTCTAACCCTAAAACATCCAAAAAGCGCAACGTCTTAATTCACAAATCAAATAACGAGTAACTGAACTTCGGAGTCTAGCACTCCGCACGTTCTTGAATTAAATCACTCCTGGGCTAGCCCCACACGACGTGGTTTATTCACCCTCTCGTTCCTAAAACACGAAAACTTTTAATCAATTTTACGAAGAACTGAACTCAGGAATCTAGCATTCCTCGGGTGCTTGAACTGAATTACTCTTGAGGCCAACCTTCGAGTTGTAATTCATTCACTCTTTCGTATTCAAAAAAATTCAACAACCTTAAAGGATTAGGCATGATTCATCTCCATAGGAAAGATGTTCCTCCTATACCCACAAACACAAATCAAATCTTACAAACAATTATTCTCAAAGGAAGAATGTGGCATTGCTTGTCGATACTCATATCCAAGTTTAAAGCTTCTTCCGATTTTATTTCTCAAAGAAAGAATGTGGCATTGCTTGTCGATCCTCGTATCCAAGTTTAAATCTTCTTTCGATTTCTCATTCCTCAAATGTTTGTGGTGGATTAGGCGGGATATCTCCCCTTAAAGATGACGACTTGTCTCTTTCTTTTCAAATACAATTTAAAACTTACCAACCAACACAAGCTATTTTCCATAATTAATCAGCGAGTAACTGAACTCCGGAGTCTAGCACTCCGCACGTTCTTGAATGCAATCACTCTTGGGCTAGCCCCACGCGTTGTGGTTCATTCACCCTCTCGTTTAAAACACTTTAATAAAGATGAAACATCTTTTCTCAAAACGAACATTGTTTAAATCTTTCTATCTCGTAGACAAGCTAGCGCTTCCGCCTCTCTGTAAACACCCCAAATTTGCCCTCACCCATTCACACCATGGCTTGTGATCATCCTCATATGCATAAACACAATCATATCATCTCACATCTCATTTTTGATTCACTGCATAGTTTCTAAGTCATCTGCACCTAGGGTTGTGATCTGAGCAACCTCAAGGCATCCTGGGCCATTCCAAAGGCTACCAATCAACTCAAAGGGGTCCATGTGTGTTCTTATATCATGTTTCATCACCTCAAAGTCAAAATTGCAGAGGAATCACAAGAACTAGGGTTTGAGTGGATGCAGAGCCAGGATGAACTGCACAGTTGACTGAAAATTAGGGTTTTGGTTTCAGAGGCCATAACTCCAAATTTTTTGGTCATTCTTGTTTCCATTGATCTCTATATGGTATAGGGAGTATACATATCAATTTTCATGAAGAAATTCCATGGGGAAGTCATCTGATCAAGAGTTGACTTTCTGGACAAGTCAGTGCAAAATCAGGGCATCTGGGGCCCCCAATGACCCAACCAATGGGTAATCTTCATCATTTTGAGTGTATATGATCTTTATTTGATCATGGGAGAAGGTTGAAGTTCATATAAATCAAGAATTTAGGGTTTTTGCAAATGTTGACTTTTTGGGCATAGTTGACTTTTCAAGAATGCATCATTTTAGGTCAATTTTCAAGCTTTGATTCTTGGTCCAAAAAGGCTCCAAATGGAAAAACTTTGGTCATGAAAGTTGTAGATCCCATCTTTCCCTTTTCAAAAAGTACAAGAACATGATCAAACTCTTCTTGGATCAAAAGTTATGGCAATGCAAAGTTGGCAAAAATCATTAATTTCTAAGGCATGCTTCAAATGGAAATTTTGCAAAGTCTTGAACCAAAGCCAAATGTAGCCTCTAATTCATTTCAAACCAACACATAAACATTCTCTAAGTGCTGAAAATCAGAATTGGATCAAGTTTGCCTATGGTTTGGTTTGTGTAACAAGGTTTTCTTCACATGTGAACCATAAAGCAACAAGTTGCAAAACTCATGATCATGCTCCCTCAACTTGCTGCCTTGGCCTTTGGACCTTGCTGGCTCTCTCACCACACCATGATGCGCCAGACCTAGCCTTGTACCAAGCTAGTATCAAGCCCATGCTTCTCTTACAAGATTTTTGACTTTTGGCAAAAGTTAACTTACCAATCAATAAAGCACAAGTCACATCCTCTGACCAATGAGAGAGGTTTTTGTGGACAGTTTGCAAGCTAAACATAACACAAGGCAAGGCTGAAGCTCTCTCATTCCACACATTCACAAAAACACACCAAACTGCATAAGCCTTCGAATCTCTCTGTCCAGCTTGCAAACACTTCAACCATTTCCACCAATCATCTCACCTTGCCCCATAGACCACCCAGCAACCAAGAACCAAGCCTGAAACAGCAAGAATACTCCATTGCCATTTCTCCCCTCAAGCTGCAGATTCATTCGAATCTCTCACCACAGCTCTCAAACACCAAAACAAACACCTCAGACCTTCTCTACTCATTGTCCTGATCATATAGAACCCATCACCATGACCTGAAACTGCCTAAAACTCCATTGCCATTTTTGACTGAGCTGAAGCAGGAGCTTTCGAAACTCACTATCCAGCCAACTTAAATTCTCTTTGAGCATTCAAACATCTTCTGGGGATCAAGTGGTGTGGTTTGCACTGAAGGAAGTGGCCAGAAAGTCCTCAAGTTGAAAGCTCCAAATCTCAGGTAGCTCGAAAATTATTTTTCCAGAAATCATTTTTCTTGTTACAAACTTGTTCTTTGTGTTGTCCTGATCATCCTGATGTTCTTAGTTTTTGAAATGGCTTTGTTTTGAGTATTTAATTTGTCTCTGAAGCTTGCGTGCCCTAGAACTTGTTCTCTTCGTTTCAGCTTGTTTAGGAAGAATAAATTTGTTTTGAGAGAGGGGTTTGATTCGTGAGAGGTTGGGGATCATTTCCCAGTTCTTGTTTTTCATTTTTGATACGTTTTGAGGGAGTTGGGGAGTTTTCAGGTGAGAAGCTGGCCGGAGAAGACGACCGGAAGTCTTCTCCGGCCACCTGAGAGTGTTTAAGCCCTAATCACGTAATTAATTCCAGTTTGAATGTGGACCATTGGATGCGTTGAAAGTGTTGACCTCCCGCGTGTGTGAATGGTTCAGATCAAGCCATTATGCCCTAATCCACGTGTTTATTTTAATTAATCCATATTTAAATTAATCTGATCAGAAGCAATCCTGGCCTTCCAAAAACGCGCGCGGTCAACCCCTTTGAATCCAGAGTGAATCCTGGCCTTCCATGCTGCATACTTTCATTTTATTTAATTTTTATTTCATTTTTCTTTCATTTAATTTGCACAATTATTTTAAAATAGCAAAAAATACATAAAAATTATGAAACTTTTTCCTCTGAGTTTTAATAATTTTTATGACACAAAAACATTTTTATTTTATTTTTTATCATTAAAAAAGTATTTTTAAATATTTAAGAGATTATTTTTAATTGATTAATGGGAATTAATTAATTAAAAATACTTTTAGGTATTTAAAAATTACAAAAAAATTCATGTAATGTTCTAAGACATTTAGAAACATTGTCCAACCTTCAAACCAAATTTCTTTTTTGATCTTGATGCATTTTAAGAATTTTTCATTGAATTAAATCATTTTTTATGCATTATTTTGATCATGGATTCAAAAATTCATTTCTGCCTATTGGAGAAGAGTTGGACATTGGTTCTTCTTGCATTGTTTTGTGTTTGGCATGTAGTTTCTAGGGTAAAATGGCCATGATTTGTTTCCTCATTTTCTAATTGATTGGCATTTCTTTTGTCTAAGAACCCTAAAAACCCTAATAACTTGTAAAAATCATAACTTGAGTTTGGTTGAGAGTTGAGAGTTCCCCTTTGGGCAGTGGTTTATTATAGGTTTAGGGTTTCTTTGGGTGCCATTTTCCTTTTTTTATCTTAGGGTTTGTTTCTGTTTTGGATTTTGGTTTGATGTTTGATCCATGAACCCTAATTTGGGCTTTCTCTTGCATCCTTCCTGCATTTCCTTGCATAACTTGACTTGTCATTGCATTTTGTGCATTCTTGTGATTCATTGGACATCTTAAGACATATAGAAAGCATGTTTGATCATTGCATTACATATTTTCCATGTCATTTGCCTTGTATGCTTCATAACATTTCATGCTTGTTCATGCTCCTTAGCTTGCATCATTTGCATTCATAATCTTGTATGAACATTTCCATGCCTTGTCTCATGTTTGCAGCACCTCATAATACCATAATCATCATCAACATGCTTCTGGTTTTGCTTTGCATCATACCATTTCATCTCATCTTGCATTGCATTGCATTTCTTTCTAACATTTCAGGTGGTAAGTAAACTTGGGAAGTGAATTTGCCTTCACTTCTCATAACCTTTCTTTTCATCTCTCTTGCATCCATTGCTGCATTTCTATTTGTGTATGAGTTTGAGCTTGCTCATTATTCTCCTTCCTGCTTTCTTTCTTCAAGTGACTTGACTTCTTGAATGAAGCAAGTCATTTTGCTTCTCTTGATCTTATTCATCTGCTTCCTGGTGGTTCCTCTGAAGATTTGTTCTTGCAAACCTCACAAACCTTAGGAACAACCAAGCATGACAATGAATTAGGGTTTTGATTAGTTCCCCCCTCTTAGTTTTACCTTTGTGTCTCTCTTTGAGTCCTCTCTTCTCACCTCATAATCAGGGACTAAACCCTAAAGGCTTTAAGACTTTGTGCTTAGGGTTATGCCTGCATCCTTCTCTTAGGATGGAGTGTATAACTTTAATCCTAAGTATTAAACCCTTAAGGTGTTTAAATCTCTTAATTAATTCATCTAATAATCATCAAGACATCACTTGTAACTTGGG
Source organism: Lathyrus aphaca (assembly GCA_963966055.1). NCBI lineage: Eukaryota > Viridiplantae > Streptophyta > Magnoliopsida > Fabales > Fabaceae > Lathyrus > Lathyrus aphaca. The sequence continues at coordinate 271,733,457 of OZ014525.1, forward strand.
CCTTGCATTAGGGTTCTAATTCTTCCTTAAGTGGTTAAGAAGGACTAACCCTAGTGTTAATGGACAAGTCCCCCTCAAGTTGTCTTACAAATCATAAAAAACACTTCATCATCATACCATTAACTAAAATCCACTTAATAAAGGCTTGTTTTGTCATGGGTTTAATCCCTAATCATGGATTAAGTTGAGGAGTCTTCCTCAGCTTAAACACTCTCATCTATTATCCTTCTTTTAGGATAGTGTAATGGGTCTGTTTAATCCTTGATTATGGCTTAATCTCATTACTCAACACTAAACAAAAACAACAAAAACATCTAAATAATCACAAGTAGGTTAATGATCTTAATCCTACATCAAAGGTGATTAAGTGTGAGAATCTGACTTCACACTTAAGGTATTCTCATTACCCCTAATCAGAGGGAAGATGTGATGAGTTTACTAACCCATTGGTTTAGGCTTAAGCTCATTAACTTATGACAAACTTCAAAAAAGCAATAAAAGACTGAAAATACAAAAACAAACAATAATCGTCTCCTCCGGGATTCTTTTCTCATCATCTTCACTCACAAACGAGAACTTGCTTCTTCCGTCTAATGCAAGACAGTTAGCACCTGAGCCAGACAGGTCATACACTTGAGCATAGGCAAGTAAGCAGTTCACAAGTCAATTCATCTTTCAGTCTCTTTGGGTCGAACTACGGTGTTCTGACTTCCTCATTGCACGAGAGGATACGTAGGCATAACTTAACAGTTATCGAACAAAAGTCTCTGTATATTCCCCCTCTTTCCAGCTTTATTCTTTAGCCTCATTTTCTTGAGCATTTCACTCCTGTTCCTACAATGGCACTTCATTTATACACTTCACTTTTCTTTTACACAGACACTTGCATTTTTTCCAGCTCTTTTGATACACAAATTGCACTGACACTACCCCTTTAAAACACAAATCCTTTAAGCGTGGATCCCGTCGAGTACGACGGACATTCTGGGTGCTAACACCTTCCCAGGTTGTAACCAACCCCCTTTCTCAGTCTCTCTGGTTCGCAACCGTCTTATCCGTATCTTTCTAGGTTTATGCAGCATTACCTTTCCTCCGGGATAAAAATGCCTAGCTGGCGACTCTATTCATCTCCAGTGAGTTCACTGCTGTGTGTTCTCATTGTCCCTCTCGCCGACCGTTCGCGTCTGTACCTTTATTTGGGCCAGTCCCATTTATCGGGAGCGACACTCTCATCACGAGCAGATAAGCTAACGCTTAGCAGTAGAAAGCATTTTTAAACAAATGTTCATAAAAAACACAAACCGTAGTCGTACGAACCACGAAGCTCTGACTTTCCCATTGCACAAGGGAATACGTAGGCACGGGGATTTTAATCCTTCGCGAGCACAGTAATAAAAAACTTAACCTTTCCCCATAATAAATAATAATTTTCTTTTCCCTTTAATAAACAATAAAAAAAGAAGACAATAAAATAAGTTAACATTTAAGCGCAAATTAGACTAAGAGGTTCCCGTTGAGTACAACGGACGTGAGGTGTGCTTAACACCTTCCATTTGCGTAACTGACTCCCGAACTTAGATTAGTGGTTTTGTTGACCATTTCTTATCCCATTTAGGTTGTGTCTATATCTCCCTTTTCTTTAATTAGAATAAATAGAATTAGGTGGCAACTCTGTTGTTTGTTTTAGGATCGTATTTTTTCAGGTACGACAGGAGGTGGTCAATTTTCCTTCTTCTAGAATCATTGCTCAGACCAAGTCTTCAAAGGGATTTCATCAACAACCTTCATTCGCTCCTCGGCCGAGTATGAGTAAGAGAGTACAGGGGTATGTCATGCACTCAAAGCAATTTCAACAACAAAATGTTGAATCACAATCTCAGGGCCTGCAACAACAGGCACAGAGACCATTTCAGGAAAGAACAAAAGCGAGAAACCGCAGACTTGATTCCATCCCATGCCTATATGCTGTTTTGCTTCCAGAGCTGCTAAAGTTGAACATGGTCGAGCTTCGTACCATGAGAGCTCCTTCTCCTGATAATCTACCTCCAAATTTTGATGCAAATGCCAGATGTGAATTCCATTCAGGTGCCCAAGGGCACAGTATTGAGAAATGTTAGGCTTTTATGAACAAGGTACAAGACCTAATCGACTCCAAGGCGATCAATTTTGCGCCTCACCCAAATGTACTCCAGAATCCAATGCCTAATCACAACGGAGCTGGTGTCATGGTGGTCTTACCAGATGGTCCACGTTAAGCTGGAATCTTCAGGAAGCAAATAAAGCCAGCAGTATTCAAATACTTTCATCAATAGCAACTGTTTGTTTGTTTTTCTTCAATGCTTTGTCTTCCCTATTGAGGGGAACTACGTCGCTCTGATTCTTCATTGGTCGCTGGTCAATGGAGATACGTAGGCAGAAGATCAACAGGTCTTTCCGAACAACCTTATGGGGCAACTTTACTCCCCAGATTCACTCTTTCCTTCAGATGTCTCGTGTCAAAGTCAGAATAACTAGAAGAAGAGGCATGATTGCCATGGTTTGGGTATACGGCTGCAAATTGAAGATTACAAGTCTGTGAAAGAGCTATTGATCACTGAAAGTATCCAAGACAGACAGGTCCAGACGGAGTCAAGCCTCTTCAACTACGGTAATATTCAGTTTCTTTACTACATTTCCATTTGTAGTTTCTTTTATATGCTAAACATTTGTCTACATCTATGAAATTTGTTTGCTTTTGAATCTTAGCAATAATAAAACTCACATGTTTTTCTTGAAGTGATTCATTCGCATTCACTTATAATTTTGCATGTGTACATCGCAATACCAATTGTCGTGCTTAAATTCTATGAAGGAGAATAACGAAACAAAAACGCAAAATCTCTAATTGTGTGCTCTCGAGTAATGGCCCATTGACGATGTACATGCTTTCTTTCAAATCCCTAAACACTGGAGATATAAGGAAGATAGACCCTTGCTAACCCCTTCGAGCCTTGAAGTAGGAGTTTCTTTTGTGCAAAAAAAAAAACCCTCACATGTAACCCAGGGGAAGGGTAGATGTCAGCTAGTCGGACCAAGCGTTCAGGCTTTCATAAAGGAGTGTATTTGAGGATCCATTACATTCTACTATGCTAATCAAGAGGTCCAAAGGCAATAAACCACAATGGTTATCCGAATCAAGAGGTCCAAAGACTGGAAACCACAATGGTTATTCTTCATCGACCAAAGAATGAGGCAGTCACAACCCTTGCAAAGCAATCAAGACAAACAGTGTTACACGACTTGTTCAAAAATAAAAAAAAATGAAAAGCCCGCTAAGTCGAAACTTGAAAACAAGCGACTTAGGAAAAAGTTAGGGCATCCCGCTGGACTTTACAATAAAAAATTCACAAGAATCAGTCCAGGCAAAAGTTAGGGATAAGCAAAATAACGCAAAAGCGAAAGACGGAAAGGATTACACAAGAAAGATCCTCAAATGAGAACAAAGTCGTGTGGCACAGACACGAAAGATAGAGAGATGACTGACTCTCAACAATAACCTAATTGGTGCTTGAACCGATAGCAGCAATGGTTCCTCAGCCAACACGAAACCCTTATGAAAGGTGAATGCTTGTGAAAATTAGCTGAACATAGGAATGGAGAACATCATGAAGAGTGGGTGGGCACAAATAAACTTCGAGCCTATATCCTTTGTTTTTATAACCGTGAACCAGCCCAAGATACAACCCTCAAAAGTCCTAACTGAAACAGGGTTAATTTGAGAGCATACTACTACGAGGCTGCGTTCCTGACTCTTATGAGTTATGCTAAAAGACATTTGTTGGTATTGCATGTACATGCTTTCATTTAAAAAGTAATGTCATATCTTAACCAGTGATTCGCTCACAAAGGTTTACGACACTCTTTTTAATAAAGACTTCAAGATTAGCATGTGTGTTGCATTAGAATTTTCATTTTAAGAATAAACATTTTTTGCTTGCATACATTTGCTTGGCATCATAAATGGTTCACATGCGGAAATTAAGTCCAGAAGCTTAAGCTTGCAAAGTTGAGAAGTCTAAAACTTCTGAAAGACAGTCACGTCGAGGTTCACTTTTTCGAGAAAGCTTCATTGAGTAAGGACTTTCCCAACCAGTCACGATAAGAGCTAGCCAATCCGGGACAATTACGTCAAGCAATCTCTTCAAATTTCAGCCAAACTGGGGCAATCACCTCGAGATTCAAATCTCTCCAAGAGCGAAGATTAGTCAGTCAAGTGCAAAACTATTCAAAAACTCGTATTGGGGCAGGCCACTCCAATAGTACGAGAATTCATTCTTTCCCGAAGACAGACGATCGAAAGCATTTACCCGGAGTTCAGAGTACCAATACAGTTACACTCTCAAAGAGTTTCTATGGCACCCTCTTGTCATAATTCTTACAGATTGAGTCTACTACCCATCTAGCGATCGCTCGTCGAGCCAATTATCTCATTCAGTGTTTCTTACAGCTCCAAGCTCATCTTCATGGTCAATGGTTACCTCCCCAGCAAGGTTATTACGCTAATTCGTGTAGTCATTACGATACCTAAGAGTTTAAAGACACCGAGTCTTTGGTAAAATCCTCTTGAGGTAAAATCCATACAGAAGCAAATGATCCCCAGCACGAGACAACTTGAATTCTTTTCCTCCCCAGTGGGACGTGTCTTGGGTTTGGTCATCCCCAACGGACGAATGGAAGTTATCCCCAGTAAAGTCACCAAGTTTTTCCTTCAGCTGGTTTCCTTAATCTCGGTTCCTCAACAGATCTAAGGTAACTCCTATTCCCATAGCAGATTTCAGATAAATCATTCTCTTCCCCAGTAGTTCCATAAGAGTGGATAATCCCCAATAGTCGAGGTATCCCCTGGCACGGTCCTCAAATCTAAAGTCCAATTTATTTTTGGCAAAGGTGATAATTCGGGACAGATGAATTATTCACGCTCTTTTCCAACAAAGATGTTATCCCCACGGTACTTCTTGAGATCGAATTTGCGATCATTGTGTTTCCCCACAAAGTCAGCAGGGACTTATCATTTCCGCATCAGGAACTCCCTTTGCACTTGCGTCATTTCATTGACATGTTTGAAACCTAATATCCCTAGTGTCATGTGGCATCATGTCATACAATTCAGCATATGCATACCCAATATAATCCAAGTTTGATATCTTGCAAAAGTCCAGCCACAGACTGGCCAAAGTCCATCTTCGGGTGGCAATTCCTTGAAGTCCAGCCGCAGACTGGCCAAAGTCCATCTTCGGGTGGCAAATTTCTAAAGTCCCCCGCATTGGGCAAAAGTCTCCTACAATGAGCAAAACTCCAGCCACAGACTGGCCAAAGTCCATCTTCGGGTGGCAAATTCTTAAAGTCCCCCGCAGTGGGAAAAAGTCTCCCGCAATGAGCAAACGTCCAGCCACAGACTGGCAGAAGTCCACCTTCGGGTGGAAAATTTCTAAAGTCCCCCGTAGTGGGAAAAAGTATCCCGCAGTGAGCAAAAGTCCAGCCACAGACTGGCCAAAGTCCATCTTCGGGTGGCGAGTTTCAAAAGTCTCCCGCAGTGAGCAAAAGTCCAGCCACAGACTGACCAAAGTCCATCTTCGGGTGGCGAGTTTCAAAAGTCTCCCGCAGTGAGCAGAAGTCCACCCGCAGTGTGGAAAATTTCAAATGTCTCCCGCAGTGAGCAAAAGTCCAGCCACAGACTGGCCAAAGTCAATCTTCGGGTGGCAAGTTTCAAAGGTCCACCCGCAGTGTGGCAGAACATCCAAAGTCCACCCGCAATGTGGCAAATCATCCAAAGTCCACCCGAAGTGTGGAAAAGTATCTGAAGTCCAACCACAGATTGGCAAAAGTTCGTCCTCAGGATGGCAAATTATCCTAAAGTCCAAATTTCTTAAAGTCCAACCGCATATTGGCAGAAGTCTCCCGTAGCGAGCAAAAGTCCACCCGTAGTGTGGCAAGTTTCAGAAGTCTCCCGCAGCGAGCAAAATCCACCCCGTAGTGTGGCATAATATCCAAAGTCCACCCGCAGTGTGGAAAATCATCCAAAGTCCACCCGTAGTGTGGCGAAGTATCTGAAGTCCAAACCACAGATTGGCGAAAGTCCATCCTCAGGATGGCAAAGTATCTTGAAATTTGACTGTAAATTGGTAAAAGTCCACCCGCAATATGGCAAGTTAGTAGCTTTCTGACATCACTCAAAAGGCATCCCCTGTTTATTATTCTTCACATCATAATTATATCCAAGCAGAGTTCATTCGGTTGAGTTTATTCCCCTGTTCTTCTGCCACAGAGTGCAAATTTTCTGGATGTTTCTAGTATTCAATCCCTGCATACCTCAAATGTCTGAAAGCAGTTGCTATCATCCATTCACGTCCACAATGATTGAATAGGGGCAGCTGTAACACCCTAAAATTTGCCCTCTTATTTACTTCCCTTAACTAGCTTATGCTCCATTCATATGAATCTCATGTTAGGTCGTAAAATTATGATCGTACATTCCATTGGCATAGGAGTCTTATCTGGTTATTACACTCAAGTTTGAGACAAGGTTTGAACTCGTATCATCTCGAACGTATGCTCATTCTGAAGTTCCTGAATTATTAGGGTTTTATGAAAGTTATAACGAAGTGCGTTGTGAATTGTGGTCTTGGTGATTCTCAAGATACTAAATCATGTTTCAGTCTCTCTCAATATTTAATTTCCTAATATCCATTAGAACTTGTCAATATTTAGTTAAACCATCTTTCTTAAACCAACTCCTTTGGTTTTACCTAAATCCCAATTTCTTTCCATATCCAAATTCAATTAATTTCCCTAAGCTTGATATTCCGAGTTTCATGTTTCGATTTTTCTTTTGCCATAAAAGTCCAATCCAACACATGCTTAAGTCTTGTCCCAAGCTAAATTTTAAATTCAAATTCCAAAGTCATAGTGATTCTAATCAAAACCATTTCTTTCTATGGAAATTTGATTTTGGGAAGGTCTAATTATGAGAAAGGCATGGAAAGGCTTGCGTTGTTTTCAGATACACATAAACATTGATATTTTAGATGAAATAGGCATTACTACTAAGGTGAACTCTGTTAGTGAAGTTGAAAGTATAAGTGGCAATTCAGATGATTTCTTATACTCTTTCAAGGTAAAATATCTTCCACCAATTGTTTTGACGTGTTTATTACCTAAGTCATATTCGAGCCACCAGCCACCTATATTTGCAATCTCTGTAAAGTGATTAGATTTACAATCTCTGTAAAGTGGTTAGAATATGCCGAGATTTTAAGTTTATGTTCCAAGTTGGATTCAATATGGACAGAACAGCAAGGGCAGGAAGTAATTTGCCATTTGGGTAGACTGGTTACACAGTTCTTCTTTTTCTCATTTGGGATTCGACCAGGAGATTAGACTAGGTCCTTATGGCCTGAATCATGTCGGGGACTCACGCGTGGTTTCGGGAATTGGAATCATTGATGCTGATATACTTTTTTTTATAAAGCTACAACAATGAGAGACGCCATCAGAACTTCCTTAAAGAATTGCATGAATGTTTCATTTGCTATAATGCATGTCCGGGTACTGAATTCGTCCAATTACCATGTAAAAATTGGTTTTCCAGAAATGCATGAGGACCTTTGCCCAAATTCACGTAAAAGAAGGTAACATTAGTAATTTTCAATGTCAAGATGCAAAAAATACATGACATAAACTTCCACAGAAAAAACAACAGTGGAGAATCTCTGAAGAAGACTTAATAAGAAAAACTCTATAAAAAATCATATCACTTTTCTTCATTATTGGAATCCATCAATAATCATAGAAAATCTAATATGGTTACAAGAAACTCAATACCAAAAGAAGAAATACAACAGAAAATCATTTAAAAAGAATAGCAAAATCCTGAAAGTCAGAAGAAGCAACAAGTTGAAAATTCAGTTACAAAATATCTAACTGAATCAGTTACAAATTCCTAAAAGTTCTAACAGAAGAGTTCCAGAAGCTTCAGGTTCACCTTTCCCTATATAGCAGGCCACACTCACCATTGATTGGGGCTGGATTCTAAAAAACCCCATTCAGAAACGTCTTCTTCGGATTCATTTTCAATCCACATTCATCTTTCTTCACGATTCCTTTCATCTTCATCAACACCTTCTCATTCCAATATTTTCACCACCTTCTGCATTCTTCTTTCTCATTCACTCATCAAATTCATGCTCCACTCATCTCATTCTTTCCTGTGCTCTGAATCTCTTCATTTTGATCCTCTCTGAACTCTCTTATCTTCATACATCTCCATCGAAACCTGTAACCTCCTTCATCTTCATCGCACAGGAATTAACATTAACCTGAAAATTCATTTCATAACACAATAATCAAATGGCGTAACGTATAGCATCAATCACAACAACAGAAGCATAAGTGATTCGAAGTCAAGAAGGTGAGTCAAAGAAAGCATACCTAAGTGTTGCGTTTCCGTTGTTGATTAAGTGTAACACCCCAAATTTACCCTCTTCTTTTTAAGCATCATCATCATACCATAATCATCATAAGCATATCATATCCTTGACATATTTGCATGGAAAGATGAGGCATAACATTCTCATGACCTAGCATTAGGCATATGATCATCTGTGGAGGGATTTGAAGCATTTCAAGCTACAAAAAGATGCCCAATGGATTTTCTCAAGTCCTAGGAGGAGTCTACATTACATTCACAAGCTTAAGATCATTCACAAAAGCCCAGGAAGTTGGAGGATCATTAGGGAATTCAAGCTAGGGCAAAGCTCCTACACAATGATCCCAAATTAGGGTTTGAGTTTCAAGCATGAAAACTTTGTGACTTTAGCCTTTTCATTTGGACAAAGTCTTTCATATGATAAGAGGATCCTAGGGATGAAATTTGGTGAGAAAATTCCTTGTGGAAGTCAGGTATTTCTTCAGTTGCTTGTAAAAGAAGAAATTGGTCAACTGTGCATTCTAGAAGTCAACTGTGAGATTTCAAAGGGTCCAACCCTATTTTTCTAGTCAACAGATGTTCTTATAACATTAGAAGAGGTTTGGAAAGACTAAAGATCAAGAATCAAGAGGTTTTGAGGTGTTTTGCATTTTTGGCATGTGATTGGTCATGGAAGTTTCTAATTTTGGCAACTTTTTGCCCTAATTTTCAAAGTCACATAACTTGGTGAAAAAAGCTTCAAATGAATTACCACCAAACATGAAAATTGAAGATTAAAGTCTCCCATTTTTAAAAAGTAAAAGTACTTTTTCATAGCCCTCATGGTTTGTGAGACAGGCCCTTCGAAAATCTCTTGAATTCTAGGGCATGACATGAATTTCAAGCCTCCTCCAAATGCAAAACCTCATGAAACTTGTTTTTAAGTGGTGTTATGGACAAAATAAGATTATAGTTCTTCAAGGCAATGCATGAGAAGAATTGTTGCCCAAGGAAACAAACAAATTCGTGCATGAGAGGTGGTGTATTTCACAAGAGGCAAATTTGCATAATCATTCACAATGCATGACTCAAGCATCCATGGGCCAAGATTAAGCCACTTATGGATTGGTGAATAAAGAATGATCAGTATGTGAGAGGAGAGAGGGAAGTGCACAAGCCAAGCGTTCTATCACACAACTCTTGCTAATTTGTAATTTCATTCCATTCACACTGACCTCACGTGCATTTTTCTTCATTCTCTCAGCATTGAACATATGCATGATATAAAAGAGAATTAGGGTTTCCATTTGCTGAGATTCACCATATTTCTCTCACTTGAAGGTTTTTTCATCTCTTGCATTTATCATCGAATCACTCTCTACACTCACTCATTGTCAAAACCATTTCCATATTCTTCATCCTTGAGAGTTCAGGATCAATAATCCATACCTCATTCAAGCTAGTTCTCAGAATTCCATACTTTGCCATTTCAGTGCAAGCTGCTTCAGATTCCTAGATCCAGTTGCTTTCAAGGCTTTAGTTGCATTTATTTTGCAACTAGAGTATATTTGGAGTAGATTGGCAGCTCTTCTTGGCTTCTCTCAAGCTATTTCCAGATCTGCAGATCTCAGGTTAGCATCAAAGTCTCAGATCTAGAAATGAAATTGGTTGTGCTCTTTGTGATCTACACGTTTGGCTGATGATGTTGATCTGTTTAGATTGAAAAAAGATCATGAAATGAGCTTGATATGTTGATATGAAGTTGGTTACATAAATCTGTTTGTCTTCGATCTAGATTATTCTTTAATTTATTGTGAATTTGATTTCTATATTTGGACTCAGCATGAGTTGTTTGTTTGTTCTGGAGGTTTTGAGTGACTTCTGTGGTGGTTTGTTCATCATGTTGAATTTTCCGATGCCGGAGCTAGGGCTCCGGTCACCAGATTCTGGAAACAATTCAGGTGGAGAAGATGATGTTGTGAGCGTTGGATTGCTTGATCTGAATGGTTGTATTGTTGCCAACGCTTTAAAAAGGGAGGGTCTCCCTCACGTGGCTTATGTTCTCACAATAATGCTGGATGCGTGACATTCCATGGTAGTTACCGTATGCGTGCAATGAGGTGTATTGTTTGGTTTGACTTGTTTAAGTTGGTTGACCCAATCCCATGCGTACATTTGATCCTCTAGCTCTTGTTTTTCCCTATTTTTCCTGAATTTCGATGATAATTATTATGAACTGCGCTGGACCATTGGGCCTCAATTGCTATACGTCCCCCCTTGTTTTAAAGCCCAATGAAAATGAATTGATTTCACTTGCTGAATGCACCCCCTGGCCTGATTTCTTTATTTTAGTTCTTTTAATTTTCATTTTTATTTTCAGTTTGCTTTTCAATTTTTAAAAATAGTTTTAGGTCATCAAAAATTACAAAAAGATTCAGGAATGATTCTTTTAGTTTTCTCTAATTTTTGGTATTTTTATTTTTCATTTATTTTTAATTGTCACGCAGAAATTAATTGTCTCATTTAATTAATTGATTTTATTTCACTTTGAAGCATGCTGACTTGCTCATTTTCTATCTTGATCATTATTTTGAATTTTTAGGTGATTCTTTTTGCTCTGGATTCATGATGAGACGTAGTTTATTGGTGATTTTTGTTCTGATTTTTAGCATTTTGTTTAATTGATTTTGGTCTCTAACTTGTGCCTAAAGCTTTCTAACCCTAATCCATGTTTGAACTTTTATTTGAATTGTTAAGTTTCTGATTATGATCCCCACCTTTTGGCATGTTGATATGATATGATTAAAGATCACTTGTGCAAGTTTGTGGAATTTTTTCATGTATACTTGAATTGATTTGAATTTTTGTTCCTTACTTGTCCCTTGTTGGTTCTTTTGGGTCATATGTTCACTCCGTAGCTTAGAAGGGCACTTGTGCCAACTTCTTCAAGTGGTTTAGGGCCATCTTAGGTTGTTGATACCCCTCTGGTCTTGAGTTGTGGTTTGTGCCTTGAGAAAGTTTGTGTTTGGTTGCTCTTGAAGTTCTTCCACACTTATGCATGCTCACTTCATTTCCTTTGCTTATTTCTTCTCATGATGTGAATGTTTGACTATGTGCACTTCTTCTCTCCATCTTACATGTTCCTTAGGCACTTTTCTAACATGTTAGGGTTCTGGTCTTGAACTTTGTGGTTTTGCTTTGACTATTTTTTTTTTGTATCTTCTCATGTTCACTTGGTTTTGTCATGGTGATTCATAATGCTTCATGTTGAGTTGTATAATTCTTTTCTCATTCTTGTGCTTTGAGTTTGCATTTGGCATTTGTGTTTACGATTTCACTTCTGGTTGTGTGACTTTGGTTTGGCATTATGTTCATTTTGTGTTGCATTTATGCTTGTGTCACTAACCATTTTATGGGCTTTGGTAAGTGAGAGGTGTGGATGTGATTCCCACATCTCCAAATCTTATCTCTTCTCTTCTCTTTTCTTTATTGATACTATTATTGTGATGGGCTTAGGCCTTACTTCCTCCCTTTTCTATTCTTCTTTCTTCTCTTTCTTTTCCTTTATCCTCTTCCTTTAGGATAGTAAACCTCACTAACCTAGGATTACCTTTGCATGATAACATTAGGATTCATTAGTCCCCCATTAGACTTTTACCTTTGTGATCCTTTTGTTTCTCTTCTCTTCTCATCTCAAAACCCAAAAGAAGACACTTGATAAATATTGAAGTGATATCTTGAGCAATAGCCTTATCCCATGAGACACTTGTAGTCTTCCCATCTTGGGATAGTACAAGCTTGTCTTGTGATGTACAAGTCTGATCAGGATATCATCTTCACCCAGAAAATCATAAAAAACACTTCTTCATTGTAAATACAAAAAACACTTAATAAGTTAATGAGTTAGTGAGCTTAAGCCCTAATCTCTGGATTCAAGTTTTGGGGATTTTCTCCTTACTTGAGTGTGCTTGTTCTATTATTCCATCTTGGAATGTAGTGACAAGTACACATTCCATGGAAAAAAGCTTGAGTTCACTTCCTTATGGCACACTCATAAAAAGCTTCTAAATAACACAAACAAACAATAAGCATCTCTCCTTTGGGGCTTCTTTTCTCATCTCCTTCGCTCCGTCCGCGAACTTGCTCATACTTGTCACTTTGCAAGATGGTTACGCACTCGTCGTCCGAGCCTGCAACACCTGAGCATTGACATAGGAAGTTTATGCCTTAAGACACAAGCAATCTTTTCCACCCCTAGTTAGGGGAACTACGGCGACTCTGATCCTCATTGTCCATATGAGGTACGTAGGCAGCGGGGTAGGGCCCGTTCGAGCATACTCTTTATTTTCCCTACATTTCTCCTTCTCATTTCTTATTTAGTTCCCTTTTTGTTTCTTTTATCCAGTTCAGTTCATTTTCTTTGCAGCAGCTTTCATTCCTCCACCCTTTGAAACAGTTTCTTTGCAAGCGTGGATCCCGTTGGGTACGGCGGACGATCTGGGTGCTAATACCTTCCCAGGTCGTAACCGACTCCCGAACTCAGTCTCTTTGGTTCGCAGGACCCGTGTCCTTCCTTTTCTTTTCTTATGGTTTGTGCAGCATTACCATTCCCGTTCCTTCGGGATAAAAATGCCTGGCTGGCGACTCTACCTCTTTTCGCGCCACTTTCGCGTTTGTACCAGGATGGAAATCCAGGGAGCGACATTAAGCAAACACAGTGACTCCGCTCCAAACTTCCGCCTATTTCATCATACTCAACAAATCTGAGACAAATTCAACAAGCGCTCACATTTTCATCAAACTGCTAACTGCAAAAAAAGTCAAAGAAACAGATCACAATCTTCAATCATATGCAGAATGCTTTCATCCATAAATAAAAAAATCACAAACCACATCAATCCGAATTTTAACAAGCATTCACAGCCGCTTGCAAACTTGCACACCTACATTAAACGCAAGATTCGAGTGAAATTCATTCAGACGCAAGTTACGAAAAAAGCGAGATTCACAGCAAACGATTTCAATCATAACAAAAAGGAGAAGGCAGAGGAAAATAACAAACCCTAATAATTCTGTAACTTCGATGATCTTCATTGGCCATCCACCGCAACAAAGATCAGCCTATTCGAAAGGGAGTCGTACGCCATCGCTCACATGTCCTCGATCACAGGTTTACAAAATGTTGATTTTGCTTCCGAGTTTGTATTTTTTTCTCGATTCTGAAAGCTCCGATCTCGTAGTTTGATTAGGTTGTAGAGGAATTTAGTTCAGTATTTGGATAGATGAGATAATTTGAGGTAGAGTTAGTGAAGGAAGTTTGAGGTATGGAGAGGGTTCTGCCGGAGTCGACGGTGGCCTTCGTCGTGAACCGTCTTTTCCGACGGCTGCTAGGGTTTGAAGATGAGCAAGAGAAGAGGGGTGGAATACATTGCATTAGTGAGAGGGATAAATGTTTATGTGTCTTCTAGTTTTTGAAAAAAGGAACTCATAAAGAACAATAACTCCACCGCCCAAATCAGGAAGGGGATAAGGGTTAGGTTGAGTGGTCCACTCCGGCGGTGACACTTGTCACCGTCCGGTAGGACCACTGGATTTCACTAAATAGCGATCACACGTGCTTCATCCTACAATAGCAACTGTGTTCTTTCGATCATAGCCGTAAGATGATTTCCCATATTGATCAGGCGGATGGGATTTCTTCTACAAGTCAACAAAGTTGACTGAAAGGTACACCATATACACCTCCAGGCTTTCCAGCGTAGTGGGCCTAAGGTGTTTCTATTTACACCCCTGTTTTCAGCCCATATGTTATTGTTAACTAATTATTTCTATTTTCACCTCCCTCCTATTTCCTTTCTTTTTTAATTTTCTATTTTAATGCTTGTTCAATTTAAATCAATAAAAAATACCAAAAAGCATAATAAAATTCCCCAAAAATTATAGTAGTCTTTTAACTCAATTTAGAACCTTTCCACATTTTTACTTTCAGAATTTTGTCATTTTTCAATTTAATTTCGATTTTTCATTTAATTGCTTTTATATTGAATTCTCACATGGACACATAATTTTGTACATTTTATTTCTTTCACTTCCTTTAATAGTTTTGGCCCATTCTTTTTGCTATGATTAGAGGACAAATAATAGAACTTGGAATAACTTTTGGTATATTTTTTAGGCCGTTTTATCCACTGTTTTGGTAGTGTGGTTTGTGTAAAATTATGATTGAATCTTAGATAAATGTAAGTGACCATTTGACATAGTTAAACTTTGAATATTTAGGAGATTTTTTAACACAATATTATAGTCAGGTTAGAGACCCTATGGAATTAATTTCATATTTTTTCCAGGACTTGTGATATTTTTGTCATCTTAACTCATTTCCATCATATTGTTGCATATGCATCTTCATTTCATTTACTAATATTCTCTTTTTGTGTAAGGTATTTTTCGAGGATTCGCATATGGAATTGGATTATGTTTATTATGCCTCGATTATATTTTTGTGGTTTGTACTTTGTGATGTAATAGCTTAGAACTTTTATGCTTGTATAGTTCTCATAATTAGGCTAGAAAAGATAAAACGAAGCGTTAGATAACCAAATCTCAAAAATTAAATAAATAAATACTCGATCCAACCTTGAGTAAAATTTCAAATAAATAAATAAAGTTTCATGTGACTTTAGGATTCCTTGATTACCATCGTTCCACTCCATTACACCAAAAGCAAGCCTTGTATGTTGCACACCATAAGTCGTGCGTCTCAGCACCATGCAATCGACCCACCCGATCCATCGTTCCATCTCACTTACAATTCATACACGTTTTTACCAACCATGATCTAGGAGGACCTCATTCAATTACTTTCTTCATACTCGTTTTTTCTTTATGATTTGTATCCTTAGGTAGATTTAATCTTTCAAACCTCACTAACCATAGGTCATCTTTAAACTCAACTAACTTAGGGTTATGTCGTAGTCTCCCTTTAGAGTTTTTTTCCTTTCCACTTGAGTCTCACTTCTCATCTTGAAGAAAAATCAAATTACTTAATAAAGGAAAATGTGTACAATGAGCCACGAGCCTTAAGCTATACAGGAAATGACTAGTGAAGGTCTCCTTGACTCTTCTAGGATACTTTACAAACGTTCCATTAGGGGTGATCTTGGAAAGTATTTGCTCCCATATCATAGTCTTTAGTGTTGTACATGCGATAAACATAAAGTCAAAACACTTCTTATAAAAGACAATAAACCAACAAGACATCACGTCTTCTCTTCTCATCATACTCTTTGCGGACGAATGCGACTTGCCTCGATAGTTCAAACAGCGATACGGTAAACACCCTCGAGTCAGAGCCGGTAACACCTGAGCTAGAGCTATGGCAACGTCATCGTAAAAAAACACATACACGTTTCCGCCTTAGTTAGGAGAACTACGTCGACTCTGATCCTTATTTTCCCGATGAGGTACGTAGGCAGCGGGGTAGGGCCCGTTCGAGCACATTCTTTATTTTCCCTACATTTCCCCCTTTCTTTTCATTCTCTTTTCCAATTCCTTTTCTCATTTCAGTTCCAGTTCCAGTCAACAGTTTTATTCAGTAGCATTTTTATTTCTCACCCTTGAAGAAAAACAAGCAAGCGTGGATCCAGTCGGGTACGGCGGACGGTCTGGGGTGATAATACCTTCCTAGGTCGTTACCGACTCCCGAACCCAGATCTCTGGTTTGCAAGGCCTCGTCCTTTCCTTCTTCCTCAAGTTTGTGCAGCATTACCTTTCCTGTTCCTTCGGGATAAAAATGCTTGGTTGGCGACTCTACCTTTTCCGCGCCACTTTCGCGTTTGTACTATGATGAAAATCCCGGGAGCGACAAATACCAACTCTCCTGCTCTAGCTTTTATGATGTAATCATCTGTCTTTTCAATCTTGGTCATGTGCTCGATCCGGAGCTTCTCTAACCTCTCATTGTCCAGACGACTATCATTCCTCTCCCAGAGGGTCTTCTTCAAAGCTTCAGAGAGCTGAGTATTCCTTTCCTTCAACTTCTCAAACTCCTCTAAGCTGACAGTAGCTGCAGGCTCTACTGCTGATCGTCCAAGTACATCCTCTAGGGTGAATGGCATGCGGGTGATCTATCCCCTGATACGTGACCAATCAAGATACTGAGCTGAATTTATGTTGTTGCACTTGCCAAGAATAGTTGTCCCCTTAGTCTGAATATTGTCCGAAGCCCAGGTTGCTTGTTTGGCAATGGCAAGGTTATGCTGAATGTTATAATAGAGGGTTTCTGTCAAGTATTTCTCTCTTGGTGGATGTACCAAGGCATACCCTAATTGCCTTTTGAAAAGCAAAGGATTGTAGTTGATGCAACCCTTTACTCCAATCAGGGGTACATTGGGATACTGCCCATAGCTGGTGATGATATCTTTTCCCTTAGTGATCTGAGTACACCATCTGATGTCTTCTGATGTAAGGGCAATCATTCTCTTAGCCCAGTTCCTTGGCTGATGAGGATTTAAGAAAGCGTCTGACTTCAACAAGTGCCTCAATAACCAACAGTAGAAGAGAGGTGCACATCATCTGACTAATCTTCCCCTATGCTTCTCATTCCTTTGATGCACTAAGTAGTAAAAGTCCCCAAGCAAGGTAGGGACTGGATTCTTCAACAGGAAAAGGTGGATAACACTCTTGCTTACAAACTTGGGCTCGTCTGCAAACAAGATGACTCCATATATGTTGAGGGCCAGAAGAGCACAAACAGTGTCCAACTTCCCTGCTGCAGCATGAAGGGTGGCCTGAGTAACCAAGAAGTCCAAATAAAGGCCTGGGATTCCAGCCTTTGTGGTCATATTCTGGTCAATGAAAGTGGACTCCAAGTGCAAATCCCTAGCTACATCTTCATTCTTGGGAGCAGTCATCTCAGGGTTGAAAGGAATCCCTCTCCTGATGGGGACACCTAACAACATAGAGAACTCTTTCATCAAAGGTCCCAACTGAAAATCTGGGAAAGTGAAACATCTGAGTGGAGGGTCATAGAACTGGAGACAGGTGTGGATCATGCTCCTCTGTGACGCATCCAGGTCCATGATTATGTCCATAATGCCACCATAATGTTCCCTGAATAAAGGGACATGATCAGGAGTGATGAGTTCCTACATCTGCCTGATGCCTGTCAAAGTGGGCTCAAAGAAATGATAGGTGATGTTGCTCTTCCTGGACGGGTCCATGCTGTCAATGGATGCTGATGAAGAAGACTGAGGATAACTGCTGATAAAGGCAACTGAAGAAGATGCTGAGGAAGAGTCTCTGATGAAGATAGCTGGTGAAGGTAGCTGATTCAGATAGCTAAAGGAATCTGAGCAGTAGAACGGGTCAAAACCAAACCAAAGACAAGATGCGGATACCCTGTAATACAAATAGACAAATGTTAAATGATGCAAATTGATGTATGCAGAATGATATTGTCGCTCCCCGGATTTCCATCCTGGTACAAAAGCAAAAGTGGCGCGGAAAAAGAATAGAGTCGCCAGCCAGGCATTTTTATCCCGAAGAACGGGAATGGTAATGCTGCACAAACCATAAGAAAGAAAGAGGAAGGACACAGGTCCTACGAACCAAAGAGACTGAGTTCGGGAGTCGGTTACGACTTGGGAAGGTATTAGCACCCAGATCGTCCGCCGTACCCGACGGGATCCACGCTTGCAAAGATAACTATTTCAAAGGGTGAGGGTATGAAAGCTGCTGCAAAAGAAAATAAACTGAACTGGAAAGAAACTGAGAAAAGAACTGAATAAGAAAACAAAGAGAAAAATGTAGGGAAAATAAAGATTGTGCTCGAACGGGCCCTACCCCGCTGCCTACGTACCTCATCTGGACAATGAGGATCAGAGTCACCGTAGTTCCCCTAACTAGGGGTGGAAAAGATTGCTTGTGTCTTAAGGCTTGAACTGCCTATGTCAATGCTCAGGTGTTGCAGGCTCAAACGACGAGTGCGTTACCGTCTTGCAAAATGAAAAGTAGGAGCAAGTTCACGTACGGAGCGAAGGAGATGAGAAAAGAATTCCCGAAGGACAGACGCTTATTGTTTGTTTGTGTTTTTTAGAAGCTTTTATGAGTGTGTCACAAGGAAGTGAACTCAAGCTCTTTTCCATGGAATGTGCACTTGTCACTACATTCCAAGATGGAATAATAGAACAAGCCCACTCAAGTAAGGAGAAGATCCCCAAAACTTGAACCCAAAGATCAGTGCTTAGGCTCACTAACTTGTTTACTTATTAAGTGTTTTGATATTTACAAATGAAGAAGTGTTTTTAAGCTTTTCTTTTATGAAGAAGATACCTTGATCAGACTTGTGCATCACAAGGTAAACTTGTACTATCCCAAGATGGGAAGACTACAAGCATACCTCATGTGATAAGGCAATGGATCAATGCATCACTTCAAACTTATTAAAGTGTTTTTTAGAGTCATGAGATGAGAAGAGAAGAAGAATAAAAAAGGATCATAAAGGTAAAAGCTAACGGGAAAAGTCTAATCCTAATATTCACATGTTCGGATGGTCCTAGGTTAGTGAGGCTCACTATCCTAATGAAGGAGAAGAAAAGAAGAAGATGAGAGGAGAAGCACCATGGTGGCCTAAGCACACCTCAAGTCGAGAACGAGATAAAGAAGATGAGTAAGAAATAAGATAAAGAGATGAGAATGCGATATGAAGAAGAAATAAGATGAATAATGAATAAGATAAGGAGATGAGAATGCGATACGAAGATAATCAAACTATGTACAAACAGAGCCTACACCAGTAGGACTTCCAGATGCAACAGTGTGCAATAAGTAAAAAACGGGCCTCAGTGGTACCTAACGGAGAAGGTCCGTTGCCTCTTCAATGTGTGCACAGAAAAACTCAGGAATATCTCAAATCAGTAAGCCAGGTAAGATGAAGGTATTGATCAAATAAAGCCAAATCCCCAAGCAAAAATAATCTAGGTCATAAGCTCCTGATAAGGTGCACTCCTCAAGCAAATACCACAATCCAAAGTCTCAGGCAAGCTCAAAGCAATCAAGGCACAGTGACACAGGAAGCCAGAATCAACACCGAGAATAGGTCTATATGAAATTAGGTGCTAAGTGTCATCTGCATCAAGGATCTCATAAGTCCAGACAAGATTAATCACAAGGCCCACATCGAGCAACATCTGTCATCATCGAGGTCAAGCAAATAAGCTTATAAAATATCAAAATAAAACCAATATCAAATAATAATAATAATAAAAAAAACTATTAAACCTAACTAATTAAAAGAACTAAGAATTAAGTTATACTAAGATTAATAATAAAAATTAACCAAAATTAATATACAAAACTTTATACTAAAATCTTTAACAAAAATTATTTAAAAAAACAACAAGATAAAAAAAAGGGAATCTAATTAAAATGAGAAATGAGAAAAGGGAAAAGATTAAACAAAAGGGAGGGGGGTCCAGAACGGAATCAGGCGATGCTGATAGAAGATTTGGTGGGCTTAAGCCCGATCCACACAGCTAGTCGCTGGTGGGGTGCATCCACTGCAAATGGTGGTAGGACTAGCAATTCAACGTGGGCTTAAGCCCAATAACAACACATATGTCTTCTTCCCATAAAACGACCTGAGGAAAGAAAAAAGAAAAAAACAAAACCATTATTGCATAAATAAAACAAAAGGAAACAGGGCTTCATCGAATCACTCCTTCTCTCCTCAAATCAAACAACATTGTTCTGGGTTTCTTTTCTCGAAACAAAATCGATGCGGCATCACTCTTCACCGTCAACGAAAACAACAACCGACCCCGGTCCCAAAGATCCGTCCATCAAACACGAACCGCGAGAAGGTGGTAAGCACCGTCGCATCCTCACGGCAGAAGCTCCTAAATGCTATGTCCCGTCATCGAATTTCATCACTCTCGTTGATTTTCTCATCAACCAGAACCGCTCAGAGATCTGCCGCCGTCGACACTCTCTCGGTGCGCTTGCCTCTATTTCGACGCAGATCTGGTTCTTTGCTTTATCACTTTGTCTTCTTCTTTTTTTTTCCTGTAGTTTTGGGTCTGAGGTACTCCTCTTCTACTCCTTCTGTTTTGTTCTATTGATTGAAGATGGTTGGTGTTGTTGTGATGTTAATGAGTGAGGCTGATGTAGGTTTGCGTTGTTGTTGAGGATGAAGATGGATGGTGGTGGTTTGATGAAGAGTGAGGTTGATTGGTGTTGTTGATTGAAGTTTGGAAAGTGTGGTTTAGGATGAAGGTTATGGAGCTGTTATGGTGGTGAGTCGAAAAAAAGTTCACAGGTTGTTCTGTTTTTGAAAGTGAGTAAGTTGGAGGTGGAAGGTGTTAGTGAGCTGAGGTTCGCAATTGTTTCGATGAGGCAATTCTGGAAAGGGAAACAGAGGGTTGAGTGGTGAAGGTTGATGAAGGTTGGTGAAGGTTTAAGGGGGTGTTTTGGAGGATGATTGAGGAAGAGCTTATTTTTTAGTTATTTTTTCTGTGTTGATGAAGAAGTCTCTCGAAGAGGCTTGCTGATTTCTGTTTTCAATTGTGCTGGTCTGAATATGAAGGAGGGAGCATGAGAGTGTGTGACGCGCGGAAAATGAAGAGTGATGATCGCCCATTTGCGTGAATTTTCTTTTTCTGTTATTTGTGTGTGATGCAGGCCCAAAAAAGTGAATTGTTGTGTGCGTTTTGTGCGTGTGTATGGTGAGTGGCTTATGGCAAAATTGGTGAGGAAATCCTTTGGTTGTTACTGTGTGCATTTGTTACGAAATCTCTTTTGGAAAAAAATGGAATAATTCTTGTTGGTGTGTAGTGTGAGGCGTGTGGGGTCCGAGTGAGCTGGCCATATTGGTGCAATGATTTTCCTCATAAAAAAAGTACTGGCTGAAAGAAGTTTATGAGTGGAAATAAAAAGAGTGGGGCCTGTTAATGGTATATGTAACTTTGATCTTTTTTTTTTGTATTTTGCTTCATGATAAGCATAAAACAATGTAATGGGTCTTTTAGTATTTGAGGGACTTTATTTGACTATGATATGGACATGGGCTTTGGCTAGAAAAACAAAGGACTAATAAAAATAAAAATAAAATGGATTTGGAAATTGGTTTGTAGAAATGAATATGGATTTAAAGAAAAGGTATGGATTAAAAAGAAAATATGGATTAAAAGGATGAGAGTCACGACTAATGGAAAGAAACGGTTAAATGAATTTTTTGGAAAAACTAGAAATTGTCTAATTGAGTTTTATCGAATAATAAAAAAAAGGGTAGGTGAATGGATGGAAGGTGGATAAGAAATGGATAATTGATTTACAAGTCGGAATATGGACAAAACAAATAAATGACGAACTTCAATGATCCCACAACTTGGCTGAATTTAATCCCACCACTACACCAAAACCTTTTTTATTAATCTCTGACAAAAAATGAATCGCATAAACTACTAAACCATTCGCCACTGAAACCACGGTCATCTGAATTAATCATCTTCTGAGCTTCTGGCCAAATGAATTCTGATTTTGAAATTAAACTCCAAACCAACCATCGCTTGATAATTGATGAATTTCGCACAACACAACTTGGCCTTGGGCTCACACTGATTGAGAAACCAACTCTAAAACAAACAATTTACACCTTGAGAAAACCTCTGGATATGCTGTGGATATGAGAATAGTCTGATAACTTGATGAAACAGAAATCCATGGTGGTGAGCCAAAGGAAACAATGAATAGCTTTCAGACGTGAAATCCTTTATTAGGGAAATAAACCCTAATTCCTCAGATGACGCTGATCCCATGTCTCAGGAGCCAATGCAAATGGTATGCAAAATGCGTATGAATGCAAAACAAAAAGCGGACAAAGATAGAATAACCAGAGGGCAAATTTAGGGTGTCTACAGCTACCCCTATTCAATCAGTTGTTAATCCGAAAAGGATGAAAGCAACGGTTATCAGACTTTCAAGATAAACAGTGATTGAATACCAAAAAGACCCTGAAATTTGCACTCTGACGAAGAATGAAACACTGGGAAATAAACCTAACCAGATGACGCTCTGGGGATAAGAAAGGGAGGAAAAGCAGATGAGCTTCTTCCAAGTTGTAACTGATATCTGGAACAAGAACATGTTGACAAATGAGTCTTCAAACAATCCTGTGACGCCAGGAGCTGGACACGAGTCCTCAAACACTACAAGAACACAATCTGAGATAGACGAGTCTTCAAACAATCTTGTGACGCCAGGAGCTGAACATACGAGTCCTCAAACTGCATGAGACAGACGAGTCTCCTTCGGATTTACCTGTTACGCCAGGACCGGTAATGCACTTAAGTCTGTGGGATAGACATGCAATCAAGGTAGACGAACCTTCTTCATATATTATCCGTGGATATATGGTATAAGACAGACGAGTCTTCTTAGCAAACCTGTGACGCCAGGTGCAGCAACAATGGTAATTGGTGCCTGAGACAGACGAGCCTCCTTCGGATTTACCTGTTACGCCAGGACCGGTAACCATTTTGACATTAATTCCCACTGTCAGGATTTTAAACCTCTTCAATACAGACGAGTATTGGATGATCATCAAGAGAACACAGACGAGTGTCAAAAGTCAATGATACAAACGAGTATTAGACAATGATCTAAGAAACACAGACGAGCGCTTCAGGCAATGATACAGACGAGTATCAGCAACTGGTATAGACGAATACCAGAAATTCAAACACAGACGAGCATTTGAAGCAGCAATAGAAGAACCAGCAAATCCACCCATACAGATATAGGCATGACACAGACGAATGCTGGGGATGATATAGATGAGTATCCACAAATATCAGGCATACCAGACACAGACGAGTGTTGGAAAGTTGCAGACGAGCAACAATTGAAATACATATCAAGGCACAGACGAGTGCAGCAAAGGATCCAATACCAAACACAGACGAGTGTTGGGAGTTGCGGATGAACAACAGCAAATATAAGGCATCACAACACAGACGAGTGTTGGAACTTGCAGATGAGCAATAACATATGAGATATCACAACACAGACGAGCATTTGAAAAGTTGCAGACGAGCAACAACATATGAGCCATCAAACACAGACAAGTGTTGGGGAAGTTGCAGACGAGCAACGACAAATATCATAGCAGAACACAAACGAGTGTTGAAAATTGCAGACGAGCAACAGCAACTGATATCACCAAACACAGACGAGTGTTTGAAATTGCAGACGAGCCAAATCAATGTAATCATAAACCACTGATGGGGAATGCGAACGAGCAATACCAAAGGAACAACACAGACGAGTGTTGAAAGATGCAGACGAGCATCAAAAGAGCAATAAAATGTCACTGCTGGGGAAAACTCCGCTTTGGGATAACACAGACGAGTGTTGAAGATTGCAGACGAGTAACAAACGAATGCCTGATTGGCAGCAAGAGTTACAACTCTGCAGGGGAAGACAAGTCAGGAGGTCTGGATACCCCACTCTAACAGGGGTGATGAATACCTGACTGTATTATCAAATACCCAAAAGTATGGCAACTTCGCTGGGGAATATTTCACTGACGGGAGTGAAAATCAAATTTGAACTCTGTGGGGAAAGATCATCTTCAGACTCGACTGGGGAAGATGCTTTGATTAGATAACCCTTATTGGGGAGAGAATCCTGACAATTCTAACTTTGTGGGGAAGTCATGCGTTCAGCTGCCTGCTGAGAATACTTCACTGTGGAAAGGCGACTCTGCTTGGGGATGAGAACAAATCAATTAGCCTTGGAATCCTGTTGGGGATATCATCTGCTCTAACTCAGCTGGGGGAATGTCAACCTTCTGACATGGTTGAGAAAAAGATTTGGTAATACTCTGCTGAGGAGAAACTTTGCTGGAGAATCAAAATAAGCCGAAATATGCCCCAAGTATGGTATGACGACTGTGTTGAGAAAATATGCCAATGGAAATTGGACTTTGACTGAAGAATACCAACTCTTCGCGAGGAAACCTTTGTCGATTGAAAGAAAATTCTTTGCTTGGGGAAAAAATAAACTTCCAATTCCCTGCTGGGAAAATAAATACCAGACATTCCTTGAAAAGCTGCATACTGATTATCAAGAGTGCACAAGCATCCCTTTACTCTTCAAATTGCCTCAGATTGCATCGTCTACAAAAAGATCGCCTTTAGAGGATTTTACAGAAGACCTAGCATCCAGAATTGCCCCAGTGTCTTCAAACTCTCGCAGAAATCAGACGGATCCTGAGATAACTTCCCCAGATTGCGTCTTGCAACGAATCTGCCCCACACAAAGAGAAAACAGAAACCATGCATTATGCAAATGCAATGCAAATGATGCAAGATGTAGATGTATGCTCATGATGCTTAGGATATGATAATACAAGTCACGGGAGATGAAACAAGGATGGTTGGGCGGCCGGGGCCAGGTTGATAGAGATTTTTGGTTACCAAGTAAATGGACTTTGAAGGTGAAGTACCAGACGAGAACCGATTTATTAAAGGTAGGCCAATAGACGAGAACTGATGGGCAAAGAATAAGTCGTCAGACGAGAACTGACTCCTTGGGTGATCATTGTCAAACGATAATTGACTCTGAAAAAGAATTACTACCAGACGAGAACTGGCGTTAAACAGGTTAAATGAAAAGGTGACCAGACGAGAACTGGTTAAAGGATTCGCCTACCAGACGAGAACTGGTATTTGAAATTGGTTTGCCGGACGAGAACTGGACTTTGGGTTTGTCTGCCAGACGAGGACTAGACTGTGAGATGTCAAGAAGTTGGGGTTACGAGGCCCTGAGTATGAGATCTGATGATTGCGGGGTTATGACCAATGCAATTACGATGCGTATGCTCTAAATGCTCGAGCGACACGACATGAATGATGTATGCAAATGATTTATGCAATGCTTATGAAAAGCTCCCGAGGTGGGAAGAAAGGTCTTAGTGACAAGGCTTCTGGTTGAGAAGGGTGACAAAGGCGAGGGTGGGTAACACGATTTCCCGATACTCGTCTTGAACTCGAAGATCACTGATATAACTGGCTCTGTGTAGCCAAATTTTCCCCTGTTGGGTGAGTCTCTGAACAGACTGTCACGGATTATCCAATTCCTGGAATAGCAGACTTGGATGCTCGAGGAGGATTGCATCTAGTGAACTCTGGAAATGTTCTTCCCCGGTATGAGCGTGGAAGCGACTCGACTCATTCTGACTGAGCATTGGAAGAATTCATCCTTGGTCAACAGGAAATCCGGGTGGCCTGCCCCTGTTTGGCAGACTCAGCTCTGTACAACTGACTTTGAAAGATGTTCTTCAATGAACTGAAGCTATGGAGCTCAATTTACACTGACAAATTCCTTGGCCGACAAAACCACTGGATAACATGCCCATGATTCATAGGCCTACAAGATGCTCTTGATTCTGGTCATCATTGTTGAATAATCGAGTTCTCCTCTGATTTCTCTTTGTAGGAACTTCCCTGGTGTCACAGACTGACTTGCAATTAAAACTGCTCATTCACAAATGGTAATTTTAATGCAGTGCACATGCAAGTTTTGAAAATTCGCTTACTTGAATGCTGTGACAGTGTGAGACGAATGGACCATTAGTCCAAACGTAGTGCTGAGTTAGCAAATCGTAGGAGTCAGTTTACGCAACCTTGTCGTAGTATGCTTTCAGAATTGAACCCGATTCAATTAGGACTTTCAAGGGTTATAACGTGGTCTAGTTCACGGTTTTAGAAAGAAAGATTTATAGCTCAAAGTTTATATGTGCCCACCCATTCTCCTTGATGTTCTACAGTCCTATGTTCAGCTAATTCGACATGAGCGTCCGCCTCTCGGAAGGGCTTTGTAGTGGTTGAGGAACCAATGACGTTGACACTTTAAGCACCAATGAGGTTTCTTGGAGTAACAGTCACCCCTTCTGACTTTGTGTCTGGTCACACGACTTTGTTCTAATGGAACTTTTTCTTTCTGATTTTTATTCCCTAACTTTTGCCTGGACTGATTCCTTATTTTGAAAATTTTTCCGATTTTGAAATCCAGCGGGATGCCCTAAATTTTGCCTAAGTCATCTGTTTTTTTCAAATTTTTTCGACTTAGCGGGCTTTATTTCTTTTTCTTTTTTGCTTTGATTTTTTTTGAACAAATCGTGTGACACAGGCTTGTCATGACTTGCTGAAAGGGTTGACTGCCTCATTCCTTTGTTGGTGAGGGATAACCATTGGGGTTTCACATCTCTTGACCTTTTGAGGTGTACTGAAGAAAAGATAACGGATCCTCGGATGCTCACTCCTTTGGAAATTTGAACGCTCGGTCAAATTAACTGATGACTACCCTGCCCCGGGTTGGATGTGAGGGTTTTTTCCGTTTAGAAAAGAAACTCCTACTTCAAGGCTCAAAGGGGTTGACGAGGGTCTATCTCCCTTATATCTCCGGTGTTTGGGAATTGAAACAATGCATGTACATCGTCAGCAGGTTCTACTCTGAAAAGCATACCTTCAACAATTATGGGTATTCAGTTGTCATCATCCTCCCTCAAACCTGCTAAACAACAGTGAAATAAATGGGAGGTAAATGGATGCAAATTTTTTTTGTTTTTTCAATGCAAGTAAAGAAAAATGAGCGAATGCGACATAATTGATTCAAAAAGTGCAAGATCACTACATTAACATTACTATTTAAAATAACAATTCTTAAAAGACAAGTAGCTGCTAACAGGAAATAAACTACAATGCAAATGATAAAAAGGATACAATAATCACCAGCTTTGATGACATCTTCTCTGAGCCACTAAAATCAGGAGACGCTTCTCCGAAGTCTTTGAATTCAATCAGGTGAGAGGTTGACGTGCACAATCAAGCTTCCTTCAGGGAAGGATATGTACCCCTTGTCGATCAACTATTGTACTTTGGCCTGAAACGCTTTGCAGTCTTCAGTTGAATGCCCCATTGATCCACCATGATAACCACATTACTCATGAGGATTGTACTTTGGAGGGTACGGCTATGATAACGGCTTGAGAGGCTTAGGAGCCACCAATGAGCTCTGGATTAGATGTGGCAAAAGTTCAATGTACGCCATGGGAACTGGATGAAGAGGAGCATTCCTTCTTTCCAGGTTGTTGCGAGGCCTATGATGGCTCTGAAGTTGATCCTTAGGTTTTCGACCATGAGCTTGCAGATTCGGACGAGGAGGATTCCAAGGCTTCTGATATGGTGCTCCGAGCATTGCTTGATTTCCATAAGAGTGTCCAGACACAGGAAACGATGATCTCTGAGAAGATGTTGGTCTAGAATATTCGTTATTAGCCATGACTTCACTGACGTCATACCATTCTTCCCCTTGGGAGCTAACAACAGACTCATCTTCACTAGCTAGGATGTTCGAAGAGTACTGGATCTTTCCACTTTTGAGTAAACTTTCAATACGCCCTCCAACTATCATCAACTCAGAGAAGTTTGACGTCCCAATGCTTCTCATTCTCTCCAAGTACGGACCTTGCAAGGTGCCCACGAACAAGTCAACTAATTCTCTGTCTGAAAGTGGTGGTTGCACTTGGGCTGCCAAATCTCTCCACCGTTGTGCATATTCTCTGAAAGATTCACCAGTTCTCTGAGATAGGTCTTGCAGATGCATGCGACAGGGCGCCATGTCGACATTGTACTGGTATTGCTTTACGAAAGCTCTGGATAAATCATTCCAAGATCGGATACGACTGCTTTCCAAATCCATATACCAACTTAAGGATGCCCCACTCAAACTGTCCTGAAAACAGTGAATCATCAGCTTATCGTTGCGGGCATAAGAAGTCATTTTTCTGGAAAACATCACCAAATGACGCTTCGGGCAACTGACACCAGTGTATTTCTCAAACTTTGGAGTCTTGAAATCTGGAGGAATGACAAGACCAGGCACCAAACACAGGTTTAGAGCATCAAAACCAAAGGCATCAGGATCTGCTAAGGCTTTGAGTTGCTCATGCAACATACGGAACCTTTCACCAGGGTCAAAAGTTGGTGGATCTTTGGCTTTCACAAGAGGGATTTCCCCTTGGATGTTCGGCATAGGGAAAGCAAAGCTCTGATAATTTTTAGTATCAGAAGAAGATGAAGGTCCACCTCAGACAACAGATGGTTCAGGTACACTCTGATTCACGATCGGGGTCTGTACAGGCTGAGCTTGAGTAAGATTATTCACTTGTGGGAGATCCTCATTAGGAGAAAGACCATACAAAGGATTGGTCATCGAGGTGAAACCAGGTGGAAACTCAACACTCTGACGGTTGCTTTCTGACATAGCTATTGACGACTTCAAATATGACTTTTTACCTCTTGATAACTGCTCAGTCAAACGTCAAACAACTTGTCGTCTTCCAACAGTTACCACTTGTTCAAACTGAGTACCGGGAAATCAGCTGGCTGGTCATGGACAAAAGAGGAAGGATGAGCTCTCTGGAAAAAGGATATGCAATGTAGATGCAAATGCAAAATGCAATATGATGATGCAAAAGATGCAAAGACATGGGATCACAGCTGGAAACTTCCTGGAATCTGGAATACTGCCAAGAATCGAGTGTTTGTAACCACAAGATCTCTGTATAATAACCCAAAATAGTAACAGAAAACCAAATGTCAAGAACTTCAGGATCATAGTGACCGAATCAAAACAATAAGACTGCACTGGCAATGATGGTATGCTGAGGTCATGGGTTCCTGCAAACCTGTAAACCCCTCCCAATCTCACTGGTAGGCTCCGGGTCAGACATCACGGACTCTCAAAGCCGAATAGCACTAATACTTTCACCATTTCCGAGAAATTGCTCATGACCAGATCAGGGAATCGGTTTGGCATTATATACTACGCAGGGAGGCCTCAGCTGAGTCCAGGACTCAAGGTCATCCTTTGTGATCCCCAGGTGGGCCCTCGGATGCGAATGGGTTTGCCACAAAATGCAGGCTGCCACTGTCATCACTAAAGAGGGATGTTTCCACAAGGTTCTCAATACTCGGTCCCCAGCTGCACTAACTGTCAAGGTTATGTAATGAGAGAGGAAGATCCCCAAATCAAGAAACTTCCAAGACAATCGCAACCTGGGTGTGGAACTCACTACTACCCCCATGACAAGATCTCATGAGGCCAAAGTGGAACCACTCTAAGTCCTATGGTGCGCTCGAGCCGGGTACTTGGCTCATCTCTCCAGAACAAGTAACACCCATCCCACCAAATAGAAAACCAATCCAGACAGTCCAGTATATATACATGATGCAGTAAATAAAGACTGAAAATCGTAAATAAAGCTGTAAATAAAGTTGTAAATAAACAACAATAAAATACAACAAGCCACAGCAAACAAACATCACCCAATGAAACAGCAACACACAAGCACTAGGAGAGACTCACAGGGGAACCAGAGATTCTGGGTTCGTTCCCCAGCAGAGTCGTCAGCTGTCGCTCCCCGGATTTCCATCATGGTACAAACGCGAAAGTGGCACGGAAAAGGTTAGAGTGATGATCGCCCATTTGCGTGACTTTTCTTTTTCTGTTATTTGTGTGTGATGCAGGCCCAAAAAAGTGAATTGTTGTGTGCGTTTTGTGCGTGTGTATGGTGAGTGGCTTATGGAAAAATTGGTGAGGAAATCCTTTGGTTGTTGTTGTGTGCATTTGTTACAAAATCTCTTTTGGCAAAAAATGGAATAATTCTTGTTGGTGTGTAGTGTGAGGCGTGTGGGGTCCGAGTGAGCTGGCCATATTGGTGCAATGCTTTTCCTCATAAAAAAAGTACTGGCTGAAAGAAGTTTATGAGTGGAAATAAAAAGAGTGGGGCCTGTTAATGGTATATGTAACTTTGATCTTTTTTTTTGTATTTTGCTTCATGATAAGCATAAAACAATGTAATGGGTCTTTTAGTATTTGAGGGACTTTATTTGACTATGATATGGACATGGGCTTTGGCTAGAAAAACAAAAAACTAATAAAAATAAAAATAAAATGGATTTGGAAATTGGTTTGTAGAAATGAATATGGATTTAAAGAAAAGGTATGGATTAAAAAGAAAATATGGATTAAAAGGATGAGAGTCACGACTAATGGAAAGAAACAGTTAAATGAATTTTTTAGAAAAACTAGAAATTGTCTAATTGAGTTTTATCGAATAATAAAAAAAAGGGTAGGTGAATGGATGGAAGGTGGATAAGAAATGGATAATTGATTTACAAGTCGGAATATGGACAAAACAAATAAATGACGAACTTCAATGATCCCACAACTTGGATGAATTTAATCCCACCACTACACCAAAACCTTTTTTATTAATCTCTGACAAAAAATGAATCTCATAAACTACTGAACCATTCACCACTGAAACCACGGTCATCTGAATTAATCATCTTCTGAGCTTCTGGCCAAATGAATTCTGATTTTGAAATTAAACTCCAAACCAACCATCGCTTGATAATTGATGAATTTCGCAGAACACAACTTGGCCTTGGGCTCACACTGATTGAGAAACCAACTCTAAAACAAACAATTTGTACCTTGAGAAAACCTCCGGATATGCTATGGATATGAGAATAGTCTGATAACTTGATGAAACAGAAATCCATGGTGACGAGCCAAAGGAAACAATGAATAGATTTCAGACGTGAAATCCTTTATTAGGGAAATAAACCCTAATTCCTCAGATGACGTTGATCCCATGTCTCAGGAGCCTATGCGAATGGTATGCAAAATGCGTATGAATGCAAAACGAAAAGCGGACAAAGATAGAATAACCAGAGGGAAAATTTAGGATGTCTACAGATATGCAAAGGGTTTGTGATCAAGTGTTGGATCTGTTATCTACCTTGATAGGGTCCATGTGTGTTCATTAGTCCGGATGAAGGCTTAGAAAACCAATAACTAGGTGGGAGACTCAAATAAAGAGTCAAAAGTACAGGGTTTCACAAGAACAGTCCAAAATGATGCAACCTTAACAAAACTAGTAACAAGGTATGATGAGGCCAAGGGTTCCTGCAAACCTGTAAACATCCCAACCCCCTCACATGTATTGTTCTAGAACAAGGATCCTCAGACTTGGATCAGTTATGAGAAGTGTAAACACTTCTAACCCGGAGGTACAGTGTTTGAAATAATAATAAAGGATCCTCCTCTAATTCACCTCAGATGCTGAAGGTCATAAAAAGGTCATCCAGACTTAGCAAGCTTCCCAGATAGCCCTAGTACTACAGGAAATTCGTAGCACAGAGTTCTCAAGAAGAAACCCATGTCTAAACTGTGTTTCATATTCCCGCACCAGACCGAAATGGAATGGGAAAGAATATGAAGCCACTCTATCCTATGTGTCACTCAGGCTCCTGGTATGGAACCTTTACTTACTCAAAGTCCCTCCCACCAAAACAGACAGAAGATCCAGCACAATGATATGATGATAACAGTATGAAATGCATATAAACACTAAATGAAATCAATAAATAAAGCTGTACAGAAAGCAATAAATAAAGCAATAAACAAAAAACACAAGTAGCACATAACACCCCCATAAACACAAATCAAACAAGCGCTAGGAGAAACCCACAAAAGAACCAGAAGCCCTGGTTGCAAGATTAGTCTACATCCCCAGTAGAGTCGCCAAGCTGTCGCTCCCCCGAAAAGACACCAGGTTCAAACAAGGTACAGACGCGAACGGTCAGCGAAGAGAGAAAATTAATGGTGAAGTGAATAGGGTCGTCAGCTAGGAATTTTTATCCCGAAGGAAAAGTAATGCTGCATAAACTTGGAAAGAGATGGATAAGACGGTTGCGAACCAGAGAAACTAAGAAAGGGGGTTGGTTACAACCTGGGAAGGTATTAGCACCTAGATTGTCCTCCGTACTCGACAGGATCCACGCTTACAAGATTGTGTTTAAAAGGGGTAGGTGTATGTGCTATCTGTGTGAAAAATCTAAGGGGAGAAAGTACAAGTGTCAGTGCAAGAGGTGTGAATTGCTCAGGAACTGAGGCTTAAAAAGAAAGTTGAAAGAGGAGGGATACGCAAAGACTTTTGTTCGATAACAGTTAAGTTATGCCTACGTATCCTCTCGTGCAATGAGGAAGTCAGAACACCATAGTTCGACTCAAAGAGACTGAAAAAAGACAAATTGACTATGAACTGCTTGCTTGCCTGTGTTCAAGTGTATGACTCGTCTGGCTCGAGTGCTAACTGTCTTGCATTAGACGGAAGAAGCAAGTTCTCGTTTATGAATGAGTGTGATGAGAAATGAATCCCGGAGGAGACGATTATTGTTTGTTTTTATGTTTTCAGTTTTGTTATTGTTTTTGGTGTTTTGCATAAGTTAATGAGCTTAAGCCTAAATCAAGAGGTTTGTAAACTCATTATAT
Organism: Lathyrus aphaca; assembly: GCA_963966055.1. Taxonomy (NCBI): domain Eukaryota; kingdom Viridiplantae; phylum Streptophyta; class Magnoliopsida; order Fabales; family Fabaceae; genus Lathyrus; species Lathyrus aphaca. The sequence continues at coordinate 271,766,305 of OZ014525.1, forward strand.
CCTCCATGATTAGGGATAATGAGCCTACTTAAGTATGAGATAAGCATCTCAACTCAATTGCCATGATGATGTAGGATTAAGATCATTAACCTACTTGTGATTATTTAGATGTTTTTTTTGGTTTTTGTTTAGTGTTAAGTAATGATTTTAATCTCTAATCACAGATTAGTGAACTCATTATACCATCCTAATAGAAGGATAATAGATGAGCACACTTAAGCTGGGGAAGATACCTCAACTTAATCCATGGTTAGGGACTAAATTCATTATATAACAAACCTTTAATAAGTGGATTTTAATTAAGGGATGAGATTAAGAAGCGGATTTTAAGTTTGTAAGACAACTTGAGGAGGACTTGTCCATTAAACACTAGGGTTAGTCCCTCTTAACCATAAGGAAGAGTTAGAACCTTAATGTAAGGCCCAAGTTACAAGATAAAGTCTTGATGATTATTAAGTGATTTGATAAGAGGTTTAAACAAATTAAAGGTTTAACACTTAGGATTAAATTTATACACTCCATCCTAAGAGAAGGATGTAGGCATAACCCTAATTCCAAAGTCCTAAAACTTTAAGAGTTTAGTCTCTAATTTTTGAGGTGAGAAGAGAGACTCAAGGAGACTCAAAGGTAAAAAGTCTAAGGCGGACTAAACACAACCCTAAGATTATCATGAGATGAATGCAAATGAAAGATATAAGAAGAAGTGAGAGGTGAAGGAAGATTCACCTTCCAAAATGACTTACCAAAACCTGAAAAGTTAGCATGGATGCATAAAGTATAAAGCATAAAGAAATGAAGTGAAATGAGATGAAATGAGATGAAATGAGATGAAATTACCAAAGTCAGAAGTGTTTATGCAATGAAAATGTCATGTAAGATGATGCAAATTCATACAAAATGCATATGTGTGATCATACAAAGATGAGATGCAAAGGAGGCATGCTTTGAAGTTTTAAAACACATGAAAGTTTATGAAATGAAATGAATGCTAATCATGGAAAATGAATGAGGAAATGATTGAGCAAGGTTCTAACATGTCCTAAGATGTCTAAGATGACATATGAATGCATGAAATGTCATGGAAAGCTCATGTAATGATGCATATGCAATGTGAATGCAAATGAACATGAGAAATTAGGGTTACTCTGACATATGAGATGCAAATGGATAAAACAGAAGAAAATGACATGATTCAAATTTGCAATCAAGCTCAAACAAACCCTAATCCCATATTAGGTCACACCCCAAAGGAGAAGGTCAGAAGCCTAACTTATCAAAAGTTATGATTTTCCTATGTTTCCTAGGGTTTTTGGGTTGTTCAAAGGGATAAATGCAAATCAATTTGAAAATACAAGATAAATTCATGAGGAAAAAGACCTATAAACTACATGCAATATATAACACAATTCAAAAAGAATAAACTTCAAACTCTTCTTTGTTAGGCAGAAATTTTTTTTCAAAGTTAGGGTTTAAAAATATGATTTTTATGACCCTTAATTCAAAGAAAATTGGTAAACTATGATCAAACCTAAAAAGAAATTTGTGTGAAGAGTTTGAAAATGTTTCTAAATGCATTAGGATGATTCATGATTGTTTTGGTGATTTTTATAAACCTAAATGTATTTTTAATTAATTAAAATACTTTAATTAATTAAAAATAACATTTAAATATTTTAAAAATAATTTTTTTAATGCAAAAAATAAAATATAAATTATTTTTGGATGAAGAAAAATATTTAAAGTCAGAATGCAAAGTTTCATAGTTTTTGAATGCTTTTTGATATTTTAAATAAATTGTGCAAGAAAATGTAATAAAAATGAAATAAAAATTGATTTAAGTGAAAGTATGCAGATCCAAGGTTCCAGATTCAAACTTGGAAAGGGGGCATTGACTGCACGCATGAATCAATGGTCAGGATGGCTTCTGAGTTAAAAACTTAATTAAATTAATTAATTCAGATTTAGGGTTTAATGAAATGATTTGGGCCGTCCATACACTAATTAAAACACGCATCCAATGGTCCACGTTTAAACTGGCAAACTAACCCTAATTAATCTCAGGTGACCGGAGCTAAGCTCCGGTCATCTTCTCCGGCCAACCCAAAATCTGAAATCACTCCCTAGGCCACCCCAAGCTCCCAAAAGCTCCAAAATCACTCATTAAACAACATAGAACAAGAATCTAGGCACTAAAAACATTTATCATGCATCAAAAGAGAGAATCAAAGGAAGAACATTTCATGGGCAATATTTCTGAAGGCTATGAAATGCTTAAAACTCAACCATTTTCAAAAGTAAAAGCATCAGCATGATCAGGGAAGCATATACAATCACATTGGAACTTAAAATAAGAGTTCTGGAAAAATGTTTCAATAGAGCCACCTGAGATAAAGCTTTGTGTTCTTGAGCTTTTTGATCCTTTATTTGGTGCAAATCCACCCCCTTTGACCTCCTGAAGCTAATGGTAAGCTTGAATGAAGCTTAGAGTGGCTATTTTGAGTGTTTTGTTTCTGAAGTTGCAGAAATCGTATTTTTTCTTGAGGATGTTTTAGGCTATGGTGGTGGGTGGGAAATGATCCTGAGGTGTTTTTGAGTTGATTGGTGAAGGAAGTTTGAAGTTTTAGTGGCTGAGCTATGAAATTCGAAGAAGGGAAGCTTTTAATGGATTTTGTGAATCTGAGTGTATGAAAGCTTTCAGGCTATTGTATGTTATGAAATATGATCCATGATGTTTGTTTAAGCCAATGGGATTGATCAGAAAGTTGTTGTGGCATAGGCTGATTGGTATGGTGTGTTTTTGCAAAAAAGTCAATTTATGTGTACTTGAGGTATGGGCCATGGCAGGGCTAACTTTTTGGGGAGTCTGGCCTTAGCAAGATTCATAGAGAGCCATAGAATCAGTTTGATGCAGCTGGCACAAGTGGATGGAAGGATCCAAGGCATTTTGCAAATTTTGAGAGTTTTGGCCCTTTTGAGATTTCTTGAAGATCAAGTCATGGAAACAATGAAAACTTGGGCCAATTCTGGTGTTTAGAGGTTGTTTTGACATGTTGTGAAGTGTTTGTGCACATTAGAGGTCATTAGAATGCTTGGCAAGTGAAATTGCAAAATTCCCTCTTTGGCATGAACTTGAAAATTATGTGATTTTTGCCAACTTTGAAAGGCCATATCTTGAGTTCTAAGATGAATAAAGATATGTTCTTGTAGTTTTTGAAAAGGGAAACACCTAATCTACAACTTTCATTTGAAGCATTTTTCATTTGAAGCATTTTTGGTCATGAAAGAGGAGGTTGAAAAACTTTCCCAAAATGGAAAGTTTGCATTTCAAGTCATTTCCAAAAATGGCAAGTTTGCAATTGGCTCAAAATTCTTCAATCTTGTGAACTTCCAACCACTTCTAAGATCAAATAAAGATCATAGAACTTCAATTTGAAGAAAAAACCCCTTTGGTTCCATTGTTGGGGGCCTCAGATGCCCTGATTTTGACTTAACTTGCTCAGGAAGTTACCCAGTGAACAAATGACTTCCACAATGAGTTTCTTCATAAAACTTGGTACACATGATCCTTATAACATGATAAGAACATTAGAAACAAGAATGACCCAAAAATTTGGATTTAAGGCCTCTGAAACCAAAACCCTAATTTTGGTCATCTATGTAGTGAAAACCCTAGCTCTGCTTCCATGCCTTTGCTGGTTCTTGTGATCCCTTGACTTTCATGAACTAGGAGCATAATTTGATGGTAGAAAACACATGGACCCCTTTGGAAAGCTTTGAGCCCTTTGGGATGGCTCATATGCATTCTTGGATTGCTCAGATCACAAACCCTAGATGCAGATGAACTTAAACTATGCAGTGAAGCAAAAATGCAATATGAGATGTAATGCTTATTTTAATGCAAACATGAAAGATCACAAGCCATGGTGTGATATGAGTGAGTGAAAATTTGGGGTGTTTACACCTTTCACCATTTAATATGATCCACAGACTATCACAACTCCTTCTTCTGCTGAAATTAGTCCAGTAACCATCACGGTGCATGTACCAATTCCTTATGATAACAATAGTGTTGTGCCTTGGCATTATTGTTCGGATCTTTACTGCCATGGAAAGAAGATCACTCTTGACTCCTCAACACCTGCACCATAGATTAACAATGTCGGGGGAGGTGGAGGCTTCACTCGAAGCGGATGTCTTTTCGCTTCACAGTTTCCCAGGGTTAATGTTGAAGCAGAAGCTGCTGCCAAAACAAAAGGCAAGAATGTAGTGCAAGAAGAACCAACTGCAAAAGAAGCTTAGAAGACACCCTTTAATCAGGATGTAGACGAGTTTATGAGGATTATCAAAAGAAGTGACTACAAAGTGGTAGATCAGCTCCATCAAACACCCTCCAAAATCTCCATACTATCTTTGCTCATGTGTTATGAGGCTCAGCAGAATGCACTACTTAAAGTCTTGCACGCAGCTTATGTGCCTGAGGAGAACACAATCAATCAGTTAGAAACGATGGTCGCAAATGTCAATACTAGTCATGGACTAGGTTTCACCAATGCTGACTTGACTACAGAGGGGCATAATCACAACAAGGCTTTGCATATTACTTTGGAATGCAAAGGTGTCGTACATTCTCATGTCCTTGTTGATACCGGATCATCACTCAATGTGTTGCCAAAGAAAGCTTTAGTCAAGCTGGAGTATGATGGTCTTGTACTTCGTTAGAGAAACCTAGTTGTCAGAGCTTTCGATGGCTCTAAGAGATCGGTTCTCGGAGAGGTTGAGCTGTCTGTGATGATTGGCCCACAAGTTTTCAAAACTACCTTCTACGTGATGGACATACAGCCCGCCTACAGCTGTTTGTTGGGTCGACCCTGGATTCATGCCGCTGGCGCAGTTAAATAGACCCTTCACCAAAAGTTATAATATGAGTGGGAAGGCCAAATTATCACCATCTGTGGAGAGGAAGACATCTTTGTCAGTCAACTAGCTACATACAAGTACATAGAGATGGATGGAGAGATCTATGAAACCATGAGTCTGAGTTTCGAAGCTTTGAACATCAACGAAGCTACAACTGTTTGCTGCATCCCAAGAGGAAAGTATGGGCAACTCAATTTCTTCCTACAAATAGGCTCAGAAGGTTGAGGAAGAAGGAAAGGCCCAAGGCTGGGGCAAGCTACTGAAGATGGAGATGAAAGAAGACAAATTCGGTTTGAGTTACAGACCATCCCGACAAGTTCCAAAGGAGGTTGCTGAAGCTCCCAAGTTCATAAGTGGGGGAATGCCGACCCCGGATGCTGTCAACACTTTGGAAGACGAGGCTGAGAGCGACTACAACCTGGATAGCTGGATCCGTCCAAGAGTCTCGGGCCAACAAGTCCTCAACTGGTCTTCCCAGGAAATTATAAGGGTTACTGCTGCAGAGTAATTATTATTTCCTGTTTTAAGCATGCATCAAAGTCCTGCATCTTTCCCAAGATGTTTTGGACTCATTTTGTAATAGGGCCATATGTATTTTGTGCAAATTGAATATTAGTGAACAATGGACATCTTTTTGCAAATGATCTTCTTTTTCGCTGACTGCCTTTTCATTTTTGTTATTTTCGCACAAAACAATAAATGGCATTGTTTTTCTCAATAATAACTTCATTCACTTTTTATAAATAAGATAAAATAAATCACTAAAATGAACCAAATCTCAACCTTGCAGAAATGGACCTCTAGATTGCACCGACAACGACACTGCTATGACCTCATATGACTTCGACAATCCGATTAATCAAGCAGATGAATGGGTTGAAGAAGACTACGATTTACCTGAAGAGTTAGTCAGGTTATTGAGACAAGAGGAAAAGGTGATTTCTCCTTATCAGGAGGAGGTTGAGACTATCAATCTTGGTACCGAGGAAGATGTGAAAGAGGTGAAGATTGGAGCCAGTCTGCAAGCTCCAGTAAAAGAACAACTTATCAGTATGCTGCGAGAATATGTCGATGTGTTCACTTGGTCCTATCAAGATATACCGGGTTTGGATACATATATTGTCATGCACAAGCTTCCATTGAAAGAGGATTGTCCTCCAGTTAAACAGAAGTTGCACCATACTCGCCCAGACATGGCCATGAAGATCAAAGAGGAAGTACTAAAGCAGTGGGACGCCGGTTTTCTTGCTGTAACTAGTTACCCACCGTGGGTTGCTAACATTGTACCCGTACCTAAGAAGGATGGAAAGGTGCGGATATATGTCGATTATCGGGATCTGAACAGAGCAATCCCGAAAGATGACTTCACATTGCCTCACATTGATGTATTGGTGGACAAGACAGCTCAGTTCTCAGTATTTTCCTTCATGGACGGATTTTCGGGATACAATCAGATCAAGATGTCAACTTAAGACATGGAAAAGACAACCTTCATCACACCATGGGGCACGTTCTGCTACAAAGTAATGTCGTTTGGTTTGAAGAACTCCGGTGCAACATATCAACGGGCTATGGTAACATTATTCCTCGACATGATCCATAAAGAAATTGAGTGCTACGTGGATGACATGATTGCCAAGTCCCAAACAGAGGAAGAACAATTGGTAAATCTGTTGAAATTGTTCAAAATTCTGAGGAAGTGTCAGTTAAGGTTGAATCCCAACAAGTGCACATTTGGGGTACGTTCTGGTAAGCTGCTGGGGTTTATTGTAAGTGGAAAAGGAATTGAGGTTGATCCCGACAAAGTCAAAGCAATTAAGGAAATGCCTGCACCTAAGACTGAGAAAGAAGTTCGAGGGTTCTTAGGTAGATTGAACTACATTTCAAGGTTCATATCTCACCTCACTGCAACCTGCGAGCCCTTATTCAAACTACTAAGAAAAGAACAAACAGTCAGATGGAACGATGATTGTTAGAAAGCTTTTGACAAGATCAAGGAGTACCTGCAAGAACCTCCAGTTCTCATGCCTCCAGTTAAAGGAAGACCTCTAATAATGTACCTAACAATATTAGATGAATCGATGGGGTGTGTGTTGGGCCAACATGACGAGTCTGGTCGAAAAGAGTATGCAATATACTACCTAAGAAAAATGTTTACCGACTGTGAACAAATGTTATTCACTGCTCGAGAAAACTTGTTGTGCTTTAGCGTGGGCTGCTCGCCGACTAAGACAATATATGTTGACTCATACTACCTTGTTGATCTCAAAGATGGACCCCGTCAAGTACATATTTGAGAAGCCAGCACTTACAGGAAGGGTTGCAAGGTGGCAAATGATCCTAACAGAATATGATATTCAGTACACCTCTCAGAAAGCCATCAAGGGAAGTGTATTGTCTGACTATCTGGCTGAGAAATCCATTGATGATTACCAGCTGTCGCTCCCTGGATTTTCATCCTGGTGCAAACGCGAACTGTCGGCAAAGAGAAGGGTTGAATAGAGTCTCCAGCTAGGCATATTTATCCCAAAGGAAAGGTAATGCTGCATAAACCTGGAAAGATATGGATAAGACGGTTGCGAACCAGAGAAACTGAGAAAGGGGGTTGATTACGACCTGGGAAGGTATTAGCACCCAGATCGTCCGTCGTACTCGACGGGATCCACGCTTACAATATTGTGTTTTAAAAGGGGTAAGTGTATGTGCTATCTGTGTACAAAATCTAGGGAAAGAAAGTACATGTGTCAGTGCAAAAGGTGAATTGCTCAAGAACTGAGGCTTAGAAAAGAACGTTGAAAGAGGGGGAAGAGACATAGCCTTTTTTTCGATAACTGTTAAGTTATGCCTACGTATCCTCTCGTGCAATGAGGAAGTCAGAACACCGTAGTTCGACTCAAAGAGACTGAAAATAAATTTACTGTGAACTGCTTACTTGCCTATGCTCAAGTGTAGGACTCGTCTGGCTCGAGTGCTAATTGTCTTGCAATAGACGGAAGAAGCAAGTTCTTGTTTGTGAATGAGTGTAATGAGAAAAGAATCCCGGAGGAGACGATTATTGTTTGTTTTTGTGTTTTCAGTTTTTTATTGTTTTTGGTGTTTTGCATAGGATAATGGGCTTAAGCCTAAATCAAGGGCTTGTAAACTCATCATATCCTCCCTGATTAGGGATAATGAGCCTACTTAAGTATGAGATAAGCATCTCAACTTAATTCCCATGATGATGTAGGATTAAGATCATTAACCTACTTGTGATTATTTAGATGTTTTTGGGTTTTTGTTTAGTGTTAAGTAATGAGTTTAATCTCTAATCACAGATTAGTGAACTCATTACACCATCCTAATAGAAGGATGATAGATGAGAACATTTAAGCTGAGGAAGATACCTCAACTTAATCTATGGTTAGGGATTAAATTCATTATATAAAAAGCCTTTATTAAATGGATTTTAATTAAAGGATGGGATTAAGAAGTGGATTTTATGATTTGTAAGACAACATGAGGGGGACTTGTCCATTAAACACTAGGGTTAGTCCCTCTTAACCATAAGGAAGAGATAAAACCCTAATATAAGGCCCAAGTTACAAGATAAAGTCTTAGTGATTATTAATGAGTTTTGATTAAGAGGTGTAAACAAATTAAAGGTTTAACACTAAGGATTAAAGTTATACACTCCATCCTAAGATAAGGATGCAGGCATAGCCCTAATTCAAAGTCCTAAAACTTTAAGTGTTTAGTCTCTAATTATTGAGATGAGAAGAGAGACTCAAGGAGACTCAAAGGTAAAACGTTAAGGGGGACTATATACAACCCTAAAAGTTATCATGCTTGGATATCCTATGGTTTGTGAGGCTTAAGAGAAAAGATCTTCAAGAAGGCCACCATGGAAGAAGCATATGAAAAGAGAAGGAGGAAGAAGAATAAGTTACTTACTTCCTGAAGAAGATAAGTAACTTAGGAGAAAAGAAATGGGCAAGAGAGACATAAGTTAAACGAGTTCACTTAAAAGGCAAATAAATATGCAAATGAGAGGAAAGAAGAGGTGGGAGGTGAAGGAAAATCCACCTCCCATATAACTTACCAAAGGTTACTGAAATGTTAGTATGAATGCATAAGACTTAAATCAAAAGGAAATGAGATGAAATGAGATGAAAAGACCAAAACCAGAAGTGATTATGCAATTCAAATGGCATATCAGATGATGCAAAGTCATACAAGATGCATATGAATGATCATACAAGGATGAAATGCAATGGAAGCATGTTTAGAAGCATGAAAACACATGGATGTTCATGAAATGTAATGGATGCAAAACATACAAAAATGATGCAACAATGATCGGACAATGTTTCAAACATGTCCTAAGATGTCTAAGATGACATACAAAATAATGGAATGTCATGGAAAGCTCATAAGTTCATGATATGCAAAGAAGAATGCAAATGAAAATGCAAAATTAGGGTTTTAAGGCAACATGAGATGCATATGAACAAAACAGAAGCAAACACCATGATAAAAATTGAAATTGAGCTCAAACAAACCCTAAACCTATACAAGATCACACCCCAAAGGAGAAGGTCAGAAGCCAATCCTGGTGAAAGTTATGAAATTCCTAAGTTAACTAGGGTTTTTGGGTGCTTCTAAAGGGAAAATGCAAATCAAATCGAAAATGAAAGATAAAAATGTGAGATAAATAACCTAGAAACTATATTCTATATGTCGCTCCCACCAAATGACACCCAGGTCAGAAGGGGTACAGACGCGAACGGTCGGCGAAAGAGAAAGGAATGAATAGAGTCGCTAGCTAGGCATTTTTATCCCGAAGGAAAGGTAATGCTGCATAAACCTGGAAAGATAGATAAAACAGTCGCGAACCAGAGAAACTGAGAAAGGGGGTTGGTTACAACCTGGGAAGGTATTATCACCCAGATTGTCCGTCGTACTCAACGGGATCCACACTTAAAAGATTTGTGTTTTAAAGGGGTAATGTCAGTGCAATCTGTGTATCAGAGCTAGAAAAGAATGCAAGTGTCAGTGTAAAAGAAATGTTAAGTGTATAAGAGAAGTGTCAGTGTAAGAACAAGAGTGAAATGCTCAAGACTATGAGGCTCAAAGAATAATGCTGGAAGGAGGGGGAATGTACAGAGACTTTTGTTCGATAACTGTTAAGTTATGCCTACATATCCTCTCGTGCAATGAGGAAGTCAGAACACTGTAGTTCGAATCAAAGAGACTGAAAGATAAATTGACTTGTGAACTGCTTACTTGTCCATGCTCAAGTGTATGACCTGTCTGGCTCAGGTGCAAACTGTCTTGCATTAGAAGGAAGAAGCAAGTTCTCGCTTGTGAGTGAATGAGATGAGAAAAGAATCCCGGAGGAGACGGTTATTGTTTGTTTTTGGGTTTTCAATCTTTTATTGATTTTTGTGTTTGTCATAAGAAAATGAGCTTAAGCCTAAACCAAGGGTTAGTAAACTCAATCACATCCTCCCTCTGGTTAGGGGTAATGAGAATACCTTAAGTATGAAGTAAACACCCCACACTTAATCACCATGATGTAGGATTAAGATCATTAACCTACCTTCATTTATTTAGATGTTTTTGGTGTTTTTGTTTAGTGTTAAGTAATGAGTTTAAGCCATAATCAAGGATTTAATGGACTCATTACACCATCCTAATAGATGAGAACATTTAAGCTGAGAAAAGCTTCTCAACTTAATCCATGATTAGGGATTAACCTCATGACAAAACAAAGCCTTTATTAGAGTGGATTTTAGTTAATGGTAAGATTAAGAAATGGATTTTATGGCTTGTAAGACAACTTGAGGGGGACTTGTCCATTAACACTAGGGTTAGTCCTTCTTAACCAATTAAGGAAGAATTAGAACCCTAATGCAAGGCCCAAGTTACAAGTTTGATGTCTTGATGATTATTAGATGGATTGATTAAAGGATTTAAACACATTAAGGGTTTAACACTTAGGATTAAAGTTATACACTCCATCCTAATAGAAGGATGCAAGCATAAGCTTAATCACAAAGCCTTAAAACCTTTAAGGTTTAGTCCTTGATTATGAGATGAGAAAGGGAGACTCAAAGATGACACAAAGGTGAAACTAAATGGGGGACTAATCAAACCCTAATTGTGATCATGCTTGGTTATTCCTAGGGTTTATGAGGCTTGCAAAAGATCTTCAGAGAAGCTACCAAGGAAGGAGCAGATGAAAGGAAGAGAAGCAGAAAGAAGCAAGTCAACTTACTTCACTTAAGAAGATAAGTTGCTTGAAGAAAGAAAGAGGAGAAGGAGCATTAATGAGCAAGCTCACTCTAATACACAAGTAAAATGCAGCAATGATGCACAAAAGAGATGGGAAGAGGTTATGAGAAGTGAAGGCAAATTCACTTCTCAAACACTTACCACCAGAAAAGTTAGCAACAAGAAAATGAAATGACATGAAAATGAGATGAAATGCAATGATGCAAAACATGATGTTAATGATGCTAAGAGAGGATGCAAACACATGTCAAGAGTTGTGGATGATCATACAAGGATGAGGATGCAAGTGAAGCATGCTTTGAACCATGAAAGTTCATGAAAACTTATGAAATGGAATGAATGCATAACAATGCAAATGAATGATGCAATGATCAAACATGATTTTAATATGTCCTAAGATGTCTTATATGACATGAGGATGCACAAAATGTTATGGCAAGTTCACGTGTGCAAGAAAATGAGAGATGAATGCAAATGAAAGCCAAAATTAGGGTTTACATACAATATGCAATACAAAATTCAAAATCAGAAGCAAATGACAAGATAAAAAATTGAAAATCGGATCAAAGGAACCCTAACCCTACACAAGTTCATTGCCAAAAGGAGGGGACCTAACTCTTAACCTAATGGGAGCTACGATTTTCCTAAGTTTGCTAGGGTTTTAAGGCACCTCAAAAGAAAAAATGCACATCAAATTGAAAGTTAAAGATAAATTCAAATCAATTTTACCCTAGAAACTCTATGATATGAAGAATGTAATGTAAAAAGAACCAACATCAAACTCTTCAAGGTTAGGCAGAATGAATTTTTCTAAGTTAGAACAAAAATATTGCCTTTTTAGAACTTTAATTCCAAAGAAAAATGTCAAAATATGTCAATAACCAAAAAGAAATTTGTTTGAAGAGTTTGATAATGTTTCTAAATGTATTAAAATGCAATATGAATTTTTTTGTGATTTTTAAATACTTAAATGCATTTTTAATTAATTAATTTCTATTAACTAATTAAAAATAAACATTTAAATGATTTAAAAATAATTTTTAATGCAAAAAATAAAAATAAAAATATTTTTGGGTTCTGAAAATTAATAAAAGATTTAATGAAAATTTTCAGAATTTTTGGACCTTTTTTACTATTTTTTAAAATTCGTAGAAATAAAATAGAAATAAAATGAAATAAAACAAATAAAAATGGAAAAGTATGAGGATCCTGAGGCTGAGATTCAAAGTTAGAGGGCGGGAGTTGACTGGCGCGCGTTTCAGTGGCTGGGATTGATTCTGATTAAATTCAAATTAAACCTAATTAATTAAACTAATTAATCTGAATTAGGGTTTAATGACAAATCTCGGTCGTTCATTCGCGCGCGGGAAACCAAATCAAAGGTCCATATTTAATCTAGACTTAATTACAGGATTAGGGCTAAACAACCTTCAGGAGACCGGAACAGTGTTCCGGTCGTCTTCTCCGACGAGCACAAACCCTAGCTTCTCTCTCGGGCCACCAAACTCCAAATTTCTTTCACAAAAATGATCCCCTAACAACCCTAAACCTAAACCCCCAACTAAAACACATTTATTTCACGCCATGAACATGAATCGAAGAAAAATGTAAAAACGGGCAAAAGTTTCAGAGATCACATACATGGTGGTTTTCTCCACCATTTTCAAAAGTAATCATATCCCCGTGATCAGGGGAGCATATAGAACCATAAAAGAACTAAAAAACTAGCTTCTGGGAAAAAAGTTCTTCATGTTACCTGAGATGGGAACCCTCTGATTCTGAGCTTTCTGGGTTTTCCTTTGTTGCAAGTCCACCTCTTTGAACCCCCTGATGATGAAATGAAACTTAGAAAGCTTTGATAATGGCTGGTTTGTGCTGTGTGGTTCTGGTGTAGCAGAAATGGAGGTCTGTGTGTGTGATGTTTTTGGCTGCTTTGAGGGTTGGTTCTTGTTCTGTGAGTGATATGTGTCTTGTTGGTGAAGAGAAATTTGAGGTTTTATGGCTGAGGAAGGAGTTTCGAAGAGATGAAGGTTTGGACAGTTTTTGTGCAAGCTGGTTGTGTGTGTCTTCTGAGCTTATGTCCAGCCTGCTTTATGATCTATAGCATATCCCCAAACTATTGGAAGATGTCTGAGGAAGTGACTTGCACTGTGGGAATGGCATGGGGCAATTGGCCAAAAAGTCAATGTTAGGTGTACTTGAGGCATGGGCTGTGGCAGAGTCTATTTTAGGGTTGTTCTGGGTTCAACTGCCTTCAAGGATCGCCATGGGATGAATTGATGTGATCTGAAATGGATGAAGGGCGAGATGCCATAGGTTTTGCCTTTTTTGCAACTTGTTGCATTTTGTGATTTTGGTCATGGACATGTCTTATTCCTTGGGCAATATGCAGAAAAATGTACCACATAATGTTGTTATGACACTTTGAGATTGATTAGAGACCAAACAAAACCCTAAGAACCATTCTTGCAAGATTTCCCTCTTTGTGACTTTTGTGAAAAATGGCTTATGCTACTTGAATCCAAGGCATGCAAATGAGGAATTATTTGGGAATATCTGAATTATGGACCATGAATTATGTTTATGTAATGCTTAGAAGTCATTTTGAGATCACAAATTGGTTTGGCAAGGGTTTTTGCAAGTTTCCCTCTTTGGTGCATAAGTGAAATTTCATGATTTTTCCCAACTTTGCAAGGCCATAACTTTTGTTATAAAATGAATTAGAATGATTTCTTGTACTTTTTGAAAATGGGAGGATCCAATCTACAACTTTCATGACCAAAGATTTTTCATTTGAAGCATTTTTGAATCAAAAAGAGGAGGTTGAAAAACTTTCCCAAAATGGCAAGTTTACATTACAAGTCACTTTCCCAAAATGGCAACTTTGAAAATGGCTAGAAATTCTTCAATTTTGTGAACTTCTAACATCTTCTAAGATCAAATAAAGATCATACACCTTCAAAATGATGGAGAACACCCTTTGGTTGTGTGATTGGGGGCCTCAGATGCCCTGATTTTGCACTGACTTGCTCAAGAAGTCATCCATTGATCAGATGCCTTCCCAATTGAATTTCTTCATGAAAAATGGTATGCATGATCCTTATAACATATAGAGACAAATAGAAACAAGAATGACCAAAAAAATTGAAGTTATGGCCCCTGAAACCAAAACCCTAATTTCAGGTCATCTGTGCAGTTAAGCTTGGCTCTGCTTCCATGCCTTTCTCAGTTCTTGTGATTTTATGACATACTTGATCTTTGGAGGATATAATATGATGCTTGAACATACATTGACCCTCTTGAGATGATTGTAGGCCTTTGGAGTGGCTCAGATAGCTCAGGGATGGCTCAGATCACAAACCCTTGATGCAGATGACTTTGAATCAATGCAGTGAAGCAAAAATGCAATATGAGATGCTATGATTGATCTTATGCAAATGAACAGAATCACAAGCCATGGTGTGAATGAGTGAGGGCAAATTTGGGGTGTTTACACTATATGAAAAACAATGCAAGAAGAACCAAGTTCAAACTCATCATGGTTAGGCATAAATGAATTTTTCAAGTTAGGGTTAAAAAATGTGAAATTTAAGAGCCCTAATTCAAAGAAAATTGTGAAAATGTGGTCAAACCTAAAAGGAAATTTGTATGGTGAGTTTGAAAATGTTTCTAAATGTATTGGATTGCTTCATGATTTTTTTGATGATTTTTAGAAACCTAAATGCATATTTAATTAATTAAATAAAACATTAAATATTTTAAAAATACTTTTTTCATGCAAAAATTAAAATAAAAAATGTTTTTAGGTTAAGAAAAATATTTGAAACAGAAATGCAAAGTTTGAGTTTTTTTTAATGATTTTTGCTATTTTAAATAATTATGGAAAGAAAATGGAATAAAAATGAAAATAAAATGAATTAAATGGAAAGTATGAAGATCCAGTGGTCCAAATTCAAACCTAGGGGAAAGGTTTGACTGCGCGCGTATTTTGATGGCTAGGATCTTATTTGGAAAAATTAATTAATAAACCTAATTAATCTAATTAATCAGATTTAGGGTTTTAATGAATCAATCTAGACCCTCCATATGCACGCTAAGCAAGATCCTATGACCTACATTCAAACTGGCAAGATTAACCCTAATCCTAACCCTAAACACTTTCAGGTGACCGGAGCAAGCTCCGGTCATCTTCTCCGATGACACCTTCAACCTATCTTCCACCACAGGCCATGAAACTTCACCAAAATCTCCAGAAATGATCTATGAACATCATTAAACAAGAATCTAACACCAAAAATCATATATTTTCAGAAACCAGCATGAATCGAAGAAAACTTCTTTTAGGTCAAAAATTTCAGAGATACGGTTCATGCTCATTTCTTCACCATTTTCAAAAACAACAAGTGCAGTGTGATCAGGGGAACATGGGGAACATTTCTAGAACATAAAATAACGCTTTCTGGAAAAAAGTTTGAGATGACTACTTGAGTTTAAGCTTTCACTCCCTGAGCTTTTTGGCCTCTTTCTTTGCTCAATCCATCTCCAATGAACTCCCTGATGATGTTGTAATACTTAGAACAAGTTTGTGTGACTTGGTTTTTGAGATACAGTTCCTCTGCACTAGAAATCATGTTTTTGTTTTGTGAGGTTTCAGGCCATGGCAAGGGGTGGGAAATGATTCTTATGATGTGTGGAGATGATTGGTGGTGAAAGTTTTGAGTTTGAGTGGCTGAAGAGTGAATTTCGAAGGAATGAAGATTTTGGGGATTTTTGTGAAAACTAAGTTGTGGGAGGATTCAGGCTTGTGTGTGTTATGGAATGAGCTCCTTAGGGTTTGCATAAGAGGTCTTGATTGGTCCAGAGAGTTCTTGTGGCTCGGTTTGATTGGTATGGGCCAAGTTGCAAAAATGCCAAATTCTGTACTTGAGGTATGGGCATGGTTCAGAGATGATTCAAGGGGCATCTTGGCCTCAGCTGAGTTCATGGATAGCCCTTGGATCAATAGAGTGCAGCTGGATGGGCCCTATCAAGTGTTTGCATGCTTTATGCATTTTGACAACTTTGAAATTTCTTGAGAAATTGGCCATGAAAACTTGTGATGCAAGGCATGATTCTGATCCAAATGTGTTGCACAATGTTGGTATGATGTTTAGAGTTCAATTAGAGGTCATGAAATGGCTTGGCAAGTGAATTTGCAAAATTCCCTCTTTGGTGCACACTTGAGAATTATAGGATTTTTTCCAACTTTGAAATGCCATATCTTGAGTTCTAGGATGAATCATGACATGTTCTTGTACTTTTTGAAAATGGGAAGACATAATCTACATCTTTCATGTCCAAGAATTTTTCATTTGAAGCATTTTTGGTCATGAAAGAATAGGTTGAATATCTTTCCCAAAATGGAAAGTTTCCATTACAAGTCCTTTGCAAAAATAGCAAGTTTGCATTTGGCTTGAAATTCTTCAATCTTGTGAGATTCTAACCACTTCTAAGATTAAATAAATATCATAGAGACTCAAAATGATGATGATGACCCTTTGGTACCCTTGATGGAGGCCTCAGATGCCCTGATTTTGACTTTACTTGCTCAAGAACCTACCCAATGATCAAATGACTTCCACAG
The DNA here is from genome assembly GCA_963966055.1 of Lathyrus aphaca. NCBI lineage: Eukaryota > Viridiplantae > Streptophyta > Magnoliopsida > Fabales > Fabaceae > Lathyrus > Lathyrus aphaca. The sequence goes on from OZ014525.1 coordinate 271,783,118, forward strand.
TGAATTTCTTCATCAAATTTGGTACATATGATCCTTATAACATATTGAGACCATTAGAAACAAGAATGACCAAAAATTTGGGATTAAGGCCTCTGAAACCAAAACCTTAATTTTAGGTCATCTGTGCAGGAAATCTTCAGTCTGCCTCTATGTCTTTGCCATGCTTTGTGATCTTTTGACTTTTATGAACTTTGGGGAGCATAATATGATCATGGAACACACATGGACCCTCTTTGAAAGATTCAATACCATTGGGATGGCTCAGATCACTTTTGGATTTCTCAGATCACAAACCCTAGATGGAGATGAAATGAACTATGCAGTGGGATATGATATGCTTATGCTAATGCAAAAATGAAAGATCACAAGCCATGGTGTGAGAAAAAGTGAGGGAAAATTTGGGGTGTTTACAGCTGCCCCTATTCAAGCATGAGTTAGCTGTGCAGGATGTAAGCGCCTGGCTTAACAAACAAACAAGATAACCTGTGGTTGAATACCAAAGACAGTCCGAAATTTGCACTCGCTGGGGAGAAGAAGAAAATGGATATAAATTGTAAAAGATAGTATAGTATGTTTATCAAGTGAAAGCGATGGAGGACGACCATCGAGCAAAGGACGACTGTTGGGGGTAAAACGGTAAGAAAAGCAATGACGGGGACGACCATCATGCTGGGAAATAAAGAAACCGCGACGGGGACGACATCGGGTAAGGAAATAAAATTATATGGGGATCAAAGGAATGAGGGAAACACTGACGGGGACGACCATCAGGTTGAATGGAAAAGATCAACGATAGGGACGACCATCAGGCTAATCTGATGAAGGACGATCATCAGGAAAAGGAAAAGGGACCACGGCGGGGACGACCATCGGGTTAAAGAATAAACGAAATATTTGATGAGGGACGGTCATCAAAGGTGAAGGACGATCACTTATTAGGGGACAGCCTGCACTTTATCACGACATATGACGAATGCTGGATAGAAAAGATCAGCGATGGGGACGACCATCGAATAAGCATGATGAAGGACGATCATCAAGAGGTAAAGAATGATCACCTAGCAGGATACAACTGCTCTTGGGGATTATCGCGACATAGGAAGAATGTCGGATAACAAGATCAATGATGGGGACGACCATCAGATACATGATGAGGGACGGTCATCATAAGGTGAAGGACGATGACCTAGCAGGGGACGACTGCTCTTTATCACGACACAGGACGAATTCCGGATAGAAGGTTCCAACAATGGGGATTCCATTGGGGAAAGGATGAGGGACGGTCATCCAGAGGTGAAGGACAATCGCCTGGCAGGGGACGACTGCCAAAACATATCACGACATAGGACAAATGTCTGATAAAGAAAGTTATTTTGCTTCTGTGGGGATGTAAACACGGACGAGTGCTTACGCCTTAAATAAAAGGTATAAGTGTTTGACGGTGTGTATAGACTAAAGATGAGGATGAGCATACTCGGAACCATGATACAGATGAGTATCGATAGAAACAAACGTTGACACATGCTTGAAGGATGATGATACAGACGAGTATCAATTGGTTAAGCAAAGAACACAGACGAGTGTTGAATCTGCTGAGGAGATGATATATACAAGATACGGACGAGTATCGAAGATTTCTATATAAGCATGTACAAGTATTTGATCTGCTGGGTGTCACTCCCGGGATTTTCATCCTAGTACAAACGCAAAAGTGGCGCAGAAAAGGTAGAGTCGCGAGCCAGACATTTTTATCCCGAAAGAATGGGAAAGGTAATGCTGCACAAACCTGAGGAAGAAGGAAAGGACAAGGTCCTGCGAACCAAAGATCTGGGTTCGGGAGTCGGTTACGACCTGGGAAGGTATTAGCACCCCAGACCGTCCGCCGTACCCGACGGGACCCACGCTTGCTTGTTTGTTTCAAAGGGTGAGAAATAAGAATGTTGTTGAACAAAGAGCTGCTACTAGATCTGGAACTGAAATGAGAAAGGAACTGGAAAAGAGAGAACAAAAGAAAATGGGGAAATGTAGGGAAAATAAAGAATGTGCTCGAACGGGCCCTACCTTGCTGCCTACGTACCTCATCGGGAAAATGAGGATCAGAGTCGACGTAGTTCGCCTAACCAAGGCGGGAACTATTGTTTGTGTTTTTCATGGCTGGAACTGCGTATGTCTATGTTCAGGTGTTGCAGGCTCATCTGGTACAAGTGCATTTACCGTCTTGCATGCGAGACAAGTTGTCGCAAGTTCGCATTGTGAGTGAATGAGATGAGAAGAGAAGTTCCCGCAGGAAAGTCGCTTATTGTTTGTTGTTTGCTTTTTAAGGGTTTTGTATGAATTTTTGGCACAAGGAAGTGAATTCAAACTCTTTTCCATGGAATGTGTACTTTCCACTACATTCCAAGATGGAATAATAGAACAAGCACACCAAGCAAGGAGAATTTATCCAAGACTTGCTTCCATGAATTAGGGTTTAAGTTCACTAGCATGTTGAACTTTATTAAGTGTTTTTGTTGCTTTTGTGAAGAAGTATATTTTAGATTTTTCTTTGTGAAATAACCCCTTGATAAGACTTGTACATCATGCTAGAAAAGCCCACACTATTCCAAGATGGAATGAATGTAAGTGCCCCATGGAATAAGGCTATGCACAAGAGATTCTTTCATGCATTTATTAAGTCTTTTTGGATTTGTTTGAAGATGAGGAGAGAAGACTCAAAAGGTAAAGGTCAAAGCTAATGGGGGACTAAGACACAATACTAAGTTATCTTATTATGTACAAGAGTGATCCTATGGTTAATGAGGTATTCTAACCTAAGGAGAAGAAAGAACAAGTTAGAATTCAACTTACTTCCTAAGGAAGTTAAGTTGAATCTAAAGAGAGAAAGAGGGAACCTATGAACAAGGCACAAAGTGACAAGTCAAGGAAAATAAATGCATCAGAGATAAAGAATGAAGTGATTACCTCATCTTCCCCCCTACAAAACAAGAGTTAGCATGACAATGCATATTGAAAGCATAAACAAATGGCAAACTTCACACAAGAATTTACACTAGCTTAGGAAAGATGTAGTGAACTCCTAAGGTCAATACCTAAGTCTAAGGCATCTTATAAGGTAACATACCTAAAAAGTCAGTAGCTAAACCAATTCAAAGGTTTCTAAAGGAATTAAGTGAATTGAAGTCAAACTATGTCCTAAAGTACCAATAAACCCTAAGGACGAGGTTAGAAAAATAACCTAAGTGATTACTATTGCTAAAATCCCTTAATCTCAAAGTTAAATGAAAAAGTCAGAACATAACACTATAGGGAAGTGAAGGAAATGAATGGATCAAATGGGAAACAAGGGATTCAAGTTGAAGATATTCAAATATGAGATTGAGAGGTGAGAAGAAACATATAGAAGCATGGTTATGAAAGGTACAACAAAAGGACTTAGAAAAATATTCAAAAATAACCAAAGGGACTTGACTTCCCCATAAAAAAACCAGGGGCTTAACATGAATTCAAGATGGAAATTAATCTCACAAACAATGGTAAATGAAATGGCATGAAGTATGCTAGGGCTATGTATCTCAAACTAGGGTTTTTGAACATTCTTAATGGCAAATGAGACATAAAAAATGTGCAAAGCTTTATACATGAGAAGTTAACATAGAGGAATTATCTAAACATGTTTACAAGACACAAAACAAGACTTGGACAAACTTATTTAGTGCATTCATGAAGCTTTGGGTGATTAAGATGAAGGATGAAGGAGAATTAAGTCAAAATGGGGACTATGGTGACTTAAGGTCCAAGTAAACCCTAAAAACAAAGGTAAAGACTCAAGGATGGATTTTAATGTTAGAAGACCTATAATATGACTCACAAGAACAAGAAACAAGACCTTAGACTAATGGCATGAGTGCCTTATTCAAAAGGGACCAAAGGAATGGAACAAAAGGATCACAAATATGACTTGTGAACCAAACAACTTGAAAACATACTAAATGATCTTGAAAAATTATGAAACTTAACAACTCAATACAAAATATAGAGAGAAGGTTATGTGGAAAAAAATCATTAAAATTCATCTTTTTGGATGGTTAATGGAAGAGTAGGATTCAATTGGGGCATTTGAACATATAAGTGAAAGAAAAGACTTAAAAATGGTCCAAACATGACCTAAAAATCCAGAGAAAAATATTTTGGGGAAGTTTAATGAACTATTAAAAGAATACAAAAAGAATGAGGTCTTTATGTTTTGTGATTTGAAAAAAGAAAATTGTACAAGGTGATTGGTCAAAATATGAGAAAATAAGAAAACAATTAATGTGAAAATTAATTCTGACTTCAACAATTAATAAAAATAAAATCTAAAATTATGGAAAATTAGAGAAAATTGAGAGGAACCTATATGAATTTATTTTGAATTTTTTGATGTAATTTGGTATTTTTAAAAATAAGAAACGAAATTGATATAAAATGAAAAAGAAAATAAAATTGAATTAAAATTGATTGGGCCTGGAGGGTCTGAAAAGCAAAAAAAACAAACTAATTGGGCTCAGGTCAAACACGCTGGGGGGTGTGAAGATCAAACTGAAGACTTTCAGTTGACTTTGTGGCACGTGACATGTACAATAATTTTAATGCGTTGGCAGTTTGTGGACGCTTAGATCAGGCTCATCCAATGGTCATGTTATAATTTCACCTCCGACCTAGGGTTACTGTTCAGGTGACCGGAAGTGATCTCTGGTCATCTTCTCCTGTCACCCTGACCTAGGGTTTCTCTAATCCTCAATGAAAATGAAATCTAAGACCACTATTGCACTCGCCTATCATCACTGAACAAGAATCTACCATTATTTTAGACTTAAGGTTCATGGATTAATCAAATCGAAGGCAAACATTTCCACACCTAAAACTGAATCTAAGCATCTAACATGCCTATCATTTAGCCAGATACTGCAGTGCTCTTATTGAGCTTCAATCAACATGAAAAGATTGAAATGTAGGCATTTTGATCAAGCAAAGTATCAGAGCATACCTGATTTGCAGAGGTGTCTAAATGTTGATAGAATACCAGAGATGAGGCTCCTTGAATTGTTTGATCTTGATCTTAATCAACAAGAGTGAAATAAACACTCTGTGATGTGTAGACTTTGAGAAACTGATGAAGATGCTGTACAATTTGCAGAGATGAAAACTCAGAACTTCAAGCAATGAACACCACAGAACCTGAGCAAAACAAGATGCTGATGATGGATAGATGAAGATCAGTGCCAGAGAGATGAATATTGAGGCTGCTCGAATCAAAATGCAGTGTTATTGCAATGGTGAAATTGGATGATTCAGAGAAGTTTCTCCATGGCAATGTGGTTCTGATGAAGATTTGAAGCAAGCATCAAGAAGAAACTAATGAATGTTGATGATTGAAGAAGCTTGATCCTCTTCAATTATAAAAGAATTTGCAGAGATTGCAGAGAGAAATATGAGAGTTCTATGGTGGATTTCGAGCAAAAATGTGAGAGAGAGGATCAAACTGCAGTGAGCTCTTACTTTTATAGGGCCCATGATCAAGGATTAGAAGTTGTAACCATTGTTAATTGGCTGGTTAAATAGAGTCAGGTTGGTTGCCACTAAGTCAAGTTTTTTAGAGTTAGTTGGATTCAGTTATGCTAGCTGTGTGTTCTGGAAATTTCTACTGCTCGAGTTGGATTCCATGTGAAGAAGAGCATGCCAATTATGGTGAGGATGAGTGGAAAGAAATGGAGCTAGCCTGACCAAATTGTGCAGCATGCTTGTTCATGTTTGAATCTTGTTAATTAGCTTGAATTGAGAGAGAGATGCATGGAGATTATGATGATTCTGCACACATTTGATAGCAGTTTGCTTGTGCAATAATCCACTAAATTCAATGCTTGCAGGATCAGGATTCTTATAATGAGGTGCACTATGATGCAGGTTGGCAAGGACTTGGACACTACTGCAACCCAGTTGATTCCATTCTATTGTCGTGAACTTGAGTGATGGTATAGGGAAAGTGTAGTATACAGGCAACCATAGGATCATGTACATCTTGATGCAATGTTTCATGGCCAAGCAATGTGGAATGGTACAAATCATTTGAAATGAACCGAATCTTGAACACAATGCAATCCCTTGTCATGCAAGAAAATCAGTTGCCTCCATTGATCTTCAAGAGCCTGTAACTTCAAGCACAAGTCATCATTACATGCAATCTTTGGACTCAGATTAAAGTTGGCAATATGCATAACAACTTTGATGTTGGTGTCATGATGCATGATGACCTCTAAGTCAATCAAAATGGTCATTGAATAACATGCCAACAAGCTGCATATTGGCCTGCATGAATTTGGCCTGCCTTGTGCCCATGGGCCTATGGCTGGCCAATTGCAACCTCTCCACTTTGACCCCCAAATAGCCTAAGAAGACTTGCTCAAATGAAAAACCTTTGAACACCAATCTTGTAGGGATTACATCAAGGAACAACTTTGTAGTTCACCAAAAAATCAATTGAAGTCTTTTTTGCAAAGCAAAATGACATGACATTTGACCCTCCACCTGTTTGATGATATGCCAGGCAGGGAGCGCACGCTGGCCCGCCTGTGCCCTGTCCATGACTTGCCTTGGGCCTTGAATTGTTCAAACTTGCCAAGATCATATCTCACTCATTTTTTATGCTATGGAAGAGTTCCACCTATGGATTTGAAGCTCAAGAAGCCCACTTTAATTGGCTCCAAGTAGAATTTTCATATCTTTCATATTTTCGGAGAAGGCCTCATACAAAGTAGCTACAATGATTACCAAAACTTACCATTTTTGGAAACCCTAATTTTCCAAAAATGGTATGTTTTGGTTTTCTTGATTTCTCTTGATTCCTCCATCATTTCTTGATCAAATTTGAAACATAGGATCCTTGAAACCCTAATTTCATGATTTTGATCTCAAAAAGTCAGGAGTTGACTTTTTCTTCAGCATGGTTGACTTTTCCCCAAATTCCTGATTTTCAATCATCTGACCAATTGAACCTCTTCCAAAATGAATGTGTGAATGAAATTTGAACCCTATACACTTGTTGTCATATAGAACACAATAGAATCCACTTTTTCTCAAAAATTCATGGAGAAGTCCTTCACAATTGAAACCCTAATTTTGATCATTTCCTCAAGAGGTGTTGCACTGCTTGCCTTCCTTGATCAAACCAAAACTTTCCATGACTTGTGGCTTCAAATAAGAACTTGTGGGATGTTATGGACCCTTTGCATAATGTTGAGAAGCTTTGTGACCCTTTGATTTCCTTTGTATAGCCTTCAGTTGCTCCAGTCATTGACCACATGCCTATGCCTCAGCTATGCTACACATGATGCAATGTTGTTGGTTATTTTGTGAACTTATGTATGCTAAATGATATGCAAAATGTTGAAGAAATGAGAGGGCAAATTTTTAGGTATTACAGCTTCCCCTATTCAATTATTTGTAAGCTTGAATGACTAATTGCGAAAGCTTTTAGACATTCAACACATGGAGTAATTGAGTACTCGAATAAACCTGGAAATTTGAACTCGGTGGATAATAGAAATGCCATCCGCTTCTTATTTTTTTTGTTATATTTTTTTTGATCTTGACCTCTAAATAGGTAGCGGGAAAAGAACAGGGGGAAATGGGATTGTTGTACGTAAACAAGAGCCCAGGAAAATAGGACCGTTGTACAAAATGATAACCTGCGATGTGACTGTTGTACAAAACAAGCCACGGAAAGGAAGGGACCTGTTGTACAAAACAGGGCTTTGAACGAGACCATTGTCCATAACAGAACTCGGAAATGTGATTGCTGAGCGAATCAAGCCACAAAAATAAAGGGATTGTTGTACAAAACAGGGCTTTGAACGAGACCATTATACAAAATGGAACTCGGAAATGTGATTGCTGAGCGAATCAAGCCACAGAAAGAAAGGGCCTGTTGTAAAAAACAGGGCTTTGAACGAGACCATTGTACAAAATGGAACTCGGAAATGTGACTGCTGAACGAATCAAGCCACAAAAAGAAAGGGCATGTTGTACAAAACAGGGCTTTGAACGAGACCATTGTACAAAACAGAACTCGGAAATGTGACTGCTGAGCGAATCAAGCCATAAAAAGAAAGGGCTTGTTGTACAAAATAGGGCTTTGAACGAGTCCATTGTACAAAACGGAACTCGGAAATGTGACTGCTGAGCGAATCAAGCCACAGAAAGAAATGGCATGTTGTACAAAACAGGGCTTTGAACGAGACCATTGTACAAAACGGAACTCGGAAATGTGACTGCTGAGCGAATCAAGCCACAAAAAGAAAGGGAATGTTGTACAAAATAGGGCTTTAAACGAGACCATATTACAAAACGGAACTCGGAAATGTGACTGCTGAGCGAATCAAGCCACAAAACGAAAGGGCATGTTGTATAAAACAGGGCTTTGACCGAGACCATTGTACAAAACGGAACTCGGAAATGTGACTGATGAGCGAATCAAGCCACAAAAAGAAAGATGATAACATTGATTACTAAATGCAAATGCAAAGAGATCTCCTTATAAGGAGATTGCAAGTATAACCACAAAAAGAAAGATGACAACATTGATTACTAAATGCAAATGCAAAGAGATCTCCTTATAAGGAGACTGCAAGTATAAGTATCCTCTGTGGGGAGTATCTCAGGTTGAGAAGGTGTTATAGGTTGCGTGTAATATACCTCAAAACTGGCCCATGTTGGTATGCATATGTTTGGATTTTAAGGCGTAATGCTCCATGATGATGGAAATGCTACGCTTTGGAGGATGCAAATGTAATGATGATTACTAAATGCAAATGCAAAGAGATCTCCTGATAAGGAGACTGCAAGTATCCCAGGTGGCTTGACTGGGGAGACCTGACGATCACTATATTGATCTGATCCATCCTGATGAGGAAGAAACAACTTTGTGGGGACAACTGTTAATGATACATCGGCTCTAAATTGCCGCCATTGCAAAAAATAAATTGGGCTTTAAGATTGGGGAACCAAGAACCTGCTGGAGATTGACTCTTCTGGCACTGTGGTGAGGAAGTGGAAACTTCCTGACTTAGCTGGGAACCGGAGGTATGGCTCTACTGAGGAAGCAAACTGTTGGGAGGGGAAAGACACTCCTTGCATGGCTGGGAATTACCCCTGTATTGAAGGGAAGTATCTGCTTGGGGAGGACACCAACCTTCTGCTGCCTTGCTGGAGAAGAAATTCAACTACACTTCCATTGGGGATAACTGGAGACATCCGGGAAAACACCCGTTCTTGTTCAGGCATAAATAAATGTTCCTCCTGGAAATCTGCTTTTAGCTCTGTTAGCAACACTTGTACATGTACCTGCATGAACACAATCGATAGTGCCTGCAACATGGAGAGTTAGTTCGTACCTGTATGCCCCAGGCTCATAGCATGAATCATTATATGGTCATCTTGACACCCTTTCAGAGTTATATTAAATGTTTTTGTCCTCCTGCATTAGTTAGAAAGCATTCAGATGTTCACATCACGATATAAATCACAATTTACTGGACGTTTTCACAATCAATCAATGCTAGATGAAAAACAAAAACCAGAAGCGAATAGTCACAAGTTGACTGAAATTGAATTTTTATTGATTTGGAAAAAATGGCCATGAATAGGCATTACAAAGGAAGCAATTCCCTGGAAAGAGGAAATAGCCAAAAAGGAAAACAAACTATCCTATTGGCAATGTGAGAAATGGATCTCATCAAGTTTCAACCCGATTATGAATCGTATATCTTCAAGACGATCCGCTCGCTCTGCCCCTTGAGAAAGGTGATTGAACAGGTTTTCAACCTTTAGAATAACCTCAATTGCAGATGAGTTACGAATTTCGCAGATGGCAATCGTTCGTGTTAGTCCCTCTTTTGCGTGGACTGCTCTTTTGGGTTTTCAATCCACCGGGATACCCTTTTTTTCCTGAGCTGTCCGATGTGGCTTTTCAACTCAGCGGGTGTACATTTTTTTTAAAAAAAATTTCCCTAATTTTTGCCCGAGCCTTTTATTCTGTTTTTGGCTCGCCGGGATGCCCATTTTTTGCCTGGATCTTTATTCTGTTTTTATCCAGCGGGTTAGTTTTTACACGAAGTATTTTCTTACTGCGTCTGCGTTGACAGGGGACTGGAAGTCTTCTCCATCCATGGTTGTCAGCATCAAGGCTCCACCTGAGAAAACCTTTTTAACCACGAACGGTCCTTCGTAACTAGGTGTCCATTTTGCCCTGTGATCGTTAAGAGGATGTCAAATCCTTTTCGACACCAAGTCACCTGGTATGTACCTTTGTGGTCGTACCTTCTTGTAAAAAGCCCGCTTCATCCGCCGTTGATACAACTGCCTATGGCATACAACTGCTAGGCGTTTTTCTTCAATGAGGCTCAACTGATTATATCTGGATCAGAGCCACTCAACTTCATCCAACTTAATGTCCATCATTAACCTCAACGAGGGGATTTCCACTTCAATTGGTAAGACTGCCTCCATACCATATACCAGTGAGAACGGGGTTGCCCCTGTTGAAGTACGCACTGGCGTTCTGTACCCATGTAAAGCGAATGGTAGCATTTCATGCCAGTCTTTTTATGTCACAACCATCTTCTGCATGATCTTCTTGATGTTCTTGTTGGCCGCCTCGAGGGCGCCATTCAACTTCGGGAGATATGAAGAAGAGTTGTGATGTTCTATTTTGAAATCCCGACACAAGTCAACCATCATCTTGTTGTTGAGATTAGAACCATTATCAATAATGATTCTTTCGGGAATTCCGTACCGGCAAATGATGTCTCTTTTAATAAACCGGACTACCACTTATTTAGTAACATTGACATAAGATGCCGCTTCGACCCACTTCGTGAAATAGTCTATAGAAACCAGGATGAAACAGTGACCGTTGGAAGTTGTCGATTCGATCTTGCCAATCATATCAATGCCCCACATGGCGAATGGCCATGGTGAATACATGACACTTAATGGATTCGGAGGCACATGGACCTTATCGGCATAAATTTGACACTTGTGACATTTACGGGAGTATTTACAGCAATCGGATTCCATGGTGATCTAATAATATCCCGATCTCAACAATTTCTTGGCCATAGCATGTCCTCCAGCATGGATACCAAAGGAGCCTTCATGAACCTCTAGCATCAACAGGTCTACTTCGTGTCTATCCACGCATCTAAGAAGAACCATGTCGAAGTTTTGCTTGTATAGCATACCATCTTGATTCAAAAAGAAACCACCAGCCAGCCTTCTCAGGGTCTTCTTGTCTTTACTGGATGCCCCAGCCGGGTATTCTTGAGTCTTCAGGAATTGCTTGATATCATGATACCGAGGTTTGTTATCTTCACCACTATCAACTCCGAAGACATAAACATGTCTTTCAAGACGGGAGACCATGATTCGAGGCATAAAATTCTCTCGACACACTTTAATCATAGACGACAAAGTTGCTAGAGCATCAACGAACTAGTTTTCGTCCTGGGGAATATAACTCAACTTGACCTTGGTAAAGAAAGTTAACATCCTCCTGGTATAATCCCTGTAAGGGGCCAAATGAGGTTGATGAACTAACCTTTTTCCATTGACTTGGTTTACTACTAGAGCAGAATCTCCAAAGATCTCGAGGTTCTTGACTCGCAAATTGATTGCTTCTTCAACCCCTATGATGCAAGCTTCATACTCTGCCTCGTTGTTAGTGCACTCGAAAGTCAACCGAGTAGCTAAAGGTGTATGGACCCCTTCTGGTGAGATGATAACAGCACCTACTCTGCTTCCGTTCATGTTCACAGCTCCATCAAACATCAACTTCCATCTGGATTCAGGGTCTGGCCCCTCCTCCGGAACTGGTTCTTCACAGTATTTCAACTTGAGGAACATGATGTCCTCATTCGGAAACTCGAACTTCATGGGTTTATAATCATCAATTGGCTATTGAGCCAAGTATTCCGACAATACACTTCCATTAATTGATTTTTGCAAAGTGTAATGGATATCATACTCTGTTAATATCATCTGCCATCGGGCTACCCTTCCTGTCAGAGCCGGCTTCTAGAAAATGTATTTCACAGGATCCATCTTGGAAATTAGGAGAGTGGTATGGGTCAGCATGACTGTCTTAGTCGGCGAGCAGCCCATGCCAAAGCGCAACAAGTTTTCTCGAGTAGTGAGTAGCGTGTCTCACAATCTGTAAACTTTTTGCTAAGGTAATAAATTGTGTGCTCTTTTCGACCATACTCGTCTTGCTGTCCCAAAACACATCCCATTGATCCTTCAACCACAGTAAGATACATGATCAAAGGTCTCACTGGCACTGGAGGCATGCGAATTGGAGGTTCTAGCAGGTACTCTTTGATTCGGTCAAAGCCTTGCTGACAGTCTTCATTCTATTTAATGGCCTGATTTTTCCTCAGAAGCTTGAAGATGGGCTCACGTGTGGACGTTAGTTGAGAGATAAACCGTGCAATGTAATTTAGTCTCCCTAAGAAACCAAGCACGTGCTTTTCAGTCTTTTGCTCAGGCATCTCTTGGATGGCTTTTACTTTGGCTGGATCAACCTCAATTCCCCGCTCACTAACAATGAAACCAAGTAACTTTCCGGAACGGAACCCAAAGGTGCACTTGTTCGGATTCAACCTCAATCTGAACTTCCGGAGTCTATCAAATAACATTACTAGATTGATCAAGTGCTCTTCTTCTGTTTGGGATTTTGATATCATATCATCAACATAAACCTCAATTTTATGATGAATCATGTCGTGAAATAGCGTCACCATCACCCGTTGGTAAGTGGCCCCAGCATTCTTCAAACCGAACGGCCTGACCTTGTAACAGAAAGTGCCCCAAGGCGTGATGAAGGTAGTCTTTTCCATATCATCGGGAGACATCTTGATCTAGTTATAACCTGAAAACCCGTCCATGAAAGAGAACATAGAAAACTGAGAAGTATTATCAACAAGCACATTTATTTGAGGTAGAGGGAAATCATCTTTAGGGATGGCCCTGTTAAAATCCCTGTAGTCTACACACATCCTGACCTTACCGTCTTTTTTAGGGACCGACACAATATTGGCAACCCACGGAGGATAACTAGTCACGGCCAAGAATCTAGCATAAAATTGATTATGTACTTCCTCTTTTATTTTTATTGCCATATCAGGGCGTGTGCGTCTGAACTTCTGCTTTACCAGCGGGCAGTCTTCTTTCAGAGGCAGCTTGTGCACCACAATGTCAGTGTCTAAACCAGGCATATCTTGGTAGGACTATACGAAGACATCAACATACTCTCGAAGCATAGCAATTACATGAGTCTTGATAGAATCTTCTAATGAGGCCCCGGTCTTAACTTCTTTCTTGTCTTCTTTGGTACCCAGGTTTACCACTTCGACGGCCTCTTCATGCGGCTGAATCATCTTCTCTTCCTATTTAAGCAGTCTGGCTAACTCTTCAGGTAGTTCGCAATCTTCTTCACCTTCCTCATCGGCTTGATAAATTGGATTGTCAAAGTCATACTTAGCCATAACAGGGTCATCATTGATAAGATCCGGTGTCGAGCACCTGCATGAATGGTGATTCATGAAAGGCCTTAGAAAAAGCTTGAGAAAATGAGAAACATTGCCATTTTAAAACTTTTCTTTCTTTTTGAAAAACAAAAGCAAAAATGAAAGGCAAAGAACAACATGGATGAATGAGAAACGTCAGCTTTATTTATGATTATGAATTGTGTTAGGAACAAAAGAACCCTTACAAAAAGCTACTATGCCTCGGGCAAGACATAGTGCTTGAGTACAGGAAAGACAAAAACAAAGATTATTACTCTTCGAAGGAGGTGACTGAGATAAGCCTTTCAGATGTCCAATTGCTAAGTTGAGTCCCTAGAACATAAGGCATGATCCACTCATCTAAGTCACAGTCACTATCAATTGCGTCATCCTGCACAACACTAATGCTTCCATAATCCACCACTCCTGCACTCGTGAAGGTAATCGGGCCTTGACGACCTCTAGCACTCGTTCCAGATGATGACTGCCCAGGATGGTAACTAATCCCAAACATATCTTTCTTTTCTAGCACTTCTACTGGACTGCCCCAGCCTTCTCGTATCCCAGATTCTACCACTTCAAGAGCTTGCTTATAAGAGGCTATGGAAACCCCGTTCTTTGGTTCTTCAGAAGAAGCGGTCAATGCAAATGTTAGTTCAGTTTTCAGGGGCTCAAAAGCCTGACATGGAATTTCAACTATTTCACCATCCATCTCCACATACTTGAATGAAGCTAGATGACTGACGAAAATGTCCTCTTCCCCACTGACTGTTACAATTTGGCCCTCCCAGAAGAACTTTAGCTTTTGATGAAGTATGGATGATAATGCTCCTTCTGAATGTATCCAAGGCCTTCCCAGCAAACAACTATATGCAAGCTGTATATCCATTACGTAGAATGTGGTATTAAAGATTTGTGGACCTACTTTAATTGGTAAATCCACCTCCCCGAACACCGATCTCCTCGACCCATAAAATGCTCTAACTACCAGGTCACTAGTTGAAATTCTGGGATCAGATATGTGATGTCGAACCAGATGTTTAGACACTGATATTCCAAACAAAAATTAATAAGCTAGTAAATTAAATAACACAGGAAATTGTTAACCCAGTTCAGAGTATCTCCACACTTACATCTGGGGGCTACCAAGCCAGGAAGGAAATCCAATATAAGTAATATTAATTATGGAGTTAAACAAATCAGTTTAATCCTTCACTTAATATCTACCCAAGGCAATTTCTACCTAAGACTCTACTTAGATATGAGTACCTACTCACTCCCCCTCAATCACACAGTGATCTTTAACTTAGGATTATTAATAAATTTGAAGTCACACTTCAGACATACCAGCTTGATCTTACTTAATAGTTTCAATCAAGACACAATTCACTTTTTGCTTAAAAGCTTATAAAGTGACTAACAAACAATTAAAACCTGCTAGCTTCACAAACACCCTTGACACTCTTCTTAAATTCGTTAGCTTTTCTTGAGTGTATCAGTTCCTTAAATAGATGCTTAGTTTTTGGGCTTTTTGCAAATTATCCATACTTTGATAAATCCCACAGATATCTCCTTGAATTAAGGTGAGTTAGTTTGTTATCTCCTTGAATCAAGGTGAGTTAGTTTTTCTGTTTCCTTTACACTGGAACCAGATAACTAAGCTTCCTAAAGATGCTCCTTGGAGTGCTTATCCTTTTACAATTAATTCCAGATATTTTCTCCTGATTTTCATCACTTCTGTTACGCATCATTTAAGTCAGATAGCAGGTTTGCGATGTCACAACATCTGGTGTGACATCCTGATGTCCTGAACTAAGTTCATAACTTATACTTTGTTTGTAAAAAATTCTGCCAATTTCTAACATCTACAAACTCCCCCTTTGGCTAATTTTTGGCTAACATATTCTTCTGGTTTTGTCAGAGAGCAGCGGAGTTCCTTTCTGTTGGATCATGTGAGAGCTAATAATTTGCTCCCCCTCAAACATGTATGTATACTGCTATGACTTGGCCCAACAGACTTTGATATACCAATGAAAATTCAAATTCAACTTAGTTCAGCAGACAGATATTAACAACATTGTTCAATACACTTCTCCCCCTTGTTAGACATAAATTTGGGGCCAAACATTACAGAAACAGAAAAAAAACATTCAGAATTACAATGCAGAACAGACAATACATTTTCCACCATCACACAGCTTCACTCAGACTCTGTATCTTCTGTATCCTATGTATCCTCAGACTCATCATCAGATCCATCAACATTCCCAGCAACCTCTTCCAGCTCCAATATTTGAATCAGGTCCTCAAGCTTCTTCTTCCTTTCATCCAGCTATTTGCAGGTTGTCCTGAGCTTTGCAATTAGGGCTGCCTTTGATATAGGAGTCTTGACAGCGGATGTTCCAGCAGATGTCCCACCTGGTGCTTCAACATCTGCAGCATGATGACCTAGAAACAGCTTGTAATGAAAGGACAGTGGACTCTCCCTTTTACAGACAGAATCCTTGTCAGTAAGGATTCCTAGATATTGGTTGAGAATCACTCCACAAAGCAGTGATGGGAAGGCTATTGGAAGCTTGATTGCTGAGGTTCCTGCATGCTTGAGAGTCTGGTCAAAGATATATGCCCCATAATCCAGCTTGGTTTGGGTGCCTACAACACAGATAAACCTCCCAAGCCCAGTAGCTATAGATGAGGTGTGGTTGGTTGGGACCCAGTTGACGGGTCCAATCCTGTGCAGCATGGCATACTTCCTGGTTAACAAGCTGACAGAGAGTTTGCCTTTGACTGGCCATGACTTGACCTGGTTAGCTTTGATTATTTTGCATACTTGATTGTCAGTCTTGCCAATCTCAGTTGGCCCATCTGCTTCTCTCCCCAGGTACTAATTTATCACCCTAGGAGAAAAATCTACACATCTTCCCCTGACATACACTTTCCTGAAATCCTCAGATTTCCCATCAGCACACCCTTCTTGTAAGTTAACTATGAATTCTTTTACCAGCAGTTCATAACAAGGAGAAAATTTGGATACAGTTTTGAACAGTCTAGCATTGGAGATTAAATCAATTACCTTAGTGCATTCCAAGGCATTGCTACCCAGCTCTCGTTCCAAAGCCACCCTTCTCTGATAGACATGTTTCCACTTGCTTACACTAGAGACATGGTGGAAGGACACATTATCCAGGGGTGCTTCAGGGACAACAGAGGCAGTCCTAGGAGGTGCTGGCCTCTTTCTGGGTTGAGATGTTGGGACATCCTCCTCAACATCAGAGTCAGATGGAGTTGTGGCCTTCCTCTTCTATGTGCTGACCTTACTACATTGCTTTGTAGGTCCAAAAGCAGGTTTGACCTTGTCCTTCTTGGGAGTTGACTGTCTTTTCTCAGGAGTTGCATAAGCAGCTGGCTTCTTATCCTTCCTAGCCCTAAGCCTCTTGGCTATGCTAGGATCAACAGATGCTATGATCTCTGTGTCAGAATCATCATCTAGGTTTTCAACTGGTGGAGGTTGGGAAGCCTCATTCTCAGCAGCTTGATCATCAGTAGCTTGATCATCAGTAACTTGATCATTATCATTTGGGGCTTTGTCCTGGCCCTCAGTTGTTTCAACATTTCTTGGGACATCCTGTGGAACAGGTATGTCTTCTTAAGCTTGGTTGCTTGGGACATCTTGTGGAGCAGGCATACTGTTCAGGGGAACTGACACCCCATGCACAACTCTTTGTTCCGCCAGGATCCTGGTTACAAGCTTTTTGATTGATGCGTCCACGTAAGTAGAAGCTTTGGGGGTACTGGAAGATGAAGGCGTTCCCTTACTTTTGCTGAAGACTGGCTCCTTGGGTCTTCTTGCATGGGGTGTCCTGGGCTTTTGAGCAATAGGAATGCTTCCTTTGATCACATTTATAGGTGTAGCATCCATTGGTACTACAGACAATGGAGTGGCGTTCACTACGTCTTCCTGAATGAGACCCTCATCAATGGAGTTAGGGTTCTGATGTTGAGACATTTTTTTGATTGTAGTGGAAATGTGTAAAGGTTTGATAGATTTGGAAGAGTTTAGAGTTTCAGCTATAGCATGCAAAAGGTTCAGTGTTGCTAATGAGAATGTGAGAAGCTGAAAGCACGTTTGTACATAAATAGAACCCGTTGCTATTGGAATTTTTAAAATTGGAATACAAACATTTATTGGCCAGACTGGTGCTGCCATCTGGTGATCATGCCATACGATGTCATGAGACATGCTGGCACTTCTCCATAATTGCTATATGTCACATATGCAGATTCCCAATTTACCCCTTAGTTTTTCAAATTGGGTAGCATCCAAAGCCTTTGTAAATATGTCAGTTAATTGCAGCTCTGTGGCTACATGCTCCAATGTGATCACCTTCTCCTCCACAAGGTCTTTGATGAAGTGATGTCTGATATCTATGTGCTTAGTCCTGCTGTGTTGGATAGGATATTTGGAGATATTAATAGCACTTAAATTGTCACAGTACAATGTCATGACATCTTGTGTGACATCGTATTTTGTGAGCATTTGTTTCATCCATACCAGCTGTGAACAACTGCTACAAGCTGCAATATATTCAGCTTCAGCAGTGGATAAGGACACACAATTATGTTTCTTACTGAACCAAGAAATTAAATTGTTCCCTAGAAAGAAGCATCCTCCTGATGTACTCTTTCTATCATCAACACTTCCAGCCCAATCAGCATCACAAAACCCAGTGAGGATTGGTTCACAACCATGAGAGTACATTATGCCATAGTCACAAGTACCATTTACATATTTCAAGATCCTCTTAACCTGGTTTAGATGGCTTACTTTTGGTTCATCTTGATACCTTGCACACACACCTACTGCAAAAGCTATATATGATCTGCTAGCTGTAAGATATAGTAGATTTCCAATCATGCTTCTGTACAAGCTTTGGTCCACACTCTCACCTTTGTCAGTTTTAAATGAGTGGGGGCAGGTGTCGCTCCCACCAAATGACAACCAAAGGTCAGAAGGGGTACAGACACAAACGGTCGACGAAAGGAGAAATGAGAACACACAGGAGTGAACTCAAGAGAAAAGAAAAGAGTCGCCAGCTAGGCATTTTTATCCCAAAGGAAAGGTAATGCTGCATAAACCTAGAAAGATATGGATAAGACGGTAGCGAACCAGAGAGACTGAGAAAGGGGGTTGGTTACAACATGGGAAGGTATTAGCACCCAGATTGTCCGCCGTACTCGACGGGATCCACGCTTAAAAGATTTGTGTTTTAAAGGGGTAGTGTCTGTGCAATTTGTGTGTCAAAGCTGGAAAGAATGCAAGTGTCAGTGTAAAAGAATGTGAAGTGTATAAATGTACAGTGTCAGTGCAAGAACAGGAATGAAATGCTCAAGATAATGAGGCTAAAAAATAAGGCTGGAAAGAGGGGGAATATACAGAGACTTTTGTTCGATAATTGTTAAGTTATGCCTACGTATCCTCTCGTGCAATGAGGAAGTCAGAACACCGTAGTTCGACCCAAAGAGACTGAAAGGAGAATTGACTTGTGAACTGCCTACTGGTCTATGCTCAAGTGTATGACCTGTCTGGCTCAGGTGCCAACTGTCTTGCATTAGACGGAAGAAGCAAGTTCTCGTTTGTGAGTGAATGAGATGAGAAGAGAATCCCGGAGGAGACGATTATTGTTTGTTTTTGTGTTTTCAATCTTTTATTGCTTTTGGATGTTTGTCATAAGCTAATGAGCTTAAGCCTAAACCAATGGGTTAATAAACTCATCCCATCCTCCCTCTGATTAGGGGTAATGAGAATACCTTAAGTGTGAAGTCAGCATCTCACACTTAATCACCATGGTGTTGGATTAAGATCATTAACCTACTTGTGATTATTTAGATGTTTTTGTTGTTTTTTTTAGTGTTGAGTAATGAGCTTAAGCCATAATCAGGGATTAAACAGACTCATTACACCATCCTAATAGAAGGATAATAGATGAGAATGTTTAAGCTGAGGAAAGCTCCTCAACTTAATCCATGATTAGGGATTAACCTCATGACAAAACAAAGCCTTTATTAAATGGATTTTAGTTAATGAAATGATGAAGAAATGATTTTTATGGTTTGTAAGAAAACTTGAGGGGGACTTGTCCATTAACACTAGGGTTAGTCCTTCTTAACCAATTAAGGAAGAATTAGAACCCTAATGCAAGGCCAGAGTTACAAGCTTGATGTCTTGATGATTATTAAGTGAATTGATTAAGGAGTTAAACACATTAAGGGTTTAACACTTAGGATTAAAGTTATACACTCCATCCTAATAGAAGGATGCAGGTATAAGCTTAATCACAAAGCCTTAAAGCCTTTAGGGTTTAGTCCCTGATTATGAGATGAGAAGAGAAGACTCAAAGAGACACAAAGGTAAAAGCTAAATGGGGACTAATCAAAACCCTAATAGTTATCATGCTTGGTTGTTCCTAGGGTTAGTGAGGTTTACTAGAAGAATCTTCAGAGAAACCACCAAGGAGAGAAGCAGATGAAAGGAGCAAAGAGAAGCAAAACAACTTGCTTCACTTAAGAAGACAAGTTGCTTGAAGAAAGAAAGTAAGAGATGAACATGAATGAGCAAGCTCACTCTAATACACAAGATAAAATGCAGCAATGATGCATAAAGGAGATGAAAAGAAATTGTGAGAAGTGAAGGCAAATCCACTTCTCAAAACAACTTACCACCTGAAAAGTTAGTAAAGAAATGAAATGTAATGAAAATGAGATGAAATGTAATGATTCAAACCAAAACCAGAAGCATAAGTATGATGCTAATGATGCTAAGAGATGATGCAAACATGAGGCAAGGCATGAGAATGATCATGCAAACATATGGATGCAAGAGAAGCATGTTTAGAACCATGAACATTCATGAAAAGTTATGGAATGCAAATGACATATAATATGGCAAATGAAAAATGCAATGATCAAAGATGATTCTAATATGTCCTAAGATGTATTATGAATCATGTTGAGGCACAAAATGCCATGGCAAGTCTTGATATGCAAGCAAATGGAAGATGGATGCAAAGGAAGGCATGAATTAGGGTTATATGAAACATACAAAGCAAAAATCCAAAACCAGAAGCAAATGACATGATAAAAATTTGAAAATGAAATCAAAGGAACCCTAAACCTACACAAACTCACTGCCCAAAGGAGGGGATTCAACTCTCAACCTATTGAAAGTTGTGAATTTTCTAAGATTGCTAGGGTTTTAAGGTACCTCATCAAGAAAAATTCCAAACCAATTGAAAATGCAAGATCAAAACATGCCAATTTTATCCTATAAACTACATGTTATGCAAGATGCAATGCAAGAAGAATCATTGTCCAACTCTCAATGGTTAGGTAGAAATGAATTTTCAAAGTTTGTCACAAAATATTGCCAAAAAATGAATTTAATTCCATTGAAAATGATCAAAAGGCATCAAGAACAAAAAAGAAATTTGGTTTGAGAGTTGGACAATGTTTCTAAATGTTTTTAAATGCTACATGAATTTTTTTGTGATTTTTAAATACCTAAAAGTATTTTTAATTAATTAATTTTCATTAACTAATTAAAAATAAATTTTTAAATGATTTAAAAATAAATTTAAATGCAAAAAATAAAATAAAAATCATTTTCTGATTGAGAAAAATATTTGAAACAAAAATGCAAAAGAAAATATTTTTGTGATTTTTCTAAGTATTTTAAAATAAATGACAAAGAAAATGGGATAAAAATGAAATTAAAATTGATTTAAATGGGAAGTATGTTGATCCTAAGGCCAAGATTCAAAGCTGAGACGCGGGAGTTGACTGCGCGCGTTATCTAGTGGTTGAAATTCAAACTGACTAATCTTAATTAATTAATTTAAATAAATGAGATTAATATAGAATTAGGGCTTAATGAGCAATCTGGTTCGTTCATTCGCGCGCGGGAAGGCAAGTGCTACGGCTCACATTTAAAACTGGACCTAAACCCTAATTAGCATTAATGACTCTCAGACGGCCGGAACAGTGTTCCGGTCGTCTTCTCCGACGATTCCAAAACCTTATCTCTCTCTCTAAGCAACGAAAATGAAATCTCTCTTCCCATAATCAAACCCCACTCATCACTGAATCAAAACCCCCAAACAAAAATCATTTCTTTTTCACCAACAATGCAAATCGAAACAAAGTAATTTTAGGTCAGAAACTTTCAGACAACTCATACATACTCAATACTCCACCATTTTGAAAAGTAAACACATCAGAATCATCAGCACATCATAAGGATTCGATTAAGAACGTAAAAACAAGGTTCTGAGAAAAAAGTTCTTGAGCCATACCTGAGATGGAACCTCCTGGTTCTGGGCTTTCTGGGCTCTCTCTTGTTGCAAACCCACCCTTATGAACCTCTTGAAGATGATACGAAGCTTAGAAAGCTTTGAGGATGGCTGGTTTGGGAGATTGGCAGAGTTCTGTTCAATGAAGTGAGGAAATCGTATTTGGTTTGTGTGAGGTTCTGGGCTGTTTCAATGGTTGGTTTGTGATCCGTGAGTCATGTTGAGATGTTTTGTGAAGCTTGTTTAAATGTTTGATGCTTGTGGAGTGTGTTTCGAAGGAAGTTGCATATGAGGTGAAAACTTGGAACTATGGCTTATGATATGTTTCAGGCTTGTGTGTGTTATGAAAATGAAGCCTTGGAGTGTGTTTGTAAAGTCTGGATTGGGCAGAGAGTTGTTGTGGACTGTTGTGATTGGTATGGGTGTTTTGGCCAAAAAGTCAAAAGTGTTGTACTTGAGGTATGGGCAATGGTGTAGCTAGCTTATTGGCTTGTCCTTGCTCAACTGAGATTAAGGATGTCCATGGAATTGTTTATGAGACAAATCAGCAAGTGGATCAAAGCTTTTGAGATGTTTTGCAATTTTCACCAAGTTTGGCCCCTTTGAAGTCTCTTGGTCCACAAGTCATAAAAATGATCAAACTTTTGATGAAATCTGACTTTTAGACATTGGTTCATGTTTGTAAGAAGATTAGAAGTCCATTTGATAGCACAATTTGCCTTGGCAAGTGGTTTTGCAACTTTGCCTCTTTGGTGGAAAACTTGAAATTATGTGATTTTTCCCAACTTTGACAAGCCATAACTTTTGATCCAAAATGAATTAGGACAAGTTCTTGTACTTTTTGAAAAGGGAATGATCCATTCTAAAACTTTCATGACCAAAGTTTTCCCATTTGAAGCATTTTTGAATCAAAAAGCAAGGGTTGAAAAAGTTTCCCAAAATGGGAATTTTCCATTACAAGTCATTTTCCCAAAAAGTCAACTTTGCAAATGGCTTGAGATTCTTAAATTTTGTGAACTTAAAACATCTTCTATGATCAAATAAAGATCATACATAATCAAAATGATGATGAACACCCTTTGGTTGGGTCATTGGGGGCCTCATATGCCCTGATTTTGCACTGACTTGCTCAAAAAGTCAACTCTTGATCAGATGCCTTCCCCATGGAATTTCTTCATGAAACTTGATATGCATGATCCCCATACCATATAGAGACCAATAGAAACAATAATGACCAAAAATTTTGGAGTTATGGCCTCTGAAACCAAAACCCTAATTCTAGGTCATCTGTGCAGTTAAACCTGGCTCTGCTTCCATGCCAATCCCAGTTCTTGTGATTCTTTAACTTCTTTGACTTTGTGGAGATATAATATGATTCTTGAACATACATGTACCCCTTTGAAGTGATTGATTGCCTTTGGAGTGGCTCAAATGGCTCAGGGATGGCTCAGATCACAAACCCTAGATGCAGATGACTTTGAACCAATGCAGTGAATCAAAAATGTGGTATGAGATGCTATGGTTGAACTTATGCATATGAAAATATCACAAGCCATGGTGTGAATGAGTGAGGGAAAATTTGGGGTGTTTACAGCTGCCCCTATTCAAGCATGAGTTAGCTGTGCAGGATGTAAGCGACGGCTTAACAGGCAAACAAGATAACTTGTGGTTGAATACCAAAGACAGTCCAAAATTTGCACTTACAGAATGAAGAAGAAAAGGGATATAGTTTGTAAAAGAAAATAAAGTATAATATAAAGTGCGGGTGACGGAGGACGACCGTCGAGCAGATGACGACTGCTGGGGAAAGAGCAATGACGGGGACGACCGACATGCTGGGGAAGATGCGGGAAATACAGCAATGACGGGGACGACCGACAAGCTGGGGATATGAGAGATTATGATGGGGACGGCCATCAAGTAAAGCTATAAGACTCTCTGGGGATTACAGGTAAAAATAAATGATGAGGTACGGTCATCAAAGGTGAAGGACGATCACCTAGCTGGGGACGGCTGCTCTGATGGGGATAAGATGAGGGACGGTCATCTATTGGTGAAGGACGATCACCGGGCAAGGTACGGTTGCCAAAAATATCATGACACAGGACGAATGCCGGACAAAAAGGTCGACGATGGGGACGGCCATCGGATAAGCATGATGAAGGACGATCATCAGGAGGTGAAGGACGATCACCTAGCAGGGTACGGCTGCTCTCAGGGTTTATCGTGACATAGGACGAATGTCAGATAACAAGATCGACGATGGGGACGGCCATCAGATAAAATGATGAAGGACGATCATCAAGAGGTGAAAGACGATCACCTAGCAGGGTGCGGCTGCCAAAAATCACGACATAGGACGAATGCCGGATAAAAAAGGGTTTCTAATGAAATAGAGACTCCGCTGGGGAAAGGATGAGGGCCGGTCATCCGAAGGAAGGTGAAGGACGATCACCTAGCAGGGTACGGCTGCCGAAAAGGCACCATGACATGGGACGGATGTCAGATAGAAAGGAAATTTTGCTGGGGACTTCGCTAGGGAAAAGTAAACACGGACGAGTGCTTACATCCAAGAAATGAAAAGTATGAGTATTTGGGCACTGTGCATAGACTAAAGATGCGGACGAGCATCCTTAGGACTATGATACGGACGGGTATCAGGTAGAAACGAATGCTGACACATGTTCAGAGATGATGATACGGACGAGTACCAACTGGTTAACAAAGAACACGGACGAGTATTGATTCTGCGGGGACT
The DNA here is from genome assembly GCA_963966055.1 of Lathyrus aphaca. Taxonomy (NCBI): domain Eukaryota; kingdom Viridiplantae; phylum Streptophyta; class Magnoliopsida; order Fabales; family Fabaceae; genus Lathyrus; species Lathyrus aphaca. Next base: position 271,807,819 of record OZ014525.1, read on the forward strand.
CTTCTGGGGAATAATAGACACAGACGAGTGTCTATATTCAAGAAGACAAGAGTGTTTGACATGGCGTATAGATTAAAGATGCGGACGAGCATCCTTAAGACTACGATACGGACGAGTATCGGTTAGAAACAAACGCTTGACGCATGTTCAGAGATGATGATACGGACGAGTATCAACTGGTTAACAAAGAACACGGACGAGTGTTGAATCTGCAAAGGTATGAGTAGTGTATACAAGATACAGACGAGTATATTTATGAGTGAAATAAGTATGAGTGGTGTACAGGTGAGTGTTCAATGTGCTGGGGAGAGTGACACGGACGGGTGCCAGGGAAGATGTATATATATATATATATATATATATATATATATATATATATATATATGTATCTGTGAGTGCAAAGGGGACGCTTTGGCTTTTTACTGGGGAATGATGACACGGACGGGTGCCAAAAGGAGCATGCATTTGTATTTGTGAGTGTAAGGCAAATGCTTTAGCTTTAGCTTTCTGCTGGGGATATGACACGGACGGGTGCCAAATGGAGTGTGTATTTGTATTTGTGAGTGTAAGGCCAGTGCTTTGGCTCTCTGGTGGGGAATTTTGGGGAGTTTTCTGTATATCTTGATGGATTGTCAGTATTTACAAGTGTTTGATTCAGAACATGGCTTATGATTATGCAATATGTTTGATTTTTTCCTCAATGCTCCGTATTAGACGGAATGCTACGCTTTGTGGGGAGAATATGATGTGAATGCTATGATTATGCAAAGATACCGATCCGGGATTTGGATCCCTCTGCTGTGGAGATCTCTGGTTGATCTGCTTGAAGTGAACATCCCAGCTGGGGATGAGATCATTGGTAGATCTGACATATGGGACTTTGCTTGGGGATATAGGTCACTGATAGACCTATTTTGATACTGAGGGACCCAGATGGGGTTTGTAGAAGCTTTCTTCACTCTGTTGTGATTTTTTCATGCGTTGCTCTTCTGGATAGAGGCTGAAACTTTGTGGGGAGACGGTTCCCTGGCTTTTGCACTTGGCTGTGGAGGAATAGTAAATGGCAACCCGGCTGGGGAAGAAGAAAGACCGTGGGAAGGTCTTCCTGGAGATTTCTGTAGGGGTCCTGCTGAGGATGATACTTGACAACTCAGCTGGGGGAAAACCATCTCCGGTGCTAATTGGGAGATAGACTGAGTAGATAATGATTTTCCAGCTTGCTGGGGTGAAGCTTTCATGCCCCATGTTGTGCTTTGAATACCTGCAATCCTGAAAAGACAGAGAAACGCACAAGTAGTCCCGAGGTATCCCTTACCGGGTTCCGTCATAGGAGTTTAGACACACCTGGGAGTAAGTATATTTCCCGTAAGCACGTATTTTTTAGAGGAGCATCTGTATTTATGCAATCAACATCTTAAGAAAATCGGACATTTTGCAAACGAACATAGGATGTATAAAACGAAACATGACTGAAAATCTGATTTTATTAATTCATGTGCCCTGAATTGGCAAGATACAGTCAAAGAAACAAATCCCCTAAAATGAGGAGATTGTTACAAATTGAGAAATAAAAGGTATTGGCAATGTTGATGAAGCTTCGGGAGCTTCCCTTTTGCTATGACTCGTATGACATCTGACGTTCTTCTTATCCCGCTTTCTGAAGAAAGCTGATTCTGACCGGCGCCTGAACCTTTCGAAGCTTTACCAAGTTGTAAGTGATACAGACGAATTCAGAACGCAGTTGTTCGCTTATTCCCTTATTTTGCATGGATCGCCCTTTCGGGTTTTCAATCCATCGGGATACCCTTTTTTGCCTGAGATGTCCAATGCGGCTTTTCAACTCAGCTGTCGCTCCCAAAAGATGAGACTGGCTCAAATATGGTACAGACGCGAACGGTCAGCGAAAAGAACAATGAGGACACACAACAGTGAACTCACTGGAAAAGAAAAGAGTCGCCAGCTAGGCATTTTTATCCCGGAGGAAAGGTAATGCTGCATAGACCTAGAAAGAGATGGATAAGACGATTGCGAACCAGAGAGACTGAGAAAGGGGGTTGGTTACAACCTGGGAAGGTATTAGCACCCAGATTGTCCGTCGTACTCGACGGGATCCACGCTTAAAATATTTGTGTTTTAAAGGGGTAGTGTCAGTGTAATCTGTGTATAAAAGAGCTGGAAGAAAATGTATAGGTGTCAGTGTAAAAGAAGTGTGAAGTGTATAAGTAAAGTGTCAGTGTAAGGAAAGAATGAGGTGGAATGCTCATGATAATGAGGCTTAAAGAATGAGGCTGGAAAGAGGGGAATATACAGAGACTTTTGTTCGATAACTGTTAAGTTATGCCTACGTATCCTCTCATGCAATGAGGAAGTCAGAACACCGTAGTTCGACCCAAAGAGACTGAAAGATGAATTGACTTGTGAACTTTTTGCTTGTCAATGCTCAAGTGTATGACCTGTCTGGCTCAGGTGCTAACTGTCTTGCATTAGAAGGAAGAAGCAAGTTCTCGTTTGTGAGTGAATGAGATGAGAAAAGAATCCCGGAGGAGACGATTATTGTGTGTTTTTTTGAGTTTTCAGTCTTTTATTGCTTTTGAAAGTTTATCATAGATTAATGAGCTTAAGCCTAAACCAATGGATTAGCAAACTCATCACATCCTCCCTCTGATTAGGGGTAATGAGAATACCTTAAGTGTGAAGTCAGATTCTCACACTTAATCACTTTTGATGCAGGATTAAGATCATTAACCTACTTGTGATTATTTAGATGTTTTTGGTATTTTTGTTTAGTGTTAAGTAATGAGATTAAGCCATAATCAGGGATTAAACAGACTCATTACACCATCCTAATAGAAGGATAATAGATGAGAATGTTTAAGCTGAGGAAAGCTCCTCAACTTAATCCATGATTAGGGATTAAACTCATGACAAAAAAAGCCTTTGGTTAAGTGGATTTTATTTAATGATATGATGATGAAGTGGATTTTATGATTTGTAAGACAACTTGAGGGGGACTTGTCCATTAACACTAGGGTTAGTCCTTCTTAACCAATTAAAGGAAGAATTAGAACCCTAATGCAAGGCCAAAGTTACAAGTGTGATGTCTTGATGATTATTAAGTGAATTGATTAAAGGAGTTAAACACATTAAGGGTTTAACACTTAGGATTAAAGTTATACACTCCATCCTAATAGAAGGATGCAGGCATAAGCTCAATCACAAAGCCTTAAAGCCTTTAGGGTTTAGTCCTGGATTATGAGATGAGAAGAGAAGACTCAATGAGACACAAAGGTAAAACTAAGTGGGGGACTAATCAAAACCCTAATCATTGTCATGCTTGGTTGTTCCTAAGGTTTGTGAGGTTTACAAGAAAGATCTTCAAAGGGAACCACCAGGAAGCAGATGAAAAGGAGCCAAGAGCAGCAAGGTAACTTGCTTCATTTAAGAAGACAAGTCACTTGAAGAAAGAAAGTAAGAAGAAGAAGAATGAGCAAGCTCAATCTCAAACACATAACAAAATTCATCAAGGATGCATGAAAGAGATGAAAAGAAAATGTGAGAAGTGAAGGCAAATTCACTTCTCAAGATTACTTACCACCTGAAAAGTTAATGAAAGGAATGCAATGCAATGTAAGATGAGATGAAATGGCATGAAGAGAAACAAAACCAGAAGCACATACATGATGTTAATGATGCTATGAGATGCTACAAACATGAAACAAACACATGGGGATGATCATACAAGCTTATGGATGCAAATGAAACAAGTTAAGAAACATGAACATACATGAAAAGTCATGAAATGCATATGGCATACAACATGGCAAATACATGATGCAATGATCAAACATGCTTTCAATATGTCTTAAGATGTCCAATGAATCAAATGGATGCATAAAATGTCATGGCAAGTTATGGTATGCAAGCAAATGCAAGATGGATGCATATGGAAGTTCAAATTAGGGTTTATGATCAAAGCATCAACAAAAACCAAAATCAGAAGCAAACATCAAGATAAAAAATTGAAAATTCACTCAAAGGATCCCTAAACCTATATTATCTCACTGCCCAAAGGAGAGGTTCCAACTCTTAACCTAATTCAAGTTATGATTTTCCTAAGTTTTCTAGGGTTTTAGGGTTCCTTAACAAGAAAAATGCCAAACAAATGGAAAATGAAAGATCAAATGATGCCCATTTAATCTCACAAACTACATGTTAAACACAATGCAATGCAAAAAGAATCAAAGTCCAATTCTCAATGGTTAGGCAGAAATGATTTTTGGAAGTTTGGATCAAAATAATGCCTAAAAATGATTTTATTTCCATGAAAAATTCTCAAAATGCATCAAGATCAACAAATAAATTTGGTTTGAGGATTGGACAATGTTTCTAAATGTCTTTAAATGTTTCATGAATTTTTTGGTGATTTTTAAATACCTAAAAGTATTTTTAATTAATTAATTCTCATTAATTAATTAAAAATAAACTTTTAAATATTTAAAAATATTTTTTGAATGCAAAAAATAAAAATAAAAATATTTTTGGTTTCTGAAATTTAATAAAAGCTTGCATAAAAAATTTCAGAATTTTTGAATAAGTTTTGCTATTTTAAATAAAATATAGAAAACAAATGTATTTAAATGAAAATAAAAATGAAATTAAATGAATTAATGAAGAAGTCAACAGATCCTAAGGCGAGCATTCAAACTCACACGCGCGGGAGTTGACTAGGCGCGCATCTGGACGGCCTACATTCAAACTCACTAACCCTAATTAATTAGCCCTAATCCAGCCTTAATGACTCTCAGGTGACCGGAACAGTGTTCCGGTCATCTTCTCCGATCACTCAAACTTTCAAACTCTCTCCACACGCATCTAAAACGAAATCTAATTGCCCAGAACTCTTCCCCACTCAATCACGAATCAAAACCCCCATTCAAACAACATTTATCATTCCTAAACAGAGAGAATCAAATCAAAATAGTTTTAGGGCAAAAAGTTTCAGAACAAGATTAAACTCTCATCTCTTCACCATTTTCAAAACCAACAACATCAGAGTGATCAGTGAATCATGAAGAACAACTTAGGAACTTAAAAAATCATTTCTGGAAAAAATGTTCATGAAGCTACCTGAGTTTGAAGCTTTTCAGTTTGCCACTTTCTGACCCCTTCTCTTTGTGCAATCCACTCCTCTTAGGCCCCTGATGAACTCTTGATACTTAGAAAGAGTTTGTGATGGCTGGTTTGGAAGTTTGAACAAGTTCTGTTCAGGGTAGTGAAGGAATCGTGTTTGTGATTCTTTGAGTTTCAGGTTGCTTTGAAGGGTGCTTTGTGATCAGGGAGAGGTGTTGAGAAGGTTTATGAAGTTTGTTTTTGAGTTTGTGAGCTGTGTTGTGTGTTTCGAATGCTTTTGCTCAATGGAGTGAAAATGAGAATGTTGGGCTATGGCTGGTTTCAGGCTTGCTTCTTGTTGTATTTGGCTTGCAATTGATTTGTATAAACAAATGCCATTGGTCAGATGACATGACATGTCCTTTTGTGATAGGTATGGTTGCTTTTGCAAAATGTCAACTTTTGTGTAAGAGAAGCATGGGTCATGTTCTAGCCAAGTACAAGGTGGATGTGCTGCGCAGCATGGTGAGGGAAAAGGCTAGGGTTGATCAGCAGGCTAGCCAGCAAGTGGATGAAATGTTATCATGAGTTTTTGCAACTTGGCTTGCCTTTGTTTCTTCATGAAAAAGTCTTGCTCCATAACCCATAAAACATGTGATCTCTTGGCCCATTCTGATTTTTGAATGTTGTGTGATCATGTTGTGTGGATTAGAGGTTCATTTGAAGTCACAAATTGCCTTGGTACAAGAATTTGCAAGTTTTCCCATTTGGTGCATAACTTGAATTTTAGTGATTTTTGCCAACTTTGATGAGCCATAACTTTTGATCCAAAATGAATTAGGTCATGTTCTTGTACTTTTTGAAAAGGGAAAGATCTATTCTACAACTTTCATGACCAAAGTTTTTCCATTTGAAGCTTTCTTGAATCAAAAAGTAAGGGTTGAAAAAGTTGCATAAAATGACATTTTCATTAAAAGTCAAACTTGCCCAAAAAGTCAACTTTGCAAAAACTTGAAATTCTTCAATTTTGTGAACTTCCAACCTCTTATATGATCAAATAAAGATCATATACAATCAAAATGATGAAGAACACCCTTTGGTTGGGTCATTGGGGGCCTCAGATGCCCTGATTTTGCACTGACTTGCCTGAAAAGTCAACTCTTGATCAGATGACTTCCCCATGGAATTTCTTCATGAAAATTGATATGAATACTCCCTATACCATGTAGAGACCAATAGAAACAAGAATGACCAAAAAAATTGGGGTTATGGCCTCAGAAACCAAAACCCTAATTCTAGGTCATCTGTGCAGTCAAGCCTGGCTCTGCTTCCATACAAATCCCAGTTCTTGTGATCCTTTGACATTATTGACTTTGAGAGGATATAATATGATACTTGAACACACATGGGCCCCTTTGAAGTGATTGGTGGCCTTTGTAGTGGCTCAAGAAGCTCTTGGATTGCTCAGATCACAAACCCTAGATGCAGATGACTTTGAACCTATGCAGTGAATCAAAATTGGGATATGAGATCTTATGATTGTGTGTATGCATATGAAATGATCACAAGCCATGGTGTGAATGGGTGAGGGAAAATTTGGGGTGTTTACAGCTGCCCCTATTCAAACATGAGTTAGCTGTGCAGGATGTAAGTGACGGCTTAACAGGCAAACAAGATAACTTATGGTTGAATACCAAAGACAGTCTAAAATTTGCACTCACAGAATGAAGAAGAAAAGGGATATAGATTTGTAAAGAGAAAATAAAGTATATTGTAAAGTATGGGCGACGGAGGACGATCGTCGAGCAGAGGACGACTGTTGGGTAAAGCAATGACGGGGACGACCGACATGCTGGGAAAGGTGCGAAAAAATAAAGCGATGACGGGGACGGCCGACATGCTGGGGATAAAAGGAATTATGATGGGGACGGCCATCAAGTACAGCTATAAAATTCTCTGGGGATTAATGAAAAATGATGGGGACGGCCATCAAGTTCATAAAGCAAAATAAACAACGATGGGGACGGCCATCGGGCTAAAAAGAAAAGGGACCACGACGGGGACGGCCATCGGGTTTAAAGAATAAATGAAATAAACAGATGATGAGGTACGGTCATCAAAAGTGAAGGACGATCACCTAGCAGGGGACGGCTGCTCTGTTGGGGTTAAGATGAGGGACGGTCATCTAAGGTGGAGGACGACCACCTGGCAGGGTACGGCTGCCGAAAATATCGCGACATAGGACGAATATCGGATAAAAGGTCAACGATGGGGACGGCCATCGGATGAGCATGATGGAGGACGACCATCAAGAGGTGGAGGACGACCACCTAGCAGGGGACGACTGCTCTCAAGGTTTATCAAGACGTAGGACGAACGCCAGATAACCAAAATCAACAATGGGGACGGACATTGGATAAAATGATGAAGGATGATCATCAAGAGGTGGAGGACGACCACCTAGCAGGGGACGGCTGCTAAATATATCACGACATAGGATGAATGTCGGATAAAAGGGGTCAACGATGGGGACGGCCATCGGACGAGCATGACGGAGGACGACCATCAAGAGGTGGAGGACGACCACCTAGCAGGGTACGGCTGCTCTCAGGGTTTATCATGACATAGGACGAATGTCAGATAAAAAGAAAATTGCTTTGCTGGCGATTTACTGGGGAATAGTAAACACGGACGAGTGTTTATATCCAGGAAATAAAAGGTATAAGTGTTTAGTATTGTGTATAGATTAAAGATGCGGACGAGCATCCTTAAGACTATGATACAGGCGAGTATCAGGTAGAAACAAATACCGACACATGTTCAGAGATGATGATACGGACGAGTATCAACCGGTTAACAAGGAACACGGACGAGTGTTGAATCTGAAAGAAATCTTCTGGGGAATAGTAGACGCGGACGAGTATCTACATTCAAGAAGACACGGTGTATGGATTAAAGATGCGGACGAGCATCCTTAAGACTATGATACGGACGAGTATCAAGTAGAAACAAACGCTTGACGCATGTTCTGAGATGATGGTACGGACGAGTACCAACTGGTTAACAAAGAACACGGACGAGTGTCGAATCTGTGGGGATGTAAATGGTGTATACAAGATACGGACGAGTATCTGTATAAGTATGAGTAGAAAGTATGAATGATATATAGATGAGTGTTCAATCTGCTGGTGAGAGTGTGACACGGACGAGTGTCAAAAGGAGAAAGGTATAGTATAAACAAGTATCTGGTATACCAAGTGTTTACATTACTGTACTGGGAAAAGTGACATGGACGGATGTCAAGAAAGTTATATATATACAAGTATCTGTGAGTGCAAAGGGAATATCTTTGGCTTTCTGCTGGGGATATGACACGGACGGGTGCCACAAGGGGTGTGCATTTGTATTGGTGAATGTGGGGCAACTGCTTTTGCTGGGGAATCTGGGGAGTATTCCGTATATTGCTGATGGATTGTTATTATTCACAAGTGTTTGATTCGGACCATGACTTATGATTATGCAACATGTTTGATTTTTGCCGTAGTGCTCCGTATTAAGACGGAATGCTACGCTTTGTGGGGTGAATATGATGCTAATGCTATGATTATGCAAAAGATACCAATCTGGGATTCGGATCCCAATGTTGTGTAGATCTCTGGTCGATCTGCTTGAAATGAACATCCCAGCTGGGGATGAGATCGTCGATAGATCTAATGAAATGATTCTGCTTGGGGAGAGGGGTCAATGATAGACCTATTCCTGGCAAATGAAGGACCCAGCTGGGGTTTGTAGAAGCTTTCGTCACTCTGTTGTGATTCCTTCATGCGTTGCTCTTCTGGATAGAGGCTGAAACTCTGTGGGGAGATGATTCCCTGGCTTTTGTACTCGGCTGGGGAAGAATGATTGGCAACTCGGTTGGGAGAAGCAACAAGTGACAAATCAGTTGGGGAGAAAACACCTTGAGTGCTAAGACTGAGTAAGTGTTGATTTTCCAGCTTGCTGGGATGAAGCTTTCATGCCCCATGTTGCGCTTTTGAATACCTGCAATCCTGCGAAGACAGAGAAACGTGCAAGTGTCCCGAGGCATCCCTTACCGGATTCCATCATAGGAGCGAGACACTCTCGAGAGTAAGTATATTTCCTGCAAGCACGTAGTTTAGGAGAAAAACATCTGTATTTATGCAATCATTATTTTAAAGATATCAGACATTCTTTGCAAATAAAGTGAGGTGTTCGAGGTGAAACTTGACTGAAAATCTGTTTTTATTAATTCAAGTGCCCTGAATTGGCAAGATACAGTCAAAGAAACATATCTCCTGAAATGAGGGGATTGTTACAAATTGAGAAACAAAATGCTGGCAATGTTGATGACGCTTCACGGAGCTTCCCTCTTGCTATGGCTCGTATGACTCTTGACGTTCTTCTCGTCTTGCTTTCTGAAGAAGGCTGATTTTGACAGAAGCTTGATCCTTTCGAGGTTTACCAAGTTGCAGGTGATACAGACGAATTCAGAATGCAATTATTTGCTTATTCCCTTGTTTTGCATGGATCGCCCTTTCGGGTTTTCAATCCATCGGGATACCCATTTTTGCCTGAGCTGTCCGATGCGGCTTTTCAACTCAGCGGGTGTACATTTTTTATTTATTTCCCTTATTTTTGCCCAAGTCTTTTTATTCTGTTTTTGACTTGCCGGGATGCCCTATTTTTGCCTGGACTTACATTCTGTTTTTGTGTCCAGCGGGTCATTTTTATGCGAAGTATTTTTTAACTGCATCTGAATTCACAGGGGACGGGAAGTCTTCACCATCCATGGTGCTGAGCATCAGTGCTCCACCAGAGAAAACTTTCTTTACCACGAATGGTCCTTCATAATTCGGAGTCCACTTGCCCCTGTGGTCTGTATGAGGAGGGAGGATTCTTTTCAGCACAAGATCTCCGACTTGGTACTCTCGGTGCCTGACTTTCTAATCGAAGGCTTTTTTCATTCTTTTCTGATACAACTGCCCATGACAGATTGCAGCCAATCTTTTCTCTTCAATCAGACTCAGTTGTTCGTATCGGGACCGGACCCATTCTGCTTCGTTCAGCTTAACATCCATCAGTACCCGTAGGGAGGGTAGTTCAACTTCAACAGGTAGGACTGCTTCCATACCATACACAAGCTGATACGGCGTTGCCCCAGTGGATGTTCTGATTGACGTGCGGTACCCATGCAAGGCAAATGGTAGCATCTCATGCCAGTCTTTGTACGTGACTACCATCTTCTGCATAATCTTCTTGATATTCTTATTAGCTGCCTCAACAGCGCCGTTCATCTTTGGCCTGTAAGGAGAAGAATTGTGGTGTTGGATCTTGAAGTCCCGGCATAGTTCTGCCATCATTTTGTTGTTCAAGTTGGAACCATTATCAGTAATGATTCGCTCGGGAACTCCGTATCGACAGATGATATCTCTATTCAGAAATCTGGCTACCACTTGCCTTGTAACATTTGCATATGAGGCTGCTTCAACCCACTTGGTGAAATAGTCAATGGCGACCAGGATGAATCTGTGGCCGTTTGAAGCAGTTGGCTCAATCTTTCCAATCATATCAATGCCCCACATGGCGAAGGGCCAGGGTGAAGACATTATATTCAAAGGATTGGGAGGTACATGCACCTTATCCGCATAAATCTGGCATTTATGGCATTTTCTGGCGTAGGCACAACAGTCGGCATCCATTGTGATCCAGTAATAGCCTGATCTTAGCAATTTCTTAGCCATGGCATGCCCTCCTGCATGGGTACCAAAGGATCCTTCGTGCACTTCGTGCATCAACAAGTCTGCTTCTGTCCTATCAACGCATCTGAGGAGTACCATATCAAAGTTTCTCTTGTATAAAGAACCATCAGTGTTCAGAAAGAAACTACCAGCAAGCCTTCTTAAAGTCTTCTTATCATTGGAAGATGCCCCAGATGGGTATGTTTGATCCTCCAAGAAGCACTTAATGTCGTGGAACCAAGGCTTATCATCTTTAACAACATCTGCTGCGAACACATATGCTGGCCTGTCAAGTCTAGACACTGATATCTGAGGTACAAAGTTGGCGGTTTGAACTTTGATCATTGATGAAATGGTAGCCAGAGCATCTGCAAACTGATTCTCATCCCGAGGGATATACTCAAGCTTGACCGTTGTAAAGAAAGTCAATAACCTCCTTGTATAATCCCAGTAAGGTATCAGATGATCCTGGTGTGTGTACCATTTGCCGTTGGTTTGATTAACTACCAGAGCTGAATCTCCGAACACAGTCAATGTCTTGATCCTGAGGTCAATGGCTTCCTCAAGACCCATAATGCAAGCTTCGTATTCAGCTTCGTTGTTAGTGCAGTTGAAGGTGAGTTTTGCCGAGAAAGGCATGTGAACTCCCTTAGGTGTAATGAGTACTGCACCGACACCACGACCATTCATGTTAACAGCCCCATCAAACATCATAGTCCATTCTTCATCCGGGTCAGGCCCTTCAGTGTGAATAGGCTCTTCATGATCTTTTTCTTTTATGAACATGATGTCTTCATAAGGGAAGTCAAATCTCATAGGCTGGTAGTCATCAATGGGTTGCTCAGCGAGATTTTCAGACAATACACTGCCTTTGATGGCTTTTTGAGATGTGTATTGTATGTCATATTCCGTGAGAATCATTTGCCATCTCGCAACCCGTCCGGTAAGAGCTGGCTTCTCGAAAATGTACTTGACTGGGTCCATCTTTGAAATCAATAGTGTAGTGTGGGTCAACATATACTGTCTCAGTCGGCGAGCAGCCCACGCTAAAGCACAGCAAGTTTTCTCGAGCAGTGAATAACGTTGTTCACAGTCGGTAAACTTTTTGCTCAGGTAGTATATTGCATACTCTTTTCGACCAGACTCGTCATGTTGGCCCAGCACACACCCCATCGACTCTTCTAATACTGTCAAGTACATTATCAGAGGTCTTCCTTCAACTGGAGGCATAAGGATTGGCGGTTCTTGCAGATATTCTTTGATCTTGTCAAAAGCCTTCTGGCAGTCTTCGTTCCACCTGACCGTCTGTTCTTTTCTTAACAGCTTGAACAAAGGTTCACAGGTTGCTGTAAGGTGAGATATGAACCGTGAAATGTAGTTCAATTTGCCTAAGAACCCTCAAACTTCTTTTTCTGACTTCGGTGCAGGCATTTCTTGAATGGCTTTGACTTTATCAGGGTCAACTTCAATCCCTTTCTCACTTACAATAAAGCCCAGCAGCTTACCAGATCGCACCCCGAATGTGCACTTGTTGGGGTTCAACTTCAGTTGGTATTTCCTCAGACGCTTGAATAGCTTCAGCAGATTTACCAGGTGGTCTTCTTCTGTGAGGGATTTGGCAATCATGTCATCCACATAACACTCGATTTCTTTATGGATCATATCGTGGAATAATGTTACCATAGCCCGTTGATATGTCGCACCAGCATTCTTCAGTCCGAATGGCATCACCTTGTAACAGAACGTGCCCCAAGGAGTGATGAAGGTTGTCTTCTCCATGTCTTCAGGTGACATTTTAATCTGATTGTATCCTGAAAATCCGTCCATGAAGGAGAATACCGAGAACTGAGCCGTGTTATCCACCAATACATCAATGTGAGGTAATGGGAAGTCATCTTTTGGGCTAGCTCTGTTCAGATCCCGGTAGTCAACACACATTCTTACTTTGCCGTCTTTCTTAGGCACAGGTACTATATTAGCAACCCACGGTGGATAGCTAGTTACAGCAAGGAACCCGGCGTCCCACTGCTTTTGTACCTCTTCTTTGATTTTCATTGCCATATCTGGGCGAGTACGGCGCAGCTTCTGTTTGACCGGTGGGCATTCTTCTCTTAAAGGCAGCTTGTGCATAACAATGTCGGTATCCAACCCTGGCATATCCTGATAAGACCAAGCAAACATGTCCACATATTCCTGAAGCAGGTCAATCAGTTGTTTCTTCACTGAGTCTTGTAAGCAGGCCCCGATTTTAACTTCTTTCACATCCTCATCTGTACCAAGATTAATCGTTTCGACCTCCTCCTGATGAGGAGTGATAACCTTCTCCTCTTGTCTTAACAGCCTGGCTAGCTCTTCAGGAAGCTCGTAATCTTCTTCAACCCCTTCATCAGCTTGATTGATCGGATTGTCAAAGTCATACGAAGTCATAGCCGTGCTGTTGTCGGTGCTGTCTGGAAGGCACTCTCTGCAAGGGTCCAGTTGGTTCATTTTAGTGATTGATTTTAATCTTGTTTAGAAAAGTGAAATAAAAGTTGTCATTTTGAAAACATTGCCATTTATTTTTTTGTACAAAAAGAAAAATGGAAAAACAGTGAACGGAAAGGAAAAAGATTCATTTGCAAAAGATGTCTGATATTTCATTGATTAATCTTGTTGCACAAAAATTACAGATGGCCCGATTACAAAATGAGTCTTGTCATCTTGGGCAAGATGCAAGACTTGATGCATGCTTAAAATATACAGGAAATAATAATTACTCTGCAGGAGTAACTCTTATAATTTCCTGGGAAGACCAGTTTGAGATACTGCTCCCCGGGATCTTTGGACGAATCCAGCTTTCCAGGTTGCGTTCATCTTCCGACTCATCTTCCAAGTTGTTGACAGCATCGGGGGTGAGCATCCCCCCACTAACAAAGTTGGGCTTCTTAGCAGCCTCTGCTTGATCTTCTTGAGTTGGTTTGTAACCCAACCCAAATCTATCCTCTTTCTTCTCCACGGGAAATAGTTTGCCCCAGCCTTGGGCAGTTCCTTCTTCAACAACCTTCCGGGCTTGTTGATAAGATGTCATTGAGGTTCCAGGTACGGAAGATGTTTCATTTATGTTCAAGGCCTCAAACCCTTGACTCATCGTCTCGTGGATCTCCCCATCCATCTCAATATATTTGTAGGTAGCCAGATGGCTAACAAAAATATCTTCCTCTCCACAAATAGTAACGACTTGACCCTCCCACTCAAATTTTAACTTCTGGTGAAGGGTAGACGTAACTGCGCCAGCGGCATGAATCCATAGTCTACCCAACAAACAGCTGTAGGCAGGCTGAATGTCCATCACGTAGAAGGTCGTTTTGAAAGTTTGTGGGCCAATTGTTACAGGAAACTCAATTTCTCCCAGAACTGATCTCTTAGAGCCGTCAAAAGCTCTTACTACCAAGTTACTGGGTCGTAGTGCCAATCCTTCATACTCTAGCTTCACAAGGGCTTTTTTAGGTAAGAAATTGAGGGATGATCCTGTGTCTACCAGCACATGGGAAAGAACTGCACCTTTACATTCCATGGTAATGTGCAAAGCCTTGTTATGATTGCGGCCTTCCGTAGTCAAATCAGTGTTGGTGAATCCTAGCCCATTTCTAGCGGTAACATTTCCAACCACAGCTTCCAACTGATTGACGGTGATCTCTTCTGGCACATAAGCTGCGTGCAAGACTTTTAGTAGTGCGTTCCGATGAGCCTCGGAGCACATAAGCAATGATAGAATAGAGATCTTAGAAGGCGTCTGATGAAGCTGGTCCACTATCTTGTAATCACTCTTCTTGATGATTCTCATGAACTCATCAACTTCTTGATCAAAAGGTGTTTTCAAGGCTTCTTTAACAATTTGCTCTTCCTGCACCATGCTCTTCCCTTTTACCTTGGCAGCAGCTTCTGCTTCGGCCGTGGGTCTTTGAATTTGTGGAGCAAAGAGACGTCCGCTTCGAGTGAAGCCTCCGCCTCCTCCCACATTGTCTATTTGTGGTGCAGGGGTTGATGATTCAAGAGTGATTTTCTGTCCTTCGCAGTATAGGTCAGAGCCGTAATGCCAAGGGATGGCATTACTACTTTCATAAGGTACTGGCCTAGGCACTGTGATAGTGACTGGACTGATGGTAGCTGCAGAAGGGACCATGATAGTTTGTGGATCGTAGTATATTGTGACTGGTGCTCTGGTGGGAGTGGTACTTTGTGAGTTGTAGGCAGAATCATTTTCTGGATCATAATAAATTGTAACCGTTGAGACATCCTCATTGTTTGCTGCTGATGTTGTAGGAGACATTGTTGGAAGGATGGGTGTTGTTGTTGTAGGAGGTTCTGAATGAAGGGGTGCTGAAGTTGTAGAAGGGATGTTTGCTGATATCTGGTGTGTTGAAGTAACAGATGAAGCATTTGTTGATGAAGCTGAAGAGTTGTTTGGAACAATGGTTGTTGCAGTTGTAGTAGACTCTGGAACTGTTGTTAAGGAGATTGCTGGATTGGTAGGAATTGATGTTGTGATTTGAAGCAGGCCGCTCTGGATGAGACCATCTATGCCCTCTCTCAAGTTATCACAACCATTCACTGAAATGTTGCAGTAAGCACACCCTAGCTCGCATCCCGGGAACATTTGACATTCGAGGAGTTGAGCTTTAATTTCTACCAACGGTGTCCGAATCTGAACCACACTGGTTATCAAGTAAGACGGCTTGTCTTCTTCAATAGCATTGATTCTGGGACCTCCGTGGTGTGGCATAGGGTTCTTGTTAACATTTGGTGGTGGTGCAAAGTTTAGAGCCTTAGAATCTACCAAGTCCTGTACCTTCATGTGCAAGGCTCTGCATTTCTCTGTACTATGCCCAGGTGCATTTGAATGAAAAGCGCATCTGGCGCTGGCATCATAATTTCTGGGTAGACTGGCAGGATCTGGAGGTGCCAACGTCCTTAGCTCAACCAGGTTGAGTTTCAAGAGTTGTGGCAGTAATGTGGCATAGGTCATAGGGATCGGATCGATCACCCTATTGGCCTGAGAGGGCCTTTGTTGGAATGGTCTTTGCTGATTGTTGTTGTTGGTGTTGTTGTAGTTTCTCTGAGGAGGATACTGAGTTTGTTGCTGATAATTTTGCTGCTGTGGTTGATAAGCTGGTTGAGGATGAATTGGAGCGGGAATGGTGACTGCTGCCACAGACCTATGAACATATTGGGGTCTGCCCCTGCCGGCATGGATAGCATTGGCCTCACCAGTTCTTCTTGGGCCTACAAAAGGCTTTCTTGAGTTGCTGGATGAGCTGGCACCGTTGTCAGAAATTTTGCCCATCTTTAATAGGCTCTCAATTCTCTCTCCCGCTATGAAGACATCTGCAAAGCTGGTAGAAGAAAAGGCAGCTAGCCTATCAATGTATGTCCCTTGGAGGGTGTTCATAAACATATCTGCCATCTCCCTCTCTGACATAGGTGGCTGGACAGCAGCAGCAAGTTGTCTCCACCTTTGGGCGTACTCTCGGAAGCTTTCTCTGGATGATTGTGACATCCCCATCAGGAGGGTCCTGTTGGGTGCCATATCCAAATTATACTGGTATTGTCTAATGAAGGCCTCTGCCAAATCCTTCCAACACCTGATGGTTGCTCTAGTCAGATGAGAGTACCATTCCCTTGAAGCTCCGGTTAAACTATCCTCAAAATAAAACATCCATAGCTTCTCGTCCATGGTATATGCCTTCAGCCTCCCCAGAAAGGATTGTAAATGGGTCCGGGGACAGGAAGTTCCGTTATACTTCTCAAAGCATGGTGGTTTAAATTTGTGGGGAATCCTGACCCCGTCCACTAGACCCATGTCCATAACATCAAAGCCCAAAGAATTCTGGGACTCCAAGGATCTCAGTTTCTCAGCAATCTCATCTAGCCTTCTGTCATAGGCTTCCTCCCCAGCTCCCATCACTGTGAACTGATCTTCCTGGGGGTCTTCTTGCAGCATTCTACCAGCAGTGGCAGTCCCTTGCACATTAACAGGGATGTTGATCTCCGGATGCAGGTGGGGTCCATAGACTGGGGGATTAACATGGGGTTGAACTCTTTCATTGTTGCTTGTCCCAGCAGTCCCTGGATGAGGGTCTTCATGATTCCTTCCCTCTACCAGTGCTCTTAACCTCTCTTGGCTTTGAGCCATATTATTCATCACCTCCATAAATTGTGTCATCTGATTCCTCATTTCCAATCTCTCATTGGCCATTTGGTTCCTGACCTCTGTAAGGTCCTGCTGTACCTGGTCCATCTGTATGCCCGGAAGATTGTTGCGGGTGGGATATCTGTGTGGACGGTTGAGTGGAATCCCTCGACGTCGAGCAATAGTTCCTGAGTCACAACAGAGTTAGTAACAATAAAACAAAAACCTACAAAACAAAACAAAAGGTTAGTATGCAATGCAGTATGCTTATTTGTATTCAAAGTATCCGGCTTGGCACTTGGTTTTGACCTTTCCAGACCCCTGAAGAAGATGCTTGTGATGTTGCTTGAAGAATTCAGATAAAACAAACCAACACACATATTACAAAAAGTAAATAATACATAGTTTTTTTTTTTTTTACAAATCATGCCCCTGAGGGGTCAAAATACAACATAAGAAAAAGTACAATGAAATGAAAGCAACAACAAGAAAAAGTCAAACACCAAGACCAAACTCGTCCTCCTGAACTTCCTTGAGAAGTGCTTCAGTCACAGGATCAGCCGGACGCTCTGTAAGATTCCTGATAAGGAGATTCCTGGTAGTAACAGCTGCAGTTAGCCTCTTGTGTTGACTCTGGTCCTTAGACCTCTTTACACCAGCTCTAATCTTCAATTCTGAGATCTCCCTCTGGGCTGCTGCCAGGGCTTCCTGCTGCTCCTTTGCACTAGCTTTCAGCTGCTCAATCTTGTCCTGAGTCCTTTTATCCTCCTGAGTACGGGCTTCGGTGATCCTGACCCACCTAGCCTGACTCTCCTTCAGATACAAATCAGTCCTAGCTCTCTGGAATTGGGCCTCTTTGCAGGCATTCTTCAAGATCTATTCTCTAGCCCTAGACTTCTTAATATAGTCTTCTGACTTTTCAATTCTAGCCAGATGCTCCACCTTCAGCTTCTCTAGCCTCTCAATATCCAACCTACCATCACTCCTCTCCCAGAGGGTCTTCTGTAGAGCCTGAGTCAACTTCTCATTTCTCTCTTTCAATTTCTCAAACTCCTCTAAGCTGACAGTTGCTGGAGGTGGTGTTGTGGAGGGTCCAGGCAAATCTTCAATAGTGAAGGGCATTCCAGTAATTTGAGCCCGGGCATGGGACCACTCATAGTACTGTGCTGAGGCCACATTGTTGCACTTCCCAAGAATTGTCACCCCTTTAGTCTGGACATTGTCCCAGGCCCAGGCTGCTTGCCTAACAATAGCCAGATTAAGCTTGTTCTCACAATAAAGGGTCTCTGCCAGATCCTGTACCTTAGGAGGGTGGACTAATGCATAGCCCAGTTGTCTTTTGAATAGCAGAGGGTTGTAGTTGATGCAACCTTTCACTCCTATCAGAGGCACATTGGGAAATTGCCCACAACTAGTAATGATGTCTCTGCCCTTGGTGCTCTGAGTGCACCACCTGATATCATCTGAGGTTAGAGCAACAAGCCTCCTAGCCCAGTTCTTCTGCTGGTGAGGGTTCAAGAAGGCATCAGTCTTCAGCAAATGCTTGAGCAGCCAAGTATGGAACAAAGGAGCACAACATCTTACTAATCTTCCCCTTTGCTTTTCATTCCTTTGATGAACAGAGTAGTAAAGATCTCCCAGTAAGGTGGGCACTGGGTTTCTCAGGATGAAAAGATGGATTGCATTCTTGCTAACAAACCTAGGCTCATCTGCAAAAAGTATGACCCCATATATGCTAAGGGCCAACAGAGCACAGACTGCCTTCCACTCCCCCAAGGAGGCCTTCAAAATAGCCTGAGCAGTCAAGAAATCCAGATGAAAACCAGAGACTCCAGCTTTAGCTGTCAAATTCTGCCCAATCAGAACTGGTTCCAGATATAATGCTTTTGCTACCTCTTCATTACTAGGGAAAACCATCTCAGGGTTGAAGGGGACTCCACCCCTGATGGGCACACCAACCAATGATGAATACTCCTCTAATAAAGGCCCCAACTGAAAGTCTTGAAAAGTGAAACACCTCAGAGGGGGATCATAGAACTGCAAGCAAGTATGAATCAAGCTCCTCTGTGAAGGGTCCAAATCCATAACCACATCAAGTATGTTTCCATAGTGTTCTCTGAAAAGTGGTATATGGTCTGGAGTAATCAGGGTCTGAATCTTCCTGATGCTGGCCAACTCAGGCTCGAAGAAATGATAGGAGATGTTACCCTTCTTAGGTGCCATATTGTTGAAGAAGAGCTGGGTCAGATGCTGAGAATAACACTGAAGATAGGCCTCTGACAGGCTGAGACTGGTGATGCAGGTGACTGAAGCAGGGTAGCTGGAAGCTGAAGCAAGATACTGATGAAGATAGGTTTAAGCTGAAGAAGGGGTCAAAACCAAGCCAAAATGTAGGATGGATACCCTGAAAAACAAATAAACACATGTTAAAATGATGCAATGAGGATGTATGCAAATGATATGCAAGGGTTTGTGACTGAGCTGGATCTGATCGAGTGCTCTGACATAAGTCCAGGTATGTTCAAGAAATCCAGATGGAGGTCTATAAGTCCAATAACCAAGGTGGGGGACTCAAATAAAGAGTCACATGTCCAGGGTTTAGAATCACAAGAACTGTTCCAAGATGGAGTACTCTTAAACAAAACAAAGTAACAGGGTATGCTGAGGTCAAGGGTACCTGCAAACCTGTAAACAGCCCAACCCTCTCACAGGTGATGTTCTAAAACAAGGATCCTCAGCCTTGGATCAGTTATGAGAAGTGTAAACACTTCTAACCCGGAGGTTCAGTGTTTACAATAACCATAAAAGTTCCTCCTCTAATTCACATCAGTTTCTGAAGGTCAATACTAAAGGTCATCCAGACTTAGCAGGCTTCCCAGATAGCCCTAGTACTGCAGGAAATCTGCAACACAGAGTTCTCAAGGAGAAACCCATATCTGAACCGTGTTTCATATTCCCGCACCAGACCGAGATGGAATGGGAAAGAATATGAACCACCCTAGCCTAGGTGTCACTCAGGTCCTAGGTATAGGACCTTAACTCTCAATAGAACACCCACCCAATAAAGCAAACAAACAGATCCAGCCAGCACAGTATGACAGTATGATATATGTAAAGCTATAAAGAAAGCAGTAAACAAACTGTACATAAAGCAATAAACAAAAATAAATAATACAAGCACAGATAGCACATAACACCCCAGTAAACACAAATCAATCAAGCGCTAGGAGGAACCCACAAAAAGAACCAGAAGCCCTGGCTACAGTATAAGGGTCCCCAGCAGAGTCGCCAAGCTGTCGCTCCCAAAAGATGAGACTGGCTCAAATACGGTACAGACGCGAACGGTCGGCGAAAAGAACAATGAGGACACACAGCAGTGAACTCACTGGAAAAGAAAAGAGTCTCCAGCTAGGCATTTTTATCCCGGAGGAAAGGTAATGCTGCATAGACCTAGAAAGAGATGGATAAGACGATTGCGAACCAGAGAGACTGAGAAAGGGGGTTGGTTACAACCTGGGAAGGTATTAGCACCCAGATTGTCCGTCGTACTCGACGGGATCCACGCTTAAACTATTTGTGTTTTAAAGGGGTAGTGTCAGTGTAATCTGTGTATAAAAGAGCTAGAAGAAAATGTATAGGTGTCAGTGTAAAAGAAGTGTGAAGTGTATAAGTAAAGTGTCAGTGTAAGGAAAGAGTGAGGTGGAATGCTCATGATAATGAGGCTTAAAGAATGAGGCTGGAAAGAGGGGAATATACAGAGACTTTTGTTCGATAACTGTTAAGTTATGCCTACGTATCCTCTCGTGCAATGAGGAAGTCAGAACACCGTAGTTCGACCCAAAGAGACTGAAAGATGAATTGACTTGTGAACTGCTTGCTTGTCAATGCTCAAGTGTATGACCTGTCTGGCTCAGGTGCTAACTGTCTTGCATTAGACGGAAGAAGCAAGTTCTCGTTTGTGAGTGAATGAGATGAGAAAAGAATCCCGGAGGAGACGATTATTGTTTGTTTTTTTGAGTTTTCAGTCTTTTATTGCTTTTGAAAGTTTATCATAGATTAATGAGCTTAAGCCTAAACCAATGGATTAGCAAACTCATCACATCCTCCCTCTGATTAGGGGTAATGAGAATACCTTAAGTGTGAAGTTAGATTCTCACACTTAATCA
This sequence comes from Lathyrus aphaca, assembly GCA_963966055.1. NCBI lineage: Eukaryota > Viridiplantae > Streptophyta > Magnoliopsida > Fabales > Fabaceae > Lathyrus > Lathyrus aphaca. Next base: position 271,829,022 of record OZ014525.1, read on the forward strand.
CTTTTGATGCAGGATTAAGATCATTAACCTACTTGTGATTATTTAGATGTTTTTGGTATTTTTGTTTAGTGTTAAGTAATGAGATTAAGCCATAATCAGGGATTAAACAGACTCATTACACCATCCTAATAGAAGGATAATAGATGAGAATGTTTAAGCTGAGGAAAGCTCCTCAACTTAATCCATGATTAGGGATTAAACTCATGACAAAACAAGCCTTTGGTTAAGTGGATTTTATTTAATGATATGATGATGAAGTGGATTTTATGATTTGTAAGACAACTTGAGGGGGACTTGTCCATTAACACTAGGGTTAGTCCTTCTTAACCAATTAAAGGAAGAATTAGAACCCTAATGCAAGGCCCAAGTTACAAGTGTGATGTATTGATGATTATTAAGTGAATTGATTAAAGGAGTTAAACACATTAAGGGTTTAACACTTAGGATTAAAGTTATACACTCCATCCTAATAGAAGGATGCAGGCATAAGCTCAATCACAAAGCCTTAAAGCCTTTAGGGTTTAGTCCTGGATTATGAGATGAGAAGAGAAGACTCAATGAGACACAAAGGTAAAACTAAGTGGGGGGACTAATCAAAACCCTAATCATTGTCATGCTTGGTTGTTCCTAAGGTTTGTGAGGTTTACAAGAAAGATCTTCAAAGGGAACCACCAGGAAGCAGATGAAAAGGAGCCAAGAGCAGCAAAGTAACTTGCTTCATTTAAGAAGACAAGTCACTTGAAGAAAGAAAGTAAGAAGAAGAAGAATGAGCAAGCTCAATCTCAAACACATAACAAAATGCAGCAAGGGTGCATGAAAGAGATGAAAAGAAAATGTGAGAAGTGAAGGCAAATTCACTTCTCAAGATTACTTACCACCTGAAAAGTTAATGAAAGGAATGCAATGCAATGTAAGATGAGATGAAATGGCATGAAGAGAAAAAAACCCAGAAGCACATACATGATGTTAATGATGCTATGAGATGCTACAAACATGAAACAAACACATGGGGATGATCATACAAGCTTATGGATGCAAATGAAACAAGTTAAGAAACATGAACATACATGAAAAGTCATGAAATGCATATGGCATACAACATGGCAAATACATGATGCAATGATCAAACATGCTTTCAATATGTCTTAAGATGTCCAATGAATCAAATGGATGCATAAAATGTCATGGCAAGTTATGGTATGCAAGCAAATGCAAGATGGATGCATATGGAAGTTCAAATTAGGGTTTATGATCAAAGCATCAACAAAAACCAAAATCAGAAGCAAACATCAAGATAAAAAATTTAAAATGCACTAAAAGGATCCCTAAACCTATATTATCTCACTGCCCAAAGGAGAGGTTCCAACTCTTAACCTAATTCAAGTTATGATTTTCCTAAGTTTTCTAGGGTTTTAGGGTTCCTTAACAAGAAAAATGCCAAACAAATGGAAAATGAAAGATCAAATCATGCCCATTTAATCTCACAAACTACATGTTAAACACAATGCAATGCAAAAAGAATCAAAGTCTAATTCTCAATGGTTAGGCAGAAATGATTTTTGGAAGTTTGGATCAAAATAATGCCTAAAAATGATTTTATTTCCATGAAAAATTCTCAAAATGCATCAAGATCAACAAATAAATTTGGTTTGAGGATTGGACAATGTTTCTAAATGTCTTTAAATGTTTCATGAATTTTTTGGTGATTTTTAAATACCTAAAAGTATTTTTAATTAATTAATTCTCATTAATTAATTAAAAATAAAATTTTAAATATTTAAAAATATTTTTTGAATGCAAAAAATAAAAATAAAAATATTTTTGGTTTCTGAAATTTAATAAAAGCTTGCATAAAAAATTTCAGAATTTTTGAATAAGTTTTGCTATTTTAAATAAAATATAGAAAACAAATGTATTTAAATGAAAATAAAAATGAAATTAAATGAATTAATGAAGAAGTCAACAGATCCTAAGGCCAGCATTCAAACTCACACGCGCGGGAGTTGACTAGGCGCGCATCTGGACGACCTACATTCAAACTCACTAACCCTAATTAATTAGCCCTAATCCAGCCTTAATGACTCTCAGGTGACCGGAACAGTGTTCCGGTCATCTTCTCCGATCACTCAAACTTTCAAACTCTCTCCACACGCATCTAAAACGAAATCTAATTGCCCAGAACTCTTCCCCACTCAATCACAAATCAAAACCCCCATTCAAAGAACATTTATCATTCCTAAACAGAGAGAATCGAATCAAAATAGTTTTAGGGCAAAAAGTTTCAGAACAAGATTAAACTCTCATCTCTTCACCATTTTCAAAACCAACAACATCAGAGTGATCAGTGAATCATGAAGAACAACTTAGGAACTTAAAAAATCATTTCTGAAAAAAATTTCATGAAGCTACCTGAGTTTGAAGCTTTTCAGTTTGCCACTTTCTGACCCCTTCTCTTTGTGAAATCCACTCCTCTTAGGCCCCTGATGAACTCTTGATACTTAGAAAGAGTTTGTGATGGTTGGTTTGGAAGTTTGAACAAGTTCTGTTCAGGGTAGTGAAGGAATCGTGTTTGTGATTCTTTGAGTTTCAGGTTGCTTTGAAGGGTGCTTTGTGATCAGGGAGAGGTGTTGAGAAGGTTTATGAAGTTTGTTTTTGAGTTTGTGAGCTGTGTTGTGTGTTTCGAATGCTTTTGCTCAATGGAGTGAAAATGAGAATGTTGGGCTATGGCTGGTTTCAGGCTTGCTTCTTGTTGTATTTGGCTTGCAATTGATTTGTATAAACAAATGCCATTGGTCAGATGACATGACATGTCCTTTTGTGATAGGTATGGTTGCTTTTGCAAAATGTCAACTTTTGTGTAAGAGAAGCATGGGTCATGTTCTAGCCAAGTACAAGGTGGATGTGCTGTGCAGCATGGTGAGGGAAAAGGCTAGGGTTGATCAGCAGGCTAGCCAGCAAGTGGATGAAATGTTATCATGAGTTTTTGCAACTTGGCTTGCCTTTGTTTCTTCATGAAAAAGTCTTGCTCCATAACCCATAAAACATGTGATCTCTTGGCCCATTCTGATTTTTGAATGTTGTGTGATCATGTTGTGTGGATTAGAGGTTCATTTGAAGTCACAAATTGCCTTGGTACAAGAATTTGCAAGTTTTCCCATTTGGTGCATAACTTGAATTTTAGTGATTTTTGCCAACTTTGATGAGCCATAACTTTTGATCCAAAATGAATTAGGTCATGTTCTTGTACTTTTTGAAAAGGGAAAGATCTATTCTACAACTTTCATGACCAAAGTTTTTCCATTTGAAGCTTTCTTGAATCAAAAAGTAAGGGTTGAAAAAGTTGCATAAAATGACATTTTCATTAAAAGTCAAACTTGCCCAAAAAGTCAACTTTGCAAAAACTTGAAATTCTTCAATTTTGTGAACTTCCAACCTCTTCTATGATCAAATAAAGATCATATACAATCAAAATGATGAAGAACACCCTTTGGTTGGGTCATTGGGGGCCTCAGATGCCCTGATTTTGCACTGACTTGCCTGAAAAGTCAACTCTTGATCAGATGACTTCCCCATGGAATTTCTTCATGAAAATTGATATGCATACTCCCTATACCATGTAGAGACCAATAGAAACAATAATGACCAAAAAAATTGGGGTTATGGCCTCTGAAACCAAAACCCTAATTCTAGGTCATCTGTGCAGTCAAGCCTGGCTCTGCTTCCATACAAATCCCAGTTCTTGTGATCCTTTGACATTCTTGACTTTGAGAGGATATAATATGATACTTGAACACACATGGGCCCCTTTGAAGTTATTGGTGGCCTTTGTAGTGGCTCAAGAAGCTCTTGGATTGCTCAGATCACAAACCCTAGATGCAGATGACTTTGAACCTATGCAGTGAATCAAAATTGGGATATGAGATCTTATGATTGTGTTTATGCATATGAAATGATCACAAGCCATGGTGTGAATGGGTGAGGGCAAATTTGGGGTGTTTACATCAGCGGGTGTACATTTTTTATTTATTTATTTATTTCCCTTATTTTTGCCCGAGTCTTTTATTCTGTTTTAGACTCGCCGGGATGCCCTATTTTTGCATGGACTTACATTCTGTTATTATGTCCAGCAGGTCATTTTATGCGAAGTATTTTTTAACTGCATCTGAAATCACAGGGGATGGGAAATATTCACTATCCATAGTACTGAGCATGAGTGCTCCACCAGAGAAAACTTTCTTTACTACGAATGGCCCTTCGTAGTTCGGAGTCCACTTGCCCCTGTGGTCTGTATGAGGAGGGAGGAGTCTTTTCAGCACAAGATCTCCTACTTGGTATTCTCGGAGCCTGACTTTCTGATCGAAGGCTTTCTTCATTCTTTTTTGATATAACTGCCCATGAAAAATCGCAGCCAATCTCTTCTCTTCAATCAGACTCAGTTGTTCGTATCGGGACCGGACCCATTCTGCTTCGTTTAGCTTAACATCCATCAGTACCCGCAGGGAGGGTAATTCAACTTCAACAGGTAGGACTGCCTCCATACCATGCACAAGCTGATACGGTGTTGCCCCAGTGGATGTTCTTATTGATGTACGGTACCCATGCAAGGCAAATGGTAGCATTTCATGCCAGTCTTTGTAGGTAACTACCATCTTTTGCACAATCTTCTTGATATTCTTGTTAGCTTCCTCAACAGCGCCATTCATCTTTGGCCTGTAAGGAGAAGAATTGTGGTGTTGGATCTTGAAATCCCGGCATAGTTCTGCCATCATTTTTTTGTTTAAGTTGGAACCATTATCAGTAATGATTCGCTCGGGCACTCCATACCGACAGATGATGTCTCTCTTTAGAAATTGGGCTACCACTTGCCTGGTAACATTGGCATAAGAAGCTGCTTCAACCCACTTGGTAAAATAGTCAATAGCAACCAGGATGAATCTGTGGCCGTTTGAAGCTGTCGGTTCAATCTTGCCAATCATATCAATGCCCCACATGGCAAAGAGCCAGGGTGAAGACATCACATTCAGAGGATTCGGAGGCACATGCACTTTATCCGTGTAAATCTGGCATTTATGGCATTTTCTGGCATAGGCACAACAGTCTGCATCCATTGTGATCCAGTAATAGCCTGATCTTAGCAACTTCTTTGCCATGGCATGCCCTCCTGCATGGGTACCAAAGGATCCTTCGTGCACCTCGTGCATCAGTAAGTCTGCTTCTGCTCTATCAACGCATCTGAGGAGTACCATATCAAAGTTTCTTTTGTACAGGGAACCGTCAGCATTCAGGAAGAAACTACCAGGAAGCCTTCTCAAAGTCTTCTTATCATTGGAAGATGCCCCAGATGGGTATGTTTGATCCTCCAAGAAGCATTTGATATCGTGGAACAAAGGCTTATCATCCTTAACAACATCTTCTGCGAACACATATGCTGGTCTGTCAAGTCTGGACACTGAAATCCGAGGCACAAAGTTGGCAGCTTGAACTTTGATCATTGATGAAATGGTAGCCAGAGCATCTGCAAACTGATTCTCGTCCCGAGGGATGTACTCAAGCTTGACCGTTGTAAAGAAAGTCAATAACCTCCTTGTATAATCCCTGTAAGGTATAAGATGATCCTGGTGGGTGTACCATTTGCCGTTGGTTTGATTAATTACCAGAGCTGAATCTCCGAATACAGTCAAAGTCTTGATCCTGAGGTCAATGGCTTCCTCAAGACCCATAATGCAAGCTTCGTATTCAGCTTCGTTGTTAGTGCAGTTGAAAGTGAGTTTTGCCGAGAAAGGCATGTGAACCCCCTTAGGTGTAATTAGTACTGCACCAACACCACGACCATTCATGTTGACAGCCCCATCAAACATCATAGTCCACTCTTCTTCCGGGTCAGACCCTTCAGTGTGAATAGGCTCTTCATGATATTTTGCTTTGATGAACATGATGTCCTCATCAGGGAAGTCAAATCTCATAGGCTGGTAATCATCAATGGGTTGTTCAGCAAGATAATCAGACAATACACTGCCCTTGATAGCCTTCTGAGATGTGTACTGGATGTCATATTCTGTGAGGATCATTTGCCATCTTGCAACCCGTCCGGTAAGTGCTGGCTTCTCAAATATGTACTTAACTGGGTCCATCTTTGAGATCAATAAAGTAGTGTGAGTCAGCATATACTGTCTCAGTCGGCGAGCAGCCCACGCTAAAGCACAACATGTTTTCTCGAGCAGTGAATAACGTTGTTCACAGTCGGTAAACTTTTTGCTTAGGTAGTATATTGCATACTCTTTTCGACCAGACTCGTCATGCTGGCCCAGCACACACCCCATTGACTCTTCTAATATTGTCAAGTACATGATTAGAGGTCTTCCTTCGACTGGTGGCATAAGGATTGGAGGTTCTTGTAAGTACTCCTTGATCTTGTCAAAAGCCTTCTGGCAGTCTTCATTCCACCTGACCGTTTGTTCCTTTCTTAATAGCTTGAACAAAGGCTCACAGGTTGCTGTAAGGTGAGATATGAACCTTGAAATGTAGTTCAATCTACCTAAAAACCCTCAAACTTCTTTTTCAGATTTCAGTGCAGGCATTTCTTGAATGGCTTTGACTTTATCAGGGTCAACTTCAATCCCTTTCTCACTTACAATAAATCCCAGCAACTTACCAGATCGCACCCCAAATGTGCACTTGTTGGGGTTCAATTTCAGTTGGTACTTCCTCAGACGCTTGAATAACTTCAGCAGATTTACCAGGTGGTCTTTTTCTGTGAGGGACTTGGCAATCATGTCATCCACATAACATTCAATTTCTTTATGGATCATGTCATGGAATAATGTTACCATAGCCCGTTGATAAGTTGCACCCGCATTCTTCAGTCCGAATGGCATCACCTTGTAACAGAACGTGCCCCAGGGTGTGATGAAAGTTGTCTTCTCCGTGTCTTCAGGTGACATCTTGATCTGATTGTATCCTGAAAATCCGTCCATGAAGGAGAATACCGAGAACTGAGCCGTATTATCAACCAATACATCAATGTGAGGTAAAGGGAAATCATCTTTCGGGCTGGCTCTGTTCAGATCCCGGTAATCTACACACATCCTCACCTTGCCATCCTTCTTAGGCACAGGTACAATATTAGCAACCCACGGCGGGTAGCTAGTTACAGCAAGGAAACAGGCGTCCCACTGCTTTTGCACCTCTTCTTTGATCTTCATTGCCATGTATGGGCGAGTACGGCGCAGTTTCTATTTAACCGGTGGGCAATCTTCTCTTAAAGGCAGCTTGTGCATAACAATATCGGTGTCCAACCCTGGCATATCCTGATAAGACCAAGCAAACACATCCACATATTCACGAAGCAGGTCAATCAGTTGCTCTTTCACTGAGTCTTGTAAGCAGGCCCCGATCTTAACCTCTTTCACATCTTCATCCGTACCAAGATTAATCGTTTCAACCTCCTCCTGATGAGGAGTGATAACCTTCTCCTCTTTCCTTAACAACCTGGCCATCTCTTCAGGAAGCTCATAATCTTCTTCAACCCCTTCATCAGCTTGATTGATTGGATAGTCAAAGTCATACGAAGTCATAGCAGTGTTGTTGTCGGTGCAGTCTGAAAGGCACTCTCTGCAAGGGTTTAGATTGTTCATTTTAGTGATCGATTTTAATCTTGCTTAGAAAAAAGAGTGAAATGAAGTTGTCATTTTGGAAAACATTGCCATTTTATTTTTGTACAAAAAGAAAAAAATGAAAAAAAGTGAGCGGGAAAAGAAAAGACTCATTTGCAAAAGATGTCCGATATTCATTGATTGATCTGTTTGCACAAAATTACAAGATGGCCCAATTACAAAATGAGTCTTGTCATCTTGGGAAAGATGCAAGACTTGATGCATGCTTAAAATATACAGGAAATAATAATTACTCTGCAGGAGTAACCCTTATAATTTCCTGGGAAGACCAGTTTGAGATACGACTCCCCGGGATCCTTGGACGTATCCAACTCTCCAGGTTGCGCTCATCTTCCGACTCATCTTCCAAGTTGTTCACTGCATCCGGGGTGAGCATTCCCCCGCTGACAAAATTGGGCTTCTTAGCATCCTCTGATTGATCTTGTTGAGTTGGTTTGTAACCCAACCCAAATCTGTCCTCCTTCTTCTCTACGGGCAGCAACTTGCCCCAGCCTCGGGCAGTCCCCTCTTCAACAACCTTCCTGGCTTGCTGATAAGACGTCATGGAGGTTCCCAGTACAGCAGATGCTTCATTAATGTTCAGGGCCTCAGACCCCTGGCTCATGGTTTCATGGATTTCTCCATCCATCTCAATATACTTGTATGCAGCCAGATGGCTAACAAAGATGTCCTCTTCCCCACTGATGGTGATGATTTGACCTTCCCACTCGAATTTCAGCTTCTGGTGAAGGGTAGACGTAACAGCGCCAACGGCATGGATCCAGGGTCTACCCAACAAACAACTGTAGGCCGTCTGAATGTCCATCACATAGAAGGTAATTTTGAAGGTCTGCGGGCCAATCATCACAGGCAGATCAATCTCCCCAAGCACTGATCTCTTAGAGCCATCAAATGCTCTTACCACCAAATTACTCGGACGTAATTCTAAGCCATCATACTCCAGCTTCACCAAGGCTTTCTTTGGTAGAACATTGAGTGAAGACCCAGTGTCCACCAGTACATGGGATAGAACAACACCCTTACATTCTAGAGTGATGTGTAAAGCCTTGTTGTGGTTACGTCCCTCAGTTGTTAAATCAGCATTGGTAAAGCCCAATCCATGACTGGTATTGACATTTGCTACCACAGTTTCTAGCTGATTAACAGTGATATCCTCTGGCACGTAAGCTGCGTGCAAGACTTTCAATAATGCATTCCTGTGAGCTTCAGAACACATCAACAAGGATAATATGGAGATCTTTGAGGGAGTTTGGTGAAGCTGATCCACCACTTTGTAATCACTTCTCTTTATAATTCTCATAAACTCGTCTACATCTTGTTCAAAAGACGTCTTCTGAGTTTCTTTGATGATTGGTTCTTCAAATACCACACTCTTTCCTTTTGCTTTGGCAGCAGCTTCTGCTTCGGCCTTAGGTCTTTGAGTTTGTGAGCCAAAAAGGCGTCCGCTTCTGGTGAAGCCTCCACCTCCCCCAACATTATCAATCTGTGGAGAAGATGTTGAAGAATCCAAAGTGATTTTCTCCCCGTTGCAGTAGAGGTCAGAGCCATAATGCCAAGGTATGGCATTACTGCTTTCATATGGAACAGGCCCAGGCACTGTGATAGTAACTGGACTGACTGCAGCAGAGGAGGGTGCTGAAATGGTGTGAGGATCATAGTAAATGGTGACCAGTGACCTGGCAGGAAGTGCCACTGCTTGTTGTTGAAAGTTGTTGTTTGGAGGAACATTTGACGGATCATAGTAAATGGTGACTGCTGAGATATCTGTTGGCGTTGTAGAAGATTCTGCTGAATAAATGGATGCTGATGTTGTAGAAGAAATGGTTGTTGACATCTGATTTGTTGAAGTGATAGATGAAGCCATTGTTGATGATATTGATGAATTGTTCGGAATGATTGTTGTTGCAGTTGTAGAAGAGTCAGGAATTGTTGTTAAAGGGATTGCTTGATTTGTAGGCGCCGTTGTTGTGATCTGAAGGATTCCACTTTTGATAAGACCATCTATGCCGCTTCTCAAGTTATCACACCCGTTGACTGAAATGTTGCAGTACCCACAACCGAGCTCACACCCGGGGACATCTGGCACTCTAGAAGCTGAGCTTTAATTTCTACCAGAGGTGTCCGAATCTGCCCAACACTGGTGATTAAGAAGGATGACTTATCTTCCTCAATAGCATTAATTCTTGGTCCTCCATGATTGGGCATGGGATTCTTGTTGACATTTGGCGGGGGTGCAAAGTTTAGAGCTTTAGAATCCACCAAATCTTGTACCTTCATTTGTAAAGCCCTGCATTTCTCAGTACTATGGCCAGGCACATTAGAATGAAAAGCACACCTGGCGTTGATATCATAATTTCTTGGAAGATTGGAGGGATCTGGTGGTGCCAATTATAAACACCCCAAATTTGCCCTCACCCATTCACACCATGGCTTGTGATCATTTCATATGCATAAATCCAATCATAGCATCTCATATTGCATTTTTGACACATTGCATTGGTTCAAAGTCATCTGCATCTAGGGTTTGTGATCTGAGCAAATCAAGAGCTTCTTGAGCCACTCCAAAGGTCATCAATCACTTCAAAGGGGCCCATGTATGTTCAAGCATCATATTATATCCTCTCAAAGTCAAGAATGTCAAAAAATCACAAGAACTAAGAATGGTATGGAAGCAGAGCCAGGTTTGACTGCACAGATGACCTAGAATTAGGGTTTTGGTTTCAGAGGCCATAACTCCAAATTTTTTGGTCATTCTTGTTTCTATTGGTCTCTATATGGTATAGGAAGCATGCATATCAATTTTCATGAAGAAACTCAATGGGGAAGTCATCTGATCAAGAGTTGACTTTCTAAGCAAGTCAGTGTAAAATCAGGGCATCTGAGGCCCCCAATGACCCAACCAAAGGGTGTTATTCATCATTTTGATTGTGTATGATTTCTATTTGATCATATAAGATGTTGGAAGTTCACAAAATTGAAGAATTTCAAGTCATTTGCAAAGTTGACTTTTTGGGAAAGTTTGACTTTTAATGAAATTGCCATTTTGGGAAACTTTTTCAACCCTTGCTTTTTGATTCAAAAATGCTTCAAATGGAAAAACTTTGGTCATGAAAGTTGTAGAATGGATCATTCCCTTTTCAAAAAGTACAAGAACATGACCTAATTCATTTTGGATCAAAAGTTATGGCTTGTCAAAGTTGGCTAAAATCACAAAATTTGAAGTTTTCTACCAAAGAGACATTTTGCAAAATGGTTTGTTCAAGTGTTCTAAAGGCCTCAAATGTGTATCATTTCTTCACAACATGATCATATGACATCTAAAAATCAGAATTGGCCCAAGAATCATCTCATTTCATGCCTTGAACTTCAAGAAATCACAAAGGGGCCAAACCTTATGGAATTTGCAAAACACTACACACACCATAAACCACTTGCTGAATCATCTCATAAACAATTCCATGGACCTCCTTAAACTCAGCTGAGCAAGGACAAGCCAATGAGCTAGCTACACCATTTCCCATACCTCAAGTACACAACTTTTGACTTTTTGGCAAGAACACCCATACCAATCCCACAGTGACACAACAACTCTCTGCCCAATCCAGATCTTACAAACACACTCCAAGGCTTCATTTTCATAACACAACTCACTCTGATCTTGCCCACAAGCCATAGTTATCATTTTTGCTCCAACTTGCATTTTCATTCGAAACACTCAGCACAAGCCTCAAACACAAAAACAAACTTCACAAACAATCTCAGCAGGCCTCACTGATCACAAACCACCCATCACCATAGCCTGAAACTCCCTGAATCAAAAACACGATTTCAACACACCCTTGACCTGAGCTTCTGCCAACTTTCTCTAGAGGCCACATAAACTCCAACTAAGTGTCAAAAGCTTCTAAGGAGGATGATTGGGACTTGTTTGAGCCAAAGAAACAGCCAGAAAGCTCCTGAATCGAAGGCTCCATCTCAGGTAGCATGATGAACAATTTTTCCAGAACTTTAATTTCTTGTTAGAATATTGTTCTGTATGTTGCCCTGATCATGGGAATCTATTTATTTTTGAAAATGAGCCAGAAACAAGCATGTTATGATGTTCTGGAAGTTTGACCTAAAAACTTCTTTGATTCGATTCGTGTTTGTGTTGGAAGTTAAACATGATTTTGTGCTTGATTCGTGTTTGGGGTGGGTAGAGGATGAATTCTGGAGAGTTAGAGCCTTTGAAATGGCCTGGAGAGTGAGATTGAGTTTTTAGTTGATCGGAGAAGATGACCGGAACACTGTTCCGGTCACCTGATTTTGTTTAGGGTTCAGATTAGGGCACTAATCATAATTAGTGAATTTTGAATCTTGGCCGTCCAGATGCGCGCCAAGTCCACTCCCGCGCGTGTATGTTTGAATATCAGCCATTGATTGTGCTGACTTTTCTTTTTTTCAGTTTAATTCATTTTATTTTTCATTTAATTGCATTTGTTTTCTTCATTTTATTAAAAATAGTAAAACATCTTTAAAAATTCTGAAAATTTTTATACAATCTTTTATTAATTTTCAGAAACTAAAAAAAATTTTATTTTTATTTTTTTGCATTAAAAAATATTTTTAAATCATTTAAAAGATTATTTTTAATTAATTAATGAGAATTAATTAATTAAAAATACTTTTAGGTATTTAAAAATCACCAAAAAATTCATGAAACCTTTAAAATCATTTAGAAACATTGTCCAACCCTCAAACCAAATTTCTTTTTTGATCTTGACGTCTTTTGACAATTTTTCATGGAATTAATTTCATTTCAAGGCATTATTTTGATCCAACCTTTGAAAATTCATTTCTGCCTAATCTTTAAGAGTTGGACTTTGGTTCTTTTTGCATTGCATCTTGTTTAGCATGTAGTTTATAGGATTAAATTGGCATGATTTGATCTTGCATTTTCAATTTGTTTGACATTTTTCTTGACAAGGTACCCTAAAACCCTAGAAATCTTAAGGAATTCATAACTTTCACTAGGTTAAGAATTGGGTCCCCTCCTTTGGGCAGTGAGTTTGTATAGGTTTAGGGTTCCCTTGAATGCATTTTCAAATTTTTATCTTGATGTTTGCTTCTGGTTTTGATTTTTGTTTTGTACATTGATCATAAACCCTAATTTGGGCTTTCATATGCATTCATCTTGTATTTGCTTGCATACCATGACTTGCCATGACATTTTGTGCATCCATTTGATTCATTAGACATCTTAAGACATATTAGAATCATGTTTGATCATTTCATCTTTCATTTGTCATGTTGTATGTCATTTACATTTCATAACGTCTCATGTATGTTCATGGTTCTAAGCATGCTCCTCTTGCATCCATATGTTTGTATGATCATCCCCATGCCTTGTTTCATGTTTGCATCATCTCATAGCATCATTATCATCACACACATGCTTCTGGTTTTGATTTGCATCATGCCATTGCACCTCATTTGCATTACATTTCATTCTTCTCACTAACCTTTCAGGTGGTAAGTTACTTTGAGAAGTGAATTTGCCTTCACTTCTCACAATTTCTTTTCATCCCTCTTATGCATCATTGCTGCATTTTGGCTTGTGTTTGAGATTGAGCTTGCTCTTTCTTCTTCTTCTCACTTTTTTTCTTCAAGTGACTTGTCTTCTTAAGTGAAGCAAGTTACTTTGCTCCTCTTTGCTCCTTTTATCTGTTTCCTGGTGGTTTCTCTGAAGATGTCTCTTGTAAACCTCACAAACCTTAGGAACAACCAAGCATGACAATGATTAGGGTTTTGGTTAGTCCCCCATTTAGCTTTTACCTTTGTGTCTCTTTGAGTCTTCTCTTCTCACCTCATAATCAGGGACTAAACCCTAAAGGCTTTAAGGCTTTGTGATTAAGCTTACGCCTGCATCCTTCTATTAGGATGGAGTGTATAACTTTAATCCTAAGTGTTAAACCCTTAATGTGTTTAAATCCTTTAATCAATTCACTTAATAATCACCAAGACATCAAGCTTGTAACTTGGGCCTTGCATTAGGGTTCTAATTCTTCCTTAATTGGTTAAGAAGGACTAACCCTAGTGTTAATGGACAAGTCCCCCTCAAGTTGTCTTACAAATCATAAAATTCACTTCATCATCTTATCATTAACTAAAATCCATCTAATAAGGTTTTGTTTTGGCATGAGTTTAATCCCTAATCATGGATTAAGTTGAGGAGCTTTCCTCAGCTTAAACACTCTCATCTATTATCCTTCTATTAGGATGGTGTAATGAGTCTGTTTAATCCCTGATTATGGCTTAATCTCATTACTTAACACTAAACAAAAACAACAAAAACATCTAAATAATCACAAGTAGGTTAATGATCTTAATCCTACATCAAAGGTGATTAAGTGTGAGATGCTGACTTCGCACTTAAGGTATTCTCATTACCCCTAATCAGAGGGAAGATGTGATGAGTTTACTAACCCATTGGTTTAGGCTTAAGCTCATTTTCTTATGACAAACTTCCAAAAGCAATAAAAGAATGAAAACTCAAAAACAAACAATAATCGTCTCCTTCGGGATTCTTTTCTCATCTCATTCACTCACAACCGAGAACTTGCTTCTTCCGTCTAATGCAAGACAGTTTGCACCTGAGCCAGATAGGTCATACACTTGAGCATAGACAAGTAAGCAGTTCACAAGTCAATCCATCTTTCAGTCTCTTTGGGTCGAACTACGGTGTTCTGACTTCCTCATTGCACGAGAGGATACGTAGGCATAACTTAACAGTTATCAAACAAAATTCTCTGTATATTCCCCCTCTTTCCATCATCATTCTTCTGGCCTCATGATCTTGAGCATCTTACTCCTTTTCTTACACTGACACTTCACTTATGTACACTACACTTTTTCTTACACCGACACCTGTACATCCTTTTCCGGCTCTTTTATACACAAATTGCACTGACACTACCCCTTTAAAACACAAATCTTTTAAGCGTGGATCCCGTCGAGTACGGCGGACAATCTGGGTGCTAATACCTTCCCAGGTTGTAACCAACCCCCTTTCTCAGTCTCTCTGGTTCGCAACCGTCTTATCCATGTCTTTTCTTAGGTTTATGCAGCATTACCTTTCCTCCGGGATAAAAATGCCTGGCTGGCGACTCTTTCCTTTCTTGTGAGTTCACTCCTGTGTGTTCTCACACCCTCTTTCGCCGACCGTTCGCGTCTGTACCTTTATCTGAGCTGGTCTCATTTATCGGGAGCGACACCAATGTCTGTAATTTAACCAAGTTGAGTTTCAGGAGTTGTGGCAATAAAACGACATAAGGCATAGGGATAGGGTCAATCACCCTATTAGCCTGTGATGGTCTTTGCTGAAAAGGTCTTTGTTGTTGATTGTTGTTATTGTTGTTGTAGGTCCTCTGTGGCGGATACTGAACTTGCTGCTGATAGTGGGGTTGTTGTTGTGGTTGATATGTTGGTTTCTGAGGAATCGGAGCTGGAATAGTGACAGCTGCCACTGACCTATGAACATACTGAGGTCTGCCCCTGTTGGCATGAATGGCATTTGCCTCACTGGTTCTTCTAGGTCCCACAAAGGCTTCCTGGGATTTCTAGACGAACTTGCACCATTATCAGAAATTTTACCCATCTTCAGAAGGCTCTCAATTCTTTCTCCAGCTATAACTACGTCAGCGAAGCTGGTGGAAGAAAAGGCAGCTAGCCTATCAATATATGTTCCTTGCAGAGTGTTCATAAACATGTCGGCCATTTCTCTTTCCGACATGGGTGGTTGGACAGCAGCAGCAAGCCGTCTCCACCTCTGGGCATATTCCCTGAAGCTTTCCCTGGAGGATTGAGACATTCCCATCAGAAGGGTTCTGTTAGGAGCCATGTCCAGGTTGTATTGGTACTGCCTGATGAAGGCCTCAGCTAGGTCCTTCCAGCATCTGATAATAGCTCTAGTCAAGTGAGAGTACCACTCCCTTGAAGCCCCGGTCAAACTATCTTCAAAATAGAACATCCACAGTTTTTCATCCATGGTGTATGCCTTAAGCCTCCCCAGAAAGGGCTGTAGGTGAGTTCGTGGACAGGAAGTTCCATTGTACTTCTCGAAGCACGGGGGTTTAAACTTGTGGGGAATTCTTACCCCGTCCACTAACCCCATGTCCATGACATCAAAACGCAAGGAGTTTTGAGACTCCAGAGATCTCAATTTCTCAGCGATTTCATCAAACCTTCTATCATAGACTTCATCCCCAGCTCCCATCACAGTAAACTGCTCCTCCTGGGGGTCTTCTTGTAAGATTCTGCCTGCAATAGTATTTCCTTGCACATTACCCGGGATGTTGACTTCCGGATGTAGATGAGGCCCATATACTGGTGGATTAACATGAGGCTGACCTCTTTCATTGTTACTTGTTCCTCCAGTTCCCAGATGGGGTTCTTCCGGGGTCTGTCTTTCTACCAATGCCCTCAATATTTCTTGACTTTGGGCCAAGCCATTCATTACTTCCATGAACTGGGTCATCTGGTTTCTCATCTCTAGCCTTTCGTTAACCATCTGGGTTCTGACCTCTGTCAGCTCTTGCTGTACTTGGTCCATCTGGATACCAGGAAGATTGTTGCGAGTAGGATATCTGTGAGGACGGTTGAGAGGGAACACCCGACGGCGAGCAATAATTCCTGCACCACAACAGAGTTAGTAACAAACAAAACAAAACCAAAGTTAGTATGTAATGCAGTATGCTCATTTATTTTCCAAGGTATCCGGCTTGGCTCTTGGTTTTGACCTTTCCAGACCCTGAGGAAGATGCTTTGCTGTTGCTTGAGAAAAGAAACTCAATGAAACAAACTAACAAATATATTACAAAAGGTGGACCATACATAGTTTGTTTTTACAACACATGCCCATGTGGGGTCAAAATACAACATAAATAGAAAAGTACATGAAATGGAAAATAACAACAAGCAAAGGAATCAAACATCTAAGCCAAACTCATCCTCCTTAACCTCCTTCAAAAGTGCTTCAGTTACGGGACCAGCCGGATGCTCTGTGATGTTTCTGATAAGAAGATTCCTGGTGGCAATAGCAGTGGTTAGCTTCTTGTGCCTGTCTTTGTCCTTTGACCTCTTCACACCAGCCTTAAGCTTCAATTCTGAAATCTCTTTCTGGGCTGCTAGCAGAGCCTCCTGTTGTTTCTTTGCATTGGCCTCTAAATGCTCAATCCTGTCTTGAGTTCTCTTATCTTCTTGAGTGCGAGCTTCAGTGATCCCGACCCACCTAGCTTGGCTTTCTTTCAGATAGAGATCAGTTCTAGCCTTCTGAAACTGGGCCTCTTTACAGGCATTCTTCAAAATTTTCTCTCCAGCTGTTGATTTCTTGATGTAGTCCTCTGATTTCTCAATCCTGGCTAGATGCTCCACCTTTAGCTTTTCTAACCTCTCAATGTCTAGACGACCATCACTCCTCTCCCAGAGGGTCTTCTTTAGAGCTTGAGACAGATTCTCATTCCTCTCCTTCAGTTTCTCAAATTCCTCCAAACTGACAGTGGCTGGAGGTGGTGCTGTGGATGGTCCAGGTGCATCCTCAATGGTGAAGGGCATCCCAGAAATCTGAGCCCTAGCATGAGACCATTCAGAATACTGAGCTGAGGCCACATTATTGCATCTCCCAAGAATGGCCATCCCTTTGGTCTGGATGTTGTCCCAAGCTCAAGATGCCTGTCTGACAACAGCTAGATTAGGCTTTATCTCACAATAAAGGGTTTCAGCCAAGTCTTGCACTCTAGGAGGATGAACCAAAGCATAGCCTAGCTGTCTCTTAAACAGCAAAGGGTTGTAGTTGATGCAACCCTTCACTCCTATTAGAGGTACATTGGGGAACTGCCCACAGCTAGTAATTATGTCCCTTCCTTTGGTGCTCTGGGTACACCACCTGATGTCATCTGAAGTCAGAGCCATAAGTCTCTTAGCCCAATTCTTCTGTTGGTGAGGATTCAGAAAGGCATCAGTCTTGGGTAAGTGTTTAAGCAGCCAAGTATGAAACAAAGGAGCACAGCACCTCACCAACCTCCCTCTCTGCTTCTCATTCCTTTGGTGAACATAATAATAGAAATCTCCCAGCAAGGTGGGTACTGGGTTCCTCAAAAGGAAGAGATGAATAGCATTCTTGCTGATAAATTTGGGCTTATCTGCAAAAAGTATAACCCCATATATACTGAGGGCTAACAATGCACAAACTGCCTTCCATTCCCCTAAGGAGGCCTTCAGGATGGCCTGAGAAGTTAGAAAGTCCAAGTGTAGGCCAGGAATTCCAGCTTTTGTTGACATGTTTTGCTCAATCAGAATAGGTTCCAAATACAGTGCCTTTGCCACTTCTTCATTGTTGGGAGAAGCCATCTCTGGGTTGAAGGGGATACCACCCCTGACAGGTACTCCAATCAAAGATGAGAACTCCTCCAGCAAAGGTCCTAGCTGAAAGTTCTGGAAAGTGAAGCATCTCAAAGGAGGATCATAGAACTGTAGGCAAGTGTGAATCAAACCCCTTTGAGAAGGGTCCAAGTCCATAACCATATCTAGGATGCCTCCATAATGTTCTCTGAATAATGGGATATGGTCTGGAGTAATGAGTGCCTGGACCTGCCTGATGCCAGCCAGCACAGGCTCAAAGAAGTGGTATGAAATGTTGCTCTTTTTGGGGGCCATGGCTGCTGATGAAGAGCTGAGACAAATGCTGATGATGAAGACTGATACTAGAAGTGAGCCACTGATGATTGAGGTAGCTGAAATAGGCAACTGATGAGGATAGCTGAAGCAGATAGCTGATGAGCAAAGGTCTATGCAGATGAAGGGGTCAAAACCAAGCCAAATGAAATGTGGATACCCTGAAAAACAAATAAGCAAATGTTAAATGATGCAATGATGATGTATGCAAATGATATGCAAGGGTTTGTGATCAAGCTGGATCTGATTACTGTCTTGATATAAAAGGCCCATGTATGTTCAAGAAGTCTAGATGGAGGTTCAAAAGTCCAGTAACCAAGGTGGGGGACTCAAATAAAGAGCCACATGTCCTGGGTTAAATCACAAGAACTGTCCAAAGTGAAGCATTCTTAAACACAATAGGTAACAGGGTATGATGTGGCCAAGGGTTCCTGCAAACCTGTAAACAGCCCAACCCCCTCACAGGTAGTGTTCTAAAACAAGGATCCTCAGACTTGGATCAGTTATGAGAAGTGTAAACACTTCTAACCCGGAGGTACAGTGTTTACAATAACCATAAAAGATCCTCCTCTAATTCACCCCAGTTTCTGAAGGTCATAATAAAGGTCATCCAGACTTAGCAAGCTTCCCAGATAGCCCTAGCACTACAGGAAATCTGTAGCACAGAGTTCTCAAGAAGAAACCCACATCTGAACCGTGTTTCATATTCCCGCACCAGACCGAAATGGAATGGGAAAGAACATGAACCACTCTAGCCTAGGTGTCACTCAGGTCCCAGGTATAGGACCTCAAACTCTCAATAGAACCCCACCTACCAAAACAAAACCAGATCCAACCAGATAACAGTATGACAGTATGATATATAAAACTGTAAAGAAAGCATTAAATAACTGTACATAAAGCAGTAAATAAAACAAATATACAAACACAAATAACACATAACACCCCAGTAAACACAAATCAAACAAGCGCTAGGAGGAACCCACAAAAAGAACTAGAAGCCCTGGTTACAGTATAAGGTCCCCAGCAGAGTCGCCAAGCTGTCGCTCCCACCAAATGACAACCAAAGGTCAGAAGGGGTACAGACGCGAACGGTCGGCGAAAGGAGAGATGAGAACACACAGGAGAGAACTCAAGAGAAAAGAAAAGAGTCGCCAGGTAGGCATTTTTATCCCGAAGGAAAGGTAATGCTGCATAAACCTAGAAAGATATGGATAAGACGGTAGCGAACCAGAGAGACTGAGAAAGGGGGTTGGTTACAACCTGGGAAGGTATTAGCACCCAGATTTTCTGCCGTACTCGACGGGATCCACGCTTAAAAGATTTGTGTTTTAAAGGGGTAGTGTCTGTGCAATTTGTGTGTCAAAGCTGGAAAGAATGCAAGTGTCAGTGTAAAAGAATGTGAAGTGTATAAATGTACAGTGTCAGTGCAAGAACAGGAATGAAATGCTCAAGATAATGAGGCTAAAAAATAAGGCTGGAAAGAGGGGGAATATACAAAGACTTTTGTTCGATAACTGTTAAGTTATGCATACGTATCCTCTCGTGCAATGAGGAAGTCAGAACACCGTAGTTCGACCCAAAGAGACTGAAAGGAGAATTGACTTGTGAACTGCCTACTTGTCTATGCTCAAGTGTATGACATGTCTGGCTCAGGTGCCAACTGTCTTGCATTAGACGGAAGAAGCAAGTTCTCGTTTGTGAGTGAATGAGATGAGAAGAGAATCCCGGAGGAGACGATTATTGTTTGTTTTTGTGTTTTCAATCTTTTATTGCTTTTGGATGTTTGTCATAAGCTAATGAGCTTAAGCCTAAACCAATGGGTTAATAAACTCATTCCATCCTCCCTCTGATTAGGGGTAATGAGAATACCTTAAGTGTGAAGTCAGCATCTCACACTTAATCACCATGGTGTAGGATTAAGATCATTAACCTACTTGTGATTATTTAGATGTTTTTGTTGTTTTTGTTTAGTGTTGAGTAATGAGCTTAAGCCATAATCAGGGATTAAACAGACTCATTACACCATCCTAATAGAAGGATAATAGATGAGAATGTTTAAGCTGAGGAAAGCTCCTCAACTTAATCCATGATTAGGGATTAACCTCATGACAAAACAAAGCCTTTATTAAATGGATTTTATTTAATGAAATGATGAAGAAATGATTTTTATGGTTTGTAAGACAACTTGAGGGGGACTTGTCCATTAACACTAGGGTTAGTCCTTCTTAACCAATTAAGGAAAAATTAGAACCCTAATGCAAGGCCCAAGTTACAAGCTTGATGTCTTGATGATTATTAAGTGAATTGATTAAGGAGTTAAACACATTAAGGGTTTAAAACTTAGGATTAAAGTTATACACTCCATCCTAATAGAAGGATGCAGGCATAAGCTTAATCACAAAGCCTTAAAGCCTTTAGGGTTTAGTCCCTGATTATGAGATGAGAAGAGAAGACTGAAAGAGACACAAAGGTAAAAGCTAAATGGGGACTAATCAAAACCCTAATTGTTATCATGCTTGGTTGTTCCTAGGGTTAGTGAGGTTTACTAGAAGAATCTTCAGAGAAACCACCAAGGAGAGAAGCAGATGAAAGGAGCAAAGAGAAGCAAAACAACTTGCTTCACTTAAGAAGACAAGTTGCTTGAAGAAAGAAAGTAAGAGATGAACATGAATGAGCAAGATCACTCTAATACACAAGATAAAATGCAGCAATGATGCATAAAGGAGATGAAAAGAAATTGTGAGAAGTGAAGGCAAATCCACTTCTCAAAACAACTTACCACCTGAAAAGTTAGTAAAGAAATGAAATGTAATGCAAATGAGATGAAATATGATGATGCAAACCAAAACCAGAAGCATAAGTATGATGCTAATGATGCTAAGAGATGATGCAAACATGAGGCAAGGCATGAGAATGATCATGCAAACATATGGATGCAAGAGAAGCATGTTTAGAACCATGAACATTCATGAAAAGTTATGGAATGCAAATGACATATAATATGGCAAATGAAAAATACAATGATCAAACATGATTCTAATATGTCCTAAGATGTATTATGAATCATGTTGAGGCACAAAATGCCATGGCAAGTCATGATATGCAAGCAAATGGAAGATGGATGCAAAGGAAGGCATGAATTAGGGTTATATGCAACATACAAAGCAAAAATCCAAAACCAGAAGCAAATGACATGATAAAAATTTGAAAATGAAATCAAAGGAACCATAAACCTACACAAACTCACTGCCCAAAGGAGGGGATTCAACTCTCAACCTATTGAAAGTTGTGAATTTTCTAAGATTGCTAGGGTTTTAAGGTACCTCATAAAGAAAAATGCCAAAAAAATTGAAAATGCAAGATCAAAACATGCCAATTTTATCCTATAAACTACATGTTATGCAAGATGCAATGCAAGAAGAATCATTGTCCAACTCTCAATGGTTAGGCAGAAATGAATTTTCAAAGTTTGTCACAAAATATTGCCAAAAAATGAATTTAATTCCATTGAAAATGATCAAAAGGCATCAAGAACAAAAAGGAAATTTGGTTTGAGAGTTGGACAATGTTTCTAAATGTTTTTAAATGCTACATGAATTTTTTTGTGATTTTTAAATACCTAAAAGTATTTTTAATTAATTAATTTTCATTAACTAATTAAAAATAAACTTTTAAATGATTTAAAAATAAATTTAAATGCAAAAAATAAAATAAAAATCATTTTCTGATTGAGAAAAATATTTGAAACAAAAATGCAAAAGGAAATATTTTTGTGATTTTTCTATGTATTTTAAAATAAATGACAAAGAAAATGGGATAAAAATGAAATTAAAATTGATTTAAATGGGAAGTATGCTGATCCTAAGGCCAAGATTCAAAGCTGAGACGCGGGAGTTGACTGCGCGCGTTATCTAGTGGTTGAAATTCAAACTGACTAATCTTAATTAATTAATTTAAATAAATGAGATTAATATAGAATTAGGGCTTAATGAGCAATCTGGTTCCTTCATTCGCGCGCGGGAAGACAAGATCTACGGCTCACATTTAAAACTGGACCTAAACCCTAATTAGCATTAATGACTCTCAGACGGCCGGAACAGTGTTCCGGTCGTCTTCTCCGACGAGTCCAAAACCTTATCTCTCTCTCTAAGCAACAAAAATGAAATCTCTCTGCCCAGAATCAAACCCCACTCATCACTGAATCAAAACCCCCAAACAAAAATCATTTCTTTTTCACCAACAATGCAAATCGAAACAAAGTAATTTTAGGTCAGAAACTTTCAGACAACTCATACATACTCAATACTCCACCATTTTGAAAAGTAAACACATCAGAATCATCAGCACATCATAAGGATTCGATTAAGAACTTAAAAACAAGGTTCTGAGAAAAAAGTTCTTGAGCCATACCTGAGATGGAACCTCCTGGTTCTGGGCTTTCTGGGCTCTCTCTTGTTGCAAACCCACCCTTATGAACCTCCTGAAGATGATACGAAGCTTAGAATGCTTTGAGGATGGCTGGTTTGGGAGATTGGCAGAGTTCTGTTCAGTGAAGTGAGGAAATCATATTTGGTTTGTGTGAGGTTCTGGGCTGTTTCAATGGTTGGTTTGTGATCAGTGAGTCATGTTGAGATGTTTTGTGAAGCTTGTTTAAATGTTTGATGCTTGTGGAGTGTGTTTTGAAGGAAGTTGCATATGAGGTGAAAACTTGGAACTATGGCTTATGATATGTTTCAGGCTTGTGTGTGTTATGAAAATGAAGCCTTGGAGTGTGTTTGTAAAGTCTGGATTGGGCAGAGAGTTGTTGTGGACTGTTGTGATTGGTATGGGTGTTTTGGCCAAAAAGTCAAAAGTGTTGTACTTGAGGTATGGGCAATGGTGTAGCTAGCTCATTGGCTTGTCCTTGCTCAGCTGAGATTAAGGATGTCCATGGAATTGTTTATGAGACAAATCAGCAAGTGGATCAAAGCTTATGAGATGTTTTGCAATTTTCACCAAGTTTGGCCCCTTTGAAGTCTCTTGGTCCACAAGTCATAAAAATGATCAAACTTTTGATGCAATCTGACTTTTAGACATTGGTTCATGTTTGTAAGAAGATTAGAAGTCCATTTGATAGCACAATTTGCCTTGGCAAGTGGTTTTGCAACTTTGCCTCTTTGGTGGAAAACTTGAAATTATGTGATTTTTCCAAACTTTGACAAGCCATAACTTTTGATCCAAAATGAATTAGGACAAGTTCTTGTACTTTTTGAAAAGGGAATGATCCATTCTACAACTTTCATGACCAAAGTTTTCCCATTTGAAGCATTTTTGAATCAAAAAGCAAGGGTTGAAAAAGTTTCCCAAAATGGCAATTTTCCATTACAAGTCATTTTCCCAAAAAGTCAACTTTGCAAATGGCTTGAGATTCTTCAATTTTGTGAACTTATAACATCTTCTATGATCAAATAAAGATCATACATAATCAAAATGATGATGAACACCCTTTGGTTGGGTCATTGGGGGCCTCAGATGCCCTGATTTTGCACTGACTTGCTCAAAAAGTCAACTCTTGATCAGATGCCTTCCCCATGGAATTTCTTCATGAAACTTGATATGCATGATCCCCATACCATATAGAGTCCAATAGAAACAAGAATGACCAAAAAATTTGGAGTTATGGCCTCTGAAACCAAAACCCTAATTCTAGGTCATCTGTGCAGTTAAACCTGGCTCTGCTTCCATGCCAATCCCAGTTCTTGTGATTCTTTGACTTCCTTGACTTTGTGGAGATATAATATGATGCTTGAACATACATGGACCCCTTTTAAGTGATTTATTGCCTTTGGAGTGGCTCAAATGGCTCAGGGATGGCTCAGATCACAAACCCTAGATGCAGATGACTTTGAACCAATGCAGTGAATCAAAAATGTGGTATGAGATGCTATGGTTGAAATTATGCATATGAAAATATCACAAGCCATGGTGTGAATGAGTGAGGGAAAATTTGGGGTGTTTACAGCAGGTGTTCTCTTGTGGCTTGCATTGTCCATCCCAAACTTCTTGACAGTGTTCTTTGCATACTTGCTTTGGGATATGAACATGGAGTCCTCCATCTGTTTGATTTGAAGTCCAAGGAAGTAAGTTAGTTCTCCCACTAGGCTCATTTCAAACTCAGACTCCATTTGAGTCACAAAATGTTTAACCATCCTGTCTGACATCCCACCAAACACTATGTCATCCACATATATCTGAGCAATCATAACTTTTCCCTCTTCATCCTTTACAAACAGGGTTTTGTCTATTCCTCCTTTCCTGTATCCATGTTTAATGAGAAAGGTGGTCAGTCTTTCATACCATGCTCTGGGAGCTTGCTTTAGACCATACAGATCCTTCCTCGACTTATATACATGGTTTAGACAGCTTGGATCAACAAATCCCTTTGGTTGCTCCACATATACTTCCTCATTAAGGTACCCATTTAGGAAGGTACTTTTAACATCCATCTGAAATAGTTTGAACTTTAGGATGCAAGCAATTCCTAGGAGTAGTCTGATGGATTCAAGTCTTGCTACTGGTGCAAAAGTTTCATCAAAATCTACCCCCTCAATTTGTGTATATCCTTGAGCCACAAGCCTAGCCTTGTTTTTTGTAACTACTCCCTGCTCATTAGACTTGTTTTTGTACACCCACTTAGTGCCAATCACATTAATGTCATCAGGCCTAGGAACAAGATCCCATACTTCATTCCTTGTAAACTTGCCTAATTCTTCCTGCATAGCAGAGATCCAGTACTCATCATTCAGAGCTTCCTTGATGTTCTTAGGTTCTATCTTTGAAACAAAGCAGGAGCCTGAGATCATCTCTCTTGATCTAGTGATGACACCACTGTTGAGATCACCAATTATTAGTTCTTTAGGATGATCTTTCTGGATTCTGATGGAGGGAGGTTTGTTGGATTGCTCTGACCTTGCCTCAGTAAAAGTGAAGTAAAGATTATCACTTTCTATTTCAACTTCAGTTTGATTGTCAGCAGATGTTCCAACATCATCAGCAACATCTGTCTTGGCATAGGTATCATCAATAATCACATTTATTGACTCCATTATAACCTTGGTTCTGGAGTTAAATACTCTGTAAGCTCTGCTATTTATGGAGTATCCAAGAAATATCCCTTCATCACTCTTAGGGTCCATCTTCCTTCTTTGATCCCTATCAGCCAGAATGTAGCACTTACTTCCAAATACATGAAAGTACTTGACTGTAGGTTTTCTACCCTTCCAGACTTCATAGATGGTGGATAGAGTTCCCTTTCTTAGTGTGACTCTATTGTGGATGTAGCATGTTGTGTTCATTGCTTCAGCCCAAAAATACAGGGGTAACTTCTTGGCATGAATCATGGCTCTAGCTGACTCCTGAATAGTTCTGTTTTTCCTTTCTACAATCCTATTCTGTTAAGGGGTGATGGGAGAAGAATACTCATGGTTGATCCCTTCTGAAGAACAGAAGTCTGAGAATTTTTTATTCTTAAACTCCTTTCCATGATCACTTCTTATTCTGACCACATATCTTGCCTTTTCTCTTTGGATCCTATGGCACAGATCTTTAAATACCTCAAACACATCTGCCTTTTCTTTGATGAAGCTTATCCAGGTATATCTCGAGAAGTCATCAACAACCACATAGGCATATCTTTTTCCACCAAGACTCTCTACCTGCATTGGTCCCATAAGGTCCATGTGCAATAATTCCAAGACTTTGGAGGTTGTCAGATGTTGAAGCTTTGGGTGTGACATCTTGGTTTGCTTACCTATTTGACACTCACCACACACTTTTCTTTCATCAATCTTAAGTCTTGGGATCCCTCTTACAGCCTCCATAGATATGATCTTCTTTATTCCTCTGAGATGGAGATGACCCAGTCTTTGATGCCACATCTTCACTTCTTCTTCTTTGGCTATGGAACAAGTAGATGTGAGGCTGAAATCTTGGGGTTCCCACATATAGCAGTTATCTTTTGATTTGGCTCCTCTCATGACCACTTTTTGCTCTTTATCAGAAACTATGCATTCAACTTTGGTGAAGTTGACACTGTAACCTTGGTCACATAACTGACTTATGCTGATCAAGTTAGCAGTTATTCCTTTTACCAACAACACACCATCTAGACTTGGTACACCTGAGCAGTCCAGGGTCCCAACTCCCTTGATTTCCCCCTTTGCTCCATCCCCAAAGGTTACATAGCTGGATGAGTGTGACTTTAAGTCTACCAGCAGATTCTTCAGTCCAGTCATGTGCCTTGAGCAACCACTGTCAAAATACCAGTCTTCCTTAGCAGACACTTTGAGAGATGTGTGTGCTATAGAGGCAACAACCTGCTTGGATCATTTGTGCCTGTTGTGAGGTTTCCTTTGATTCATCTGCCCTGGGTAGTGTCCATCTCTAGAGTTCCAAGGTTGCCTGGTGAACTTGTTCTTCTGCTTAGGCATGTACTGGTAGCTTTGATCAGTATACAGTCTAGCTTTAGGTATCCAAATTTTCCTAGTGACCTCTGTCTTCTGCTTAGGAAGGTGCTGGGAACTCTGATTGGGGTATCCATGCAGTTTGTAGCAAAAAGGTTTGATGTGACCAAACCTTCCACAGTGATGGAATCTCCATCTTTGATATTTCTTTTTCATCATGTTTTTCTCATGATGTTGACACATCTGCTTGAACATCTTGTTTGACTTCATGGGATCCGGAGTTGTTTGGCTGGTGCTAGTCTCAGAGTTTTGAGCTTTATTAAATCCCAACCCAGTCCTATCCCCTGAGTGCTTGTTGTTGTTGAGAATGGCATCCAGTGTGTTTGAGCCACTGTTCAGCATTCTGACAGATTTGGACATAAGCTCCATTTTGGAGTTGAGTAGGCTGACTTCATTTTTCAAAGTGTCAATGATCTCTAGATGACTTGCCTTTTCAGCCTTTAATTCCTCAATCTGCTTTTTCTGCTGTTTACTTTCCATACATACTTCAGTGCTCCTTTCACACAGCATCCTGTAAGATGTTTCAAGCTCTTCAAATGTCAGATCCTCATCACTGGATCCCCCTTCAGTTTCACATACTCCGGCTAGAGCAGTGATGTGCTTTGCAGACTCTTCTTCTGACTCACTACCTGAGTCTTCATCTGACCAGGACACAGAAAGACCTTTCTTTTGCTTCTTTAGATAAGTTGGGCATTCGCTTCTAATGTGTCCATAACCTTCACATCGATGACATTGGATCCCTTTTCCTTGGTTAGTCTTCTCATCATAGTTTGACCTTCTATTAGAGTCATAATATCTTTTATTCTCAGAGGTTGAGTTTCTTCCACTTGGTCTGGGCCTGTTGTCCATTCTTTTTAGAATTTTGTTAAATTGTCTCCCAAGCATAGCAATTGAATCTGATAAGTTGTCCTCAGAGCCTGCTTCATGACTTTCTTCTTCCTTATCAGTGTTTGAGACCAGGGCTATGCTTTTGTTTTTCTTCACAATAGTATCATTCATTCCTATCTCAAAGGTTTGAAGGGAACCAATGAGCTCCTCAACTTTCATTGTGCAGATGTCCTGAGCTTCTTCTATGGCAGTGACCTTCATGTCAAACCTCTTTGGCAATGATCTGAGAATCTTCCTTACCAACTTTTCATCACTCATCTTCTCTCCCAAGGCACCAGAAGTATTAGCAGTCTCCAGGATGTTCATGTAAAACTCATGAATGGTCTCATCTTCCTTCATCCTCAAGTTCTCAAACTTGGTGGTGAGAAGTTGAAGTCTTGACATCTTCACCTTTGATGTTCCTTCATGATTAGTTTTGAGGGTGTCCCAAACATCCTTGGCTAGCTCACAGTGATGCACAAGCCTAAATATGTTCCTGTCAATGCCATTGAACAAGGCATTTAAGGCTTTGGAATTTCCAAGTGATGACTCTTCTTCCTCCTTGCTCCACTCTTCTTCAGGCTTCATCAATTTTGCCCCATCCTTATTGTCTTTGACAGGGTGCTCCAATCCTTTGTTAAATGCTTTCCAAGCTCTGCTATCAAGAGATTTCAAGAATGCTACCATTTTTGGCTTCCAGTAGTGATAGTTGGATCCATCCAAGATAGGTGGTCGATTCACAGATCCTACATCTCTGTCCATGTTCCCAAAATTTGCAGTCCCTATATCTCACCCAGTTATACAGGCAGGGTGCCTGCTCTGATGCCAATTAAAATTCTGGGATCAGATATGTGATGTCGAACCAGATGTTTAGACACTGATATTCCAAACAAAAATTAATAAGCTAGTAAATTAAATAACACAGGAAATTGTTAACCTAGTTCAGTGTATCTCCACACTTACATCTGGGGGATACCAAGCCAGGAAGGAAATCCAATATAAGTAATATTAATTATGGAGTTAAACCAATCAGTTTAATCCTTCACTTAATATCTACCCAAGGCAATTTCTACCTAAGACTCTACTTAGATATGAGTACCTACTCAATCCCCCTCAATCACACAGTGATCTTTAACTTAGGATGATTAATAAATTTGAAGTCACACTTCAGACACACCAGCTTGATCTTACTTAATAGTTTCAATCAATACACAATTCACTTTTTGCTTAAACGCTTATAAAGTGACTAACAAACAATTAAAACCTGCTAGCTTCACAAACACCCTTGACACTCTTCTTAAATTCGTTAGCTTTTCTTGAGTGTATCAGTTCCTTAAATAGATGCTTAGTTTTTGGGCTTTTTGCAAATTATCCAGACTTTGATAAATCCCACAGATATCTCCTTGAATTAAGGTGAGTTAGTTTGTTATCTCCTTGAATCAAGGTGAGTTAGTTTTTCTGTTTCCTTTACACTGGAACCAGATAACTAAGCTTCCTAAAGATGTGCCTTGGAGTGCTTATCCTTTTCCAATTAATTCCAGATATTTTCTCCTGATTTTCATCACTTCTGTTACGCATCATTTAAGTCAGATAGCAGGTTTGCGATGTCACAACATCTGGTATGACATCCTGATGTCCTGAACTAAGTTCATAACTTATACTTTGTTTGTCAAATATTCTGCCAATTTCTAACATCTACACTAGGCTTAATAATCACTCCATCATAATCCAACTTCATCAATGCTTTCTTGGGCAGAACATTCAACGATGATCCGGTATCTACCAACACGTGAGAAAGTATGGCACCCTTACATTCTAAAGAGATATGCAGTGCCCGATTATGAGCACGACCTTCAGATGTTAGATCCATGTCTGTAAAACCCAATCCATGACTGGCATTGACACTAGATACCACCGCTTCTAATTGATTCACTGAAATATCCTGAGGCACATAAGCCTTGTTCAAAATACTCAAGAGAGCTTTCCTGTGGGAGTTAGAACACATTAGCAAAGACAAGATGGAAATCTTCGATGGAGTCTGCTGCAGATGGTCCATAATCTTGTAATCGCTCTTTTTGATAATTCTAAAAAATTCTTCAGCTTCTTTATCAAATGTAATGTCTGGATCAGTCACTGGCATGGGCTCATTGACAACCACTAGCTGCTTCCCTCTTGCCTTAGCCTGGGATTCTGCGGTGTCTCTGGGTGGTATCACACTATTTCTTAGTGTTTCCGGCGCAAATAACCCTCCACTTCTAGTAAATCCCCCTACTCCAACGTTTTCTACTTGAGCTGGGGTCGTACTAGACGTGGCCAACTCTTGCTTCTGGCCGTTACAATATACTTCGCCACCATAATTCCAGGGAATGGCTTTATCACTCTGATACAATACTGGTCCTGCAGTGGTAATCGTTATTGGTGCCACTCTGGCCCGTGGAGGAACTTGAGATGGATCGTAGAAAATGGTTACTGTGGAGACTTCACTTTCCTTTACCACTTTGTCAAACTGCAACACTCCTTCATTAATCATACTTCGAATCTCTACTTTCAACTTCTCACAACCATTTGGAGCTTCAACACACCCTGGACAATCACTTCCACAACCTGTAAACACACCCTTCTAGGCCAAACATGCTTTAACAACACTCAACAGAGTTTGCAGGTCGTTGATATCACACACCAAGTTTAGATTCTCCCCATCGTCAACTGCCCCAACCGTACCCTTGTGAGGAGGAATGGGGTTCTGTATTACATTAGGAGTAGGAGCGAAATTAATCGCTTTAGAATCCAGTAGGTCTTGAACAACATGCTTCAGAGCTTTGTAGTTTTCTGTGGTATGCCCGGGAGCTCCGGAATGAAATTCGCATCTGGCGTTTATATCATAACCCTCGGGGATTTGGCCTGGCTTCGGGGGTTGTAGAGTTCGGAGTTGAAGCATCTGGAGTTGAAGGAGATTCTTCAAAAGTTGTGAATAGGATATCAGAGGAGTTTCGAGATGTCTTTCTCTGGTTTTCTAGGGGTAATATGAACGAGGAGCTCTTTGTTGATACCCTTGCCTGCATCCTTCTCTTAGGATGGGGTTCATAATTTTAATCCTAAGTGTTAAACCTTTAATTTTTTTAAACCTCTTAATCAAATCATATTAATAACCACCAAGACTTTATCTTGTAACTTGGACCTTACATTAGGTTTCTAATTCTTCCTTATGGTTAAGAAGGACTAACCCTAGTATTTAATGGACAAGTCCCCCTCAAGTTGTCTTACAAACCTTAAAATCCACTTCTTAATCTCATCCCTTAATTAAAATCCACTTAATAGAGAATTGTTATATAATGAATTTAATCCCTAACCATGGATTAAGTTGAGGTATCTTCCTTAGCTTAAGTGTGCTCATCTATTATCCTTCTATTAGGATGGTGTAATGAGTTCACTAATCTGTGATTAGAGATTAAACTCATTACTTAACACTAAACAAAAACCCAAAAAACATCTAAATAATCACAAGTAGGTTAATGATCTTAATCCTACATCATCATGGTAATTAAGTTGAGATGCTTATCTCATACTTAAGTATTCTCATTATCCCTAATCAGGGAGGATATAAGGAGTTTACAACCTTTGATTTAGGCTTAAGCTCATTAACTTATGCAAAACACCAAAAATAATAACAAGACTGAAAACATAAAAAAAAACAATAATTGTCTCCTCCGGGATTCTTTTCTCATCTCACTCATTCACAAACGAGAACTTGCTTCTTCCGTCTAATGCAAGACAGTTAGCACTCGAGCCAGACGAGTTATACACTTGAGCATATACAAGTAAGCAATTCACAGTCAATTTTTATCTTCAGTCTCTTTGAGTCGAACTACGGTGTTCTGACTTCCTCATTGCACGAGAGGATACGTAGGCATAACTTAACTGTTATCGAACAAAAGTCTCTGTGTTTTCCCTCTCTTTCAGCATTCTCTTGTAAGCCTCATCTCCTGAGTGTTCACCTTTTGCACTGACACTGGTACATTTCTTTTCCGGCTTTCGCACACAGATATCACATACACTACCCCTTTAAACACAATCTTGTAAGCATGGATCCTGTCGAGTACGACGGACAATCTTGGTGCTAATACCTTCCCAGGTTGTAACCAACCCCCTTTCTCAGTTTCTCTGGTTCGCAACCGTCTTATCCATATTTTCTAGGTTTATGCAACAATACCTTTCCTTCGGGATAAAAATGCCTAGCTGGCGACTCTATTCATTTCACCTTCATTTTCTCTTTTCGCCGACCGTTCGCGTATGTACCCTATCTGACTCGGTGTCTTTTTGGGGGAGTAACACTATTCAAACACCACTGGCCGAAGTAAAAGCTCAATTATTGAAGTGCCAAGTGTTTTCGGGTTGTGAGGCCCGTTTTGAAGCTTGCGAAGTTTCTACCAATGGTTGTGCAAATCTGAAGAACGATATTAGCAATCTTATCAGAGAAGGCATCCTGCAAATCACATCAACAGTTCCATCTTCTACAATTGCAACAAAAATCTCTCATACAACACCAGCAAACATTATCCCAACAGAATCTTCTACAACAACAGAAAACACCAGTGACGACATCTCAACAGTTACCATCTACTATGATCTAGCAATGATCCATGTTCCAGATTCTTTCGACAACAACTTTCAACAACACCTTCCTTAACATCAACAACTTCCTGCACCTGCACCATCTTTAATCAGACCTCCCATAACCATCTATTATGATCCACATACTATCACAACTCCTTCTTCTGCTGCAATTAGTATGGTGACCATCATAGTTCCTGGACCAATTCCCTATGATAACAATAATGTCATGCCTTGGCATTATGGTTCGGATCTTTACTGCCACGGAAAGAAGATCACTTTTGACTCCTCAATACCTGTACCACAAATTTACAATGTTGGGGGTGGCGGAGGCTTCACTCAAAGCGGACGTCTTTTCGCTTCACAAATCCCCAAAGTCAATGCTGAAGCAGAAACTGCTGCCAAAGCAAAAGGCAAAAGTGTGGTGCCAGAAGAACCAGCTGCAAGAGAAACTCAGAAGACACCCTTTGATCAGGGTGTAGACGAGTTTATGAGGATCATCAAAAGAAGTGACTACAAAGTTGTGGATCAGCTCCACCAAACACCCTCCAAGATCTCCATACTATCTTTGCTCATGTGTTCCGAGGCTCACCGGAATGCACTACTCAAAGTCTTGCATGCAGCTTATGTACCTGAAGAGATCACGGTCAATCAGTTAGAACCGGTGGTTGCAAATGTCAATACTAGTCATGGACTAGGTTTCACCAATGCTGATTTGACTACGGAGGGGCGTAATTACAACAAGGCTTTGCATATCCCTTTGAAATGTAAATGTGATGTACTTTCTCATGTCCTTGTTGATATCGGATCATCACTCAATGTGTTGCCAAAGAAAGCCTTAGTCAAGCTGGAGTATGATGGTCTTGCACTCCGTCCGAGCAACCTAGTTGTCAGAGCCTTTGATGGTTCTAAGAGATCGGTTCTCGGAGAGATTGAGTTGCCTGTGGTAATTGGCCTACAAATTTTCAAAACTACCTTCTATGTGATGGACATACAACCTGCCTACAGCTGTTTGTTGGGTCGACCCTAGATCCACGCCGCCGGTGCGATAACGTCAACCCTTCACCAGAAGTTAAAATATGAGTGGGAAGGCCAAATCGTCACCATCTGTGGAGATGGATGGGGAGATCCATGATACCATGAGTCAGGGTTTTGAAGCCTTGAACATCAACGAAGCTACAACTGAGGTGTTTGCTGCATCCCAAGAGGAAAGGATGGGCACCTCAATTGCTTCCTACAAACAGGCTCGGAAGGTTATGGAAGAAGGGAATGCCCAAGGCTGGGGAAAGCTGCTGAAAGTTCAGATGAAAGAAGTCAAATTCAGTTTGGGTTACAGACCATCCCGACAAGTTCCAGAGGAGGCTGCTGAAGCTCCTAAGTTCATAAGTGGGGGAATGCTGACCCCGAATGCTATCAACACTTTGGAAGATGAGGTTGAGAGCGACTACAACCTGGAAAGCTGGTCTTCCTAGGAAATTATAAGGGTTACTGCCGCAGAGTAAATATCATTTCCTGTTTTAAGCATGCATCAAAGTCCTGCATCTTGCCCAAGATGTTGGGACTCATTTTGTAATAGGGCCATATCTATTTTGTGCAAATTGAATATTAGTGAACAATGGACATCTTTTTGCAACGATCTTTTTTCGCTCACTGTCTTTTCATTTTTGTTATTTTCGCACAAAACAATAAATGGAGATGTTTTTCTCAATAATAACTTCATTCACTTTTTCTAAATAAGATAAAAATCAATCACTAAAATGAACCAAATCTCAACCCTTGCAGAGATAGCCCTCCAGATTGCACCGACAATGACACTGCTATGACCTCGTATGACTTCGACAATCCGATTAATTAAGCAGATGAAGGGGTTGAAAAAGACTACGATTTACCTGAAGAGCTAGCCAGGTTTTTGAGACAAGAGGAAAAGGTGATTGCTCCTCATCAGGAGGAGGTTGAGACTAGGTCTAGATACCAGGTCTAGATAAGGTACAGACGTGAACGGTCGGCGAAAGGAGAAGATGAAATGAAGGTGAATAGAGTCGCCAGCTAGGCATTTTTATCCCGAAGGAAAGGTAATGCTGCATAAACCTAGAAAGAGATGGATAAGACGGTTGTGAACTAGAGAAACTGAGAAAGGGGGTTGGTTACAACCTGGGAACGTATTAGCACCCAGATTGTCCGTCGTAATCGACGGGATCCATGCTTAAAAGATTGTGTTTAATCTCTAATCATAGATTAGTGGACTCATTACACCATCCTAATAGAAGGATAATAGATGAGAACACTTAAGTTGAGGAAGATACCTCAACTTAATCCATGGTTAGGGATTAAATTCATTATATAACAAACTTTTATTAAGTGGATTTTAATTAAAGGGATGATATTAAGAAATGGATTTTATGGTTTGTAATACAACTTGAGGGGGACTTGTCCATTAAACACTAGGGTTAGTCCTTCTTAACCATAAAGGAAGAATTAGAACCCTAATGTAAGGCCCAAGTTACAAGATGAAGTATTAATGATTATTAAGATGATTTGATTAAGAGGTTTAAACAGATTAAGGGTTTAACACTTAGGATTAAAGTTATACACTCCATCCTAAGAGAAGGATTCAGGCATAACCCTAATTCCAAAGTCCTAAAACCTTAAAGGTTTAGTCTCTAATGAGGAGATGAGAAAATAGACACAAAGAAGACTCAAAGGAAAAAGTCTAAGGGAAACTAATAAGTCCTAGAAATTTATCATGCTTGGAAGTCCTAGGGTTTGTGAGGCTTAAGAGGAGATGTCCTCAAGGAAGCCACCAAGGAGAAGCAAGATGAAAAGAGAAGGAAGCAGAAGAATAAGTTACTTACTTCCTAAGAAGATAAGTAACTTAAAGAAAGAAAGGAAGAGGAACACAAGTGAGCAAGCCCACTCAAAGACAATAAAAAATGCAGAAAGGATGCAATATGAAAGAGATTAGAAGAAGTGGGAGGTGAAGGCAAATCCACCTCTCAAACAACTTACCATTAACCTGAAAAGTTAGCACAAGATGCATAAGGAAAGAAGTGAAATGGAATGATGCATATGCAAAGAAAAATACAAAGACCAAGACCAGAAGCATACACATGATACAAATGATTCTATGACATGATTCAAAGTCATACAAGATGGATATGTGTGATTATGCAAGAGAATGAATGCAAATGAAGCATGTAGGAAGCATGTAAACACATGGATGTTTATGAAATGAAATGGATGCAAAGCATAGCAAATGTATGAATAAATGATCAAGCAATGTTCAAGCAATTTCTTAGGATGTCTAATATTGCATACAAATGCTTAGAATGGCATGGCAAGTTCACATGTTCATGCAATGCAATGTAAGATGCAAGTAAAGATGAAAAATTAGGGTTACATGGAAGGATGAGGTGCAAATGGCAAAGACAGGAGCAAATGATATGATAAAAAATTGAAAATGCACTCAAAGTAACCCTAAACCTATACTAGGTTACCATCCAAAGGGGGAGGTCAGAAACTAAACCTAGAAGGAGTTATGAATTTCCTAAGTTTCTAGGTTTATTTTGGGTGATCCTCAATGTAAAATGCCAAACAAATTGAAAATCAAAGATAAAGTCATGCCAAAAATATCCTAGATATGATATGTGTAAAACAATGCAAAAAGAACCATCTTCAAACCCTTCATGGTTAGGCAGAAAAGATTTTTCAAAGGTTAGGATTTAAAATGTGATTTTATGAACCCTAAATTCAAAGAAAATTTTCAAATGATGATCAAAACCAAAAAGAAATTTGTATGAAGGGTTTGAAAATGTTTCTAAATGAGTTAAGATGCAACATGAATTTTTTGGTGATTTTTAGAAACTTAATGCTATTTTAATTAATTAATTTCCATTAATTAATTAAAATAAACATTTAAATATTTTAAAAATAATTTTTATGTGCAAAAAATAAAATAAAAATCATTTTCTGATTAAGAAAAATATTTGAATCAAAAATGCAAAAGGAAATATATTTGGAATTTCTAAGTATTTTAAATTAAATGTGCAAGAAAATGCAATTAAAATGAAATAAAAATCAAATAAAATGAAAGTATGTTGATCCAATGGTCCAGATTCAAACTGGAGAGAGAGAGGGAATTGACTGCGCGCGCTATCCAATGGTTGGCATTCAAACTAGGTTAATTACTTAATTAATTTAATTAATTAAAATAAACATTTACGCGCTAATCACCATCCTACGGCCATAATTCAAACTGGGCAACTAAACCCTAATTACAAACCCTAATGACTTTCAGGTGACCGGAGCAATCTCCGGTCATCTTCTCCGGCAAGACCAAAATCCTAACTTCTTCCCTAGGACAAATTAGGAACTCTAACTCTCCAGATCAACTCTCCTAATCATTCTAAACAAGATTCAATCATCAAACAACATTTATATTGCATCAAACATGAGATTCGAATCAAAACATAAAAACTACAAAAGTTTCAGAAGCACGATACAAGCTCAATCTCAACCATTTTCAAAAGTAAAAGGTGCAGTGTGATCAGTGAAGCATGAAGAACATTTCTATAACAAAAAATACATGTTCTGGAAAATTTGTTCTTGATGATACCTAAGCTTGAGCTTTCTCAATCTGAGCTATCTGGGCCTCTTCTTGGTGCCAAATCAACTCCAATGGACTTCCTGAGGATGCTTTGATGCTTGGAAAGAATTTATTTGGGCCGTTTTGAAGTTTCAGTTCAGAGGGGGGGTGAAATCGTGTTTTTGATTCTTAAGGTTTCAGGCTTGTTTAATGGCTGGGAAATGATCTGGAGGATGTATGGAGATGATTGGTGAAGTTTGTTTGAAGTTTTGATGGTTGGTTTGAGAATTTTGAAGAGATGAAGTTTGAGAGGGATTTTGGCAATCTGAATGTGTGGGATGATTCAAGCTCCAAGATGTTATGAAATGTGATCCTTAGGGCATGTATGTGAAGTAGTGATAGGTCAGAAGAGTTGTTGTGGGCTATGCTGATTGGTATGGTGTGAAATGCAAAAAGTCAAGTTTGGTTGTACTTGAGGTATGGATCATGGAAGGCCTGGTTGCAAGGGGTGTATGGCCTCAGCTGAGTTCAAGGAGGACCATGGAAGCAAATTTTATGAGCTGGCACAAGTGGATAGAAAGATTTGCACCATTTTGCAATTTTGAGGAGTTTTGGCCCTTTTGGAATTTCTTGAAGTTCAAGTCTTGGAAATGTATAATTTTGGGCCAATTCTGATCAAAATGAGTTTCATTATGATGGTATGATGTTTATAGATGCATTAGAGGTCACTTAGAAGCTTGGCAAGTGAATTTGCAAAAATCCCTCTTTGGCATGAATGTGAAAATTATGTGATTTTTGCCAACTTTGAAGGATCATAACTTGAATTCCATAATGAATGAGAACATGTTCTTGTACTTTTTGAAAAGGGAAAGACCTAATCTACAACATTCATGACCAAGAATTTTTCATTTGAAATAATTTTGGATGAGAAAGAGGAGGTTGAAGAACTTTCCCAAAATGGAAAGTTTCCATTACAAGTCATTTCCATTTTTGGCAACTTTTGGTTTAGCTCAAATTTCTTCAATTTTGTGAACTTCCAAGCACTTAAATGATCAAATAAAGATCATAGAACTTCAATTTGATGAAAAATACCCCTTTGGTTCCATTGTTGGGGGCCTCAGATGCCCTGATTTTGCTCTGACTTGCTCAAGAAGTTACCCAATGAACAGATGACTTCCACAATGATTTTTTTCATAAAACTTGGTACACATGATCCTTATAACATCTTAAGAACATTAGAAACAAGAATGGCCCAAAAATTTGGAGTTAAGGCCTCTGAAACCAAAACCCTAATATTGGTCATCTATGAAGTGAAAAACCCTAGCTCTGCTTCCATGCCTTGCCAGATCTTGTGATTTATTGACTTCTATGAACTTTGAAGGATATGATATGATGATAGAACACACATGGACCCTCTTGGAATGCTTTAAGACCTTTGGAGTTGCTCAGATGGAATCTTGGATTGCTCAGATCACAAACCCTAGATGCAGATGAACTTGAACTATGCAGTGAAACAAAAATGCAATATGAGATGGTATGCTTATGCTAATGCAAACATGAAAGATCACATGCCATAGTGTAATATGAGTGAGGGAAAATTTGGGGTGTTTACACCGAGGAAGATGTGAAAAAGGTAAAGACTGGAGCCAGTCTGCAAGCTCTAGTGAAAGAACAACTTATCAGTATGCTGCGAGAATATGTCGATGTGTTCGCTTGGTCCTATCAAGATATGTCGGGTTTGGATACAGATATCGTCATGCACAGGTTTCCATTGAAAGAGGATTGTCCGCCGGTCAAATAGAAGTTGTGCCGTACTCGCCCGGACATGGCCATGAAAATCAAAGAGGAAGTACAAAAGCAGTGGAACGTCGGTTTTCTCGCTGTAACTAGTTACCCGCCGTGGGTTTCTAACATTGTACCCATACCTAAGAAGGATGGCAAGGTGCAGATGTGTGTCGATTACCGGGATCTGAACAGAGAAAGCCCGAAAGATGACTTCCCATTACCTCACATCGATGTATTGGTGGATAACACTACTCAGTTCTCGGTATTTTCCTTCATGGACGGATTTTCTGGATACAATCAGATCAAGATGTCACCTGAAGACATGGAAAAGACAACCTTCATCACACCATGGTGCACATTCTTCTACAAAGTAATTATGTTTAGTTTGAAGAATGCCGGTGCAACATATCAACGGGCTTAGTAACGTTATTCCATGATATGATCCATAATGAAATTGAGTGTTATGTGGATGACATGATTGCCGAATCCCTTACAGAAGAAGACCATTTGGTAAGAAAGGAACAAACAGTCAAGGTTCATATCTCATCTCACTGAAACCTGCGAGCCCTTGTTCAAACTGCTAAGAAAGGAACAAATAGTCAGGTGGAACGATGATTGTCAAAGAGCTTTTGACAAGATCAAAGAGTATTTGCAAGAACCTTCAACTCTCATGCCTCCAGTCGAAGGAAGACCTCTAATAATGTAGATGACAGTATTAGATAAATCGATGGGGTGTGTGTTGGGCCAACATGACGAGTCTGGTCGAAAAGAGTATACAATATACTACCTAAGCAAAAAGTTTGCCGACTGTGAACAACGTTATTCACTGCTCGAGAAAACATGTTGTGCTTTAGTGTGGGCTGCTCGCCAACTAAGACAGTATATGTTGAATCATACTACCTTGTTGATCTCAAAGATGGACCCCGTCAAGTACATATTTGAGAAGCTGACACTTACCAGAAGGGTTGCAAGGTGGCAAATGATTCTAACATAATATGATATTCAGTACACCTCTTAGAAAGCCATCAAAGGCACTGTATTGTCCGACTATTTGGCTGACCAACCCATTGATGACTACCAACCTATGAGATTTGATTTCCCTGATGAAGACATCATGTTTTTAAAGTCAAAAGATTATGAAGATCCTATTCACACTGAAGGGCCTGATCCAGAAGAAGCATGGACAATGATGTTTGATGGGGCACTTAATTGTAATGGTCGTGGAATTGGTGCAGTGCTTATTACACCCAAAGGAGTCCATATGCATTTCTCAGCAAGGCTCACCTTTGCCTTCACTAACAACAAAGAAGAGTACGAAGCTTGTATCATGGGTCTTGAAGAAGCCATTGACCTCAGGATCAAAACCTTGAATGTATTCGGAGATTCAACTTTGGTGATCAACCAAACTAATGGCAAGTGGTATACTCATCAAGAGCATATGGTTCACTACCTTGACTATACGAGGAAATTGTTGACTTTATTCACAATAGTCAAGCTTGAATACATCCCTCGAGATGAGAATCAGTTTGCAGACGCCTTGGCCTTGGCCACTATTTTATCTATGATCAAAGTACAGACTGCTAACTACGTACCTCGGATTTTAGTATCCAGACTAGACCGACCGGTGTATGTATTCTCTGTGGACATTATCATTAACAAAAAACCCTGGTTCCACGACATCAAATGCTTCTTAGAGACTCAGACATACCCACCTGGGGCATCGTCTAATGATATGAAGACATTGAGAAGGCTAGCCTGCAGTTTCTTTCTCAACACTGATGGCTCCTTATACAAGCGAAACTTCGACACGATCTTGCTCAGATGTGTTGACAAGAAGGAAGCAAACCTACTAATTCACGAAGTACATGAAGGTTCTTTCGGTGTTGTTGCACCCTAATTTTTGCCCTAAGGATTCTTTGCATTTTCATCTGCATCTTGCATACAAGCAAGATCACACTGGTTGATCGGTTATTCTCGGGTTAGGTTTATGCCACGCAGGGGATCACCGTTGTCTTTAATTACTTTATTTGATTATGTTTACTAACCATTAATCAAAATCCAAAAATATTTTGTTTCCTTTTGCTAACATTTTTTCAGGAAGAGGAACCATGTTAAAATACCAAAAATAGCAGTCCTGCAGCTCGAGCGAAATTTCACAGAAACAAGTCGAAGTTGATCCGTAAATAATTCAAATTTTTATTTGATCAAGGATTTCCCGAGTTAATTAATTCATTCAAAGGATTTCCAAGGTTCATGTGTCCATTTCTTTGACGCATAAAAAGAATCAGGCCGAAACAACCAAGCAACCATGTTTGAATAAAAAAATTCAAATTTCAGCATGGTTAACCGGTTAACCATATGCGTTAACCGGTTAACCATATGCGTTAACCGGTTAACCAGTGCGAAATTTGAATTTTTTATTCAAATTCAGCACCCTTAGATCATTGATTTAATTGGAATATTCTAGATCCATTGGTTTCTTATTTCTCTACATCACTTTGATCATTTCCTACCATGAACCCTCATTAATCACCACTCTTTTCCATTTCCCACCAAATTTTCAATTACCAAACCTAAATTCAAATTACCGAAGCAAGCTCCATTCCACCAAATTTCCATACCTAAGGCCTTTAAATAGGACCACAATTTCATTCATTCAACAAGCTTTAGAGAGCCAAATTCACCTTGCAAAAATTTCTACAAGCTTTTGATAGCCACAAAACCTCTTGCAAATTACTCCCCCAACACCAAAATTCTCAAAAGCTCACTTTCTTTCTTTTGAAGTTATCAAGAATTCACATTGAATTCTTGATTAACTTGAGCTAAACCTTCATCCTTTCCTTCTTTTGATCATAAATTGCAGTAGATCTAGCTTGGCTTGGTTCAATTTGAAGAAGAGCTTTTGGTAATTCCTCTCCTTCCACAAACCCATACTTACCATCAACCATTCAAGATGTAGATCTTTGGTTCCTTTGATTATAGATCTTTGGATCTTTATTTGTTGTTTTATTGCAGGGATTCCACTGTATTTTGGTATTAAAATTAGTGCAAATTCAGATCATGATCATTAAATTGTTTTGAAAGTGTTTTGAAAATGGATCAATGCTGAATTTCTGCATATTTTCTACTGCTGCTTCAGCGTTAACCGGTTAACCATATGCTTTAACCGGTTAACGCAAGTCAGAATTGAATTCTTGGCTTGTTTCAAGCCCTTTTTGGTTCCTCTTTCTTCTTCTTCTTCCTCCTTTTAATTTTTACCTTGGGAAGCATTTTTGGGAGTGATTTCTCCTTAATTTCAATGAATTTTGGGTGTAGATTAGAGTAGTTAATGTTCATTAATTCAAAACTACCTTTAAGTGGATTATTCAATTCATTTAAGGTACTTTGCATTAGTGATACATTTTCATGCTTGAATCCACCAAGATGAGTGATTGAACTTAAGGATGGAAGAATACCATAAGTGAGGCTCAATTTGGTATTCATCTATAGTTTTGTGCGGTATCGCGTCCGGATAACGATTTACATATCGTTTATCTCGCATGCATTAGCACTAACATTATGCACCTTAATTGGTGGTGGTCGGCCTCATTTGTATGGTAATTACTTTGTAAATTACTCGGCGATTGCTTAACATAGACCTAAATGTGTCTCGACTTCGGAATAAAAATCTAATTGGGAACTTGCACTTTCGTGGACCGGATCTCTTGTTGATCGCGTAATCCCAAAGTGGTTAATCATATTGCATCAAGAATTGAGATTTATGAATGTTTGATGCGTAGCTGCTTTGGGTTTCCCAATCGCCTTTCAAATTCCATTAAATTCGGTTCGGTTTGCCTTGATTAATAGCTATAGTGTAAGATGCTAAGCGGATCCGGTTGCCTTCAATTTTGGTTACTCTTTCTTTTTTGTTGTGGTTGATTAAGTTCACCTACTATTATTATGCGAATATTATTATGCTTTTTTTTGTTAATATTTAGATTCTTGAACTTTAATTCCTTTTTGTTACTAACATTTAATTTCTTGCACTTTTATTGCTTTTATTTTATTTTTCCTTATTCATCCATATCATGTTTATTATTTGTTCTTATTATTTTAATTGTTGATTTCCCTTTTGTCCATTTGGACACACAAAAAATTAATAAAGGATTAAACCTCTAAAAAACTTGTGACTTTAATTTGAGGACTTTTGGTTACTATCCTTGGCATTGGAATGGATATTTTGGACTTAGATTTTAGGATCCCTTCCCCTTGCTTTGATCTTCATGAAGTTGGATTTAGCCTTTATTTGACCATTTGCTTGCTCATAAGGATGAAACTCTTTTGCTCATAATTTGGAATGTCATCAAGTTTGGATAGATCTTTCTTCCCTTATCTCCTTATTTTCTTTTTTTAGGATAGTCCCTTCATCTCCTCCCATTCCTTATTTTTCAAAACCTTCTCCCTTTTTCAAAGGATTCCTTCTTTTTAAATCATCACCTCCTTAATAAACAAAAACCTTGACTTTTGTCAAGTGCCTTTTACTTTTTTTATTTTCTTTTAAAATCAATGAATCTAATCATGTTGACCTTAATTCAAAAAATAAAAAGAATCAAACTCATTCAAGTTGTTTTATGCCTTTGTTCACTTTTGTTTATTTTCTTTTAAAGAGTGCCGATTATGAGTCATTATTCTTTAGTCGGGTGTAAGTCTCTCAATCTCCATGGTTGTAGTTTGATGTAATTGATTCTCTTGTCATTTGTGGAGGTTTAGTGGCATACTCGTTGATTTTATCCGAGTTGGCGCCCTCCCCATAATGATGTATGAGTCCATGCCTTCATTCTCATGGTATATTTGTTTGGCTATCCACTTGAAGATGAGAAATTATCTTCACTTAATAAAATGAATCATAACCCACCCTTTTCACTATTTGTACCACGAACTACGGGGTTTTGATCTTGCATTGCACTTTGTGGGTACGTAGGCATGAGGTGGTAAACCTCTCCAAACACAAAAATATCAAAAAATAATTTCTTTCTCTCACCTCCCCACTCTCATTTTTACAAACCATTTTCAAACCAAAAGTAGTAAATTTTTCAAAGGGCTCCTGTGGAGTACCACAGACATTTTGGGTGCATAAAACCTTCCCATTTTGCAACCTATCCCCTTACCTGTTTCTCTTTTGTGTTTCTTTAGCTTTTTAATTTTAGATTCATTAGGATTTATTCGCTCTTTTTTCCTTTTCCTCAAAGACAATCAAAAATGCAGCAAGGATGCAATATGAAAGAGATGAGAAGAAGTGGGAGGTGAAGGAAAATCCACCTCTCAAACAACTTACCATTAACCTGAAAAGTTAGCACAAGATGCATAAGGAAAGAAGTGAAATGGAATGATGCATATGCAAAGACAAAGACTAAGACCAGAAGCATACACATGATGCAAATGATTCTATTAAATGATGCAAAGGCATACAAGATGCATATGTGTGATTATGCAAGAGAATGAATGCAAATGAAGCATGTAGGAAGCATGTAAACACATGGATGTTTATGAAATGAAATGGATGCAAAGAATAACATATGTATGAATAAATGATCAATAAATAATCAAGCAATGTCTTAGGATTTCTAAGATGGCATACAAATGCTTAAAATGGCATGGCAAGTTCACATGTTCATGCAATGCAATGTAAGATGCAAGTAAAGATGCAAAATTAGGGTTACATGGAAGGATGAGGTGCAAATGGAAAAGACAGAAGCAAATGATATGATAAAAAATTGAAAATGCACTCAAAGGAACCCTAAACCTATACTAGGTTACCATCCAAATGGGGAGGTTAGAAACTAAACCTAGAAGGCGTTATGAATTTCCTAAGTTTCTAGGTTTTTTTGGGGTGATCCTCAATGTAAAATGCCAAACAAATTGAAAATGCAAGATAAAGTCATGCCAAAAGTATCCTAGATACTACATGA
The DNA here is from genome assembly GCA_963966055.1 of Lathyrus aphaca. Classification (NCBI taxonomy): domain Eukaryota; kingdom Viridiplantae; phylum Streptophyta; class Magnoliopsida; order Fabales; family Fabaceae; genus Lathyrus; species Lathyrus aphaca. Next base: position 271,873,702 of record OZ014525.1, read on the forward strand.
TATGTGTAAAACAATGCAAAAAGAACCATCTTCAAACCCTTCATGGTTAGGCAGAAAAGATTTTTCAAAAGTTAGGATTTAAAATGTGATTTTATGAACCCTAAATTCAAAGAAAATTGTCAAATGATGATCAAAACCAAAAAGAAATTTGTATGAAGCATTTGAAAATGTTTATATATGTGTTAAGATGCAACATGAATTATTTGGTGATTTTTAGAAACATAAATGCTATTTTAATTAATTAATTTCCATTAATTAATTAAAATAAACATTTAAATATTTTAAAAATACTTTTTATGTGCAAAAAATAAAATAAAAATCATTTTCTGATTAAGAAAAATATTTGAAACAAAAATGCAAAAGTAAATATTTTTGGGATTTTTTTAAGTATTTTAAATTAAATGTGCAAGAAAATGAAATAAAAATCAAATAAAATGAAAGTATGTTGATCCAGTGGTCCAGATTCAAACTGGAGAGAGAGGGAATTGACTGCGCGCGCTATCCAACGACTGGCATTCAAACTGGGTTAATTACTTAATTAGTTTAATTAAATGAAAATTAGGGTTAACTGAAATGATCTAGGCCACACATTTATGCGCTAATCACCATCCTACGGCCAGAAATCAAACTGGGCAACTAAACCCTAATTACAAACCCTAATTTCAGATGACCGGAGCAAGACCAAAATCCTAACTTCTTCCCTAGGCCAAATTAGGAGCTCTAACACTCTAGATCAACTCTCCTAATCATTCTAAACAAGATTCAATCATCAGACAACATTTATATTGCATCAAACATGAGATTCGAATCAAAACATAAAAACTGCAAAAGTTTCAGAAGCACTATACAAGCTCAAATCTCAACCATTTTCAAAAGTAAAAGGTGCAGTGTGATCAGGGAAGCATGAAGAACATTTCTATAACAAAAAATACAAGTTCTGGAAAATTTGTTCTTGATGATACCTAAGCTTGAGCTTTCTCAATCTGAGCTATCTGGGCCTCTTCTTGGTGCCAATCAACTCCAATGGACCTCCTGAGGATGCTTTGATGTTTGGAAAGAATTTATTTGGGCTGTTTTGAAGTTTCAGTTCAGAGGGGGGGTGATCTGGAGGATGTATGGAGATGATTGGTGAAGTTTGTTTGAAGTTTTGATGGTTGGTTTGAGAATTTCGAAGAGATGAAGTTTGAGAGGGATTTTCGCAATCTGAATGTGTGGGATGATTCAAGCTCCAAGATGTTATGAAATGTGATCCTTAGGGCATGTATGTGAAGCTGTGATAGGTCAGAAGAGTTGTTGTGGGCTATGTTGATTGGTATGGTGTGAAATGCAAAAAGTCAAGTTTGGTTGTACTTGAGGTATGGGTCATGGCAGGCCTAGTTGCAAGGGGTGTCTGGCCTCAGCTGATTTCAAGGAGGACCATGGAAGCAGATTTTATGAGTTGGCGTAAGTGGGTAGAAAGATTTTCACCATTTTGCAATTTTGAGGAGTTTTGGCCCTTTTGGAATTTCTTGAAGTTCAAGTCTTGGAAATGCATAATTTTGGGCCAATTCTGACAAAATGAGTTGCAATATGATGGTATGATGTTTAGAGATGCATTAGAGGTCACTTAGAAGCTTGGCAAGTGAATTTGCAAAAATCCCTCTTTGGCATGAATGTGAAAATTATGTGATTTTTGCAACCTTTGAAGGATCATAACTTGAGTTCCATAATGAATTAGAACATGTTATTGTACTTTTTGAAAAGGGAAAGACCTAATCTATAACTTTCATGACAAAGAATTTTTCATTTGAAGCATTTTTGGTTGAGAAAGAGGAGGTTGAAGAACTTTCCCAAAATGGAAAGTTTCCATTACAAGTCATTTCCATTTTTGTCAACTTTTGGTTTAGCTCAAATTTCTTCAATTTTGTGAACTTCCAAGCACTTAAATGATCAAATATAGACAATAGAACTTCAATTTGATGAAAATACCTCTTTGGTTCCATTGTCGGGGGCCTCAGATGCCCTGATTTTGCTCTGACTTGCTCAAGAAGTTACCTAGTGAACAAATGACTTCCACAGTGAATTGTTTCATCAAACTTGGTACACATGATCCTTATAACATCTTAAGAACATTAGAAACAAGAATGGCCCAAATATTTGGAGTTAAGGCCTCTGAAACCAAAACCCTAATTTTGGTCATCTGTGTAGTGAAAACCCTAGCTCTGCTTCCATGCCTTGTCAGTTCTTATGATTTCTTGACTTCTATGAACTTTGAGGGATATGATATGATGATAGAACACAAATGGACCCTCTTGGAATGATTTAAGACCTTTGGAGTGGCTCAGATGGAATTTTGGTTTGCTAAGATCACAAACCCTAGATGCAGATGAACTTGAACTATGGAGTGAAACAAAAATGCAATATGAGATGGTATGCTTATGCTAATGAAAACATAAAAGATCACAAGACATGGTGTGATATGAGTGAGGGAAAATTTGGGGTGTTTACAGCTGCCCCTATTCAAACATGAGTTAGCTGTGCAGGATGTAAGCGCCTAGCTTAACAGACAAATAAGATAACTTGTGGTTGAATACCAAAGACAGTCCAAAATTTGCACTCGCTGGATAGAAGAAGAAAAGGGATATAAATTGTAAAAGGTAGTATAGTATGATTATCAAATGAAGGCGATGGAGGACGACCATCGACCAGAGGACGGCTGCTGGGGATAAATTGGTAAGTAAAGCAATGACGGGGACGGCCGACAAGCTGGGGAAATAAAGGGACCATGACGGGGACGGACATCAGGTAGAGAAACAAGATTCTCTGGGGATTAAAGTAAAGGGACAAGCAATGATGGGGACGACCACCCGACTTCCAAAAAGTAACGTAAACAACGATGGTGACGGCCACCGGGTTAAAGAATAAATGAAATAATGATGAGGGACGGTCATCAAAGGTGAAGGATGATCACCTAGCAGGGGACGGCTGCTCTTTATCACGACATAGGACGAATGTCGGATAGAAAAGGTCGACGATGGGGACGGCCATCGGATAAGCATGATGAAGGACGATCATCAAAAGGTGAAGGACGATTACCTAGCAGGGTACGGCTGCTCTCGGGGTTTATCACGACATTTGACGAATGTCGGATAACAAGGTCAATGATGGGGACGGTTATCGGATAAATGATGAGGGACGGTCATCAGAGGTGAAGGACGATCACCTAATAGAGGACGGCTGCTCTTTATCACGACATAGGACGAATGCAAGATAGAAAGGGTTCCAATAATGGAGACTCCACTGGGGAAAGGATGAGGGACGGTCATCCAAAGGTGAAGGACGATCACCTAGCAGGGGACGGCTGCCGAAAGTATCACGACATAGGACGAATGCCGGATAGGAGAAAAGTTGTTCTGCTAGGTAATGGTGAACACGGACGAGTGTTTACGCTTTCCAGAATAAAAGGTATAAGTGTTTTGACGTTGTGTATAGATTAAAGATGCGGACGAGCATCCTTAGGACCATGATACGGACGAGTATCGGTAGAAACAAACGATGACCCGTGTTCAGAGATGATGATACGGACGAGTACCAACTGGTTAACAAAGAACACGGACGAGTGTCGAATCCATTGAGGAGTGATATATATACAAGATATGGACGAGTATCTTCTGTATAAGTATGAGTGAATATTGTTGGTGAAGTATGAGCAAGACACGGACGAGTGTTCAACTTGCTGGGGAAAATATGACACTGACGGGTGTCAAAAGAGAATGTGTATCAGTTATGAACAAATATTTGCATGTGAGGGTGTAAAAGGTGTTCCGGCGACCTGTGGGGATGACACAGACGGGTGTCGAAAGGAGTGTGTTATAAAAAAGTGTTTGATTAACAACAAGTGTTTTGACAACCATGTTGGGGAAGAGTGACACGGACGAGTGTCAAAAAGGTATGTACATGTATTTGTATTTGAGAATGCAAAGAGGATGTTTTGGCTTATATTTGCAGGGGAATGATATGACACAGATGAGTGTGGAAAGAGTATATATAACAGGAATTTGTGTTGGAGAGTGCAAAGGGGACGCTTAGGCTTTTATTTGCAAAGGATGTGGGTTTTATATATATTGTTGATGAAGTATTGATGGTAATTGCAGGTGACTGGCTTGAACCTGACTTGTGATCATGCAAATGTTTAATTTTTGCCGTAATGCTCCGTATTAGACGTAATGCTACGCTTATTTGGTGAATATGATGCAAATGCTATGATTATGCAAAAGAGGAAACGATCCGGGATTCGGATCCTGCTGAAGAAAAGATCTCTGGCTGATCTGCTTGGAGGGATATCCCAGATGGGGAAGAGATCATTGGTAGATCTGTTAGTAGATATTGCTCTGCTTGGGGAAATAGATCGTTGATAGACCTATCTGTAAGGAGAACTCAGCTGGGTAGAAGGAAACCCTCGTCACTTTGTTGTGTAAGAGTTTTAGGCATTGCTCTTCTGGGGAGAAGCTGAAGACTCTGTGGGGAACTTGGCTGGGGATGCTCCCGTTGAATAGATTTGTGATGGGGATGAGGAGGCTTTGACAACTCCGCTGGGAAAAAAGCATTCCAGGTACTGCTTGGGGAGGAGGTATGCTGAGGAAGTGTGCTTGGCATGCCCCATGCTGCGTATTGAATACCTTCAATCTGTTAAGACAAAGAAACGCACAAGTATCCTGAGGTATCCCTTACCGGATTCTGTCATAGGAGTTAGATATTCCTGAAAGTAAGTATATTTCCTGCAAGCATTTATTAAGAATGGCTCATTTGTTTTTTTTATGCAAGTATTTATTTATGAATATTGGACATTTTGCAAACGAAATAAAAATGTACAAAAAGAGGTGTGACTGAAAATTCTGATTTTATTAATCTGGGTGCCCTGAATTGGCAAATACAGTCAAAGAAACAAATCCCCTGGAATGAGGAGATTTCTACAAATTGAGAAAATAAAAGTGTTGGCAATGTTAACGACGCTCCAGTGAGCTTCCTTTGCTATGACCTGTATGACCATGACGTTCTTCTCATCTTGCTTTCTGAAGAAGTTTGATTCTGACTGATGCTTTATCCTTTCGAAGCTTACCGTGTTGTGAGTGATACAGATGAATTCAGAATGCAGTTGTTCGCTTATTCCCTGATTTTTCGTGGATCGCCCTTTCGAGTTTTCAATCCACCTGGATACCCACTTTTGCCTGAGTTGTCCAATGCGGCTTTTCAACTCAGCGGGTGTACATTTTTTTTTAAATTTTCCCTTATTTTTGCCCAATTCTTTTATTTTGTTTTTGACTCGCCGGGATGCCCTATTTTTGCCTGGACTTACATTCTGGTTTTTATGTCCAGCGGGTCATTTTATGCGAAGTATTTTTTAACTCCATATGAATTCACAGGGGATAAGAAATCTTCACCGTCCATAGTAGTGAGCATCAGTGCTCCACCAGAGAAAACCTTCTTTACTATGAATGGACCATCGTAATTAGGAGTCCACTTGCCCCTGTGGTCTGTATGAGGAGGAAGGAGTCTTTTCATCACAAGATCTCCTACTTGGTATTCCCGAAGCCTGACTTTCTGATCGAAGGCTTTCTTCATCCTTTTCTGATATAGATGCCCATGACAGATTGCAGCTAACCTCTTTTCTTCGATCAGATTCAATTGATTGTACCGAGACCGGGCCCATTCCGCTTCATTCGGCTTTACATCCATCAGTACCCGTAAGGAGGGTAGCTCAACTTCAACAAGTATGACAGCCTCCACACCATATACCAACTGATAAGGTGTTGCCCCAGTAGACGTTCTGATTGAGGTTTGATACCCATGCAAGGCAAATGGTAACATTTCATGCCAGTCTTTGTAAGTAACCACCATCTTCTGCACAATCTTCTTGATGTTTTTGTTAGCTGCCTCAACAGCACCATTCATCTTTGGTCTGTAAGGAGAAGAGTTGTGATGTTGAATTTTGAAGTCCCGACACAGTTCTGCCATCATTTTGTTGTTCAAATTGGAACCATTATCAGTAATGATTCGCTCGGGAACCCCATATCGACAGATGATGTCTCTTTTCAGGAATCTGGCTACCACTTGTCTGGTGACGTTTGCATATGAAGTTGCTTCAACCCATTTGGTGAAGTAATCAATGGCTACCAGGATGAATCTGTGGCCATTTGAAGCAGTCGACTCGATCTTTCCAATCATGTGAATGCCCCACATTGCAAAGGGCCAAGGTGAAGACATCACGTTCAAAGGATTTGGAGGCACATGCACTTTGTCTGCATAAATCTGACATTTATGACACTTCCTGGAATAGGCACAACAGTCTGCATCCATGGTGATCCAATAGTAACCTGATCTTAATAATTTCTTGGCCATTGCATGTCCTCCAGCATGGGTACCGAAAGATCCTTCATGCACCTCGTGCATCAGCATGTCTGCCTCTTTCTTATCAACACATCTGAGTAGTACCATGTCAAAGTTTCGCTTGTATAATTAACCATCAACATTAAGGAAGAAACTACCAGCCAACCTTCTTAATGTCTTCTTATCATTGGATGATGGCCCGGGTGGGTATGTTTGATCCTCCAAAAATCTTTTGATGTGATGGAACCAAGGCTTGTCATCTTTAGCAATGTCCACAGAGAAAACGTATGCTGGTCGTTCCAATCTGGATACTGAAATCCGAGGCACATAATTTGCAGTATGAACCTTGATCATGGAGGAAATGATGGCTAAAGCATCTGTGAACTGATTTTCGTCTCGATGGATGTACTCAAGTTTGACTGTTGTGAAGAAAGTCAATAATCTCCTCGTATAGTCACGGTACGGAATCAGATGCTCTTGGTGAGTGTACCATTTGCCGTTGGTCTGATTGATCACCAGAGCCGGATCTCCGAATACAGTTAATGTCTTGATCCTGAGGTCAATGGCTTCCTCAAGACCCATGATACAGGCTTCGTATTCAGCTTCGTTGTTAGTGAAGGCAAAGGTGAGTTTTACCGAGAAAGACATATGAACTCTTTTAGGTGTAATGAGCACTGCACCAACTCCACGTCCATTCATATTGACAGCCCCATCAAACATCATTGTCCACTCTTCTTCTGGGTCAGACCCTTCAGTGTGAATAGGCTCTTCATGATCTCTTACTTTTAGGTACATGATGTCTTCATCAGAGAAGTCAAATCTCATGGGCTGGTAATCATCAATGGGTTGCTCAGCTAGATAGTCAGACAGTACACTGCCCTTGAAGGCCTTTTGAGATGTGTACTGAATGTCAAACTCTGTCAGAATCATTTTCCATCTTGCAACCCTTCCGGTAAGTGATAGCTTCTCAAATATGTACTTGACGGGGTCCATCTTTGAAATCAACAAGGTAGTGTGAGTCAACATATATTGTCTTAGTCGGCGAGCAGCCCACGCTAAAGCACAACAAGTTTTCTCGAGCAGTGAATAACGTTGTTCACAGTCGGTAAACTTTTTGCTTAGGTAGTATATTGCATACTCTTTTTGACCAGACTCATCATGCTGGCCCAACACACACCCCATTGATCCTTCTAATACTGTCAGGTATATTATTAAAGGTCTTCCTTCGATCGGAGGCATGAGAATTGGAGGTTCTTGTAAGTACTCCTTGATTTTGTCAAAAGCTTTCTGGCAATCTTCGTTCCACCTGGCCGTTTGTTCCTTTCTTAACAATTTGAACAGGGGCTCACAGGTTGCAGTAAGGTGAGATATGAACCTTGATATGTAGTTCAATCTACCTAAGAACCCCCGTACTTCCTTTTCAGTCCTAGGTGCAGGCATCTCTTGAATGACTTTGACTTTGTCAGGATCAACTTCAATTCCCTTTTCACTTACGATAAATCCCAGCAACTTACCAGAACGTACCCCAAATGTGCATTTGTTGGGGTTTAGCTTCAACTGATATTTCCTCAGATGCTTGAACAACTTCAGAAGATTTACCAGATGATCTTCTTCAGTGAGGGTCTTGGAAATCATGTCATCCACTTAGAATTCAATTTCTTTGTGGATCATGTCGTGGAATAATGTTACCATAGCCCGTTGATAGGTTGCGTCGGCGTTCTTCAGTCCAAATGGCATTACCTTGTAACAAAATGTGCCCCAAGGTGTGATGAAGGTTGTTTTCTCCATGTCTTTGGGTGACATTCTGATCTGATTATACCCAGAAAAACCATCCATGAAGGAAAACACCGAGAATTGAGTTGTGTTGTCGACCAATACATCAATGTGAGGTAATGGGAAATTATCCTTTGGGCTAGCTCTGTTCAGATCCCGGTAATCCACAAACATCCGTACTTTTCCATCATTCTTTGGCACCGGTACAATGTTAGCAACCCACGGCGGGTAACTAGTAAAAGCAAGGAAACCGGCATCCCACTGTTTTTGTACTTCTTCCTTAATCTTCATGGCCATATTCGGACGAGTACGGCGTAGCTTTTGCTTCACTGGAGGGAAATCTTCTTTCAAAGGCAGCTTGTGCACAACAATATCCGTATCCAGACCTGGCATGTCCTAATAGGACCAGGCAAAGACGTCGACATATTCTCGAAGCATGTCAATAAGCCGTTATTTTATTGAACCCTGCAGACTGGCCCCAATCTTCACTTCTTTCAAATCCTCTCTGGTACCAAGATTAACTATTTCCACTTCCTCCTGATGAGGAGTAATCACTTTCTCCTCTTGCCTCAATAACCTGGCTAACTCTTTAGGTAACTCATAGTCTTCTTCAACCCATTCATCAGCTTGATTAATTGGATTGTCAAAGTCATACAAGGTCATAGCAGTGCTATTATCGGTGCAATCTGGAGGATAATCTCTGCAAGGGTTGAGATTTGTTTGTTTTAGTGATCAATTTTAATCTTGTTTAGAAAAAGTGAAAATGAGTTTATTTATTTTGAAAACATTGCCATTTTATTGTTTTGTACAAAAGTAAAAAATGAAAAGACAGTGAACAAAAAAGAGACTCGTTTGCAAAAGATGTCTGATATTCATTGATAATTCATTTGCACAAAATTACAATATGGCCCTATTACAAAATGAGTCCTGACACCTTAGGCAAGATGCAGGACTTAATGCATGCTAAAAAGACAGGAAATAATAATTACTCTGCAGGAGTAACCCTTATAATTTACTGGGAAAACCAGTTAAGGACTTGGTGCCCCGGGATCCTTGGACGTATCCAGCTCTCCAGGTTGCGGTCGCTTTCCGCCTCGTCTTCCAGGTTGTTAACAACTTCTGGGGTGAGCATCCCCCCACTGATGAACTTGGGCTCTTTAGCAGCCTCTGATTGATCTTGTCGGAATGGTTTGTAACCCAAACCGAATTTGTCCTCCTTCTTCTCCACCGGCAGCAACTTGCCCCAGCCTTGGGCATTACCATCTTCAACAACCATCTGGGCTTGCTAATAGGAGACAATTGAAGTACCCATCCTATCCTCCTGGGATGCAGCAAATACTTCAGTCATCGCCTCATTGACATTCAGAGCCTCGAACCCTTGGCTCATGGTTTCATGGATTTCACCATCCATCTCAATGTATTTGTATGTAGCCAGATGGCTAACAAAGATGTCCTCTTCACCACAGATGGTGATAATTTGTCCTTCCCACTCATATTTCAATTTCTGGTGAAGGGTCGACGTTACTGCGCCTGCGGCGTGAATCCATGGTCGACCCAACAAACAGCTGTAGGCCGGCTGTATGTCCATCACATAGAAAGTAGTATTAAAGACCTGCTGGCCGATTATCACAAGCAGCTCCACCTCTCCAAGAACAGACCTCTTGGAGCCATAAAAAGCCCTGACCACAAGATTCCTTGGCCAGAGAGCTATTCCATCATATTCGAGCTTGACAAGAGCTTTCTTCGGCAAGACATTGAGTGAGGACCCAATGTCTACAAGAACATGAGATAGTACAGCTTCTTTGCACTCCAAGGTTATGTGCAAAGCTTTGTTGTGGTGACGTCCTTCCGTTGTTAAATCAGCATCAGTGAAACCTAGCCCATGGCTAGTTGTCGCTCCCGATAAATGGGGAATGGCCCAAATAAAGGTACGGGCGCGAACGGTCGACGAAAAGAACAATGAGAACACACAGCAGTGAACTCACTGGAAAAGAAAAGAGTCGCCAGCTAGGCATTTTTATCCCGGAGGAAAGGTAATGCTGCATAAACCTAGAAAGATATGGATAAGACGGTTGCGAACCAGAGAAACTGAGAAAGGGGGTTGGTTACAACCTGGGAAGGTATTAGCACCCCGATTGTCCGCCGTACTCGACGGGATCCACGCTTAAAAAGATTTGTGTTTTAAAGGGGTAGTGTCAGTGCAATTTGTGTGTAAAAGAGCTGGAAAAGAATGTACAGGTGTCAGTGCAAAAGAAATGAAGTGTGCAAATGTATAGTGTCAGTGTAAGAATAAGAGTGAGATGCTCATGATAATGAGGCTAAAGAATAAAGCTAGAAGGAGGGGGAATATACAGAGACTTTTGTTCGATAACCGTTAAGTTATGCCTACGTATCCTCTCGCGCAATGAGGAAGTCAGAACACCGTAGTTCGACCCAAAGAGACTGAAAGGTGAATTGACTGATGAACTGCTTACTTGTTTATGCTCAAGTGTATGACCTGTCTGGCTCAGGTGCAAACTGTCTTGCATTAGACGGAAGAAGCAAGTTCTCGTTTGTGAGTGAAGATGATGAGAAAAGAATCCCGAAGGAGACGGTTATTGTTTGTTTTTGAGTTTTCAGTCTTTTATTGCTTTTGAAAGTTTGTCATAGATTAATGAGCTTAGGCCTAAATCAATGGATTTGGTAAACTCATCACATCTTCCCTCTGATCAGGGGTAATGAGATTACCTTAAGTGTGAAGTCAGATTCTCACACTTAATCACCTTTGATGTAGGATTAAGATCATTGACCTACTTGTGATTATTTAGATGTTTTTGGTGTTTTTGTTTAGTGTTAAGTAATGAGATTAAGCAATAATCAAGGATTAAACAGACTCATTACACCATCCTAATAGAAGGATAATAGATGAGAATGTTTAAGCTGAGGAAAGCTCCTCAACTTAATCCATGATTAGGGATTAAACTTATGACAAAACAAGCCTTTGATTAAGTGGATTTTATTTAATGATATGATGATGAAATGAATTTTATGGTTTGTAAGACAACTTGAGGGGGACTTGTCCATTAACACCAGGGTTAGTCCTTCTTAACCAATTAAGGAAGAATTAGAACCCTAATGCAAGGCCCAAGTTACAAGTGTGATGTCTTGATGATTATTACATGGATTGATTGAAGGATTTAAACACCTTAAGGGTTTAACACTTAGGATTAAAGTTATACACTCCATCCTAAGATAAGGAGGCAGGCATAAACTTAATCACAAAGCCTTAAAGCCTTTAGGGTTTAGTCCCTGATTATGAGGTGAGAAGAGAAGACTCAAAGAGACACAAAGGTAAAACTAAGTGGGGAGACTAACAAAGCCCTAATCATTGTCATGCTTGGTCATTCCTAGGGTTTGTGAGGTTTAAGAAAGAAGTCTTCAATGGAACCACCAGGAAGCAGATGAAAGGATCAAGAGAAGCAAAGTAAGTTGCTTCATTCAAGAAGTCAAGTCACTTGAAGAAAGAAAGTGAGAAGAAGAAGAATGAGCAAGCTCAATCTCAAACACATATCAAAATGCAGCAAGGATGCAAGAGAGAGATGAGAAGAAAGTATGAGAAGTGAAGGCAAATTCACTTCTAAAAATCACTTACCACCTGAAAGGTTAGAAAAGAAAAGCAATGCAATGCAAAAATGGGATGGAATGGTATGAAGTAAATCAAAACCAGAAGCATGTTTATGATGACAATGATGCTATGAAGTGATACAAACATGAGACAACAAATGGAGATGATCATACAAGCTTATGGATGCAAATGGAGCAAGTTAAGAACCAAGAACATTCATGAAAAGTTATGGAAGGCACATGGCATACAACATGACAAATGCAAGATGCAATGATCAAACATGCTTTCAATATGTCTTATGATGTTAAATGAATCAAATGGAGGCATGGAATGTCATGGCAAGTCATGTTATGCAAGAGAATGCAAGATGGATGCATATAGAAGCCCAAATTAGGGTTTATGATCAAAGCACCAAACAAAAACCAAAATCAGAAGCAAACCACATTACAAAAAATTGTAAATGCACTCAAAGGACCCCTAATCCTATACTAACCCACTGCCCAAAGGAGAGGTCTCAACTCCTAACCAATTTCAAGTTATGACTTTCCTAAGTTGTCTAGGGTTTTAGGGTTCCTTAACAAGAGAATTATCAAACAAATGGAAAATGAGAGATCAAATCATGGCCATTTAATCTCACAAACTACATGCTAAACACAATGCAATGCAAAAAGAATCAAGGTCTAACCCTTCATGATTAGGCAGAAATGATTTTTTGAAGTTTGGATCAAAATAATGCATCAAAATGATTTTAATTCAATGAAAAATTCTCAAAATGCATCAAGATCAAAAAATAAATTTGGTTTGAAGGTTGGACAATGTTTCTAAATGTCTTAAAACATTTCATGAATTTTTTGGTGATTTTTAAATACCTAAAAGTATTTTTAATAAATTAATTTTCATTAATCAATTAAAAATAAACTTTTAAATATTTAAAAATACTTTTTAATGCTAAAAAATGAAAATAAAAATATTTTTGTGTTTTAAAAATTAATGAAACTCTTGACAAAAAGTTTCATAATTTTTAAATGGTTTTTACTATTTTAAATAAATTGTACAAATTAAATGAGAAAAAATGAGATTAAAATCAAAATAAATGGAAGTATGCTGGATGGATGGCTGGGATTGAGTCTGGCCAGGAATGGGTTGACTGCGCGCGCAGATCAAAGGCCCACATTCAAACTTGGTTAATATGAATTATTAAATAAATAAATGTGATTAGGGTTTCTAATGATGAATCACAGCCACACACACGCGCGCGAAGTCAACAAAGTCAAGGCATCCAACGCTCCAGATTCAAACTGCCTTAATTGCAGGATTAAAACCCTAATTATTTCAGGTGGCCGGAGAAGACCTCCGGTCGTCTTCTCCGGTGGGAACCCCACCTGAAAATTTCTAAAACTCTCAAAATGTAACTAAAATGAAATCTAAGAACACAGAAATGATCCCCATAACCCACTGAATCAAAACCCTAACCCAAACATCATTTATATTTCATCAATCTCATGAATCGAAACAAACAAAATTTTAGGGCAAGACTTTTAGAACACGATTACATCCTTATTTTTCCACCATTTTCAAAACCAATGACATATTTATGATCAGGGAAACATGAATAACAACTTAAGAACTTAAAAAATGATTTCTGGAAAAAATGTTCTTGAGCTACCTGAGTTTCGAAGCTTTCAATCTTGCAACTTTCTGCCTCCTCCCTTTGATGCAAACCACTCCCTTTGGTCCCCTGATGTTGCCTGGATGCTTAGAAAAAGTTTATGCTGGCTGGTTAGGGAGATTGAACAAGTTCTGTTCAAGCTCAGGTGAGAATGGTGTTTGTGATTTAGGCAGTTTCAGGCAAAGGTGAGGGGTTCTTTGTGATCAGGATGATGATTTGAGAAGGTTTGTGAAGTTTGTTCAAGTGTTTGTGGCCTGTGGAGTGAGTTTCGAAGGCTTTGGCTTTGGGAGTGAAAATGGGGAAGTTGAGTTCTTGCTTGTTTCAGGCTTATGTCTTGCTGGTTTGGGTTCAGTGAGGCATGGTGAGAAGATTAGTGGAGTTTGTTTTAGTGTTTATGGCTTGTGAGATGAGATTCGAAGGCTTTTGCTTGAGGGAGTGAAAATGGGAATGTGATGCTATGGCTTGCTTCAGGCTTGCTTGGTGTATGAAAATGGCTGGCATTTGATCCACATAAACAAAGCTTATTGGTCAGGTGATGTGACTTGGCCTTTTGTGATAGGTGTGCTAGCTTTTGCAAAAAGTCCACTCTTGTGTAAGAGAAAGCATGGGCAACTTCTAGCCAAGTACAAAGGTGTGGGCTGGCGCAGCATGGTAAGGGGAAAGGCTAGGGCTGGTTCAGCATCCAAGGCAACAAGTGGATGGAAGTGTTATGATGGTTTTGCAACTTGGTTCCCTTTTGGTTCATATGGAAAGATCTTGCTATACAAACCATGAAACATGAGAAACTCTTGGTCCATTCTGAACTTTAGGTCACATGTGATTTTTGTGAAATGGTTTGATATGAGTTAGAAGTCACAAATGCCTTGGTACAAAGTTTTTGCAAGTTTTCCATTTGGTGCATATTTTGAAAATTAGTGATTTTTGCCAACTTTGACACACCATAACTTTTGATCCAAAATGAATTAGGTCATGTTCTTGTACTTTTTGAAAAGGTAAAGATCTAATCTACAACTTTCATGACCAAAGTTTTTCCATTTGAAGCATTTTTGGATCAAAAAGTAAGGGTTGAAAAAGTTGCATAAAATGACATTTCATTAAAAGTCAACCATGCCCTAAAAAGTCAACTTTGCAAAAACTTGTAATTCTTGAATTTTGTGAACTTCAACCTTCTTCCATGATCAAATAAAGATCAAATACACTCAAAATGGTGAAGATCACCCCTTGGTTGGGTCACTGGGGGCCTCAGATGCCCTGATTTTGCACTGACTTGTCCAGAAAGTCAACTCTTGATCAGATGACTTCCCCATGGAATTTCTTCATAAAAATTGATATGCATGCTCCCTATACCATATAGAGACCAATAGAAACAAGAATGACAAAAAAAATTGGAGTTATGGTCTCTGAAACCAAAACCCTAATTTTAGGTCAACTGTGCAGTCAAGCCTGGCTCTGCTTCCATACCAATCCCAGTTCTTGTGATTCTTTGGCACTGAAATAGGGTCAATCACCCTGTTGATCTGAGATGAGAACTGTTGAAAAGGGTGTTGTTGTTGATTGTTGTTATTGTTGTTGTATGATCTCTGTTGAGGAAATTGTGGTTGTTGCGGAAAGTAATGTGGTTGTTGAGTATATTGAGGAGGTGGAGCAGGGATAGTGACGACAACAACTGATCTGGGAAGATATTGGGGTCTCCCTCTTCCCATATGCACAGAATTTATTTCACCAGATCTACGGGGCCCAGCAAATGGCTTCCTTGCATTGCTTGAACTGGAACCGTTGTCGGAGATCTTTCCCATCTTCAGTAAGCTCTCAATTCTTTGCCCAGTTATCACCACATCTGCAAAGATGGTGGAAGAAAATGCAGAGAATCTGTCAATATAGGTACCCTGGAGAGTATTCATGAACATGTCTGCCATCTCCCTTTCAGACATCGGGGGTTGAACGGAAGAAACTAGTTACCTCCACCTATGGGCATACTCTCTAAAGATTTCACGGGAAGACTGAGACATTCCCATTAGAATGGTCCTATTTGGAGCCATGTCCAGATTATATTGGTACTGATGGATGAAAGCTTCAGCCAAATCTTTCCAGTTTCTTACTGTGGCTCTGGTCAAGTGGGAGTACCATTCTCGGGATGCCCCTGTCAAGCTATCCTCGAAGTAAAACATCCACAGCTTCTCGTCCATGGTATATGCTTTTAATCTTCCCAAGAAAGACTGAAGGTGGGTACATGGGCAGGATGTGCCATTATATCTTTCAAAACAAGGGGGTTTGAACTTGTGAGGAATTCTCACCCCTTCCACCAATCCCATGTCCATGACATCAAAACCCAGAGAGTTTTGGGATTCAAGAGACCTTAGTTTCTCTGCAATCTCATCCAACCGACGATCGTAAACTTCGTCTCCAGCCCCGACCACAGTAAACTGCTCTTCTTGAGGATCCTCCTGCAAGACCCTTCCTCCAGTAGTGTTACCCTGGGTATTTCTTATGGCGTTGATGTATGGGTTCAGATGAGGTCCAAACTCGGGTGGATCAGTGCAAGGCTGCATGTGATCATTGTTATTAGTACCTCCTGTACCTGGATGGTGTTCCTCGGGAGTTTGTCGCTCAACCAACTCCCTCAGTCTCTCCTGGCTATGAGCTAAACCAGAAAACACTGTCATAAATTGGTTCATTTGGGCCCTCATCTCTGTCCTTTCATTGGCCATCTGGGCCCTCACTTCAGTCAAGTCTTGTTGAACCTGATCCATCTGTAGTCCCGAAAGGTTTTTTCTTGTCGGATACCGGTGTATTCTGTTGACAGGGAACACTCTTCTGCGAGCAATGTTTCCTGAAACCACAACAAAGTGAGATACAACAATAAAACAAAAAAAACCTACAAAACAAAGAAAATGTTAGTATGTAATGCAGGATGCCTATTTGTCTTCCAAGGGTATCCAGTTTGGTTATTTGGTTTTGACCTTTCCAGACCTCGAGGAAATGCTGATGATGTTGTAGAGAGATAAAGCCCACAAAAATAATACAAACCGTATATTACAAAAATGTGAAAATACATAGTTTGATTACAATAAAGTTTCCACGGTGGGCCAAAATACATCAACAAAAGGAAAATACAATCAAAATGAAGTACAAACAAAAAGAGTCAAACATCCAATCCAAAGTCATCTTCTCTGACTTCCTTCAGGAGGACCTCAGTCACTGGACCAACCGGGTGCTCTGTGATAGTCATGATGAGGAGGTTCCTGGTAGCAATGGCACTGGTTAACTTCTTATGCTTATCCTGATCCTTTGACCTCTTCAACCCAGCCCGGAGTTTTAACTCAATGATCTCCTTCTGTGCTGCTAATAATGTTGCCTGATGTTTCTTCTCACTAGCCTCTAGTTTCTCTATCTTAGCTTGAGTCCTCTGGTCTTCTTATGCACGAGCCTCGGTGATCCTGATCCACCTAGCCTGGCTCTCCTCTAAGTAACGCTCTGCCCTAGCCTTTCGAGTCTTTGCTTCCTTGCAAGCATTCTTCAGTACTAACTCCCTTGCTCTAGCCTTTCTGATGTAGTCATTCTTCTACTCAATCTTGGTTAAGTGCTCAATCCGGAGCTTCTCCAACCTCTCATTATCTAGACGGCTGTCATTCCTCTCCCAGAGGGTCTTCTTCAAGGCTTCAAAGAGCTGAGTATTCCTCTCTTTCAGTTTCTCAAACTCTTCCAAACTGACAGTAGCTGTAGGTTGCACTGTTGAAGGTCCAGGTACATCCTCTAAGGTGAATGGCATCCGGGTGATCTGTGCCCTGGTACGAGACCAATTAAGATACTGTGCTGAAGCTATATTGTTGCATTTGCCCAAAATAGCTGTCCCCTTAGTCTGAATGTTGTCCCAGGCCCAGACTACCTGTCTGACAATAGCAGAGTTGTGATGGATGTCACAATAGAGGGTCTCTGTCAATTCTTTCCCTCTTGGGGGATGAACCAAAGCATACCCTAACTGTCTCTTGAAGAGCAAAGGGTTGTAGTTGATGTAGCCTTTTACTCCAATCAAAGGCACATTAGGATATTGACCACAACTGGTAATGATGTCTTTGCCCTTGGTGCTCTGAGTGCACCATCTGATGTCTTCTGATATAAGGGCAATCAATCTCTTAGCCCAATTCCTTGGCTGATGAGGGTTCAGGAAAGTGTCTGACTTCGGCAGGTGTCTTAACAACCAACAGTAATAGAGGAGAGCACATCATCTGACCAATCTTCCTCTTTGCTTCTCATTCCTTTGGTGCACTGAATAATAGAAGTCTCCAAGCAAGGTAGGCACAGGGTTCCTCGACAAAAACATATGAATGGCACTCTTAGTTACAACTTTTGGCTCATCTACAAACAAGATAACTCCATATATGTTGAGGGCTAGAAGTGCATAAACAACATCCCACTTCCCTGCTGCAGCATGCAGGGTGGTCTGGGAGATCAAGAAGTCTAAGTGAAGGCCTGGGATCCCAGCCTTGGTGGTCATGCTCTGATCAATGAGGGCAGGCTCCAAATGCAATGCCTTAGCTATATCTTCATTCTTGGGAGCAACCATCTCAGGGTTGAAAGGAATCCCTCTCCTGATAGGAACTCCTAACAACATGGAAAATTCTTCTAGCAAAGGTCCCAACTGAAAATCAAGGAATGCGAAGCATCTGAGAGGAGGATCATAAAACTACAAGCAAGTGTGAATCATGCTTCTCTGGGATGCATCCAGGTCCATGATCATGTCCATAATGCCTCCATAATGTTCCCTAAATAAAGGGACATGATCAGGAGTGATGAGAGACTGGATCTGTCTGATGCTTGTCAGAGTGGGCTCAAAGAAATGATATGTGATGTTGCTTTTCTTGGATGTGTCCATGCTGATAATGGATGCTGATGAAGAAGACTGAGGATAACTGCTGAAGATAACTGGAGAATATACTGGAGAGGATCTCTGATGAAGACAACTGGTGAGGATAACTGGAGAAGGTGCTGAAGAAGAAACCCTGGTGAGGGCAACTGATGAAGATGCTGGTGCAGATAACTGAAGAAGTCTGAGCAGCAGAACAGGTCAAAACCAAACCAAAGATAAGAAGGTGGATACCCTGTAAAACAAATAAGCAAATGTTAAATGATGCAAAATGATGTATGCAGAATGATATGCAAAGGGTTTTTGATAATGTGTTGGATCTGTTATCTGCCTTGATAGGGTCCATGTGTGTTCATAAGTCCGAATGGAGGCTTAGAAAACCAGTAACTAGGTGGGGGACTCAAATAAAGAGTCACAAATACATGGTTTCACAAGAACTGTCCCATAATAATACAACTTAACAAATCTAGTAACAAAGGTATGATGAGGCCAAGGGTTCCTGCAAACCTGTAAACATCCCAACCCCCTCACATGTATTGTTCTAGAACATGGATCCTCAAACTTGGATCAGTTATGAGAAGTGTAATCACTTCTAACCCGGAGGTACAGTGTTTACAATAACCATAAAAGATCCTCCTCTAATTCACCTCAGATGCTGAAGGTCATAAAAGGTCATCCAGACTTAGCACTACAGGAAATCCGTAGCACAGAGTTCTCAAGAAGAAACCCATGTCTGAACTGTGTTTCATATTCCCGCACCAGACCGAAATGGAATGGGAAAGAATATGAAGCCACTCTAGCCTAGGTGTCACTGAGGTCCCCGGTATGGAACCTTAATCACTCAATGATCCCCACCCACCAAGGAAACATCAGATCCAGCACATATGATAATGTCAATATGAAATGCATAAAAACTGTAAATGAAAGCAATAAATAAAGTTGTACATAAAGCAATAAATAAAGCAACAAATAAATAAGCACAAGTAGCACATAACACCCCCGTAAACACAAATCAAACAAGCGCTAGGAGGAACCCACAAAAAAACCAGAAGCCCTGGTTGCAATATAAGGGTCCCCAGCAGAGTCGCCAAGCTGTCGCTCCCCCAAAAAGACACCGGGTCCAGATATGGTACAGACGCGAATGGTCGGCGAAAGGAGAAGATGAAATGAAGGTGAATAGAGTCGCCATCTAGGCATTTTTATCCCGAAGGAAAGGTAATGATGCATAAACCTAGAAAGAGATGGATAAGACGGTTGTGAACCAGAGAAACTGAGAAAGGGGGTTGGTTACAACATGGGAAGGTATTAGCACCCAGATTGTTTGTCGTACTCGATGGGATCCACGCTTAAAAGATTGTGTTTAAAGGGGTAGGTGTATGTGCTTTCTGTGTGCAAAAGCTGGAAGAGAAATATACAAGTTGCAGTGCAAGAAAATGAATTGCTCAGGGACTGAGGCTTAAAAGAGAATGCTGAAAGAGGGGGAAGACACATAGACTTTTGTTCTATAATAGTTAAGTTATGCCTACGTATCCTCTCGTGCAATGGGAAAGTCAGAACACTATAGTTCGACTCAAAGAGACTGAAAGAAATTGACTTTGAACTGCTTACTTGTCTATGCTCAAGTGTATCACTCGTCTGGCTCGAGTGCTAACTGTCTTGCATTAGAAGGAAGAAGCAAGTTCTCGTTTATGAATGAGTGTGATGAGAAAAGAATCCCGAAGGAGACGATTATTGTTTGTTTTTGTTTTTTCAGTTTTGTTATTGTTTTTGGTGTTTTGCATAAGTTAATGAGCTTAAGCCTAAATCAAAGGTTGTAAACTCATTATATCCTCCCTGATTAGGGATAATGAGCATACTTAAATATGAGATAAGCATCTCAACTTAATTACCATGATGATGTAGGATTAAGATCATTAACCTACTTGTGATTATTTAGATGTTTTTTTGGGTTTTTGTTTGGTGTTAAGTAATGATTATAATCTCTAATCATAGATTAGTGGACTCATTACACCATCCTAATAGAAGGATAATAGATGAGAACACTTAAGCTGGGGAAGATACCTCAACTTAATCCATGGTTAGGGATTAAATTCATTATATAACAAATCTTTATTAAGTGGATTTTAATTAAAGGGATGAGATTAAGAAATGGCTTTTATGGTTTGTAAGACAACTTGAGGGGGACTTGTCCATTAAACACTAGGGTTAGTCCTTCTTAACCATAAAGGAAGAATTAGAACCCTAATGTAAGGCCCAAGTTACAAGATGAAGTCTTAGTGATTATTAAGATGATTTGATTAAGAGGTTTAAATAGATTAAGGGTTTAACACTTAGGATTAAAGTTATACACTCCATCCTAAGAGAAGGATGCAGGCATAACCCTAATTCCAAAGTCCTAAAACCTTAAAGGTTTAGTCTCTAATGAGGAGATGAGAAAAGAGACACAAAGAAGACTCAAAGGAAAAAGTCTAAGGGAAACTAATAAGTCCTAGAAAGTTATCATGCTTGGAAGTCCTAGGGTTTGTGAGGCTTAAGAGGAGAAGTGTTAACGAGAAATCGTATCGTTTTATTACTATGTTTCAATGCTGTTTTATCGCACATTTATCGTATTAACACCCGATTCTTCGAGTTTTCTATGTCATTTTGCAGGTATAACATTTCTAGAGCTAAATCATAAGCCAAAGGTCAAAGGAACAAAAACAAGCATGAAAAGAAGAAGAAGAAGAAAGGAATTCTGCAAATGCTGCATAATTTGTAACAACCACGGTCGTTACCACATTGTCACGACCGTGACGCCCAACGTGGGACAATCACGATCGTCACCAAGCTGTCACGACCGTGACGCGCTTTAAATGAAGAAAATGACCGTGACACCTTTGTCACGAACGTGACAAAGGAAAATAGGGTTACTTGGAATGAATTTGTCATGAAACGTGCAACGTGAAGTCAAAAGTGTTCCTATTATTCCGCAGACTCAGTAATGCATGTTCGCTGGATTCTCTCTTCAACAACGAAGCCCACGCAATGGATTTCAACTGCCCAAGCCCAATATTGTTTTCTATAAATAGCCTTGATACGAATTTAGAAACACAGAGTATTATTTTAGATTTTTCACGGAAGCTCTGCCGTATTTTTGTTGCACCCTATTTTATTATTTTTCCAGCAATTGCTTTTGTTCTAATTTTCCTGTTTCTATATCCCAACCAAACTCAATAACAATTTCCAACATTAGGAAATTGTTATTATTTATTTTCTTTCAAGCCTTCAGAATTTCGTTTAATTTTATTTTCGATTCCGGTTCCGCACTCCGAGCTTACCAGACTGTGGAAGAAGGAGTTTTACAATTTTAATCATTCAGATTTTTATTTATATTAATTAATTTATTTTATTTATGTTAAGAAATTGTTTTTATTTTATAATGCATGTTTTAATTAATATCTGTCTGTTTCTGCATCTGTCTGGTACAACAAATATGAGTAGCTAATTAAATTAGGCGGTATGTAATTAAAATAAACTAAATCGGTAAAATCGAATCTAAGCTAAAACAATTAAGAACTTAAATTCTGGCTGTGACTTTTTATTATTAAAAATTAATCTTTTTTGTTACGAGAGTAAGAAAAGTGTAATAGGTTAGGTCGAGACCACGAGAGTGTGAGATTTTAACCGGATAGCTAAAGTTAGGCATTTGATTTAAATACAGCGAGAGCGCTTTAAAATGAATTAGGTTTATTAAGTTTTCAAAAATTATCTTTTAAACACTTATGGGCTAGCGAGAGCAAGCATAGGGCTTTAGGAGTAAGATCTGAGATAAGACCACGAGAGTGTGAGTCAAGGGTATTTAAACTGATAATCTCTACAGAATAAATTAAGTGAATCATCCTTATAAGCTTAGGTTAGATTGACCCGCCTAGGTTAACATAATTACATACCGACCGTCTTCTTATTATTTCATTAAAACTAAAATTTAATTCCCGTCTTTAATTCTTAAAAACAAAATCGTGACAAATATCCACCTTAGCTAAACTAGTAAACCCTCTAGCACTAAGTGATCATAAAGTCCCTGTGGGATCGACAATCTTTTATATTACTTCGATAGGTTGTGCGCTTGCAATTCAGATACCGCTAGACACATATTGCGTTTCGCGCCCCATCAAGTTTTTGGCGCCGTTGCCGGGGACCTTAATTTAGTTACTAGTGCACTGTTAGAGTAGCATTGTCAAGACTAAGGTAACAACTTATTCTTTTCTTAATCTAATTTCCCGAGTGTATGCCAAGTACTCGCTCTCAAGGCGAAGACTTGCAACCTCCTGTTCCAGAATCAGAACGCTTCTTACACGTAAGAAGACGAATATTCGACTACGAACGAAATTACAACATTCCAGATCTTCAAATTGATCCACCTAAACCGGTCGGAACATCAAAGGACGCAGAGATGGCTGAAGAACCGAATCATCCACTCAAATATTACGCTAGTCCTTCGCAAGCTGAGCCGCATTCCAGCATTGCCGCACCAGCTATCAACCGAAACGATTTCGAATTGAAACCTTCGCTGATATCAGTCGTGCAACAAAATCAATTCGCCGGAAATCCTACCGAGGATCCGAACCTTCATCTTTCGATATTTGTGCAGTACGCAGATACTGTAAAAGCTAATGGAGTTACCCAAGAAGCTATTAGATTACGTCTTTTTCCTTTTTCACTTCGAGACAGAGCGAGAGACTGGCTTCAATCTCTACCCTCGAATTCAGTAACTACGTTGGAGGAACTAAAGAGAGTATTCTTGACAAGATATTTCCCACCTAGCAAGACAGCTATTCTAAGAGCTCAGATCAACGGAGCAAAAGGAAAACGAGTCACTTTTCGAAGCTTGGGAACGCTATAAAGATATGCTGAGACTTTGTCCACATCACGGATTAGTAGAATGGATGGTCATCCATACCTTCTACAATGGACTCTTGTACAATACAAGAATGACAATTGACGCTGCCGCAGGCGGCGCACTAATGGACAAAGAATATAACGATGCTTATGCACTTATCGAGAGTATGGCTCAAAATCATTACCAATGGGGAAGCGAGAGAGTCGCCACTGAGAAACCAACAAAAGGAGGTATGTACGAAGTGAGTAGTATGGATCAAGTCAATGCAAAGTTTGACCAACTTAACCAAAAGATCGACAACTTGGCCATAACACCAACAACCACCGTGGCTGCGGTAACACCTAACTGTGAGTTATGTGGAGTTCCAGGACATGCTGTCCCTGATTGTCAACTATTAGCAGGAATTCCCACAGATCAAGTGAATTATGCTCAAGGAAACCCGTACTCAAACGCATACAACCCAGGTTGGAAAAATCATCTGAACTTCTCTTATAAGAACAACAATGCTTTATACGCACCAGGTCAAGCACCAGCTACACCACCAGGATATCAAAAGACTGCTCCTAATGTTCCTAGAAAATCAAACCTTGAGTTGATGATGGAGAACTTCATAGCTACCCAATCTCAAAAAAACAAGGATTTCTTAAACCAAAACATACACACTAGTGAGCAAATTAAGCAATTAGTGAGCAAGGTAGATGCGTTAGCTACACATAACAAAATGCTAGAAACTCAGATTTCACAAGTAGCTCAACAACAAGCACCTACCGCTGCGCCAGCTGGAGTATTTCCTGGACAACCTCAAACTAATCCGAAAGGATAGGCAAATGCTGTGATATTAAGAAGTGGCAAGGAACTTGACGGACCTACCGATCCAAGACTTGACAATCCAGCCATGTACCGAAAACCGGATAAACCGACTGAAAATGTGAATGAACCAGAAGAAGAGGAAGATAATAATCAAGAGGCAATGGAGAAAGAAAAGCCTTATGTGCCTCCACCACCTTATAAACCACCAATTTCGTACCCTCAGAGATTAACCAAATCTAAGACGATGGGCCAGTTTAAGAAATTTGTTGAACATCTGAAACAGCTGAATATTACTATTCCGTTTACAGAAGCTATCACTCAAATGCCCTCGTATGCTAAGTTTCTAAAGGAAATTTTATCCAATTAGAAAAAGATAGAGGATAACGGAACCGTTACACTTACTGCTGAGTGTAGCGCAATAATTCAGAATAATATGCCTCCTAAGCTAAAAGATCCAGGAAGTTTCTCTATACCCTGTGTAATAGGAAAATTCGTCATTGACAAAGCTCTATGCGATTTAGGAGCCAGTATTAGTGTTATTCCCTTAACAATTTGCAGAAGGCTAGACATGGGAGACCTAAGACCAACTAAAATGTCTATTCAACTAGCCGATCGCTCTATTAAATATCCTGTAGGCATACTAGAAAATGTCCCAATACGTATAGGACAATTCTATATTCCTACTGATTTTATAATCATGGACATCTCTGAAGACTCCACTACACCTATCATACTAGGAAGACCATTCTTAGCTACCTCCGGAGCTATTATAGACGTAAAGAAAGGAAAGCTAACCTTTGAAGTAGGTGAAGAGAAAGTTGAATTTATTTTAACGCAATTCTTACAATCACCAGCTATAGAGGATACATGCTATTTATTGGATGTAATTGACGAATGTGTAAGAGAAATGGAAATGAAAGAAACTACCTATTCTAAAATTATGAAAATTCAAATCCCTCCGATTTTCGAAGATGACAATTGGCGTGAACCATATCAGGATGATAGTCTGAGCGAAAGTTTAGCACTTACACCGGATCCCATGCCAAGTAAGAATAAAGCTACATTAGAGTTAAAAACTTTACCTAAGAACCTAAGATACGAATTCTTAGACACTGAATGTACAAGACCAGTTATAATCAATTCCAGTTTAGGAACAATTGAAACAAAGAAACTTTTAGATGTCTTAAAGAAATATCAAACTGCATTAGGATATAACATATCTGATCTCAAAGGAATATGCCCTTCAATCTGTATGCATCGTATTCTGCTAGAAGAGGATTGCAAAACCTCCAGAGAATCTCAAAGAAGAATTAACCCAATCCTTAGCACTGTAGTAAAGGAAGAAGTTAAGAAACTACTAGACGCTGGAATAATATATCCAATCTCTGATAGTAAATGGGTTAGTCCAGTTCATGTAGTACCAAAGAAAGGAGGTATCATTATTGTGAAAAACGCTAAAGGCGAATCGATATCACAAAGAGTAGTGACCGAACATAGAGTGTGCATCGATTATCGTAAACTAAAAAAAGCCACTCGAAAAGATCAAATGTTAGAACAATTAGCCAAGCACTCGTATTTCTGCTATCTTGATGGTTACTCAGGATTTTTCCAAATCCCTATCCACCCAGATGATCAAGAGAAGACTACATTCACATGCCCTTATGGAACGTTCACTTATAGACGAATGCCCTTTGGATTATGCAACGCTCCTGTAACCTTTCAAAGATGTATGATGTCAATCTTCGCGGATTTCATAGACAACATCATGGAAGTGGTCATGGACGACTTCTCTGTATGCGGGCAAAGTTTTGAAGGATGTCTATCAAATTTAGAAATGGTATTAGAAAGATGTGTAAAAGTAAACCTCGTGCTTAACTGGGAGAAATGTCATTTCATGGTCAGAGAAGGAATCGTACTAGGACACGTTATATCTGATAAGGGAATTGAAGTTGATAAAGCTAAGATAGAAGTCATAAAAGATCTTCAACCCCCTAAGACCGTTCGAGAAATACGAAGCTTTTTAGGACACGCCGGTTTCTACCGACAATTCATCAAAGATTTCTCGAAAATCACTAAACCTCTTACCGGTTTATTAATGAAAGACGCTGAGTTCATATTCAATGAAGATTGTCTTAAAGCATTCGAAACTCTAAAAACAACCCTAATCACCGCACCAATCATGCAACCCCCTGACTGGAGATTACCTTTCAAAATCATGTGCGATGCGAGTGACTATGTTTTAGGCGCAGTTCTAGGACAGAGGAAGGACAAGAAACTTCACGCAATTTACTATGCTAGTAGAACCTTAGATTCTGCTCAGATGAACTACGCCACTACTGAAAAAGAATTGTTAGCAGTTGTCTTTGCGCTTGACAAATTCCGTTCCTACCTAGTGGGAGCGAAAATAATCGTTTACACAGACCACGCTGCTATCAGATATCTATTAACTAAGAAAGATGTTAAACCAAGACTCTTGAGATGGATTTTACTCTTACAAGAGTTTGATCTCGAAATAAAAGATAAGAAAGATACTGAAAACGTCGTAGCGGACCATTTATCTAGAATAAAAGGTATTAAACCCGAACAAGTGCCGATCAACGACGACTTTCCGTATGAACAGCTGATAGCACAAATAGGAAGCGACCCGATTCAGTTAGATATAGATGAACCAGAACCCGTGGAAACAATCCAAACAACCGTAGGACTGCCAAGGTACACTGACATAGTCAACTACTTAGCTGCAGGAGCCCTTCCACCTGACTTAACCTATCAGCAGAAAAAGAAATTCTTTTACAATCTCAAACATTACTATTGGGATGAACCATTATTGTTTAAAAGAGGACCAGACGGAATCTTTCGTCGATGTATTCCCGAAGAAGAAATAGAAGATGTCATTGCTCATTACCATTCATCTCCTTATGGTGGACATGCAAGCACTTCCAAGACTTGTGCAAAAATCTTACAAGCTGGCCTATTCTGGACTAATTTATGGAAAGATGTCCACATCGCTGTTATAAATTGCGATCGGTGTCAACGCACCGGTAATATTTCAAGAAGAGATGAAATACCTCAAAGAGGAATATTAGAAGTAGAAGTCTTTGACGTCTGGGGAATAGATTTCATGGGACCATTCCCATCATCTTTCGGTAATAATTACATACTCGTAGCTGTCGATTATGTTTCAAAATGGATTGAGGCTATAGCTTCTCCTACAAATGACACACGAGTAGTAATTAAGCTTTTCAAAAATATAATCTTTCCAAGATTTGGTGTGCCTAGACTCGTCATAAGTGACGGTGGCTCGCATTTCATTTCGAAAATATTTGACAAATTACTATCTAAGTATGGAGTCAGACATCGTGTAGCAACACCATATCATCCACAAACAAGTGGACATGTCGAAGTCTCAAACAGAGAAATTAAACAAATCTTAGAAAAGACTGTCACCATATCTAGGAAATATTGGTCATCTAAACTTAATGAAGCTTTATGGGCTTATAGGACAGCCTACAAGACACCCATAGGAACTACACCTTTCAAATTAGTGTATGGAAAGTATTGTCATCTCCCGGTAGAACTAGAACATAAAGAATATTGGGCGATTAAAACACTCAATATAAACTATAATGCCGCTGGAGAAAAGCAAATCCTCGATATTAACGAATTAGAAGAGTTAAGGTTAGATGCTTACGAGAATGCTAAGATATATAAAGAAAGAACTAAGCGATGGCACGATAAACGCCTATCTAGGAAAGAATTTAGTGTGGGAGACGTTGTACTCCTCTTTAATTCAAGACTTAGGCTCTTTCCTGGAAAACTAAAATCTAGATGGTCAGGACCCTTTGAAATAACTAGAGTGTTCCCGAGCGGAGCAATAGAAATTAAGGGTAGAAATAGTGAATTGTTTACAGTAAACGGACAAAGATTAAAACATTACCATAAAATTGAAAATAGAGATTATGCAAATAGTCTAAGGCTTTTAGAGTTGTCCACTAATTTCCCTGATTAATCTACCCCTAAGCATTACGTCAGGCTTATGACGATAAAAACAACGCTTAGTGGGAGGCAACCCATTTTATCAATTTATCAATTTATCGTTTTATCATTTTATTGTTTTGTTGTTTTATTTCATTATTATCATTATTCATTTTATTTATGCATTTCTTTTCTTATTTTCTTTATTTTAATTTTAATTTTCTAAATCACTTTTACAGATTTTCTAAAGTCTTTTCCACTTTCCTTTTCCCCCTGATTTGTTTCCTCCACAATTACACTAACTATGGCTAACCAACCGAGAAACATTATGGAAACCAAATTTAGAGGTAGGAACCAAAGAATGAAATTTGAAGAGTTATCACAGAGACCAATGGATTTGACTCTGTACCCGGATGATCTGACTATGGAAACTTTAGGTATACATGATAGCATCCTATACCTGTTTAACCAACTTGGATGGGAGAATGCTCTCATAAAACAAAAGTTTGTGACTTAACGCGAGCTCACCCTTGAGTTCTTAAGCTCCTTAGTTTACTTACCCGAGCGCGGTTTTGGATTCAGGAAAGGATTTATCAGTTTCCGACTATTCGGAATAGAATATGACTTTAACCATAAAGAACTAGCTGACTTATTAGGATTCCCTAGTGGACCCTTTGCTTTTACTACCACACAGGTAGAATTAATGGATATTGAGCTAGACTTCTTTTGGGGAACCTTAACCAGAAATTACCATCCTGAGCCGGATAACATGAACAATGATGAGATACATAACCCTACTATCCGCTATTTCCATAAGATCCTTGCCCACACCTTCTTTGGAAAGGAAGAAAACCTCACTGGAGTATCTAAAGATGAGACATTCATTATGTCCTGTCTGACCCATGGACAACCAGTTAATGGTGTACCATTCATGATGCAAACTTTTACCCGAATCCAAGAGGAACCCGATCTACCCATATTGGTAGGAGGCCTGGTCACCATGATTGCTGATGCCTAAGGACTTAGATACCAATTTGTAAACACCCCAAATTTGCCCTCACCCATTCCACCATGGCTTGTGATCTTTTCATATGCATAAATTCAATCATAGCATCTCATACCACATTTTTGATTCACTGCATTGCTTCTAAGTCATCTGCAGCTAGGGTTTGTGATCAGAGCCATCCCTGAGCCATTTGAGCCACTTCAAAGGTCTTCAATCACTTCAAAGGGGTCCATGTATGTTCAAGCATCATATTAGATCCTCATAAAGTCAAGAAAGTCAAAGAATCACAAGAATTGAGAAAGGCATGGAAGCAGAGCCAGGTTTAACTGCACAGATGACCTAGAATTAGGGTTTTGGTTTCAGAAGCCATAACTCCAAATTTTTTGGTCATTTTTGTCCCTATTGGTCTCTATATGTTATAAGGATCATGCATATCAATTTTCATGAAGAAATTCCATGGGGAAGGCATCTAATCAAGAGTTGACTTCTTGAGCAAGTCAGTGCAAAATCAGGGCATCTGAGGCCCCCAATGACCCAACCAAAGGGTGTTCTCCATCATTTTGAATGTGTATGATCTTTATTTGATCATAGAAGGTGTTAGAAGTTCACAAAATTGAAGAATTTCAAGCCATTTGCAAAGTTGCCTTTTTGGGAAAGTTACTTATAATGTAAACTTGCTATTTTGGGAAAGTTTTTCAACCTTCTCTTTTTGATTCAAAAATGCTTCAAATGAGAAAAATTTGGTAATAAAAGTTGTAGATTGGATCATTCCCTTTTCAAAAAGTACAAGAACTTTTTCTAATTCATTTTGGATCAAAAGTCATGGCTTTGCAAAGTTGGGAAAAATCATGAAATTTCCACTTTTGGCACCAAAGAGGGATTTTTGCAAATTCCAATTCCAAGCATTTTCAAGACCTATAGGTGACTTCTTTGCATCATTATAACATGTTACAACTTAGAAAAGTCAAGTTTGTGCCAAGAGTTTTTCATTTCCATGCCTTGGATCACAAGTTGCATAAGGCACTTTTCATAAAGGCTACAAAATTGAAACTTTGCAAAAGGGGCCTCTCATGTTTGAATTGAACTCCAATTGGTATCAAATCATCATAACAATATTACAAGACTCATTTTGTCACATTTTGTCCAAAATATCACAAGTTTCCTTGCCTTGGTTCATGAGAAAATCCAAAGAGGGAAATGTGCAAGAACCTTGGAAACCCTTGATCAAGGCTAGCCAGCTCACAAAGTCAGATCCAAAGGCCATCTTTGACTCAAGATGAGGCAGGACAAGCCCTAAGATCTCCTCTGACCCGATCCATACTCATGGTACACAAGAGCTTGACTTTTTGCATTTTTTCCCATGCCAATCCCACAGTGCCACCACCAACTCTCTGCCCAATCAGAGTCAAATATGTGGACATCAAGCAACCCTAAACACACCATACACAAGCCAGAAGCTCCCACATTGCAACATACACAAAAACTGTCAAGAAACTTTCCCTCTTCGAATCTCTCATCACAGCCTTCAAACATCCAAAATTTCTTCACCCACAAACCACAAATCACTCATAGAACCAGAACCACCCCCTGAAACAGCTTGAAACATCACACACAAAGTTCACCATTTCTGCTACACCAGAGCTGAATCTCTCAAACCAGCAACACCCTAAGTTTTCTAAGCTTCATTCCATCATCAGGAGGTTCAAAGAAGCAGACTTGCACAAAGGGAAAGTCCAGAGAGCTCAAAACAGAGAAGCTCCATCTCAGGTAACACGAAGAACATTTTTCCCAGAAACTAGTTTTTGAGTTCTTTTATGATACTATGTGTTCTCCTGATCATGAATATGTGTTTATTTTTGGAAATGGTGAAGAAACCAGCATGTATGACATCTCTGAACATTTGCCCGTGTTTTATACTTTGCTTCGATTCAAGCTTGTGAGTGAAAATAAATGAATTTGAGGTGAGGGTTTAGGTTTAGATTGATGAGAGGATCATTTTGGTGGAAGAAATTTGATGTTTGGTAACCTATAGAGAGAACTAGGGGTTGTGCTCGCCGGAGAAGATGACCGGAACCACTGTTCCGGTCATCTGAATGTCATTAGCCCTAATTAGGGTTTAAGCCAGTTTTGAATTGAGGCCCTTGGATCTGCCTTCCCGCGCGCGCATGAATGGACTGGATCTTCCCATTAGCCATTAATCAGTATTTAATTAATTAAATCCAAGATTAATTAAATATTAAATAAGTTTAGCCAGGTTTGAACTTGGGCCGTAGGATTGCGCGCCAAGTCAACCCTCACAAGCCCAGAACCAATCTGATCCATTCATTTAGCTTACTTTTCATTTTATTTAATTTTATTTCTTTTTCTTGTCATTTAATTTGCACGAATTATTTAAAATAGTAAAACACATTTAAAAATTCTGAAAATTTTTGTCAAAGATTTCATTAATTTTCAGAACCCAAAAATATTTTTATTTTTATTTTTTGCATTAAAAATTATTTTTAAATCATTTAAATGTTTATTTTTAATTAGTTAATGAAAATTAATTAATTAAAAATGCATTTAGGTATTTAAAAATCACAAAAAAATTCACATTGCATTTAAAAACATTTAGAAACATTATCCAACTCTCAAAGCAAATTTTTTTTTAGTTCTTGATGCATTTTGACAATTTTCCATGGAATTAAATTCATTTTAAGACAATATTTTTGTGCAAACTTTGAAAAATCCATTATGCCTAACCTTTGAGAGTTGGATGATGGTTCTTCTTGCATTGCATCCTTCTTGGCATGTAGTTTATAGGATAAATTTGGTTTGAATTGATCTTCCATTTTCAATTTGTTTTGCATTTTTTCATGATAAGGTACCTTGAAACCCTAATTGACTTAGAAAATTCATAACCTTCACTAGGTTAAGAGTTAGGTACCCTCCTTTGGACAGTGAACTTGTGTAGGGTTAGGGTTACCTTGATCCCATTTTCAATTTTGTATCATGCCATTTGCTTCTGATTTTAAATTTTGCTTTGTGTGTTGTTTATAAACCCTAGTTTGTGCCTTCCTTTGCATCCATCTTTCATTTGCTTGCATCCAATGACTTGCCATGACATTTTGTGCATCCACATGATTCATAAGACATCTTAGGACATCTTAGAATCATGTTTGATCATTACATCTTTCATTTGCTATGTTATATGTCCATTGCATTTCATAAACTTTCATGAACTTCCATGGTTCAAGGCATGCTTCATTTGCATTCTTATGTTTGTTTGATCACTCTCATCTCTTGCCATGAGTTTACATCATACCTTAGCATCCTTAACATCATGTTTTTGCTTTTGGTTTTGGCTTGCACCATGGCATTTCATCTCATTTGCATTGCACTTCATTTCTTTTGCTAACTTTTCAGGTGGTAAGATGTTTTGAGAAGTGAATTTGCCTTCACTTCTCACAATCTCCTTTCATCTCTCTTATGCATCATTGTTGCATTTTATCTTGTGCTTTGGAGTGAGCTTGCTCATTCATGTTCATCTTACTTTCTTTCTTCAAGCAACTTGTCTTCTTAAGTGAAGCAAGTTATTTTGCTTCTCTTTGCTTCTTTCTCCACTCATCTGTTTCTTTCTTGGTGGCTTCTCTGAAGATCTTCTTGCAAGCCTCATTAACCCTAGGAACAACCAAGCATGATAACAATTAGGGTTTGATTACTCCCCCATTTAGATTTTACCTTTTGTGTCATCTTTGAGTCTTCTCTCCTCATCTCATAATCAAGGACTAAACCCTAAAGGTTTTAAGGCTTTGTGATTAAGCTTATGCATGCATCCTTCTATTAGGATGGAGTGTATAACTTTAATCCTAAGTGTTAAACCCTTAATGTGTTTAAATCCTTTAATCAATCCATCTAATAATCATCAAGATATCAAACTTGTAACTTGGGCCTTGCATTAGGGTTCTAATTCTTCCTTAACTGGTTAAGAAGGACTAACCCTAGTGTTAATGGACAAGTCCCCCTCAAGTTGTCTTACAAACCATAAAACTCACTTCTTCATCTTATCATTAACTAAAATCCACTTAATAAAGGCTTTGTTTTGTCATGAGGTTAATCCCTAATCATGGATTAAGTTGAGGAGTCTTCCTCAGCTTAAATGTTCCCATCTATTATCCTTCTATTAGGATGGTGTAATGAGTCCATTAAATCCTTTATTATGGCTTAATCTCATTACTCAACACTAAACAAAAACAACAAAAACATCTAAATAATCACAAGTAGGTTAATGATCTTGATCCTACATCATGGTGATTAAGTGTGAGGTGTTTACTTCATACTTAAGGTATTCTCATTACCCATAATCAGAGGGAAGATGTGATGAGTTTACTAACCCTTGGTTTAGGATTAAGCTCATTAACTTACGACAAACACCAAAAAGCAATAAAAGATTGAAAACACAAAAACAAACAATAATCGTCTCCTCCGGGATTCTTTTCTCATCTCATTCACTCACAACCGAGAACTTGCTTCTTCCGTCTAATGCAAGACAGTTTGCACCTGAGCCAGACAGGTCATACACTTGAGCATAGACAAGTAAGCAGCTCACAAGTCAATTTATCTTTCAGTCTCTTTGAGTCGAACTACGGTGTTCTGACTTCCTCATTGCACGAGAGGATACGTAGGCATAACTTAACCGTTATCGAACAAAAGTCTTTGTACATTCCCCCCTCCTCCAGCATTATTCTTTAAGCCTCATAATCTTGAGCTCCTTATTCTTGTTCTTACACTGACACCTCTCTTATACACTTCATATTTCCTTTACACCGACACTTGCATTCTTTTCCAGCTTTGATACACAAATTGCACTGACACTACCCCTTTGAAACACAAATCTTTTTAAGCGTGGATCCCGTCGAGTACGGCGGACAATCTGGGTGCTAATACCTTCCTAGGTTGTAACCAACCCCCTTTCTCAGTTTCTCTGGTTCGCAACCGTCTTATCCATATATTTCTAGGTCTATGCAGCATTACCTTTCCTCCGGGATAAAAATGCCTAGCTGACGACTCTTGTCTTCTGAGTTCACCCTTGTGTGTTCTCTCTCCTTTCTCCGACTGTTCGCATCTGTACCCCTTCTGACCAGTTGTCATTTGGTGGGAGCGACAACTTGGCGACTCTGCTGGGGACCTTTATACTGTATCCAGGGCTTCTGGTTCTTTTTGTGGGTTCCTCCTAGCGCTTGTTTGATTTGTGTTTACTGGGGTGTTATGTGCTATGTATTTATTTTTGCTTTATGTACAGTCTTGTTTACTGCTTTCTTTACAGTTTTATACATCATATTGCCATACTGTCATCTTGCTGGATCTGGTTTCTGTTTTGGTGGGTAGGGTTATATTGAGAGTTTGAGGTCCTATACCGGGGACCTGAGTGACACCTAGGCTAGAGTGGTTCATGTTCTTTCCCATTCCATTTCGGTCTGGTGCAGGAATATGAAACACGGTTCAGATGTGGGTTTCTTCTTGAAAACTCTGTGCTACAGATTTCCTGTAGTGCTAGGGCTATTTGGGAAGCCTGCTAAGTCTGGATGACCTTTACTATGACCTTCAGAAACTGAGGTGAATTAGAGGAGGATCTTTTATGGTTATTGTAAACAATGTACCTCCGGGTTAGAAGTGTTTACACTTCTCATAACTGATCCAAGTCTGAGGATCCTTGTTTTAGAACATCACCTGTGAGGGGGTTGGGCTGTTTGCAGGTTTGCAGGTACCCTTGACCACATCATACCTTGTTACTTGTTTGGTTTAAGAGTACCTCATTTTGAACAGTTCTTATGATTTAACCCTGGACATGTGACTCTTTATTTGAGTCCCCCACCTTGGTTACTGGATTTCTGAACCTCCATCTGGACTTCTTGAACATACATGGACTTTATATCAAGACAGATACTCAGATCCAGCTTGATCACAAACCCTTGCATATCATTTGCATACATCATCATTGCATCATCTAACATTTGTTTATTTGTTTTTAGGGTATCCACATTATATCTGGCTTGGTTTTGACCCCTTCATCTGCATAGGCCTCTGTTTCATCAGTTATCTGCTTCAGCTATCTTCATCAGTTGTCTGCTTCAGCTATCTTCATCATCATCAACACTAGCCTGTCAGTGGCTCATCTCTAGTATCAGTCTTGATCCTCATCAGTACTTGTCTTCAGCTCTTCATCAACATTCATGGCTACACCCAGGAAGAGCAACATATCTTACCATTGCTTTGAGCCTGTGTTGACTGGTATCAGGCAGGTCCAGTCACTTATCACCCCTGACCATATCCCATTATTCAGAGAGCATTATGGAGGTATCCTTGATATGGTTATGGACCTGGACCCTTCTCAGAGAAGTATGATTCACACCTGCTTACAGTTCTATGACCCTCCTTTGAGATGCTTCACATTCCCGGACTTTCAGCTAGGACCTCTTTTGGAGGAGTTTTCATCATTGATTGGAGTACCTGTCAGTGGTGGTGTCCCCTTCAACCCAGAGATGACTTCTCCCAGCAATGGAGAAGTGGCAAAAGCACTGTACCTGGAGCCTATTTTGATTGAGCAGAATATGAAAACAAAGGCTGGGATCCCTGGTTTGCACTTGGATTTCTTAATTTCTCAAGCCATCCTGAAGGCCTCTTTGGGAGAATGGAGGGCAGTTTGTGCATTGTTAGCCCTCAGCATATATGGGGTTATACTGTTTGCAGATGAGCCCAAATTTATCAGCAAGAATGCCATTCATCTTTTCCTTCTGAGGAACCCAGTACCCACATTGCTGGGAGATTTCTATTACTCCATTCATCAGAGGAATGAGAAGCAAGGAGGAAAGTTGGTGAGATGCTGTGCTCCTCTATTTCACACTTGGCTGCTCAAACACATACCTAAGATAGATGCCTTCCTGAATCCTCACCAACAGAAGAATTGGGCCAAAAGGCTCATTGCTTTGACTTCAGATGACATCAGATGGTGCACCCAGAGCACCAAAGGCAAGGACATCATCACTAGCTGTGGGCAATACCCAAATGTACCTCTGATAGGAGTGAAGGGTTGCATCAACTACAATCCTTTGCTGTTTAAAAGGCAACTGGGCTATGCTTTGATTCACCCTCCTAGAATGCAGGATTTAGCTGAGACCCTGTATTGTGAGATAAAGCCTAATCTAGCTGCTGTCAGACAAGCATCTTGGGCTTGGGACAACATCCAGACAAAAGGGATGGCTATTCTAGGGAGGTGTAATAATGTTGCTTCAGCTCAGTACTATGACTGGTCCCATGCTAGAGCTTAGATTACTGGAATGCCCTTCACCATTGAGGATACACCTGGACCATCCACAGCTCAGCCAGCAGCCACTGTCAGCCTGGAAGAGTTTGAGAAACTGAAGGAAAGGAATGAGAATCTCTCTCAAGCTCTGAAGAAGACCCTCTGGGAGAGGAGTGATGGTCTTCTGGACATTGAGAGGTTGGAGAAGCTTAGGGTGGAACACCTGGCCAAGATTGAGAAAATAGAGGACTACATCAAGAAAGCAAGATCTGGAGAGCAAATATTGAAGAATGCCTGTAAAGAGGCCAAGCTTCAGAAGGCTAGGACTGATCTCTATCTGCAAGAAAGTCAGGCTAGGTGGGTCAGGATCACTGAAGCCCGTACTCAAGAAGATCAG
This sequence comes from Lathyrus aphaca, assembly GCA_963966055.1. Lineage (NCBI taxonomy): Eukaryota > Viridiplantae > Streptophyta > Magnoliopsida > Fabales > Fabaceae > Lathyrus > Lathyrus aphaca. The sequence goes on from OZ014525.1 coordinate 271,910,327, forward strand.
AGAACTCAAGCCAGGATTGAGCAGTTAGAGGCCATTGAAAAGAAGTAACAGGAAGCTTTGTTGGCTGCCCAGAAGGAGATTTCAGAGTTGAAGCTTAGGGCTGGTTTGAAGAGGTCAAAGGACCAAGATAGGCACAAGAAGCTGACCACTGCCATCGCCACCAGAAACCTCCTCATCAGGACTATTACAGAGCATCCAGCTGGTCCGGTGACTGAGGCACTTCTGAAGGAGGTTAAGGAGGATGAGTTTGGACTAGATGTCTCACTTTTTGATTGTTGATGTTTTCATGTACTTTTCTTTTTGTTGTATTTTTACCCTTCAGGGGCATGTGTTGTAAAAACAAACTATGTATGATTCACCGTTTGTAATATATTTGTTAGTTTGTTTTCATTGGGTTTCTCTTCCCAAAACAACATCAAAGTATCTTCCTCGAGGTCTAGAAAGGTCAAAACCAAGAACCAAGCCGGATACCTTGGAAAACAAATAAGCATACTGCATTGCATACTAACTTTTGTTTTGTTTTGTAGGTTTTGTTACTATTTTGTCTGTTTCTAACTCTGTTGTGGTTCAGGAAATATTGCTCGCAGAAGAGTGTTCCTTGTCAACCGTGCACACCGGTATCCTACTCGCAACAACCTTCCGGGTATCCTAATGGAGCAAGTACAGCAAGACCTGACTGAGGTCAGGACCCAGATGGCTAACGGAAGAGTGGAGATGAGAAACCAAATGGCCCAATTCATGACTGTGATGACTGGTCTGGCTCAGACCCAAGAAAGGTTGAGGGCATTGGTAGAAAGACAAACCCCCGAGGAACCTCATCTTGGGACTAGAGGAACAAGTAACAATGAGAGAGGACAGCCTCATGTTAATCCACCTGTATTTGGACCACATCTAGATCCGGAAGTCAACATCCCGAGTAATGTGCAAGGAAATACTGCTGGGGGGAGGATCTTACAAGAAGACCCCCAAGAAGAGCAATTTAATGTCATGGGAGCTGGAGATGAAGTCTATGATAGGAGGTTTGATGAAATTGCTGAGAAGTTGAGATCTCTGGAGTCTCAAAATTCCCTGGGTTTTGATGTAATGGATATGGGGTTAGTAGGCGAGGTGAGAATTCCCCACAAGTTCAAACCCCCGTGCTTCGAGAAATACAATGGAACCTCTTGTCCACGAACTCACCTGCAGTCTTTTCTGGGAAGACTTAAAGCACATACCATGGATGAAAAACTGTGGATGTTCTATTTTGAAGACAGTTTGACTGGGGCTTCAAGAGAGTGGTATTCACACTTGACCAGAGCTACTATCAGATGTTGGAAGGACCTAGCTGAAGCCTTCATCAGACAATATCAATATAATCTGGATATGGCTCCTAACAGGACCCTCTTGATGGTAATGTCTCAATCCTCCAGGGAAAGCTTCAGGGAATATGCCCAAAGGTGGAGACAGCTTGTTGCTGCTGTCCAGCCACCCATGTCGGAAAGAGAAATGGTCGGCATATTCATGAATACTTTGCAAGGAACATACATTGATAGGTTGGCTGCCTTTTCTTCTACCAGCTTCGCTGACGTAGTTATAGTCGGTGAAAGAATTGAAAGTCTATTAAAAATGGGCAAAATTTCTGATAATGGTGCAAGTTCGTCCAGTAATCCCAGGAAGCCTTTTGTGGGACCTCGAAGGACCGGTGAGACCAATGCCATTCATGCCACCAGGGGCAGACCCCAGTATGTCCACAGATCAGTAGCAGCTGTCACTATTCCAGCTCCGATTCTTCAGCAACCAACATATCAACAACCACAACAACCACATTATCAACAGCAAGTTCAGTATCCGCCACAAAGAACCTACAACAACAACAATAGCAATCAACAACAAAGACCCTTCCAGCAAAGACCATCACAGGAAAATAGGGTGATTGACCCTATTCTTATGCCTTATGCTGCCTTATTGCCACAACTCCTGAAACTTAACTTGATTGAGTTAAGGACACTGGCACCTCCCAATCCCTCCAATCTCCCGAAGAATTATGATATCAACGCCAGGTGTGCTTTCCATTCCGATGCACCAGGCCACAATACAGAAAAATGCAGGGCATTGCAAATGAAAGTTCAAGATCTGGTGGATTCCAAAGCCCTCAACTTCGCACCCCCTCCAAATGTCAACAGAAATCCTATGCCTAATCATGGTGGGCCGAGGATTAATGCCATTGAGGAAGACAAACCGTCTACTCTGATCACTAGTGTTGCACAAATTCGAACACCTCTGGTCAAAATTAAAGCTCAGCTTCTAGAGTGCTAGGTGTTCCCCGGGTGTGAGCTCGGTTGTGGGTATTGCAACATTGCAATCAACGGGTGTGATAACTTGAGAAGCGGTATAGATGGTCTTATCAAGGATGGTATCCTTCAAATCTCAACAACGGCGCCTACAAATCCAGCAATTCCTTTGACAACAATTCCTGATTCTTCTACAACATCAGCAACAATCATTCCTACCGATTCATCAATATCATCAGCTATGGCTTCGTCCATCACTTCAACAAATCAAATGTCAACAACCATTTCTTCTACACCATCAGCATCCTTTTTATCAGTAGAATCTTCTACAACGCCAACAGAAATTAGTGAAGATGTCTCAACAGTCACCATCTACTATGATCCATCAGATGTTCTTCCAAACAACAATTTCCAACAGCAAGCAGTGGCACTTCCTGCCAGGTCACCAGTCACAATTTACTACGATCCGCACACCATTACAGTGCCTTCCTCTGCAGCAGTCAGTCCAGTTACTATTACGGTGCCTGGACCAGTTCCATATGAAAGCAATAATGCCATACCTTGGCATTATGGCTCTGATCTCTACTGCAACGGAGAGATAATCACCTTGGATTCTTCAACCTCTTCTCCACAAATTGATAATGTTGGGGGAGGTGGAGGCTTCACTAGAAGCGGACGCCTTTTTGCCTCACAAGGGCAAAGACCTAATGCCGAAACAGAAGCTGCTGCCAAAGCAAAAGGGAAGAGTGTGGTACTTGAAGAGCCAATTGTCAGAGAAACTCAGAAGACATCTTTTGAGCAAGATGTAGACGAGTTTATGAGAATCATCAAAAGAAGTGATTACAAGGTGGTGGATCAGCTTCACCAAACTCCCTCAAAAATCTCCATATTATCCCTGTTGATGTGTTCTGAAGCTCACAGGAATGCATTATTGAAAGTCTTGCACGCATCATACGTGCCAGAGGAGATCACTGTTAATCAGCTAGAAACTGTGGTGGCAAATGTCAACACCAGTCATGGACTGGGCTTCACCAATGCTGACTTAACAACTGAGGGACGTAACCACAACAAGGCTTTACATATCACCTTGGAATGCAAAGGTGCTGTTCTGTCTCATGTACTGGTGGACACTGGGTCGTCACTCAATGTTCTACCAAAGAAAGCCTTAGTGAAGCTGGAGTATGATGGCTTGGCATTGCGTCCAAGTAATTTGGTGGTGAGAGCATTTGATGGCTCTAAGAGATCAGTGCTTGAAGAGATTGATCTGCCTGTGATGATTGGCCCGCAGACTTTTAAGATTACCTTCTATGTGATGGACATTCAGCCGGCCTACAGCTGTTTGTTGGGTAGACCCTGGATCCACGCCGCTGGCGCTGTTATTTCTACCCTTCACCAGAAGCTGAAATTCGAGTGGGAAGGCCAGATTATCACCATCTGTGGGGAAGAAGACATCTTTGTTAACCATCTGGCTACGTATAAGTACATAGAAATGGATGGAGAGATCCATGAAACTATGAGTCAGAGGTTTGAGGCCCTGAACATTAATGAAGCATCTGCTGTACTGGGAACCTCCATAACGTCTTATCAGCAAGCCCAGAAGGTTGTTGAAGAGGGTACTGCCCAAGGCTGGGGCAAGCTGCTACCCGTGGAAAAGAAAGAAGACAGATTTGGGTTGGGTTACAAACCAACTCAACAATATCAATCAGAGGCTGCCAAGGAGCCCAATTTTGTCAGCGGGGGAATGCTCACCCTGGATGCTGTAAACAACTTGGAAGACGAGGAGGAAAGCGACCGCAACCTGGAGAGCTGGATACGTCCAAGGATCCCGGGGAGCCAAGTCCTTAACTGGTCTTCCCAGGAAATTATAAGGGTTACTCCTGCAGAGTAATAATTATTTCCTGTATTTTAGAGCATGCATTAAGTCTTGCATCTTGCCCAAGATGACAAGTCTCATTTTGTAATCGGGCCATCTTGTAATTTTGTGCAAATGGATTAATCAATGAATATCGGACATCTTTTGCAAATGAGTCTTTTCCTTTTCCGCTCACTGTTTTTCATTTTTCTTTTTGTACAAAAATAAGAATGGCAATGTTTTCCAAAATGATTACTTCATTTCACTTTTTCTAAACAAGATTAAAATTGATCACTAAAATGAACAATCTAAACCCTTGCAGAGAGTGCCTTTCAGATTGCACCGACAACAACACTTTTATGGCTTCGTATGACTTTGACAATCCAATCAATCAATCTGATGAAGGGGTTGAAGAAGATTATGAGCTTCCTGAAGAGCTAGCCAGGTTGTTAAGGCAAGAGGAGAAGGTTATCACTCCTCACCAAGAGGAGATCGAAACGGTTAATCTTGGTACGGAAGAGGACGTGAAAGAAGTTAAGATCGGGGCCTTCCTACAAGACTCAGTAAAAGGGCAACTGATTGATATTCTTCGGGAGTATGTGGATGTCTTTGCTTGGTCTTATCAGGATATGCAAGGGTTGGACACCGATATCGTCATGCACAAGCTGCCTTTAAAAGAAGACTGCCCGCCAGTAAAATAGAAGTTGCGTCGTACTCGCCCGGATATGGCAATGAAGATCAAAGAAGAGGTACAAAAGCAGTGGGACGCCGGTTTCCTTGCTGTGACTAGCTATCCGCCGTGGGTTGCTAATATTGTACCTGTGTCTAAGAAAGATGGCAAGGTGAGGATGTGTGTGGATTACCGAGATCTGAACAGAGCCAGCCCGAAAGACGATTTCCCTTTACCTCACATTGATGTATTGGTAGATAATACGGCTCAGTTCTCGGTATTCTCCTTCATGGATGGATTTTCAGGATACAATCAGATCAAAATGTCACCTGAAGACATGGAGAAGACAACTTTCATCACACCCTGTGGCACATTCTGTTATAAGGTGATGCCATTCGGACTGAAGAATGCTGGTGCAACTTATCAACGGGCTATGGTGACATTATTCCATGACATGATTCACAAAGAAATTGAATGTTATGTGGATGACATGATTGCCAAGTCCCTCACAGAAGAAGACCACCTGGTAAATCTGTTGAAGTTATTCAAGCGTCTGAGGAAGTACCAATTGAAGTTAAACCCCAACAAATGCACATTCGGGGTGCGATCCGGTAAGCTGCTGGGATTTATTGTAAGTGAGAAAGGGATTGAAGTTGACCCTGATAAAGTTAAAGCCATTCAAGAAATGCCTACACCGAAGTCAGAAAAAGAAGTTCGAGGGTTCCTAGGTAGATTGAACTACATTTTACGGTTCATATCTCACCTTACTGCAACCTGTGAGCCTTTGTTCAAGCTGTTAAGAAAAGAGAAAACGGTCAGGTGGAATGAAGACTGCCAGAGGGCTTTTGACAAGATCAAGGAATATTTACAAGAGCCTCCGATCCTCATGCCTCCAGTTGAAGGAAAACCTCTGATAATGTACTTGACAGTATTAGAAGAGTCGATGGGGTGTGTGTTGGGCCAGTATGACGAGTCTGGTCGAAAAGAGTATGCAATATACTACCTAAGCAAAAAGTTTTCCGACTGTGAACAACGTTATTCACTGCTCGAGAAAACTTGATGTGCTTTAGCGTGGGCTGCTCGCCGACTAAGGCAGTATATGTTGACCCACACTACTTTGTTGATATCAAAGATGGACCCAGTTAAGTACATTTTTGAGAAGCCAGCACTTACCGGACGGGTTGCAAGATGGCAAATGATCCTCACAGAATATGACATTCAGTACACATCTCAAAAAGCCATCAAAGGCAGTGTATTGTCTGATTATCTCGCTGAGCAACCCATTGATGATTACCAGCCTATGAGATTTGACTTCCCTGATGAGGACATCATGTTCATAAAAGCAAAAGACCATGAAGAGCCTATTCACACTGAAGGGCCCGACCCAGAAGAAGAATGGACTATGATGTTTGATGGGGCTGTTAATATGAATGGTCGTGGTGTTGGTGCAGTACTCATTACACCTAAGGGAATTCACATGCCTTTCTCGGCAAAGCTCACCTTCAACTTCACTAACAACGAAGCTGAATACGAAGCTTGTATTATGGGTCTTGAGGAAGCCATTGACCTCAGGATCAAGACTTTGACTGTGTTCGGAGATTCAGCTCTGGTAGTCAATCAAACCAACGGCAAATGGTACACCCACCAAGATCATCTGATACCTTACCGGGAATATACAAGAAGGTTATTGACTTTCTTCACAACAGTCAAGCTTGAGTATATCCCTCGAGACGAAAATCAATTTGTAGATGCTCTGGCTACCATTTCATCCATGATCAAAGTTCAAGATGCCAACTTTGTACCTCGGATCTCAGTATCCAGACTTGACAGACCAGCATATGTGTTCTCAGCAGATGTTGTAAAAGATGATAAGCCTTGGTTCCAGGACATTAAGTGCTTCTTGGAGGATCGAACATACCCACCTGGGGCATCTTCCAATGATAAGAAGACATTAAGAAGGCTAGCTGGTAGTTTCTTCCTGAATGCTGATGGTTCCCTGTACAAGAGAAACTTTGATATGGTACTCCTCAGATGTGTTGATAGGGCAGAAGCAGACTTGTTGATGCACGAGGTGCACGAAGGATCCTTTGGTACCCATGCAGGAGGGCATGCAATGGCTAAGAAGTTGTTAAGATCAGGCTATTACTGGATCACAACGGATGCAGACTGTTGTTCCTATGCCAGAAAATGCCATAAGTGCCAGATCTATGCGGATAAAGTGCATGTGCCTCCGAATCCTCTGAATGTGATGTCTTCACCCTGGCCCTTTGCCATGGGGGGCATTGACATGATTGGCAAGATTGAACCGACTGCTTCAAATGGCCACAGATTCATCCTGGTTGCCATTGACTATTTTATCAAGTGGGTTGAAGCAGCTTCCTATGCAAATGTTACAAGACAAGTGGTAGCTCGATTTCTGAAAAGAGACATCATCTGTCGGTATGGAGTACCCGAGCGAATCATTACTAATAATGGTTCCAACTTGAACAACAAAATGATGGCAGAACTGTGCCGGGACTTCAAGATCCAACACCACAATTCTTCTCCTTACAGGCCAAAGATGAATGGCGCTGTTGAGGCAGCTAACAAGAAAATCAAGAAGATTGTACAAAAGATGGTGGTTACCTATACAGATTGGCATGAAATGCTACCATTTTCTTTGCATGGGTACCGTACGCCGATCAGGACATCCACTGGGGCAACACCGTATCAGCTTGTGTATGGTATGGAGGCAGTCCTACCGGTTGAAGTTGAATTACCCTCCCTGCGGGTACTGATGGATGTTAAGCTGAATGAAGCAGAGTGGGTCCAATCCCGATACGAACAACTGAGTCTGATTGAAGAAAAGAGATTGGCTGCAATCTGTCATGGGCAGCTGTATCAGAAAAGAATAAAGAAAGCCTTCGATCAGAAAGTCAGGCTCCGAGAGTACCAAGTAGGAGATCTTGTGCTGAAAAGACTCCTCCCTCCTCATACAGACCACATGGGCAAGTGGACTCCGAACTATGAAGGGCCATTCGTAGTAAAGAAAGTTTTCTCTGGTGGAGCACTGATGCTCTGCACTATGGATAGTGAAGACTTCCTGTCCCCTGTGAATTCAGATGCAGTTAAAAAATACTTCGCATAAAATGACCCGCTGGACATAAAAACAGAATGCAAGTCCAGGCAAAAATAGGGCATCCCGGCGAGTCAAAAACAGAATAAAAGACTCGGGCAAAAATAAGGGAAAATAAATAAAAAAATGTACACCCGTTGAGTTGAAAAGCCGCATTGGACAACTCAGGCAAAAATGGGTATCCCGGTGGATTGAAAACCCGAAAGGGCGATCCACGCAAAATAAGGGAATAAGCGAACAACTGCATTCTGAATTCATCTGTATCACTTACAACATGGTAAGCTTCGAAAGGTTCGAGCGTCGGTCAGAATCAGCCCTCTTCAGAAAGCAAGACGAGAAGAACGTCAAACGTCATACGAGTCATAGCAAAAGGGAAGCTCCTTGAAGCGTCATCAACATTGCCAGCATCTTTTTGCTTCTCAATTTGTAACGATTTCCTCATTTCAGGGGATCTGTTTCTTTGGTTGTATCTTGCCAATTCAGGGCACACAAATTAATTAAATCAGATTTTCAGTCACACACTGTCTCGTACTCTTTTATTTGCAAAAATGTCCGATGTCATTAATTTGTTGATCGCATAAATACAGATGTTTCCTTTCTAAAATACGTGCTTGCAGGAAATATATTTACTCCTGGGAGTGTCTAAACTCCTATGATGGAATCCAGTAAGGGATACCTCGGGGTACTTGTGCGTTTCTTTGTCTTTACAAGATTACAGGTTTTCAAAGCGCAACATGGGGCATGAAAGCTCCTCCCCAGTAGACTTCCAAGTCGTTGCTTCCCCAGCACACCTCCCAAACAGCACCAGAGATGCTTTCTCACCATCAGAGTTGTCGGGCACCACTTCTCCAACATTCCCTTCAAAGAGCAGCACCAGAAGGTGTTCATATCCCCAACTGAGTTGTCAAGTATCATCCTCAGCAGGATCCCTACAGAAATCTCTAGGAAAACCTTCCAGTGATCTTTCTTCTTCCCCAGCCAAGTGCTAGACAGGGAACCATCACCCCACAGAGTTTCAGCTTCTATCCTGAAGAGCAATGCCTGAATATCTCACAACAGAGTGCCGAAAGCTTCTGCAAACCCCACCTGGGTCTCTCATTACCAAGATAGATTTATCAATGACCTACTTCCCCATACAGAGTCATGAATGTCAGATCTACCAATGATCTCATCCCCAGCTGGGATATCCGCTTCAAGCAGATCAACCAGAGATCTTCACAGCAACGGGATCCGAATCCCGGATCGGTATCTTTGCATAATCATAGCATTCGCATCATATTTTCCCCACAAAGCGTAGAATTCCGTCTAATACAGAGCATTACGGCAAAAATCAAACATACTGCATGATCATAAGCCATGTTCTGAATCAAACACTTGTAAATGCTGACAATCCATCAACAATATACAAAAATACCTCTCAAATTCATCACCAGAGAGCCAAAGCATTTTCCTTAAAGATACATATACATGCTCCCTTCGGCACTCGTCCGTGTCATCATTCCCCAGTAAATTGCCCGAAGCAAACAAATGCATATACAGTACAGATACTTCCTGACACCCATCTGTGTCATATCCCCAATAGAAAGCCAAAGCGTCCCCTTTGCACTCACAAATACATACATATACAATTCCTTGACACTCGTCCGTGTCACCTTCCCCAGCATAGTTACCCAAACACTTTGGAAACCATACACTTGTTTATAATACACTTTTTTCGACACTCGTCCGTGTCGCACTCTCCCTAGCAAGTTAAACATTCGTCCGTGTTTCACTCATACTTGTTACTCATCATCTTTTACTCATACAGATACTCGTTCGTATCTTGTATGCCGCTTATATCCCCTCAGATCCGACACTCGTCCGTGTTCTTTGTTAACCATTTGGTACTCGTACGTATCATCATCTCTGAACATGCGTCAAGCGTTTGTTTCTACCTGATACCCGTCCGTGTCATAGTCTTAAGGATGCTCGTCCGCATCTTTAATCTATACACAGTGCCAAACACTTATACCTTTCATTTCTTGGATGTAAACGCTCGTCCGTGTTTACTATTCCCCAGCGAAGTCCCCGGCAAAACTTCTTTTCTATCCGGCATTCGTCCTATGTCACGGTATTTTCGGCAGCCGTACCCTGCCAGGTGATCGTCCTTCACCTTTTTGATGATAGTACTTCATCACCCCCCAGTGGAGTCTCTATTCATTAGAACCCCTTCCTATCCGATATTCGTCCTATGTCGTGATATTTTCAGCAGCCATCCCCTGCTAGGTGATCGTCCTTCACCTCTTGATGATCGTCCTTCATCATTTTATCCGATGGTTGTCCCCATCGTTGATCTTGATATCTGACATTCGTCCTGTGTCATGATAAACCCTGAGAGCAGCCGTACCCTGCTAGGTGATCATCCTTCGCCTCTTGATGATCGTCCTTCATCATGCTTATCCGATGGCCGTCCCCATCGTCGACCTTTTTTATCCAACATTCGTCCTATGTCGTGATACTTTCGGCAGCCGTACCCTGCCAGGTGATCGTCCTTCACCTTAGATGACCGTCCCTCATCTTATCCCCAACAGAGCAGCCGTCCCCTGCTAGGTGATCGTCCTTCACCTTTGATGACCGTACCTCATCATTTATTTCATTTACCTATAATCCCCAGAGAGTATTATAGCTTTACCTGATGGCCGTCCCCATCACAATCTCTCATATCCCCAGCTTGTCGGTCGTCCCCGTCATTGCTTTATTTCCTGCATTTTTCCCAGCATGTTGGTCATCCCCGTCATTACTTCATCCCCAGCAGTCGTCCTCTGCTCGACGGTCGTCCTCCGTCGCCCGCACTTTATAATCATACTTTATTTTCTTTTACAATCTATATCCCTTTTCTTCTTCATTTTGTGAGTGCAAATCTTGGACTGTCTTTGGTATTCAACCACAAGTTATCTTGTTTGAATGTTAAGCCGTTGCTTACATCCTACACAGTTAACTCATGCTTGAATAGGGGCAGCTGTAAACACCCCAAATTTTCCCTCACCCATTCCACCATGGCTTGTGATCTTTTCATATGCATAAATTCAATCATAGCATCTCATACCACATTTTTGATTCACTGCATTGCTTCTAAGTCATCTGCAGCTAAAGTTTGTGATCTGAGCCATCCCTGAGCCATTTAAGCCACTTCAAAGGTCTTCAATCACTTCAAAGGGGTCCATGTATGTTCAAGCATCATATTAGATCCTCACAAAGTCAAGAAAGTCAAAGAATCACAAGAACTGAGAAAGGCATGGAAGCAGAGCCAGGTTTAACTGCACAGATGACCTATAATTAGGGTTTTGGTTTCAGAAGCCATAACTCCAAATTTTTTGGTCATTTTTGTTCCTATTTGTCTCTATATGTTATAAGGATCATGCATATCAATTTTCATGAAGAAATTCCATGGGGAAGGCATCTAATCAAGAGTTGACTTCTTGAGCAAGTCAGTGCAAAATCAGGGCATCTGAGGCCCCCAATGACCCAACCAAAGGGTGTTCTCCATCATTTTGAATGTGTATGATCTTTATTTGATCATAGAAGGTGTTATAAAATCACAAAATTGAAGAATTTCAAGCCATTTGCAAAGTTGCCTTTTTGGGAAAGTGACTTATAATGTAAACTTGCTATTTTGGGAATGTTTTTCAACCTTCTCTTTTTGATTCAAAAATGCTTCAAATGAGAAAACTTTGGTCATAAAAGTTGTAGATTGGATCATTCCCTTTTCAAAAAGTACAATAACTTTTTCTAATTCATTTTGGATCAAAAGTTATGGCTTTGCAAAGTTGGGAAAAATCATGAAATTTCCACTTTTGGCACCAAAGAGGGATTTTTGCAAATTCCAATTCCAAGCATTTTCAAGACCTCTAGGTGACTTCTTTGCATCATTATAACATGTTACAACTTAGAAAAGTCAAGTTTGTGCCAAGATTTTTTCATTTCCATGCCTTGGATCACAAGTTGCATAAGGCATTTTTCATAAAGGCTACAAAATTGAAACTTTGCAAAAGGGACCTCTCATGTTTGAATTGAACTCCAATTTGTATCAAAGCATCATAACAATATTACAAGACTCATTTTGTCACATTTTGCCCAAAATATCACAAGTTTCCTTGCCTTGGTTCATGAGAAAATCCAAAGAGGGAAATGTGCAAGAACCTTGGAAACCCTTGATCAAGGCTAGCCAGCTCACAAAGTCAGATCCAAAGGCCTTCCTTGACTCAAGCTGAGGCAGGACAAGCCCTAAGATCTCCTCTGACCCGAGCCATACTCATGGTACACAAGATCTTGACTTTTTGCATTTTTGCCCATGCCAATCCCACAGTGCCACCACCAACTCTCTGCCCAATCAGAGTCAAATATGTGGACATCAAGCAACCCTAAACACACCATACACAAGCCAGAAGCTCCCACATTGCAGCATACACAAAAACTATCAAGAAACTTTCCCTCTTCGAATCTCTCAACACAGCCTTCAAACATCCAAAATTTCTTCACCCACAAACCACAAATCACTCATAGAACCAGAACCACCCCCTGAAACAGCTTGAAACATCACACACAAAGTTCACCATTTCTACTACACCAGAGCTGAATCTCTCAAACCAGCCACTCCCTAAGTTTTCTAAGCTTCATTCCATCATCAGGAGGTACAAAGAAGCAGTCTTGCACAAAGGGAAAGTCCAGAAAGCTCAAAAACAGAGAAGCTCCATCTCAGGTAACATGAAGAACATTTTTCCCAGAAACTAGTTTTTGAGTTCTTTTATGATACTATGTGTTCTCCTGATCATGAATATGTGTTTATTTTTGGAAATGGTGAAGAAACCAGCATGTATGACATCTCTGAACATTTGCCTGTGTTTTATACTTTGCTTCTATTCAGGCTTGTGAGTGAAAATAAATGAATTTGAGGTGAGGGTTTAGGTTTAGATTGATGAGAGGATCATTTTGGTGGAAGAAATTTGATGTTTGGTAACCTATAGAGAGAACTAGGGTTTGTGCTCGCCGGAGAAGATGACCGGAACCAATGTTTCGGTCATCTAAATGTCATTAGCCCTAATTAGGGTATAAGCCAGTTTTGAATTGAGGCCCTTGGATCTGCCTTCCCGCGCGCGCATGAATGGACTGGATCTTCGCATTAGCCATTAATCAGTATTTAATTAATTAAATCCAAGATTAATTAAATATTAAATAAGTTTAGCCAGGTTTGAACTTGGGCCGTAGGATTGCGCGCCAAGTCAACCCTCACAAGCCCAGAACCAATCTGATCCATTCATTTAGCTTACTTTTCATTTTATTTAATTTTATTTCTTTTTCTTGTCATTTAATTTGCACGAATTATTTAAAATAGTAAAACACATTTAAAAATTCTGAAAATTTTTGTCAAAGATTTCATTAATTTTCAGAACCCAAAAATATTTTTATTTTTATTTTTTGCATTAAAAATTATTTTTAAATCATTTAAATGTTTATTTTTAATTAGTTAATGAAAATTAATTAACTAAAAATGCATTTAGGTATTTAAAAATCACAAAAAAATTCACATTTCATTTAAAAACATTTAGAAACATTATCCAACTCTCAAAGCAAATTTCTTTTTAGTTCTTGATGCATTTTGATAATTTTCCATGGAATTAAATTCATTTTAAGACAATATTTTTGTGCAAACTTTGAAAAATCCATTCTACCTAACCTTTGAGAGTTGGATGATGGTTCTTCTTGCATTGCATCCTTCTTAGCATGCAGTTTATAGGATAAATTTGGTTTGAATTGATCTTCCATTTTCAATTTGTTTTTCATTTTTTCATGATAAGGTACCTTGAAACCCTAATTGACTTAGAAAATTCATAACCTTCATTAGGTTAAGAGTTAGGTCCCCTCCTTTGGACAGTGAACTTGTGTAGGGTTAGGGTTACCTTGATCCCATTTTCAATTTTTTATCATGCCATTTGCTTCTGATTTTGAATTTTGCTTTGTGTGTTGTTCATAAACCCTAGTTTGTGCCTTCCTTTGCATCCATCTTTCATTTTCTTGCATCTAATGACTTGCCATGGAATTTTGTGCATCCACATGATTCATAAGAAATATTAGGACATCTTAGAATCATGTTTGATCATTGAATCTTTCATTTGCTATGTTATATGTCCATTGCATTTCATAAACTTTCATGAACTTCCATGGTTCAAGGCATGCTTCATTTGCATTCTTATGTTTGTTTGATCACTCTCATCTCTTGCCATGAGTTTACATCATCCCTTAGCATCCTTAACATCATGTTTTTGCTTCTGGTTTTGGCTTGCACCATGGCATTTCATCTCATTTGCATTGCACTTCATTTCTTTTGCTAACTTTTCAGGTGGTAAGATGTTTTGAGAAGTGAATTTGCCTTCACTTCTCACAATCTCCTTTCATCTCTCTTATGCATCATTGTTGCATTTTATCTTGTGATTTAGAGTGAGCTTGCTCATTCATGTTCATCTTACTTTCTTTCTTCAAGAAACTTGTCTTCTTAAGTGAAGCAAGTTGTTTTGCTTCTCTTTGCTTCTTTCTCCACTCATCTGTTTCTTTCCTGGTGGCTTCTCTGAAGATCTTCTTGCAAGCCTCATTAACCCTAGGAACAACCAAGCATGATAACAATTAGGGTTTGATTACTCCCCCATTTAGATTTTACCTTTTTTGTCATCTTTGAGTCTTCTCTCCTCATCTCATAATCAAGGACTAAACCCTAAAGGTTTTAAGGCTTTGTGATTAAGCTTATGTCTGCATCCTTCTATTAGGATGGAGTGTATAACTTTAATCCGAAGTGTTAAACCCTTAATGTGTTTAAATCCTTTAATCAATCCATCTAATAATCATCAAGACATCAAACTTGTAACTTGGGCCTTGCATTAGAGTTCTAATTCTTCCTTAATTGGTTAAGAAGGACTAACCCTAGTGTTAATGGACAAGTCCCCCTCAAGTTGTCTTACAAACCATAAAACTCACTTCTTCATCTTATCATTAACTAAAATCCACTTAATAAAGGCTTTGTTTTGTCATGAGGTTAATCCCTAATCATGGATTAAGTTGAGGAGTCTTCCTCAGCTTAAATGTTCTCATCTATTATCCTTCTATTAGGATGATGTAATGAGTCCATTAAATCCTTGATTATGGCTTAATCTCATTACTCAACACTAAACAAAAACAACAAAAACATCTAAATAATCACAAGTAGGTTAATGATCTTGATCCTACATCATGGTGATTAAGTGTGAGGTGTTTACTTCATACTTAAGGTATTCTCATTACCCCTAATCAGAGGGAAGATGTGATGAGTTTACTAACCCTTGGTTTAGGCTTAAGCTCATTAACTTACGACAAACACCAAAAAGCAATAAAAGATTGAAAACACAAAAACAAACAATAATCGTCTCCTCCGGGATTCTTTTCTCATCTCATTCACTCACAACCGAGAACTTGCTTCTTCCATCTAATGCAAGATAGTTTGCACCTGAGCCAGACAGGTCATACACTTGAGCATAGACAAGTAAGCAGCTCACAAGTCAATTTATCTTTCAGTCTCTTTGAGTCGAACTACGGTGTTCTGACTTCCTCATTGCACGAGAGGATACGTAGGCATAACTTAACCGTTATCGAACAAAAGTCTCTATACGTTTCCCCCTCCTCCAGCATTATTCTTTAAGCCTCATAATCTTGAGCTCCTTATTCTTGTTCTTACACTGACACCTCTCTTATACACTTCATATTTCTTTTACACCGACACTTGCATTCTTTTCCAGCTTTGATACACAAATTGCACTGACACTACCCCTTTGAAACACAAATATTTTTAAGCGTGGATCCCGTCGAGTACGGCGGACAATCTGGGTGCTAATACCTTCCCAGGTTGTAACCAACCCCCTTTCTCAGTTTCTCTGGTTCGCAACCGTCTTATCCATATCTTTCTAGGTCTATGCAGCATTACCTTTCCTCCGGGATAAAAATGCCTAGCTGGCGACTCTTGTCTTCTGAGTTCACCCTTGTGTGTTCTCTCTCCTTTCGCCTACCGTTCGCGTCTGTACCCCTTCTGACCAAGTGTCATTTGGTGGGAGCGACACAATTACACAAGTGAAACCGTTTAGGTATCATCCGTCCTATGAATCTGAACTTTTGCTTTAACCGCCAAATCATAAGAAATTTAGGACAACCACCTTACGATTACCTAATCAGAAATGAAGTAGTAACCCTGTTCACATTACCAAACCATGCTAGAGTTAGTGTTCACAATAAAAATAATTGGCTTTATGAGCTTACCCCTCCTGACTTTCCATCCACTCCCGAAACACCACAATCTTACAAAATAAGGGATGACATAATGACTGATGTAGAAAGTTACCCTGAGACACCTCCTGGTTACCATGACATTGACTACACTGATGAAGTGATTGAAACCCCTGAAGTAAATCAAGTAGGATATGCTGACAACTTAAAGAAAATTATGAATACACTTGAAGTTTACCAAGCCGATATTAATGTTGTTAAAGATGAGGTTAAAAGCATGCGATTGGACGTTATAGGTTTAACTGACATAACATGTGAACAATTCTACCATTTAAACTCCACACTTGAAGATTTGAAGAAGCAACTTTGAAAATGCTGTAGTGATTTAATTTATTTTACTTTTCGCTTTTGTTTCTAGTTAGTTTTAACATTTTGCAAACATTTTCGTAGCTTATTTTTATCAATGTAATTTTCCTTCCATTATATCAAAAGCAAAGTACTTCTAGTTTTTCCACTTTCTAATTTAATCAATTTCTATGCTTTTCATTACTTACTGTTATATTTAAATTACTTGATATTTTATGAATTCCTGTGTGATGAAATTGCTGCTAATTTATGTTGATCCAATATTATATATATTGTTTATGTTGGAATTAAATGAGAACTGATAAAAAAATTGCATTGAAGTGAAGTGAGATAATGCATTCTGTGAAAAATTTCAAGTTTTAAAGCCATCACGGTCGTCACTCGTCACTCACGATCGTGACGAGCTATTTAGCGCGTCACGACCGTAAGACCTCCCTCACGACCATGACCACCCTGTTATACGAATTCTGAGAAACAAAACCGTTCACCTTCGCAGAACCCACTCTCCATTTTCACAAAATAGAAACCTCCCATTATCTCCTCATTCTCCCGTAACCTCCCATTACCCTCAATCAATTTCATTAACCCTCTCCATTTATTCCAAACCTCTCACATTCACTCATTTCATTATAATCCGAACAAAATTCTTCACATTTTTCATTTTCTCACAAAAACTCAAAAACTCTCATCTCTCATTTTCCGTACTTGCATGCAATGGAGAACATCCAATTTAGAGATGGTGACCAAGGAGAAGCACAAAGACAAAAGTTTATCAGGTTTCAAAACCGTGGCGTCCAACCCACTCGGTATGTCGACCTTGACTGCTTGAGAGAGTTAGGACTGCTAGACGGCGTGAAGCTCCTGCTTGAGCATGTTGGTTTGTGGCACTTGTGCAGTCAACCATAACCGACATTTGAAATCCTCACCTTGGAATTTCTGAGTTCGTTTCAGTATTTTACACCTCCCGGTTCAACAAGTCAACTCACCGGCATTGCAAAGTTCAGAATGCTCGGACGAGAGTTCGAAATCACACAAACAAGGATCGCCGAACTGTTAGGTTTCGATCACGGTGATGATGCTCACCTCCACGTGCCTGAAAACTTCAACGAAACTGCTTTCACTTTGTGGCACGACATCACTAACACCCGTGCTACTGCCTTCCAGAGTCTGAATGCTACCCACATCCATAACCCGACGATTCAGTATTTCCATCGCATCATCTGCAATACTATTTTCGCAAGAGAGAGCAATCAAAAGCTGAACTCCAAAGAGCTCTTGTTCTTGCATTGTGCCTTAAATGAGGAACGCATCAATGTTTCCCCGTTTCTTCTATCCCATATCCAGTCTGTAGCGCATCGAGGTGCAACCCCCTTCTACATTGGCGGGATTGTCACCACCCTTGCCATTCAGCTGGAGCTTGGTGACCAGATTACCCATTTGCCTCATAGAGCCGCAGAGTTTCTTACAAAGAACTATTGCAGATCCGCCCATTTGATATCTCAGAGAGAGGATGGCAGGTTCAACCGTGTTATCCAAGGCACCGTTTATCATCACATCACCTTGCCTTGCCGTGACCGCATCGATCCGTCCAACCGAGCCAATTGGCTATTTGCTTTACCGGATGCTGCAGGCCACGTCCCGATTATTGATGAGCAGACAGATTCACCTGTGGACGAGATGCAGGATACCATGGATGCTGCTGAGTCAGTACAGGACATCCCTGAGTCCTCCACCAGGCAGCCACCTGTACCCGACATCACAATTGAAGACGTCCTCCATGCCATCCATCAGCAGAATCAGATGAATGCCGCACTCGAGCGAAGGCAAAAAGAGAAATATGATGCCCTACTTTCAGCTGTTGCCAGTAACCAGAGGACGACAGATGAGAAGCTATGAGAGATTTTTAGCGAGCTAGAGGCTTTGCGTATAGATATCACTGCTCTCACCACCACCGGTTCTGATCCAGAAGCGACTCCGACCAGACGCTCCCGCACCAAAAGCCGAGGCCGTGGTCGTCAGCAGCCTTAGTTTATGTTTATGTTTTTGTTTTTCCATTTCTGCTTTTGTATTGCATTTTCTCCGCTATTATATCACAACATTGAGGACAATTTCTGATATAGTGTGGGAGAGATACCTTTCCCTTTCCGCATTTTCCATTTCATTGTATTTCCCTTTCCTTATTTAAATTAAACAAAGTAATATTTGTGCTATTTCTTTAGTTTCGAATTTTCCCCGTTTATTTAGCCATACCGAAAATTTTTGTTTTATCTTCGCATTACCCGACTTACCTATGAAATCGTAGTTAGGAAGCTAAGAAAGATCCAACAAGATCAATACAGTCTTGACACCTTAGACTTCCTGCTTAAGCATTCCGTTCCGATAATTGTTACGACTACACCTTAAGTTTCAGTTCTAACGTAACCCCTAGTAGTTTATACTAGCAGTCAGCACCGTCTGAACACAAACCAAGTGGGGAGCCGATGAACATAAGTGTTTGATGCCTAATCTATAATGATCCTTCATATCTCGATGCCAATAAAAAGAAATTGCACCAAAGTACACGGTCGCATATAAGAAACGAGAAATATGAGAAGGAGTCCATTGCGGGCTGGTTCAGAGGTACCTGGTTCTAAACTTGGTAGGGCGTGCTACGACTCGATCCCCCACAACCTCCAATTTGGATGATATATAGGGTTGC
Source organism: Lathyrus aphaca (assembly GCA_963966055.1). Classification (NCBI taxonomy): domain Eukaryota; kingdom Viridiplantae; phylum Streptophyta; class Magnoliopsida; order Fabales; family Fabaceae; genus Lathyrus; species Lathyrus aphaca. The sequence continues at coordinate 271,929,578 of OZ014525.1, forward strand.
CACATTCGTGTACCAGACCCCGTGCTTATAAAGGATCAAAGTCACTAACCAGCTACTCCACTATGTGCGTGCTAAGGAAAAGGGCTTAATGTGATTGCGCTAGAATGAAACCAGGTGAAATAAGATCGAAAAAACCATAGGTAGAATTGTAACGCAATTACCGAATGTTTCGTTTAACGGGAAGTCGACGACTTAGCTTGTTGCTTGTGTCATTAGTGTATCGTTAGTGTTTTATTCTAGTACCGGTTTATCTAGCAAAACGATTCCTCATATGGTTTGTTATGCGTATGCATCCGATGAAAATTGTCCGATCATTTTTCAACCGACTATTTGCTTGAGGACAAGTAAAGGTTTAAGTTCGGGGAAGTTTGATAACGAGAAATCGTATCGTTTTATTACTATGTTTCAATGCCGTTTTATCGCACATTTATCGTATTAACACCCGATTCTTCGAGTTTTCTATGTCATTTTGCAGGTATAACATTTCTAGAGCTAAATCATAAGCCAAAGGTCAAAGGAACAAAAACAAGCATGAAAAGAAGAAGAAGAAAGGAATTCTGCAAATGCTGCATAATTTGTAACAACCACGGTCGTTACCACATTGTCACGACCGTGACGCCCAACGTGGGACACTCACAATCGTCACCAAGCTGTCACGACCGTGACGCACTTTAAATGAAGAAAATGACCGTGACACCTTTGTCACGAACTTGACAAAGGAAAATAGGGTTACTTGGAATGAATTGGTCATGAAACGTGCAACGTGAAGTCAAAAGTGTTCCTATTATTCCGCAGACTCAGTAATGCATGTTCGCTGGATTCTCTCTTCAACAACGAAGCCCACGCAATGGATTTCAACTGCCCAAGCCCAATATTGTTTTCTATAAATATCCTTGATACGAATTTAGAAACACAGATTATTATTTTAGATTTTTCGCGGAAGCTCTGCCGTATTTTTGTTGCACCCTATTTTATTATTTTTCCAGCAATTGCTTTTGTTCTAATTTTCCTGTTTCTATATCCCAACCAAACTCAATAACAATTTCCAACATTAGGAAATTGTTATTATTTATTTTCTTTCAAGCCTTCAGAATTTCGTTTAATTTTATTTTCGATTCCGGTTCCGCACTCCGAGCTTACCAGACTGTGGAAGAATGAGTTTTACAATTTTAATCATTTAGGTTTTTATTTATATTAATTTATTTATTTTATTTATGTTAAGAAATTGTTTTTATTTTATAATGCATGTTTTAATTAATATCTGTCTGTTTCTGCATCTATCTGGTACAATAAATACGAGTAGCTAATTAAATTAGGCGGTATGTAATTAAAATAAACTAAATCGGTAAAATCGAATCTAAGCTAAAACAATTAAGAACTTAAATTCTGGCTGTGACTTTTTATTATTAAAAATTAATCTTTTTTGTTACGAGAGTAAGAAAAGTGTAATAGGTTAGGTCGAGACCACGAGAGTGTGAGATTTTAACCGGATAGCTAAAGTTAGGCATTTGATTTAAATACAGCGAGAGCGCTTTAAAATGAATTAGGTTTATTATTTTTTCAAAAATTATCTTTTAAACACTTATGGGCTAGCAAGAGCAGGCATAGGGCTTTAGGAGTAAGATCTGAGATAAGACCACGAGAGTGTGAGTCAAGGGTATTTAAACTGATAATCTCTACAAAATAAATTAAGTGAATCATCCTTATAAGCTTAGGTTAGATTGACCCGCCTAGGTTAACATAATTATATACCGACCGTCTTCTTATTATTTCATTAAAACTAAAATTTAATTTCCGTCTTTAATTCTTAAAAACAAAATCGTGACAAATATCCACCTTAGCTAAACTAGTAAACCCTCTAGCACTAAGTGATCATAAAGTCCCTGTGGGATCGACAATCTTTTATATTACTTCGATAGGCTGTGCGCTTGCAGTTCAGATACCGCTAGACAAATATTGTGTTTCGCGCCCCATCAAGAAGTCCTCAAGGAAGCCCCCAAGGAGAAGCAAGATGAAAAGAGAAGGAAGCAGAAGAATAAGTTACTTACTTCCTAAGAAGATAAGTAACTTAAAGAAAGAAAGGAAGAGGAACACAAGTGAGCAAGCCCACTCAAAGACAATAAAAAATGCAGCAAGGATGCAATATGAAAGAGATGAGAAGAAGTGGGAGGTGAAGGCAAATCCACTTCTCAAACAACTTACCATTAACCTGAAAAGTTAGCACAAGATGCATAAGGAAAGAAGTGAAATTGAATGATGCATATGCTAAGACAAAGACCAATACCAGAAGCATACACATGATGCAAATGATGCTATGACATGATGCAAAGGCATACAAGATGCATATGTGTGATTATGAAAGAGAATGAATGCAAATGAAGCATGTAGGAAGCATGTAAACACATGGATGTTTATGAAATGAAATGGATGCAAAGCATAGCAAATGTATGAATAAATGATCAAGCAATGTTCAAGCAATGTCTTATGATGTCTAAGATGGCATACAAATGCTTAGAATGGCATGGCAAGTTCACATGTTCATGCAATGCAATGTAAGATGCAAGTAAAGATGAAAAATTAGGGTTACATGGAAGGATGAGGTGCAAATGGCAAATACATAAGCAAATGATATGATAAAAAATTGAAAATACACTTAAAGGAACCCTAAACCTATACTAGGTTACCATCCAAAGGGGAGGTCAGAAACTAAACCTAGAAGGAGTTGTGAATTTCCTAAGTTTCTAGGTTTTTTTTGGGTGATCCTAAATGTAAAAGGCCAAACAAATTGAAAATGCAAGATAAATTCATGCCAAAAATATCCTAGATACTACATGATATGTGTAAAACAATACAAAAAGAACCATCTTCAAACCCTTCATGGTTAGGCAGAAAAGATTTTTCAAAGGTTAGGATTTAAAATGTGATTTTATGAACCCTAAATTCAAAGGAATTTTCAAATGATGATCAAAACCAAAAAGAAATTTGTATGAAGGGTTTGAAAATGTTTCTAAATGTGTTAAGATGCAACATGAATTTTTTGGTGATTTTTAGAAACCTAAATGCTATTTTAATTAATTAATCTCCATTAATTAATTAAAATAAACATTTAAATATTTTAAAAATACTTTTTATGTGCAAAAAATAAAATAAAAATCATTTTCTGATTAAATGTGCAAGAAAATGCAATTAAAATGAAATAAAAATCAAATAAAATGAAAGTATGTTGATCCAGTGGTCCAGATTCAAACTGGAGAGAGAGAGGGAATTGACTGCGCGCGCTATCCAACGGCTGACATTCAAACTGGGTTAATTACTTAATTAATTTAATTAATTGAAAATTAGGGTTAAATGAAATGATCCAGGCCACACATTTACGCGCTAATCACCATCCTACGGCCAGAATTCAAACTGGGCAACTAAACCCTAATTACAAATCCTAATGAATTTCAGGTGAACGGAGCAAGCTCCGGTCATCTTCTTCGGCAAGACCAAAATCCTAACTTCTTCCTTAGGCCAAATTAGGAGCACTAACTCTCCAGATCAAATCTCCAAATCATTTTAAACAAGATTCAATCATCAAACAACATTTATATTGCATCAAACATGAGATTCAAATCAAAACATAAAAACTGCAAAAGTTTTAGAAGCACGATACAAGCTCAAATCTCAACCATTTTCAAAAGTAAAAGGTGCAGTGTGATCAGTGAAGCATGAAGAACATTTCTATAACAAAAAATACAAGTTCTGGAAAATTTGTTCTTGATGATACCTGAGCTTGAGCTTTCTCAATCTGAGCTATTTGGGCCTCTTCTTGGTGCCAATCAACTCCAATGGACCTCCTGAGGATGCTTTGATGCTTGGAAAGAATTTATTTGGGCTGTTTTGAAGTTTCAGTTTAGAGGGGGGGTGAAATCGTGTTTTTGATTCTTGAGGTTTCAGGCTTTTTTAATGGTTGGGAAATGATCTGGAGGATGTATGGAGATGATTGGTGAAGTTTGTTTGAAGATTTGATGGTTGGTTTGAGAATTTCGAAGAGATGAAGTTTGAGAGGGATTTTGGCAATCTGAATGTGTGGGATGATTCAAGCTCCAAGATGTTTTCAAATGTGATCCTTAGGGCATGTATGTGAAGCTGTGATAGGTCAGAAGAGTTGTTGTGGGCTATGCTGATTGGTATGGTGTGAAATGCAAAAAGTCAAGTTTGGTTGTACTTGAGGTATGGGTCATGGCAGGCCTAGTTGCAAGGGGTGTCTGGCCTCAGCTGAGTTCAAGGAGGACCATGGAAGCAGATTTTATGAGCTGGCACAAGTGGATAAAAAGATTTGCACCATTTTGCAATTTTGAGGAGTTTTTGCCCTTTTGGAATTTCTTGAAGTTCAAGTCTTGGAAATGCATAATTTTGGGCCAATTATGATTAAAATGAGTTTCACTATGATGGTATGATGTTTAGAGATGCATTAAGGTCACTTAGAAGCTTGGCCAGTGAATTTGCAAAAATCCCTCTTTGGCATGAATGTGAAAATTATGTGATTTTTGCCAACTTTGAAGGATCATAACTTGAGTTCCATAATGAATTATAACATGTTCTTGTACTTTTTGAAAAGGGAAAGACCTAATTTACAACTTTCATGATCAAGAAGTTTTCATTTGAAGCATTTTTGGTTGAGAAAGAGGAGGTTGAAGAACTTTCCCAAAATGGAAAGTTTCCATTACAAGTCATTTCCATTTTTGGCAACTTTTGGTTTAGCTCAAATTTCTTCAATTTTGTAAACATCCGAGCACTTAAATGATCAAATAAAGACCATAGAACTTCAATTTGATGAAAATACCCCTTTGGTTCCATTTTTGGGGCCCTCAGATTCCCTGATTTTGCTCTGACTTGCTCAAGAAGTTACCCAGTGAACAAATGACTTCCTCAATGAATGTTTTCATCAAACTTTGTACACATGATCCTTATAACATCTTAAGAGAATTAGAAACAAGAATGGCCCAAAAATTTGTAGTTAAGGCCTCTGAAACCAAAACCCTAATGTTGGTCATTTGTGTTGTGAAAACCCTAGCTCTGCTCCCATGCCTTGCCAGTTCTTGTGATTTCTTAACTTCTATGAACTTTGAGGGATATGATATGATGATAGAACACACATGGACCCTCTTGGAATTCTTTAAGACCTTTAGAGTGGCTCATATGGAATCATGGATTGCTCAAATCACAAACCCTAGATGCAGATGAACTTGAACTATGCAGTGAAACAAAAATGCAATATGAGATGGTATGCTTATGATAATGCAAACATGAAAGATCAAAAGACATGGTGTGATATGAGTGAGGGAAAATTTTGGGTGTTTACACCGAGGAAGATGTGAAAGAGGTGAAGATTTGAGCCAGTCTGCAAGCTCTAGTGAAAGAACAACTTATCAGTATGCTGCGAGAATATGTCGATGTGTTCGCTTGGTCCTATCAAGATATGTCGGGTTTGGTTACAGATATCGTCATGCACAGGTTGCCATTGAAAGAGGATTGTCCACCGGTCAAACAAAAGTTATGCCGTACTCGCCCGGACATGGCCATGAAAATCAAAGAGGAAGTACAAAAGCAGTGGGACGTCGGTTTTCTCGTTGTAACTAGTTACCCGCCATGGGTTGCTAACATTGTACCCGTACCTAAGAAGGATGGCAAGGTGCATATGTGTGTCGATTACCGGGATCTGAATAGAGCAAGCCCGAAAGATGACTTCCCATTACCTCACATCGATGTATTGGTGGATAACACAACTCAGCTCTCGGTATTTTCCTTCATGGACGGATTTTCTGGATACAATCAGATCAAGATGTCACCTGAAGACATGGAAAAGACAACCTTCATCACACCATGGGGCACATTCTGCTACAAAGTAATTATGTTTGGTTTGAAGAATGTCGGTGCAACATATCAACGGGCTTAGTAACGTTATACCACGATATGATCCATAAAGAAATTGAGTGCTATGTGGATGACATGATTGCCAACTCCCTCACAGAAGAAGACCATTTGGTAAGAAAGGAACAAACAGTCAAGGTTCATATCTCATCTCACTAAAACCTGCGAGCCCTTGTTCAAACTTCTAAGAAAGGAACAAATAGTCAGGTGGAACGATGATTGTCAAAGAGCTTTTGAAAAGATCAAAGAGTATTTGCAAGAACCTCCAACTCTCATGCCTCTAGTCGAAGGAAGACCTCTAATAATGTAGCTGACAGTATTAGATGAATCGATGGGGTGTGTGTTGGGCCAACATGACGAGTCTGGTCGAAAAGAGTATGCAATATACTACCTAAGCAAAACGTTTACCGACTGTGAACAACATTATTCACCGCTCGAGAAAACTTGTTGTGCTTTAGCGTGGGCTGCTCGCCGACTAAGACAGTATATATTGACTCATACTACCTTGTTGATCTTAAAGATGGACCCCGTCAAGTACATATTTGAGAAGCCGACACTTACCAGAAGGGTTGCAAGGTGGAAAATGATTCTAACAGAATATGATATTCAGTACACCTCTCAGAAAGCCATCAAGGGCACTGTATTGTCCGACTATCTGGCTGAGCAACCCATTGATGACTACCAGCCTATGAGATTTGATTTCCCTGATGAAGACATCATGTTCTTAAAGTCAAAAGATTGTGAAGAGCCTATTCACACTGAAGGGTCTGATCCAGAAGAAGCATGGACTATGATGTTTGATGGGGCACTTAATTGTAATGGTCGTGGAGTTGGTGCAGTACTTATTACACCCAAAGGAGTCCATATGCCTTTCTCAGCAAGGCTCACCTTTGCCTTCACTAACAACGAAGAAGAGTACGAAGCTTGTATCATGGGTCTTGAAGAAGCCATTGACCTCAGGATCAAAACCTTGAATGTATTCGGAGATTCAGCTTTGGTGATCAACCAAACTAATAGCAAGTGGTATACTCATCAAGAGCATCTGGTTCCCTACCGTGACTATACGAGGAAATTGTTGACTTTCTTCACAACAGTCAAGCTTGAATACATCCCTCGAGATGAGAATCAGTTTGCAGACGCCTTGGCCACTATTTTATCTATGATCAAAGTACAGACTGCTAACTACGTACCTCGGATTTTAGTATCCAAACTAGACCGACCGGCGTATGTATTCTCTGTGGACACTATCATTGACAACAAACCCTGGTTCCACGACATCAAATGCTTCTTAGAGACTCAAACATACCCACCTGGGGCATCGTCTAATGATATGAAGACATTGAGAAGGCTAGCCGGCAGTTTCTTCCTCAACACTGATGGCTCCTTATACAAGCGAAACTTTGACACGATCTTGCTCAGATATGTTGACAATAAGGAAGCAAACCTACTAATGCACGAAGTACACGAAGGTTCTTTCGGTGTTGTTGCACCCTCATTTTTTCCCTAAGTGTTCTTTGCATTTTCATCTGCATCTTGCATACAAGCAAGATCACACTGGTTGATCAGTTATTCTCGGGTTAGGTTTATGCCACGCAGGGGATCACCGTTGTCTTTAATTACTTTATTTGTTTATGTTTACTAACCATTAATCAAAATCCAAAAATATTTTGTTTCCTTTTGCTAACATTTTTTCAGGAAGAGGAACCATGTGAAAATACCAAAAATAGTAGTCCTGCAGCTCGAGCGAAATTTCACAGAAACAAGTCGAAGTTGATATGCAAATAATTCAAATTTTTATCTGATCAAGGATTTCCCGAGTTAATTAATTCATTCAAAGGATTTCCAAGGTTCATGTGTCCATTTCTTTGACGCATAAAAATAATCAGGCCGAAACAACCAAGCAACAATGTTTGAATAAAAAAATTCAAATTTCAGCTTGGTTAACTGGTTAACCATATGCGTTAACCGGTTAACCAGTGCGAAATTTGAATTTTTTATTCAAATTCAGCACCCTTAGATCATTGATTTAATTGGAATATTCTAGATCCATTGGTTTCTGATTTCGCTACATCACTTTGATCATTTCCTACCATAAACCCTCATTGATCACCACTCTTTTCCATTTCCCACCAAATTTTCAATTACCAAACCTATATTCAAATTACCAAAGCAAGCTCCATTCCACCAAATTTCCATACCTAAGGCCTTTAAATAGGACCACAATTTCATTCATTCAACAAGCTTTAGAGAGCCAAATTCACCTTGCAAAAATTTCTACAAGCTTTTGATAGCCACAAAACCTCTTGCAAATTACTCCCCCAACACCAAAATTCTCAAAAGCTCACTTTCTTTCTTTTGAAGTTATCAAGAATTCACATTGAATTCTTGATTAACTTGAGCTAAATCTTCATCCTTTCCTTCTTTTGATCATCAATTGCAGTAGATCTAGCTTGGCTTGGTTCAGTTTGAAGAAGAGCTTTTGGTAATTCCTCTCCTTCCACAAACCCATACTTACCATCAACCATTCAAGATGTAGATCTTTGGTTCCTTTGATTCTAGATCCTTTGGATCTTTATTTGTTGTTTGATTGCAGGGATTCCACTGTATTTTGGTATTAAAATTCGTGCAAATTCAGATCATGATCATTAAATTGTTTTGAAAGAGTTTTGAAAATGGATCAATGCTGAATTTCTTCATATTTTCTACTGCTGCTTCAGCGTTAACCGATTAACCATATGCGTTAATCGGTTAACGCAAGTCAGAATTGAATTCTTGGCTTGTTTCAAGCCCTTTTTGGTTCCTCTTTCTTCTTCTTCTTCCTCATTTTAATTTTTACCTTGGGAAACATTTTTGGGAGTGATTTCTCCTTAATTTCAATGAACTTTGGGTGTAGATTAGAGTAGTTAATGTTCATTAATTCAAAACTACCTTTAAGTGGATTATTCAATTCATTTAAGGTACTTTGCATTAGTGATACATTTTCATGCTTGAATCCACCAAGATGAGTGATTGAACTTAAGGATGGAAGAATACCATAAGTGAGGCTCGATTTGGTATTCACCTTTAGTTTTGTGCGATCTGAACCTGGAGGAACGATCCTCTTGAGCACAAGCTCGCCTACTTGATACTCCCGAGTACGTACTTGTTGGTAGAAAGCTCGCTTCATTCTCCTCTGATAAAGCTGACCATGACAGATAGCTGCTAATCTCTTTTCCTCAAGTAGACATAACTGATTGTATCGAGCACGTACCCACTCAGCCTCATCAAGCTTCAAATCCATCATTACACGCAATGAAGGAATTTCCACCTCAACAGGAAAGACTGCCTCCATACCATATACCAATGAGAAAGGAGTTGCCCCGGTTGACGTCCTGACTGACGTTCGGTACCCATGCAACGCAAACGGTAACATCTCATGCCAATCCTTGTAAGTGACAACCATTTTTTGCACAATCTTCTTAATATTCTTATTTGCTGCCTCTACCGCACCATTCATCTTTGGTCGTCAAGAAGAAGAATTGTGATGCTGAATCTGGAAGTCCCGACACAATTCTGCCATCATCTTGTTGTTCAAATTGGAACCATTATCAGTGATGATTCGCTCGGGCACTCCGTATCTGCAAATAATGTCTCTTTTCAATAATCTGGCTACCACTTAGTGAAGTAATTGATCGCCACCAAGATGAAACGATGACCATTTGAAGCAGTAGGCTTTATCTTCCCGATCATGTCAATGCCCCACATAGTAAAGGGCCAAGGGGATGACATGGCATTGAGCGGGCTTGGAGGAACATGCACCTTGTCTGCATAAATCTGGCATTTGTGGCACTTACGGGCGTACGAACAACAGTTTGCATTCATTGTTAGCCAATAGTACCCTGACCTCAACAACTTCTTAGCCATAGCATGTCCTCCTGCATGAGTACCAAAAGATCCCTCGTGAACTTCTTGCATTAACAGGCTTGCTTCGTGTCTATCCATGCATCTGAGCAAGACCATGTCAAAGTTCCTCTTATACAAAATCCCATCTGTATTCAAGAAGAAACTAGCAGCAAGTCGTCTTAAGGTCTTCTTGTCGTTGGATGATGCCCCAATTGGGTATTCTTGTTTTTCCAGGAAAATCATGATACCAAAGTACCAAGGTTTCTCATCAGACAATGCATCTACAGAGAAAGCATAAGCTGGTGCGTCAAGCCTGGAAATGTCAATCCTGGGCACATAGTTCCAACACAAGACTTTGATGGACGAATAAAGAGTAGCCAATGCATCGGCAAATTGATTCTCATCTCGTGGTATATACTGCAGTTTAAATGTCGTGAAGAACGTCAACAGTCTTTTGGCATAATCCCTATAAGGAATTAAGTGTTCTTGATGTGTATACCACTTGCCGGTAATCTGATTGATAACGAGGGCTGAATCTCTGAATATATCGAGGGTCTTAATTCGAAGATTAATAACCTCCTCTATTCCCATTATGCACGCCTCGTATTCTACTTCATTGTTGGTGCAGCCAAAAGTAATTCTGGCAGCGAAGGGAAAGTGAACACCTTTAGGAGTGATAAGAACAACACCAACTCCGCGTCTGTTTATATTGACTTCCCCATCAAACATCAACTTCCATTTCGATTCAGGGTCTGGTCTCTCCTCCGGAAGTGGTTCCTCGCAATCTATTGCTTTGAGGTACATGATGTCCTCATCAGGGAAGTCAAATTTCATTGGCTGATAGTCGTCTTCAAGTGGCTGTTGTGCAAGATAATCTGACAATACACTTCCTTTGATGGCTTTCTGGGAAGTATATTGTATATCATACTCTGTTAAGATCATTTTCCACCTTGCAACCCTTCCGGTTAACGCTGGTTTCTCGAAAATATACTTGACAAGGTCCATTTTTGAGATTAGCAATATGGTGTGAGTCAACATATACTGTCTCAGTCGGCGAGCAGCCCATGCCAAAGCGCAACAAGTTTTCTCGAGCAGTGAATAACGGGATTCACAGTCGGTAAACTTTTTGCTAAGGTAGTAAATTGCATGCTCTTTTCGACTAGACTCGTCATGTTGGCCTAGAACACACCCCATCGACCCTTCTAACACAGTCAAGTACATGATAAGTGGCCGTCCTGGAACTGGAGGCATTAGAATCGCAGGTGTCTGCAAATATTCTTTTATCTTTTCAAAGGCCCTTTGAAAGTCCTTATTCCACCTGACCGTTTGTTCTTTTCTCAACAGTTTGAATATTGGCTCACACGTGGCAGTAAGATGAGATATAAACCGCGAAATGTAGTTCAATCTCCCTAAAAATCTGCGCACTTCTTTTTCTGTTTTCGTTGCAGGCATATCTTGTATTGCTTTTACTTTTGCAGGATCCACCTCGATTCCTTTCTGGCTAACAATAAAACCCAGCAATTTTCCGGACCGCATCCCGAAAGTACACTTGTTTGGATTCAACCTCAATTTATACTTTATCAATCTATCAAACAGCTTTTTGAGATTGACCAAATGCTCTTCTTCTTCCCGGGGCTTGGCAATCATGTCGTCCACATAGCATTCAATTTCTTTGTGTATCATATCGTGGAACAATGTTACCATAGCCCGCTGATATGTTGCCCCGGCGTTCTTCAACCCAAAGGGCATAACTTTGTAACAGAATGTACCCCACGGGGTAATGAACATTGTTTTCTCCATGTCTTTTGGTGCCATCTTGATCTGATTATACCCGGAGAAGCCATCCATGAAAGAAAATACCGAGAACTGAGTGGTGTTATCTACCAACACATCAATGTGAGGTAATGGAAAGTCATCCTTTGGACTTGCTCTGTTTAGATCCCGATAATCAACGCACATCCGAACTTTGCCGTCCTTCTTTGGTACAGGCACAATGTTAGCTACCCAAGGTGGGTAACTAGTTACGGCAAGGAATTCGGCATCCCACTGCTTTTGGACTTCCTCCTTGATCTTCATCGCCATGTCAGGACGAGTTCTTCTAAGCTTTTGTTTCACCAGAGGACAGTCTTCTCTTAGTGGCAGCTTGTGCACCACAATGTTAGTATCTAGTCTTAGCATATCTTGATACGACCAGGCGAAGATATCCACATATTCGCGTAACATACCAATCAAACCCTTCTTTACCTCGGCCTGTAGACTGGTCCCAATCTTTATCTCTCTCTTGACATCTTCAGTCTCGATGTTGATGATCTATAAATCTTCCTGATGAGGCTGAATGACCCTTTCCTCTTGTTTCAACAACCTGACCAATTCTTCCGGGAGTTCACAGTCTTCCTCAACCCCTTCATCAGTTTGGTAGATAGGATTGTCGAAGTCATGTGTGGTCATAGCAGGAACGTTAACACTAGAATCCAAATGATCAACACTGCACAGATGATGTGCTTATTTCAGAATCTATTTTTTTCAAAAGAGACGTAAACAAGCAAAACCCAGGAAAAAGGAAAATCATTGCCATTTTGTTTTTATTATTTTGTGAAAAAATTTAAAACGAAAGAAAGAGAACACAATTTTGCTTGAAAAATGTCCTTTATTTCATGGGAAAAGTAAAATGTATTAAAAGCATGGTGGCCCTACAAATGGATCCGTGCACCTTGGGCAGAGTGCAGGATCAACATGCAGCATGATAAAAAAAGAAACAAGTAAATTACTTTGATTGCCAAGTAACTTGAACGAAATCTTCGGCAGACAAGTTCCGGAGCTCCTCCCCTGCTGCACATGGGTGAATCCAGCTATCCCAGTCGCAATCATTATCCCCTTCTTCACTTGTTATACAGATGTTGTTGCGATCGAGCATTCCGGCACTCGTGAAAGTTATGGCCTTGCTACCCTGAGGCCAGTTGGACCCACCAGGCTGGTAACCAAGACCGAACTTGTCATCCTTCTTTTCCATCTCTAGCAACTTGCCCTAGCCCTGGGCACTTCCGGATTGGACCACTTCTTTAGCTTGCTTGTAGAAGTAGATAGAAGTCCCTTCCTTCTCGTTGATCCGGACTGCTGGAGACAAAGTACTAACATTGACTGCCTCAAAATCTTGACACAACATTTCATGGATTTCCCCGTCCATTTCCACGTACTTGAAAGTTGACAGATGACTCACAAAAATATCCTCTTCTCCACATACAGTGACCACCTGGTGTAAACACCCCAAATTTGCCCTCATTCATTCACACCATGGCTTATGATCTTTTCATATTGCATAAGTTCAATCATATCATCGCATATTGCATTTTGGTTTCACTGCCTTGATTCAAAGTCATATGCATCTAGGGTTTGAAATCTAAGCAATCCCTGAGTCATTTGAGCCACTCCAAAGGTCATCAATCACTTCAAAGGGGTTCATGTATGCTCAAGCATCATATTATATCCTCACAAGGTCAAGGAAGTCAAAGAATCACAAGAACTGAGAAAGGCATGGAAGCAGAGCCAGGTTTAACTACAGAGATGACCTGAAATTAGGGTTTTGGTTTCAGAGGCCATAACTCCAAATTCTTTGGTCATTCTTGTTTCTATTGGTCTCTATATGTTATGAGGATCATGCATATCAATTTTCATGAAGAAATTCAATGGGGAAGGCATCTGATCAAAAGGTGACTTCTTGAGCAAGTCAGTGCAAAATCAGGGCATCTGAGGCCCCCAATGACCCAACCAAAGGGGTTTCTCCATCATTTTGAATGAGTATGATCTTTATTTGATCATAGAAGATGTTAGAAGTTCACAAAATTGAAGAATTTCAAGCCATTTGCAAAGTTGCCTTTTTGGGAAAGTGACTTGTAATGAAAACTTGCCATTTTGGGAAAGTTTTTCAGCCTCCTCTTTTTGATTCAAAAATGCTTCAATTGAAAAAACTTTGGTCATGAAAGTTGTAGATTGGATCCTCCCATTTTCAAAAAGTACAAGAACTCATTCTAATTCATTTTGGATCAAAAGTTATGGCTTGTCAAAGTTGGACAAAATCACTTATTTTTCATTTTGGCACCAAAGAAGGAAACTTGCAATTTCACATGCCAAGCATTCTCATGACTTCAAAATGACTTCTAAGCATCACATAGGCATAACACATGACCTAAAATTCAGAATGCACCAAAGAATCACTCATTTTCATGCCTTGATCATTAAGAAATCTCAAAAGGGCCAAAGGTTCACAAATTTGCAAAACCACACATAAGCTTCAATCCACTTGCCAATTGGCCCCAATCTGAATTCCATGGTTGCCCTTGATCCTTGTTGCACAGGACACCCCATTGTCCTTGGCCTGCCATGACCCATACCTCAAACGACACCTAACCTTGACCTTTGGCAAAATGGACCATACCAATCACACTATGCCACTACCAACTTTCTGACCAATCACCTTTGTTTATACTAATCAAATGCAAGCCAAACATAACAAGAAGCAAGCCTGAATCCTCCCACAAGTCAGCAACCACCAAAACTTCCCTCTTTGCATTTTCTTTCGAAACTCAACACACAAGTCTCAAACCCGAAAACAAACTTCACAGAACAACTCACCATGCTTCACTAATCATTTCCCAACCATCACTTTGCCCTAAAAAGCCCAGAATCAAAAACACGATTTCCACACTTCATGAACTGAGTTTCTGCCATTTCCATTTTGGGGCCATATAAACCCCAGCTAAGCATCACAAACGTTTGGGGAGGATCATTGGAGCTTGTTTGAAGCAAAGAACTGGCCAGAAAGCACCATTTTCGAAAGCTTCAGTTCAGGTATCATCAAGAACAATTTTTCCAGAAACGTGTTTTTAAGTTACTAATTGATTCTCCATGATTCACTGATGATTCTGATGTGTTTAGTTTTGAAAATAGTCAAGTATTAAGCATGTATTGAGCTTCTGAAATTTCTGCCATATTTTCCGTTTTGCTTCGATTCATGATTTTGATGTTGAATAAATGAGTTTTGGTGTTTGATTCTTGCTGGGGTTGAGGAGAGGATCATTTCTGGAGCTTTAGGGGTCTTGGGGTTGCGTATTGAGGGAGATTGGGTGAGGAGTTGGCCGGAGAAGATGACCGAAACACTGTTCCGGTCATCTGAAAGTAATTAGGGTTCATGATTAGGGTTTAATCATAATTAGGGAAGTTTGAATTCTGGCCATTCAGATGCGCGCTGGTCAATTCCCGCGTCCTAGGTTTGAACCACAACCCTCAGATCAGCTGACTTTCTCATTTCTTCATTAATTTCATTTTTATTTTATTTGTTTTGCATTTAATTTCCACGAATTTTTAAAAATAGTAAAATGCATTGAAAAATTCTGAAAGTTTTTTGTCAAACCTTTTATTAATTTTCAGAACCCAAAAATATTTTTATTTTTAATTTTTGCATTAAAAATTATTTTTAAATCATTTAAATGTTTATTTTTAATTAGTTAATGGAAATTAATTAATTAAAAATGCATTTAGGTATCTTAAATCACAAAAAAATTCACATTGCATTTTAAAACATTTAGAAACATTATCAAACTCTCAAAACAAATTTCTTTTTAGTCCTTGGTGTATTTTGACATTTTTCATTGGAATAAAAGTTATTTAAAGGCAATATTTTGGTCATCAATTAGAAAAATTCATTCTGCCGAACCATGAAGAGTTTGATGATGGTTCTTCTTGCATTGCATTCTTCATATCATGTAGTTTCTAGGGTAAAATTGGTTTGAATTTATCTTTCATTTTCAATTTAATGAGCATTTTACCTTTTGAGGTGCTTGAAACCCTAGTTGACTTAGAAAAATCATAACTCCCATTAGGTTAAGAGTTAGGTCCCCTCCTTTGGGCAGTGCATTTGTGTAGGGTTAGGGTTCCTTTGATCCCATTTTCAATTTTTTATCATGTCATTTGTTTCTGATTTTGAATTTTGCATTGCATATTGTATGTAAACCCTAATTCTTGCCTTCCTTTGCATCCATCTCTCATTTGCTTGCATACAAGAACTTGCCATGACATTTTGTGCATCCATATGACATATAAGACATCTTAGGACATATTAGAATCATGTTTGATCATTGCATCATTCATTTGCCATGTTATATGTTCATTCCATTTCATAAACTTTCATGAATCTTTATGGTTCAAAGCATGCTTCATTTGCATCCTCATCCTTGTATGATCATCCACAACTCTTGATATGTGTTTTGAATCATCTCTTAGCATCATTAACACCATGTTCATGCTTCTGGCTTTGTCTTGCATCATGGAATTTCATCTCATTTTCATTGTATTTCATTTCTTTTGCTAACTTTTCAGGTGGTAAGTTGTTTTGAGAAATGAATTTGCCTTCACTTCTTACAATCTCTTCTCATCTCTCTTATGCATCATTGCTGCATTTTATCTTTGTATTAGAGTGAGCTTTCTCATTCATGTTCATCTCTTACTTTCTTTCTTCAAGCAACTTGTCTTCTTAAGTGAGGCAAGTTGTCTTATTTCTTTCTGCTTCTCACCCTCTCATCTGCTTCTTCCTTGGTGGCTTTTCTCCTGAAGATCTTTTGCAAGCTTCATAAACCCTAAGAAAAACCATGCATGATCATAATTAGGGTTTGATTAGTCCCCCATTTAGTTTTACCTTTGTGTCATCTTTGAGTCTACTCTTCTCATCTCTTAATCAAGGACTAAACCCTAAAGGTTTTAAGGCTTTGTGATTAAGCTTATGCCTGCATCCTTCTATTAGGATGGAGTGTATAACTTTAATCCTAAGTGTTAAACCCTTAATGTGTTTAACTCCTTTAATCAATCCACCTAATAACCACTAAGACATCAAGCTTGTAACTTGGGCCTTGCATTAGGGTTCTAATTCTTCCTTAATTGGTTAAGAAGGACTAACCCTAGTGTTAATGGACAAGTCCCCCTCAAGTTTTCTTACAAATAATAAAATACATTTATTAATCTTACCACTAACTAAAATCCATTTAATAAAGGCTTTGTTTTGTCACGAGGTTTATCCCTAATCATGGATTAAGTTGAGGAGCCTTCCTCAGCTTAAATGTTCTCATCTATTATCCTTCTATTAGGATGGTGTAATGAGTCCATTAAATCCTTGATTATGGCTTAAACTCATTACTTAACGCTAAACAAAAACAAAAAAAACATCTAAGTAAATGCAAGTAGGTTAATGATCTTAATCCTACACCATGGTGATTAAGTGTGAGGTGCTTACTTGACACTTAAGGTGTCCTCATTACCCCAAATCAGAGGGAAGATGTGATGAGTTTACGAACCCTTGGCTTAGGCTTAAGCTTATTAACTTATGACAAACACAAAAAGAAATAAAAGATTGAAAACACCAAAAACAAATAATAATCGTCTCCTTCGGGATTCTTTTCTCACCTCATTCACTCACAAACGAGAACTCGCTTCTTCCGTCCAATGCAAGATAGTTTGCACCTGAGCCAGACAGGTCATACACTTGAGCATGGACAAGTAAGCAATTCACAAGTCAATTTATCTTTCAGTCTCTTTGAGTCGAACTACGGTGTTCTGACTTCCTCATTGCACGAGAGGATACGTAGGCATAACTTAACGGTTATCGAACAAAAGTCTCTGTATACTCCCCCTCCTCCAGCATTATTCTTTTAGCCTCATAGTCTTGAGCATATCACTCTTGTTCTTACACTGACACTTCTCCTATACACTTCACATTTCTTTTACATTGACACTTGCATTCTTTTCCAGCTTTGATACACAGATTGCACTGACACTACCCCTTTAAAACACAAATCTTTTAAGTGTTGATCCCGTCGAGTACGACGGACAATATGGGTGCTAATACCTTCCCAGGTTGTAACCAACCCCCTTTCTCAGTTTCTCTGGTTTGCAACCGTCTTATCCATATTTTCCTAGGTTTATGCAGCATTACCTTTCCTTCGGGATAAAAATGCCTAGCTGGCGACTCTATTCATTTCTTTCTCTTTCGTCGGCCGTTCACGTCTGTACCCCTCTTGGCCCTAGGTGTGTCATCAGGCGGGAGCGACAGCTTGGCGACTCTGCTGGGGATACTTATACTGTAACCAGGGCTTCTGGTTCTTTTTGTGGGTTCCTCCTAGCTCTTGTTTGATTTGTGTTTACTAGGGTGTTATGTGCTATATGTGTTTATGTGCTTTATTTATTGCTTTATGTACAGTTTTATTTATTGCTTTTCTTTACAGTTTTACATATTTCATACTGTCATTGTCATTGCTGGATCTGGTTTCTGTTTTGGTGGGTGGGGTTCCATTGAGAGTTTAAGGTCCTATACCTGGGACCTGAGTGACACCTAGGCTAGAGTGGTTCATGTTCTTTCCCATTCCATTTCGGTCTGGTGCGGGAATATGAAACACGGTTCAGATGTGGGTTTCTTCTTGAGAACTCTGTGCTACAGATTTCCTGTAGTGCTAGGGCTATCTGGGAAGCCTGCTAAGTCTGGATGACCTTTATTATGACCTTCAGAAACTGAGGTGAATTAGAGGAGGATCCTTTATGGTTATTGTAAACACTGTACCTCCGGTTTAGAAGTGTTTACACTTCTTATAACTGATCCAAGTCTGAAGATCCTTGTTCTAGAACACTACCTGTGAGGGGGGTTGGGCTGTTTACAGGTTTGCAGGTACCCTTGGCCACATCATACCCTGTTTTTGTTTTGTTTAAGAGTACTCCACTTTGGACAGTTCTTGTGATTAACCCTGGACATGTGACTCTTTATTTGAGTCCCCCACCTTGGTTACTGGATTTCTGAACCCTCATCTGGACCTTCTTTGAACATACATGGGCTTTATATCAAGACAGATAATCAGATCCAGCTTGATCACAAACCCTTGCATATATTTTGCATCATTTAACATTTGTTTATTTGTTTTTCAGGGTATCCACATTATATTTGGCTTTGTTTTGACCCCTTCTTCTGCATAGACCTCTGCTTCATCAGTTATCTGCTTCAGCTATCTTCATCATCACCAGCTCAGCCTATCAGTGGCTCATCTCCAGCATCAGTCTTGATCTTCATCAGCACCTACCTTCATCTTCTTCAGCAACATTCATGACTACTCCCAGGAAGAGCAACATATCCTACCATTTCTTTGAGCCTGTGTTGACTGGCATCAGGCAAGTCCAGTCACTAATCACCCCTGACCACGTCCCATTGTTTAGAGAACACTATGGAGGTATCCTAGATATGGTTATGGACCTTGACCCTTCTCAGAGGAGCATGATCCACACATGCTTGCAGTTTTATGACCCTCCTTTGAGATGCTTCACCTTCCCAGACTTTCAGTTAGGGCCTCTACTGGAAGAGTTTTCCTCATTGATTGGAGTACCTATCAGGGGTGGACTCCCTTTCAACCCAGAAATGAGTTTTCCCAGCAATGGAGAAGTAGCAAAAGCACTGTACCTGGAGCCTGCCTTGATTGAGTAAAGCATGACAACAAAGGCTGGGATCCCTGGTTTGCACTTGGACTTTTTGATTTCTCAGGCCATCCTGAAGGCCTCCTTGGGAGAGTGGAGGGCAGTCTGTGCACTTTTAGCCCTCAGCATATATGGGATTATACTGTTTGCAGATGAGCCCAAATTTGTCAGTAAGAATGCCATTCATCTTTTCCTCCTAAGGAATCCAGTACCCACATTGCTGGAAGATTTCTATTACTCCGTCCATCAGAGGAATGAAAAACAAAGGGGGAAGTTGGTGAGATGTTGTGCTCCTTTGTTTCACACCTGGCTACTCAGACACCTACCTAAGTCAGATACCTTCCTGAATCCCCACCAACAGAAAAATTGGGCTAAGAGGCTCATTGCTTTGACTTCAGATGATATTAGATGGTGCACCCAGAGCACCAAAGGCAAGGACATTATCACCAGCTGTGGGCAATACCCAAATGTGCCTCTAATAGGAGTGAAGGGTTGCATCAACTACAACCCTTTACTGTTTAAGAGACAACTGGGCTATGCTTTGGTTCATCCTCCTAGAGTGCAAGATTTAGCTGAGACGCTGTATTGTGAAGTGAAACCTAATTCAGCTGCTGTCAGACAAGCATCCTGGGCTTGGGACAACATCCAGACAAAAGGGATGGATATTCTTGGGAGGTGCAATAATGTTGCTTCAGCTCAGTACTATGACTGGTCCCGTACTAGAGCTCAAATTACTGGAATGCCTTTCACCATTGAGGATATACCTGGGCCATCTACAGCACAGCCAACAACAACTGTCAGCCTGGAAGAATTTGAGAAACTGAAGGAAAGGAATGAGAATCTGTCTCAAGCTTTGAAGAAGACCCTTTGGGAAAGGAGTGATAGTTGTTTGGACATTGAGAGGTTGGAAAAGCTTAGGGTGGAGCATCTTGCCAAAATTGAGAAAACAGAGGACTACATCAGGAAAGCAAGGGCTGGGGAGCAAATATTGAAGAATGCTTGTAAAGAGGCCAAGATTCAGAAGGCTAGGACTGAGCTCTATCTGCAAGAAAGTCAGGCTAGGTGGGTCAGGATCACTGAAGCCCGGACACAAGAAGATCAGAGAACTCAAGCCAAGATTGAATAGTTAGAGGCCAATGAGGAGAAGCAGCAAGAGGCTTTGTTGGCAGCCCAGAAGGAGATTTCAGAGTTGAAGCTCAAAGCTGGATTGAAGAGATCAAAAGACCAGGACAGGCACAAGAAGCTGACCACTGCCATTGCCACCCGAAACCTCCTCATTAGGACCATTACAGAGCACCCAGCTGGTCCAGTGACTGAGGCACTTCTGAAGGAGGTCAAGGAGGATGAGTTTGGACTGGATGTCTGATCCTTTGCCTGTTGTTTATTTCCATTTGATGTACTTTTCTTTTTGTTGTATTTTGACCCTCCAGGGGCATGTATTGTAAAACAAACTATGTATAGTTCATCATTTGTAATATATTAGTTTACTTTCATTGGGTTTCTTTTCTCAAGCAACATCGAGCATCTTCCTCGAGGTCTGGAAAGGTCAAAACCAAGAACCAAGCCAGATACCTTGAAAAACAAATAAGCATACTGCATTGCATACTAACTTTTGTTTTGTTTTGTAGGTTTTGTTATTATCTTTGTTTCTAACCTTGTTGTCATCTCAGGAAATATTGCTCGTCACCGAGTGTTCCCTGTCAACCGCACGCACCGGTACCCTACTCGCAACAACCTTCCTGGTATCCAAATGGAGCAAGTACAACAGGACCTGACTGAGGTCAGAACTCAGATGGCTAATGAAAAAGTGGAGATGAGGAACCAAATGACTCAATTCATGGCTGTAATGACTGGCTTGGCCCAGAGTCAAGAAAGGTTAAGGGAACTAGTGGAGAGACAAACTCCCGAGGAACCTCATCTTGGAACTGGAGGAACAAGTAACAATGAGCGGGGCCAGCCTCATGTTAATCCACCAGTATTTGGGCCTTATCTAGATCCGAAAGTCAACATCCCGAGAAATGTACAGGGAAATACTACTGGGGGAGATCTTGCAAGAGGATCCCCAAGAAGAGCAGTTTACTGTCATGGGAGCAGGAGATGAAGTCTATGACAGGAGGTTGGATGAAATAGCTGAGAAGTTGAGATCTTTGGAGTCTCAGAATTCCTTGGGCTTCGATGTAATGGATATGGGACTAGTGGATGGGGTGAGGATTCCCCACAAATTCAAACCCCCGTGCTTTGAGAGATACAATGGAACCTCTTGTCCACGAACTCAATTGCAGTCTTTCCTGGGAAGACTTAAAGCCTATACTATGGATGAGAAGCTGTGGATGTTCTACTTTGAAGACAGTCTAACCGGGGCTTCCAAAGAATGGTATTCACACTTGACCAGGGCTACCATTAGATGCTGGAAGGACTTGGCTGAAGCCTTCATCAGGCAGTATCAATACAATCTGGACATGGCTCCTAACAGGACCCTTATGATGGGAATGTCCCAGTCCTCCAGAGAAAGCTTCAGGGAATATGCCCAAAGGTGGAGACAGCTTGCTGCTGCTATCCAACCACCCATATCGGAAAGAGAAATGGTCGATATGTTCATGAATACTTTGCAAGGAACATATATTGATAGACTGGCTGCCTTTTCTTCCACCAGCTTTGCTGATGTCATCATAGCCGGTGAAAGGATTGAAAGCCTTTTAAAAATGGGCAAGATTTCTGATAGTGGTGCAAGTTCATCCAGTAATCCCAGGAAGCCTTTTGTGGGACCCCGAAGAGCCGGTGAGACCAATTCGATTCATGCAAGCAGGAGCAGACCTCAGTATGTCCACAGATCAGTAGCAGCTGTTACCATTCCAGCTCCGATTCCTTAGCAATCAGCATATCAACAACAACAACAACAACCACATTATCAATAGCAAGTTCAGTACCCGCAACAGAGAACCTACAACAACAGCAATAGCAATCAACAACAGCGACCCTTTCAGCAAAGACCATCACAGGCAAACAGGGTGATTGACCCTATCCCTATGCCTTATGCTGCCTTATTGCCACAACTCCTGAAGCTTAACTTGGTTGAGTTAAGGACGTTGGCACCACCAGATCCCCTCAATCTCCCAAGGAATTATGATGTCAACGCCAGGTGTGCTTTCCACTCTAATGCCCCTGGTCACAATACTGAAAAATGCAGGGCCTTACAAATGAAAGTCCAAGATCTGGTGGATTCTAAAGCCCTCAACTTTGCACCTCCTCCGAATGTCAACAAGAATCCTATGCCTAATCATGGCGGGCCGAGGATTAATGCCATTGAGGAAGACAAACCATCTACCTTGATCACCAGTGTTGCACAGATTCGAACACCTTTGGTCGAAATTAAAGCTCAGCTTCTAGAGTGCCAAGTGTTCCCCGGGTGTGAACTCGGTTGTGGGTATTGCAACATTGCAGTCAACGGGGGTGAAAAATTGAGAAGCGGCATAGATGGTCTTATTAAGGATGGTATCCTTCAGATCTCAACAACGGCGCCTACAAATCAAGCAATTCCTTTAATAACAATTCCCGATTCTTCTACAACAGCAGCAACAATCATTCCTACCGATTCATCAATATCATCAGCAGTTACTCCGTCCATCACTTCAACAAATCAAATTTCAACAACCATTTCTTCTACAACATCAGCATCCATTTTATTAGCAGAATCTTCTACAACGCCAGCAAAAATTAATGAAGATATCTCAGCAGTTACAATCTACTATGACCCGTCAAACGTTCCTCCCAGCAGCAATTTCCAACAACAAACCATGGCACCGCCTGCCAGATCACCAGTCACAATTTACTACGATCCGCACACCATTACAGTACCCTCATCTGCAGTAATCAGTCCGGTCACCATTACGAGGCCTGGACCAGTTCCTTATGAAAGCAGTAATGCCATACCTTGGCATTATGGCTCTGATCTCTACTGCAATGGGGAGAAAATCACTCTGGATTCATCGACCTCTTCTCCGCAAGTTGATAATGTTGGGGGAGGCGGAGGCTTCACCAGAAGCGGACGCCTTTTTGCCTCACAAACCCAAAGACCTAATGTTGAAGCAGAAGCTACTGCCAAAGCAAAAGGAAAGAGTGTGGTACCTGAAGAGCCAAATGTCAAAGAAACTCAGAAGACATCTTTTGAGCAAGATGTAGACGAGTTCATGAGAATCATAAAAAGAAGTGATTACAAGGTGGTGGATCAGCTTCACCAAACTCCCTCAAAAATCTCTATATTATCACTGTTGATGTGTTTCGAAGCTTACAGGAACGCATTGTTGAAGGTCCTGCATGCAACATATGTGCCGGAGGAGATTACCGTTAATCAGCTAGAAACAGTGGTTGCAAGTGTCAACACCAGTCATGGACTGGGCTTTACCAATGCTGACTTAACAACTGAGGGATGTAACCATAACAAGGCTTTGCATATCACCTTGGAATGCAAGGGTGCTGTTCTGTCTCATGTACTGGTGGACACTGGGTCATCACTCAATGTTCTACCAAAGAAAGCCTTGGCGAAGCTGGAGTATGATGGCTTGGCACTGCATCCGAGTAATTTGGTGGTGAGAGCATTTGATGGCTCTAAAAGATCAGTGCTTGGGGAGATTGATCTGCCTGTGATGATTGGCCCGCAGACCTTCAAAACTACCTTCTTTGTGATGGACATACAGCCGTCCTACAGCTGTCTGTTGGGTAGACCCTGGATCCACGCCGCTGGCGCTGTTACGTCTACCCTTCACCAGAAGTTGAAATTCGAGTGGGAAGGCCAAATCATCACCATCTGTGGGGAGGAGGACATTTTTGTTAGCCAGCTGGCTACGTATATGTACATTGAAATGGATGGAGAAATCCATGAAACCATGATCCAAGGGTTTGAGGCCTTGAACATTAATGAAGCATCTATTGTACTGGGGACTTCCATAGCATCATACCAGCAAGCTCGGAAGGTTGTTGAGGAAGGTACCGCCCAAGGCTGGGGCAAGCTATTGCCCGTGGAGAAGAAAGAAGACCGATTTGGGTTGGGTTACAGACCAACTCAACAAGATCAATCAGAGGATGCAAAGGAGCCCAAGTTTGTCAGCGGGGGAATGCTCACCCCGGATGCTGTGAACAATTTGGAAGACGAGGAGGAAAGCGACCGCAACCTGGAGAGCTGGATACGTCCAAGGACCCCGGGGAGCCAAGTCCTTAACTGGTCTTCCCAGGAAATTATAAGAGTTACTCCTGCAGAGTAATTATTATTTCCTGTATTTTTAAAGCATGCATCAAGTTTTGCATCTTGCCCAAGATGTCAAGACTCATTTTGTAATCAGGCCATCTTGTATTTTGTGCAAAGATCAATTAATGAATATCAGGACATCTTTTGCAAATGAGTCTTTTCTTTTCCGCTCACTGTTTTTCATTTTTTTTCTTTTTGTACAAAAATAAAATGGCAATGTTTTTCAGAATAAATAACTTCAGTTTCACTTTTTCTAAATAAGATAAAACTGATCACTAAAATAAACCAATTTAAACCCTTGCAGAAAGTGCCTTTCAGACTACACCGACAACAACACTGCTATGACTCTGTGTGACTTTGACAATCCAATCAATCAAGCTGATGAAGGGGTTGAAGAAGATTACGAGCTACCTGAAGAGCTAGCTAGGTTGTTGAGACAAGAGGAGAAGGTTATCACTCCTCATCAGGAGGAGATTGAAACGGTTAATCTTGGTATGGAAGAAGACGTGAAAGAAGTTAAGATCGGGGCCTGCCTGCAAGATTCAGTGAAAGAGCAACTGATTGACATGCTTCGGGAATATGTGGATGTTTTTGCTTGGTCTTATCAAGATATGCCAGGGTTGGACACTGACATTGTCATGCACAAGCTGCCTCTGAAAGAAGATTGCCCACCAGTAAAACAGAAGTTGCGCCGTACTCGTCCAGATATGGCAATGAAGATAAAAGAAGAAGTACAAAAGCAGTGGGACGCCGGTTTCCTTGTTGTGACTAGCTATCCGCCGTGGGTTTCTAATATCGTACTTGTGCCTAAGAAAGACGGCAAGGTGAGGATGTGTGTGGATTACCGGGATCTGAATAGAGCCAGCCCAAAAGATGACTTCCCTTTACCTCACATTGATGTATTGGTTGATAATACGGCTCAATTCTCGGTGTTCTCCTTCATGGATAGATTTTCAGGATATAATCAGATCAAAATGTCACCTGGAGAAGACCACTTTCATCACACCCTGGGGAACTTTCTGTTACAAGGTAATGCCATTCGGACTGAAGAATGATGGTGCCACTTATCAACGGGCTATGGTAACATTATTCCATGACATGATCCACAGAGAAATTGAATGTTATGTGGATGACATGATTTCCAAGTCCCTCATAGAAGAAGACCACCTGGTAAATCTGTTGAAGCTATTCAAACGTCTGAGGAAATACCAACTGAAGTTAAACCCCAACAAGTGCACATTCGGGGTGCGATCGGGTAAGCTGCTGGGATTTATTGTAAGTGAAAAAGGGATTGAAGTTGACCCTGATAAAGTCAAAGCCATTCAAGAAATGCCTGCACCGAAGTCAGAAAAAGAAGTTTGGGGTTTCATAGGTAGATTGAACTACATTTCACGGTTCATATCTCACCTTACAGCAATCTGTGAGCCTTTGTTCAAGCTGTTAAGAAAAGAAAAAACGGTCAGGTGGAACGAAGACTGCCAGAGGGCTTTTGACAAAATCAAGGAATACCTACAAGAGCCTCCAATCCTTATGCCTCCAGTTGAAGGAAGACCTCTAATCATGTACTTAACAGTATTAGAAGAGTCAATGGGGTGTGTGTTGGGCCAACATGACGAGTCTGGTCGAAAAGAGTATGCAATATACTACCTAAGCAAAAAGTTTACCGACTGTGAACAACGTTATTCACTGCTCGAGAAAACTTGTTGTGCTTTAGCGTGGGCTGCTCGCCGACTGAGACAATATATGTTGACCCACACTACTTTATTGATCTCGAAGATGGATCCAGTTAAGTACATTTTTGAGAAGCCAGCACTTACCGGACGGGTTGCAAGATGGAAAATGATCCTCACAGAATATGACATTCAGTACACATCTTAGAAAGCCATCAAGGGCAGTATATTGTCTGATTATCTTGCTGAGCAACCCATTGATGATTACCAGCCTATGAGATTTGACTTCCCTGATGAAGACATCATGTTCATAAAAGCAAAAGATCACGAAGAGCCTGTTCACACTAAAGGGCCTGACCCAGAAGAAGAATGGACTATGATGTTCGATGGGGCTGTTAATATGAATGGTCGTGGTGTTGGTGCAGTACTCATTACACCCAAGGGAGTTCACATGCCTTTCTCGGCAAAACTCACCTTTAACTGCACTAACAACGAAGCTGAATACGAAGCTTGTATTATGGGTCTTGAGGAAGCCATTGACCTCAGGATCAAGACTTTGACTGTATTCAGAGATTCGGCTCTGGTAATCAATCAAACCAACGGCAAATGGTACACGTACCAGGATCATCTGATACCTTACCAGGATTATACAAGGAGGTTATTGACTTTCTTCATAACAGTCAAGCTTGAGTATATCCCTCGAGATGAAAATCAGTTTGCGGATGCCCTGGCTACCATTTCATCCATGATCAAAGTCCAAGCTGCCAACTTTGTGCCTCGAATTTCAGTATCCAGACTTGACAGGCTAGCATATGTATTCTCAGCAGATGTTGTTAAAGATGATAAGCCTTGGTTCCATGACATCAAATGCTTCTTGGAGGATCAAACATACCCACCTGGGGCATCTTCCAATGATAAGAAGACATTAAGAAGGCTAGCTGGTAGCTTCTTCCTGAATACTGATGGTTCCCTGTATAAGAGAAACTTTGATATGGTACTTCTCAGATGTGTTGATAGGGCAGAAGCAGACTTGTTGATACACGAGGTGCACGAAGGATCTTTTGGCACCCATGCTGGAGGGCATGCAATGGCTAAAAAGTTGTTGAGATCAGGCTACTACTGGATCATGATGGATGCAGACTGCTGTGCTTATGCTAGAAAATGCCATAAATGCCAGATCTATGCGGATAAAGTGCATGTGCCTCCCAATCCTTTGAATGTAATGTCTTCACCCTGGCCCTTTGCCATGTGGGGCATTGATATGATTGGAAAAATTGAACCGACTGCTTCAAATGGCCACAGATTCATCCTGGTAGCCATTGACTATTTTACCAAGTGGGTTGAAGCAGCTTCTTATGCAAATGTCACCAGGCAAGTGGTAGCCCGATTTCTGAAGAAGCACATCATCTGTCGGTATGGAGTGCCCGAGCGAATCGTTACTGATAATGGTTCCAACTTGAACAACAAAATGATGGTAGAACTATGCCGGGACTTCAAAATCCAACACCACAATTCTTCTCCTTACAGGCCAAAGATAAATGGCGTTGTTGAGGCAGCTAACAAGAATATCAAGAAGATTGTGCAGAAGATGGTGGTTACCTACAAAGACTGGCATGAAATGCTACCATTTGCCTTACATGGGTACCGTACGTCAATCAGAACATCCACTGGGGCAACACCGTATCAGCTGGTGTATGGTATGGAGGTAGTCCTACCTATTGAAGTTGAATTACCCTCCTTGCGGGTACTAATGGATGTTCAGCTAAATGAAGCAGAGTGGGTCCGATCCCGATACGAACAGCTAAGTCTGATTGAAGAAAAGAGATTGGCTGCAATCTGTCATGGGCAGTTATATCAGAAAAGAATGAAGAAAGCCTTCGATCAGAAAGTCAGGCTTCGAGAATACCAAGTAGGAGATCTTGTGCTGAAAAGACTCCTCCCTCCTCATACAGACCACAAGGGCAAGTGGACTCCGAATTATGATGGTCCATTCATAGTAAAGAAAGTTTTCTCTGGTGGAGCACTGATGCTCAGTACTATGGATGGTGAAGAATTCCTGTCCCCTGTGAATTCAGATGCAGTTAAAAAATACTTCGCGTAAAAATGACCCGCTGGACATAAAAACAGAATGTAAGTCCAGGCAAAAATAGGGCATCCCGGCGAGTCAAAAACAGAATAAAAGACTCGGGCAAAAATAAGGGAAAGTAAATAAAAAAGTGTACACCCGCTGAGTTGAAAAGCCTCATTGGACAACTCAGGCAAAAATGGGTATCCCGGTGGATTGAAAACCCGAAAGGGCGATCCACGCAAAATTAGGGAATAAGCGAACAACTGCATCCTGAATTCGTCTGTATCACTTATAACATGGTAAGTTCCGAAAGGTTCAAGCTTCGGTCAGAATCAGCCCTCGTCAAAAGCAGGATAAGAAGAACGTCAATGTCATACAAGTCATAGCAAAAGGGAAGCTCCTTGAAGCGTCATCAACATTGCCAGCATCTCTTTGTTTCTCAATTTGTAACAATCTCCTCATTTCAGGGGATTCGTTTCTTTGACTGTATCTTGCCAATTCAGGGCACATAAGTTAATAAAATCAGATTTTCAGTCATATTCCGTCTCGTACATTTTATTTTTCATTTGCAAAATGTCCGATGTCCTTAAGATATTGATTGCATAAATACAGATGCTTCCCTTCTAAAAGTACGTGCTTACAGGAAATATACTTACTCTCGGGAGTGTCTAAACTCCTATGATGGGATCCAGTAAGGGATACCTCGGGATACTTGTACGTTTCTTTGTCATGATAGGATTGCAGTTGTTCAAAGCGCAGCATGGGGCATGAAAGTTCCTCCCCAGCAAGCTGTCAAAGCACCATTTCCACGGTACATCTTCCAAACAACACCAGAACTTCTTTCTCCCCAGCCGAGTTGCCAGTCATCATTCCTCCTCAGCCAAGCGCAAAGACAGGGAACCATCTCCCCGTAGAGTTTCAGTCTCTATCCAGAAGAGCAATGCCTGAGGATCTCACAACAGAGTGACGAAAGCTTCTACGGACCCCAGTTGGGTACCTCATCACCAAGATAGGTTTATCAATGATCTACTTCCCCATGCAGAGTCATATATGTCAGATCTACCAATGATCTCATCCCCAGCTGGGACATCCACTTCAAGCAGATCAGCCAGGGATCTCTACAGCAACGGGATCCGAATCCCGGATCGGTATCTTTGCATGATCATAGCATTCACATCATATTTCCCCCCCAGAGCGTAGCATTCCGCCAAATACGGAGCATTACGGCAAAAATCAAACATATTTCATAATCATAAGCTATGTGTCGGACTGAACACTTGTAAATACTGACGCTCCATCAACAATATACAAAATACTTCCCAAATTCCCCGGCGGAAAGCCAAAGCATCCTATTTACACTCACAAATACAGATACATACTCCTTTTGGCACTCGTCCGTGTCATCATCCCCAGTAAAATTGCCCGAGCGTTCTCTACAAACAGATACTTATACATTACAGATGCTTTTTGACACTCGTCTGTGTCATACCCCCAGCACAGTTGCCTAAACACTCTATAGACCAAATACTTGTTTATAATACATTTCTCCCGACACCCGTCCGTGTCGTACTCTCTACAGCAAGTCGGACACTCGTCTATGTCTCACTCATCACCTTTTTCTCATACCGATACTCATCCGTATCTTGTATATACCACTTAAATCCCCTCAGAATCAACACTCGCCCGTGTTCTTTGTTAACTAGTTGATACTCGTCCGTATCATCATCTTTGAACATGCGTCAAGCGTTTGTTTCTACTGATACTCGTCCTTATCATAGTCTTAAAGATGCTCGTCCGCATCTTTAATCTATACACCGTGTCAAACACTTATGTCTTCATGAGATTAGACACACGTCTGTGTCTACCATTCCCTAGAAGAGTTCCCGGCAAATCTTGATAAACTATTTCCTTTCTATCTGACATTCGTCCTATGTCATGATACCTTCCGGCAGCCGTACTCTGCCAGGTGATCGTCCTTCACCTTTTTGATGATCGTCCTTCATCATCCCCCAGCGGAGTCTCTATCCATTAGAACCCCTTCCTATCCGAAATCCGTCCTATGTCGTGATATTTTTAGCAACTGTCCCCTGCTAGGTGATCGTCCTTCACCCTTTCGATGATCGTCCATCATCACTTTATCCGATGGTCGTCCCCATCGTTGATCTTGTTATCTGACATTCGTCCTATGTCATGATAAAGCCCTAGAGCAGCCGTCCCCTTCTAGGTGATCGTCCTTCACCTATTGATGATCGTCCTTCATAATGCTAATCCGATGGTCGTCCCCATCGTCGACCCTCCCTATCCGGCATTCGTCCTATGTCGTGATACTTTCGGAAGCCGTACCCTGTCAGGTGATCGTCCTTCACCAATAGATGACCGTCCCTCATCTTATCCCCAATAGAGTAGCCGTACCCTGCTTGGTGATCGTCCTTCACCTTTGATGACCGTTCCTCATCATTATTTTCTTCAACCCGATGGTCGTCCCCATCATCTACCTTCAATCCCCAGAAAGTCTTATTTCTTTACTTGATGGCCATCCCCATCATGATCCCTCTATTTCCCCAGCATGTCGGTCGTCCCTGTCATTGCTTCATCCCCAGCATGATGTCCCCGTCATTGCTTCCTGATGAGGCTGAATGACCCTTTCCTCTTGTTTCAACAACCTGACCAATTCTTCCGGGAGTTCACAGTCTTCCTCAACCCCTTCATCAGCTTGGTAGATAGGATTGTCGAAGTTATGTGTGGTCATATCAGGAACGTTATCACTAGAATTCGAATGATCAACACTGCACAGATGATGTGCTTATTTCAGAATCTATTTTTTTCAAAAGAGACGTAAACAAGCAAAACCCAGGAAAAAGGAAAATCATTGCCATTTTGTTTTTATTATTTTGTGAAAAAATTTAAAACGAAAGAAAGAGAACACAATTTTGCTTGAAAAATGTCTTTTATTTCATGGGAAAAGTAAAATGTATTAAAAGCATGGTGGCCCTACAAATGGATCCGTGCACCTTGGGCAGAGTGCAGGATCGACATGCAGCATGATAAAAAAAGAAACAAGTAAATTACTTTGATTGCCAAGTGTAACACGGTGGGAGAACTGACTTTAGTTATGTTGCGGATAGCAAGAGTCGCCACCGACTTTTATTTTATCCAAAAGGAAAGGCATAAAAGAACAGGAAAGACCTTTTAAAATATTTTTGGGTCCGGGGGGTAGGTTATGTAAAGGGAAGGTATTAGCACCCTTTACATCCATGGTTATCCATGGGCTCTTAGTTACTTAGCCCACTTTAAAATGTTTTTGAAAATGTGAAGTGTGTGAATAGAAATTTTCATAAGAGTTTGATAATGATCCATGTACGGATGCGTAAAAAACTTGTGTTTGAAAATTGTTTGAAATTTGTGAAGTGTTTGAAAAGTTTTTGAATAGTGAGCAAGTAACTATGAGGAACCTACCCTAAAGTTTAAGTCTTTCTGTTCCTGAATCCTTTAAATGGTAAGACTATCCCTATTATTAAGGAATAGGTAGTCATTACCTTGGATGTGAGGGACAAGTGAGGGTCATCTGTTTATGTAGGCAATTGTGGGGTGTATTAAGCAATTTTGAAGGGACTGTCATCTTTATTCGAAAGGGACAAGATCATTATGAAGGCAACATTCGAAGGGACTTGATCTTTTTATCTGTTTAAGGGACTAGATGACTTTATTTTGAGGGACTTTTGCTTTATACACCCTACTTGACATTTTGATTAGGCAACAATGAGAGGTAACCCTAGAAAGTGAGATGGCGATCAAAGATCGACTTACGTGTGTGAGTGTTTAATTTTAAATATTTATCTTTTAAATTAGGTGATCTAAATTAATTTTAAATATACAAACATGTTTACACTCCCTATTTACTAACCATGGCATAAAATAAATAATTTAAACAATTATAAAATATTACATCCAGGAACAATTACAAAAATAATAAAGCAATTTAAATAAATAAGCAAAATAAATAAGCAAAGCAAAATAAATAAATAATTATAATAGGGTTAGTAGAAATAATAATAATAGCAATTTTAAAAATAACTGGGGTTAGTAATAAACATGATTAGTAATAATAATAATGAACAAAAATATTATAATAAACAAAATTTTTAATGGTTAATAAGAAATTATAAACAATTATATCAATTATTATGAAATTTAAAATTATAAAAAAAATCAAATCAATTATGAACATATTATGAGAAATAAATTATGATTAGCAATTTTAAAACATATAATAGAAATTATTTTCGTGAAAAATTAAATTATAAACAATAAAATAAGCATTTTAATTTTTTAATTATATTTATGTACAAAATTTAAATTATAAACAAATTAAATTAAAAAAAATGAACATGATTAGGACTAAGTTTTAAATAGAAGAAAATTAGGGTTTGGAAAATATTAGGTTTTATAGATTTAAGGTTTATGAATTTTAAAAAAAAAGAATTAGAGTTTTATCAAGATGAATTATGTTTATAAAGAAAATAATTAGGTTTTCTATATATTTTATATGCA
Source organism: Lathyrus aphaca (assembly GCA_963966055.1). Lineage (NCBI taxonomy): Eukaryota > Viridiplantae > Streptophyta > Magnoliopsida > Fabales > Fabaceae > Lathyrus > Lathyrus aphaca. The sequence continues at coordinate 271,962,405 of OZ014525.1, forward strand.
AAACTATTAAATAGTGTACAATTATATAATATAAGTTTTATAAGAGAAAATTTATTTACATATATTGATTTCTTTTTTAGAAAAGTATTTAAATTAGTTTTAGGAAAAAAATAGTATAAAGAAATAATAAGAAAATAAAATAAAAATAATATAAACCAAAAAAACAAGACCTGGGATTTGAACCCAGGTCCTTTACCTGGAAATACAATGACCTTGCCACTGGGCCAGCGTGCACTAGTGATATGGAAACAACTTCAATTCTTTTTATTTCTATCCTGCAAAAATCATTGAAAAACATAACCAAAACAAAAGGGCCTGGGAACGATTCGAACCCAGGACCCCTCATCCAGCACGCAAACGCATTGACCAACTGAGCCATCATGTTATTCGTGTAATAAACTTAAACAAATCAAATAAAATATTAAAACAATTTTTCAAATCTGATTTTTGGCGCCAGGGTCTTCATCTTCTTTACGATACCTGCGAAAATTCCTGCGATTTCATCTACGACTTTTCCTGCGATTTCCTCCATACTCAAAACCTGCGAAACTCAAACACCAACCAAACAGTACAATTTCTTTCAATTAATCAGTGCATTATGATCCCCAGAACTCATACAATCCTCCTATGTCTTTAAAATTTATTTATTCTTGGTTTAGCATGAAACCCTAAAAACTTAACCGAAACCCTAACAATGGCTTCTCACGATTCGGGTCATTAATCTTTAATCCAACTATCCAGAAAGCTTGCTAAGATCATTACAAACACAACAATCATTAGAATCAATGGATAATGCATAAAAGTATAGAATCGAAAAAATCATTATTCTTGAATAAGAGTGATTCGGGTTAGCCATTTGAGCATGATTTAGATGATTATAATGATGCAAACATGTTCAGTGATAGTCCAGGAATGATTTGCCATCTTCAAATCACCTTCAAAGTTACAAATGTGGAGAATCCGAATTTGAGATTTTGATGAAATTTTGAAAATGTGAAACTTACTCTTGAGGCCAGAATTTCGTGGCTTTGTGTTAGGGTTACATTGTATACTTATAGAGCAATGCATTAGGTCAGAAAAATTGGATATTTGTGTGGAAGATTTGATCTAAAAAGATTCAAAAATATTAGGCCTTAAAAATCAAATATCCTTGTATGAACACTTTCTATTTTAGGCCAATCATCATGATCTTCTTTCCATTTTAATTCCAATCATCTTAATGAATTTCTAGAAGCTCAATCATATTTAAATCTTTGACTTTTATATTTTATTTTAATTTAAAATGATTTTTAATGAATTAAATCAAAATAAATAAAAATAAAATGATAAAAAATCTGATTTTTGTTGAATGGGTCGTGCATGAAGTTATAGTATAGATTGGGTCATCATATGGCAAGCCCATTTGGAAGAAATTGGTTTTAGACCTCCATTTTCTTCATAAACCAACCAAAAATTTCCCAACTTTGCAAGGGCACATATCCTTCAATTTTAATGGTATGAGGGTGTTCTTGGACATTTTGGAGAGCTTGAAGAGTCCTATAACCAACCCCACTGGTTTCATGTCCATATCATTTACCAATCTCAAGTTATGCCCTTTTGAAGTTGTTGACTTTTTGTTGACTTTCAAAAGGACCTATAATGTCTTAGCTCATACCTTCCAAATGAAGCATTTTTAGGTTTGGCTTGTGAGACACAAAGTTGTAGATAATTAAATTTCCTTCAAAATGAGCTTTGGATGGAGACTTGGTAATGAAGCATGTGAAAGTTATGGCTGGTCAAAGTTCAGTTGACTTTTACTGAGGAAACCCTAATTTAGAAACTCCTGATTCTTGATGATCTGAAATCTCCTTGATGAATCATGATCAACCCTTGATAAAATGATGAATTTTACTTCATATACTTGATGTTGGCAAAAAATCATGAAGTTTGACTTTGGTTTGACCACAGTTGACCTCAGTTTGACTTTCTAACTACTTTGACTGATTTTGACTTATCTGATCATCTGACTGAGCAAACTTTTGAGAAAAGTCTTGAAACTTGTCATGAGGGTTCTTACACACATATAAGATGCTATAAAGCTCACTTGAAGTCTTGGAAATTCATTTAGCCTGATTAAAGTCAAAACCCTAGTTTTGGATGCACTGCTTAGGAGGTGCATTGTATGAGGGAATTGTCAACTCTTCTGACCAATAGTGAACTTTGTGAACCTTGTGAACCATCATAAAATGTCTTGTGAACCTCATGGGAGGTATTGTGAACCTTGTGAACCTTGTGAACCTCATAAAGTATCTTGTAGACTTCATGAACCTCATGAAAGGTCTTGTAAGCATTGTGAATCTTATGAACCTTGTGAACCTTCTTAGCACACAAAGTCTTGTATTGTGAGGGCAAATTTTGGGGTGCAACAGCTTCCCCTGTTCAATTTTCTGAAACCTGAGGGGTAAGATTGGTATATGTGCCAGTCGTGACCTGGAAGGTTGAAGGGGATTGAACACAAAAGCCCAAAAATTTGCACTCACCAGTGCATAGAGTGATACTGATGTTTGGTTGTATATGCTTGAGTGGGCTTAAAGATGCCACTTGGAGAAAAGTTCTTCAAATACACTTCTTGGAGGATAAAGCAGTCCAAAATATGAAGATATAATGATAGCTTTCAGGAGGATAAAGCAATCCTGAGGTAGTGATATGCTTTCAGAAAGATGAACAACGTTCTGAGGTATAAGAGGCTTTCAGGAGGATAAAGCAGTCCTGAGGTAATAATGCTTTCAGGAGGATAAAGCAGTCCTGAGGGATTGATAATATGCTTTCAGGAGGATACAACAGTCCTGAGGTAATAATGTACTTTCAGGAGGATAAAGCAGTCCTGAGGGATTGATAATATGCTTTCAGGAGGATACAACAATCCTGAGGTAATAATGTGCTTTCAGGAGGATAAAGCAGTCCTGAGATAGGGGTGATAGCTTTCAGGAAGATAAACAACGTCCCGAGGAGATAATATGCTTTCAGGAAGATAACAACGTCCTGAGGTAATAATATGCTTTCAGGAGGATAGAGCAGTCATGAGGGAATGATATGCTTTCAGGAGGATAAAGCAGTCCTGAGGGAGTAAGCTTTCAGGAGGATAAAGCAGTCCTGAGGTGATGATATGCTTTCAGGAGGATAAAGCAGTCCTGAGGTAATAATAACTTTTGGGAAGATAAACAATGGCCCAATAGTCACAATTTGTTGATGAAATTTGTCTGCTGGAGAATTAGCCTGAAAAACAAGATTATAACATTCTGTATGATAATATTAGTTTATGCATTATGTATTCATGTATAATATGATGCACTTAAATAATGTATTATGTATCCATGTATATGTATGGCATGGTATGATGTAAATGATGTATGTATGATATGATACTGCTTGAAGCGTCTGGATATCTTCGTATAACAACTGCTGGCCAGGGAAAATAAATCCCGGTTTGTTGCTGAAGAATATGAGGAACTTGTTCCTGTCTTGTTTGATAATAAGGTATACATGACCTCCTGTCTGCTGGGGATAGCAAGGTATATATAACCTCCCGTCTGCTGGGAATAGTAGGGTATACATAACCTCCCGTCTTCGTTCATCGTACTTTTATTGGAAAGTATATTCCCGAATATCCGTATGAGGATAAAAGAGATGGATATAAATTCCAGGGGAGATGTGACTATATGAAGATGGATTTGACCTACTGAGGGTTTGTAACTGTCTTGTAAAGATGAACCGGTGAAGCTTCATTGAAATCCTTCCCTCGTTTGTCTTTAGTAAATACTATTACTGCATTTTCATGCATTTCTGGTAAACATCAATCATATTAAGCATACATGCATTTCTGGTAAACATCAATCATATTCAAAAGCATAATACATTCAAACACAACCAATGGACGTTTCGCTTATGTAAATAGGGTAAAAGTAAATCTGGACTCAAAAATGGAATTTTATTTATATCAAAGAGTGACCCATACATGGGTAAGTTTGTACAAGGAGACATAAACCCTAGTAAGAGGATTTTGTCATAAAGTTTTACAAAACAAGGAGAATCAGCTATGTGGGAAATAATCCTATTGAGTTTCAATTCTACTATTGCCATTATCTTCAAGTATCTCATCTTCTGCTGTTGAGACGGAAACGATTGGATTGAGCTTTATCTGTTCGAGCTTGAGTAAGTAGTACAACTGGTTACAGTTTCATGGGTGATCCAAACGAGACATAGTCATACGCTTTAATCCCTAACTTTTTCCTGGATTGCCCTTTCAGGTTTTCAATCCACCGGGATACCCTTTTTTGCCCAAGCCGCCTTTTCAGGTTTTCGACTTGTCGGGTGTACATCTTTTTATATATATCCCTAATTTTTGCCCAAACCCTTTTGGTTTGCTGGGATGCCCTTATTTTTGCCTAGGCCTGTCAACCTAGCGGGTCTCTTTTCATGCGTAGTATTTTTTAACTATGTCTGCGTTTACAGGCTGTGGGAAGTCTTCACCATCCATAGTAGTAAGTATCATGGCACCTCCTGAGAACATTGTCTTGACCATAAATGGTCCTTCATATGTTGGAGTCCACTTGCCCCTAGGATCACCCTGTGGTAATATGATACGCTTGATTACCAAGTCACCAGCCTGATATACCTTTGGCTTAACCTTCTTGTTAAAAGCTTTGATCATCCATTTCTGGTACATCTGGCCATGACAAACTGCTGCTAACCTCTTCTCATCAATCAAATTTATCTGGTCAAGTCGAGTCTGAATCCACTCATCTTCATCCAAGCCTGCATCCTTCATAATTCTTAAGGAAGGAATCTGAACTTCAATAGGCAGAACTGCTTCCATACCATAGACCAAGGAGAATGGGGTTGCCCCTGTTGAAGTACGTATTGTGGTACGATAACCATGAAGAGAAAATGGTAACATCTCATGCCAATCCTTGTAAGTAACAGTCATCTTCTGTACAATCTTCTTGATGTTCTTATTAGCAGCTTCAACTGCCTCATTCATCTTTGGACGATACGGAGAAGAGTTGTGATGCTTAATCTTGAACTGCGTGCAGAGATCAGTAATCATAGTGTTGTTCAGATTAGAGCCATTGTCAGTAATAATCCTTTCGGGGATGCCATACCTACATATGAGATTATTCTTAATGAATCGAGCCACAACATTCTTGGTAACAGATGCAAATGAAGCTGCCTCTACCCACTTCGTGAAGTAATCAATAGCAACCAGGATGAAACGATGCCCATTAGAAGCAGTAGGTTTGATCTCACCAATCATATCAATGCCCCACATGGCAAAGGGCCAAGGAGCAGTCAACACATTCAATGGTGATGGAGGTATATGGACTTTATCAGCATAGATTTGACACTTGTGACACGTTCTGGAGTGTTGATAGCAGTCAGCTTCCATGGTAGACCAATAGTAACCTGCCCTCAATATCTTCTTTGCCATAGTATGACCACTAGAATGAGTGCCAAAGATCCCATCATGCATATCTTCCATAATCTCTGTTGCTTCCTTCTTATCCACACAACGAAGCAAAGTTGAATCATGATTGCGCTTGTATAAAATCCCATTACTCAAAAAGAACTTAGCAGAAAACCTTATTAGAAACTTCCTATCTTTGACAGATGCCCCTTCAGGGAACTCCTGAGCTTCAAGATATCTTTTCACTTCATAGAACCAAGGCTTCTCTTCTGCTTCTTCAGTGCCAACCTCATTACAGTATGCAGGCTTTTCAAATCTATCAATAGTAATCTTGGGAGCTTCATCATCCCAACTGATCTTAAACATAGATGCCATGGTAGCTAATGCATCTGCTAACTGATTCTCTCTCCGTGGAATATGTCCAAAGGTAATCTCTTTGAAATGTGGGATCAAAGACAACACATGCTCTCTGTAAGGAATGAGGTTATCATGTTTGGTATCCCAATCTCCTTTAATCTGACTAACTACCAGGGCTGAATCTCCATACACATCAAGGAACTGAATCTTCATATCAATAGCAACTTTAATACCCAGGATACATGCCTCATACTCAGCCATGTTATTGGTACAATAGAAACAAAGTCTGGCAGTAATCGGGGTATGACAACCTTCAGGGGAACTAATCACAACACCAACACCATTACCAAGTGCATTAGAGGCACCATCAAAAACCATAGTCCATCGGGATCCTTGTTCAGGTCCGTCACATTGTCCAGGTTCTTTGGTAATAATCATAATGTCTTCATCAGGGAACTCAAAACTCATTGGCTGGTAATCATCTACTGCTTGATGAGCCAAATGATCAGCCACAACACTTCCTTTAATGGCCTTTTGAGTAGTATATTGTATGTCATATTCTGTCAAGATCATTTGCCATCTTGCAATTCTTCCGGAGAGAGCAGGTTTCTCAAATATGTACTTGATTGGATCCATCTTTGAAATCAATAAGGTAGTATGAGTCAACATATACTGTCTTAGTCGGCGAGCAGCCTATGCCAAAGCGCAACAAGTTTTCTCGAGCAGTGAGTATCTTGTTTCACAGTCGGTAAACTTTTTGCTAAGGTAGTATATTGCCTGCTCTTTTCGACCAGACTCGTCATGTTGCCCCAAGACACACCCCATTGAGTTGTCTAATACTGTTAAGTACATAATCAAGGGTCTTCCATCAACTGGTGGCATCAAAATTGGAGGTTCTAGCAGATATCTCTTGATTTCATCAAAGGCAGTCTGGCACTCATCATTCCACTCCATCACCTGATCTTTTTTCAACAACTTGAAGATTGGCTCACAGATGGCAGTTAATTGGGAAATAAATCTTGCAATGTAATTCAAACGTCCCAAGAAACCTCTAACCTCCTTCTTAGTACGGGGAGCTGGCATCTCTCGTATAGCTTTCACTTTTGCAGGATCCACTTCAATACCTTTTCCACTGACTATGAAACCCAGGAGTTTACCAGACCTAACTCCAAAAGTACACTTGTTTGGGTTCAGTCTCAACTTGTATTTCTTTAACCTCTCAAACAACTTATGCAGATGATCAAGATGTTGCTCTTCATTCTGGGACCTGGCTATCATATCATCCACATATACCTCTATCTCATGATGAATCATATCATGAAACAAAGCCACCATAGCACGCTGATATGTTGCCCCTGCATTCTTCAAACCAAATGGCATCACCTTATAACAAAAAGTGCCCCACTGTGTAACAAATGTTGTCTTCTCCATATCTTCAGGTGCCATCTTGATCTGATTGTAACCAGAGAAACCATCCATAAAAGAGAATACCTTATGCTGAGCAGTGTTGTCTACCAGAACATCAATATGAGGAAGTGGAAAATCATCTTTGGGGCTGGCCTTGTTCAAATCCCTGTAGTCTACACACATACGTACCTTACCATCTTTCTTAGGAACTGGCACCACATTTGCAACCCACTGAGGATAAGAAGTCACAGCTAAGAACCCTGCATTGAACTGTTTCATTACCTCTGCTTTGATCTTTTCTGACATCTCAGGACGCATACGACGAACCTTCTGCTTCTTTGGACGACAATCTTCTTTTACTGGTAAACGGTGAACCACAATGTCTGTATCCAACCCTGGCATATCTTCATAAGACCAAGCAAAGATCTCCACATAGTCACGTAACATCTGAATCAATCTGCTCTTGACACTATCCTCTAAATCAGCCCCTATCTTGACCTCTTTCCTGTTTTCTTCAGTTCCCAGATTCACAACTTCGACTGGCTCTTCATGTGGCTGTATGACTTTCTCTTCTTGTTGTAACAACCTAGCAAGCTCTACAGGTACTTCACAATTGTCCTCATTTCCGTCTTCAGTTTGATAGATCGGATTCTCGAAATTATAATTGGCAATAGTAGAACTGTTATCAACAGGATCCAGAGTGGATGAGGATCTGCATTTTAGTGATGTGGGTGTGTGTAAGAACACATAGCTGATAAAGCAAAAATAAAAGAAAAGAAAGACAAGAAACACAATATTTACGAAAATGAAACGTCCACTGATTTTTATTGAATGAAGTATGCAAATGAAATGACAGCCCGTAACAAGCACACCATTGTGCCCGGGTAAGGCACAAGGCTTGAGAGTTTTAATTGTTCAGAAATTACAAACTTAAAAAGCAACAACACAATAATAGTATTTACTCCTGACTAAAGGAGATAGGGATAACATCTTCAGCTTTCCAATTATTGAGTCTAGCACCCACAGTAGGAAAGATCCAAGCATCCAGATTGTAGTCTTCATCATAGCCTTCCACAGCATTGATCTGATCTTTCATAACCCCTTGATTGGTGATACGAACAGCCCGAGCACGACGAACAGCCTTCTGGGACTCTGCAGTGAAACCCAAACCAAACTTGTCAAACTTGTATGGGATATCAGGAAGCTGACCCCAAATAGTACAACCACCTTCATCCACCACAGCTCTAGCATCTTTGAGGGAGGCCATTGTTGGAGGTATTCTGGTAACCACAGGAACTTTCTTGACAACCGGAGGAGCTACATAATCATTAACAACCCAAGGAACCACTTCAAATGTCTGACACGGAGTCTCAACATATTCACCTTCCACTTCCAGATACTTGAAGGTGTTCACATGGCTGACAAAATATTCTTCCTCTCCATAGACAATAACAACCCTTCCTTCTACCGGATATCTCAATTTCTGATGTAGCGTAGAGGTTACAGCACCTGCCCCATGGATCCAGGGACGACCAAGTAGACAAGAGTACGAAGGACGAATATCCATCACATAAAATGTAGCATTGAAAACCTGAGAACCAAATTTGATTGGGAGATCAATTTCTCCATGCACCACTCTTCTAGAACCATCAAAAGCCTTCACCACTATATTACTGGGCTTCAGCACAGCATCTTCAGGACTCAGCTTATTCAGGACTTCTTTGGGCAACACATTCAGAGAGGAACCATTGTTTATCAATACATGTGACAAGGTAGTGCCCCTGCATTCAATTGAGATATGCAGAGCCCTGTTATGATCCCTCTTGGCAGGGGTCAAATCAGCATCAGAAAACCCTAACCCATTATCATAGGTCAGGTGGGCAACACAATTCTCAAACTGGTCAACAGAAATTGCATTGGGTACATGAGCAGTCTTCAGAAACTTGATCAAAGCTTTGGCATGAGCTTCAGAACATAACAACAAAGACAGCATAGAAATCATGGAGGGAGTGTGCCCCAATTGATCAACAATGTCATAATCACTCTTGCGAATGATTTTCAATACTTCTTCCATCTGCTTAGCAAGATCATCAGCAGCTGGCACATCAGTAGGTATAGGCTCAATAACAGGACCTTTGCCCCGAGCATCAGTGGTGGAGGTAGCAGCAGGAGTAACTGCATTCTTGGAAGTAGCTGGAGGAGAGAAAACTCTTCCGCTTCGTGTGATCTTACTAGACCCAGCAATATTGTCAACATCAACAGGTATATCAACTAGTGATTCCTGCTTAACACCATGGATATAAACATCAGACCCATAATGCCAAGGCACAGCTTTATCAGACGTATACGGAATAGGACCAGGAGTGGTAATGACCAGAGGAGCCACTCTAGCTTCAGCAACTATTTTCACAGGGCCTTCAGCAGTAATCTTAATTGGACCCTTATGAGTGATTTTAACAGGTCCCTTGGAAGTGATCCTTACTGGCGTTCTATCAACCATATCAACCTCTTCAGTCTTCCTACCTTTAGTAATATGATCCACCATACTCTCTACAGACGATGGAGTCCTCTCAAAAACTATGGTATATTTATCCATGAGACGCTGAATTCCATATCTCAATCTCCAGCAACTATCCGGCTTATAGGTACAATACAAACAGTCTTCACGACAACCTGGAAAGAGCCCAACTTGTACTAACTTTTTCTTGATAACAGACAATGGTGTGGTCAACTCCGCAACTGAATAGACATGTAAATCTTCATCAATGGCATTGACAGTCTTCTCGTGATTCGGCATGGGAGCAGTAATCACATTTGGAGTACCCTGAGGGTCAAACTCAATCTCTCCAGCCTCAATCATATCTTGAATTTTGTTCTTCAAGACCCAGCAGTTATTAGTATCATGTCCCTGACAGTTTGAGTGATATGCACATCGTGCATTGGGGTTGTACCTGGGTGAGGTAACATTAGGATTCTGAGGAGCCTCTTTCAGAGTAATAAGTTCAGCCTTCAACAAGTGTTGCAATGCCTGAGCCATGGACATGTTGATCTTAGTGAACTGCCTTCTAGCCCTCTGTTGACTGCCCTGTGGCTGCTCTGTTGTTGCAGGAGTTGGATTTGAAATATGAACTGCACTCACAGACTGATGCCTTCTATTACGATCAGGTTGACCATAAACAACATTGGATTCTTTCTTCCCAGTGGGAGGCTTCTTTGCAGCACCTGATGAAGAAGTACCCACCTGGATCTTGCCACTCTTTATACCATTCTCTACGCGCTCTCCTGTCATTATCAACTCAATGAAGCCAGATGATGAGCTTCCAATGAGATGACTGTAAAACGGACCATTCAGCGTACACATGAACATATCAACCAATTCCCTGTCAGTTAAAGGGGGTTGAACTCTTCCAGCTAAATCTCTCCACTTCTGAGTGTACTCCTTGAAACTTTCTTTGGCACCCATAGACATGCTTTGCAGCTGCATGCGAGTGGGAGCTAGGTCAGCATTGTATTGATACTGCTTATAAAAAGCTTCAGCAAGATCATTCCAATCCCTGATGTTGACACTCTCCAACTGATAGTACCACTCCAGTTGAGCTCCAGCTAAGCTCTCTTGGAAGAAATGGATCCACAACTTTTTATCAGCAGTATGAGGTTGGATTCTTCTGACATAAGACCTCAGATGCAGCTTGGGACAAGAGACCCCGTCATAAACAACAAAGGTAGGAACCTTGAAACCAATGGGTATGACTACCCCAGATATCAGACTCAAATCTTCAAAATCTAGCCCAGAAGACTTCTGCAACTCCATAGCATCCATTCTATCCACCAGCATCTTGAACTTGTCTTCATTAGGCTCATGGTAGTAATTAGCCTCAGAATCAGAGTCCCCCATAGTGTTGTGGAGACTGCCTCCCTCTTTTACAGATTCTTCAGATTCATAGTCTTCAACTGGTTCTTTGGTCTTGGCAAGACCTTTGAACCTTCTTCCCATGTTGATCAGGCCACCTGACCTTCTAGCCTTCTTAGTCTTCTTGTCCAGCAGTGTCTTCAATTCATCCTGCCCCTTGGACAGGTTCAGGATCAGCTCTTGGAACTGTGCATTTTGTGCCTGGAGATCCTTAACTGTTTGTTCAAGAGCCATTACTGAAATAAACAGTGAGAAGATGAGAAACCTGTGCACAAATAAACCTGTGATGCAATGATATGATGTTTTAATGCGTATGCAATGTTTTCAAGGACCGCAGGATTTAAATTTGCTTAGACAAACAAGAAGGTAAACTTTTATTAGTAACAAATTTGTTTTGCCTCTTGGGCTTACAGAAATGAAATGAAATAAGTACAAAAGATGGGGTTTTAAGTCTCTCATGGACGTTTCCTCTTTGTGTTGAGGTATGAGTTGAGATTCCGCTCCTCGTGAAGTTGCTTTGTTAATTCCAAGATTCTTTCTTGGCTTGCTTTGTAATGAGCCACAAAAGTATCCCTTTGCTCCTTCAATTGGATCCAGGATCTTTGCAAGTCTTCCATGTCAGTAGGCATGTCTGGGTGAAGGATGGTATAAGCAGTATCTCCTTCAGCAACAGGTTCCATGGTAACTGGCAGGATAGCAGGATATGGCATCATGAGAGTCTGAGCACGAGATCGCACCCATCTGAGATAAGCCTCCATAGGAATAGTGTACTTAGGCTCTAGAGTCTTGCTGTCAACCCTGTTTACTTTTCCCCATGCTCGTATGAATCTCTGACGGTAACCTTGAAGATCGTTGTCGTAGTCAAACACAATACCCTGAATCAACATGTCATGTGGACCCTCACTTCGAGCGTAACTAAACTTTCGTAAAGCTAGAGAGGGGTTGTAGGTGATGCCTCTTCTTATGCCTAGAAGTGGCACATTAGGAAACTCCCCACAACGGTCAATGATAGTGACATTCTCCATAGATCTGGAGCACCAATGAATATCTGAATGCGAGAGTGACATGATCCTCTTGGACCACCTAAACCCTTGCTCATTCTTCATTACTGAGCGAGGAAGGTGAGAAATAAACCACCTAGATAGCAAAGGTATGCAACACATCAAAGTTCCTCTTGCCCTTGTAGTACGGGTATGAAGAGAATGTAGTATGTCTCCAAGCAATGTAGGCACTGGATTGTGACTCAGGAATATATTGATGGCATGAACGTCTATGAACTGATCTGGATTGGGGAACAATACTAAGCCATAAATCAGTAAGGCTAAGATCTCCTCAAAAGCATCATGACTCATAGCCTTCAAAAACACTTGAGCCTTCTCTATCAACACCTTAGCAAGAATACCCTTGACTCCACTTCTTGTTTCTAGAACAATGTCAGCCTTCTTCAGATGTAGAGCTGCAGCAATAACCTCAGGTTTAGGCTCTTTCTCCAAGCCTGTGAATGATTTCTGATCAAGAACAGGTATACCCAGAAGTTTAGAGAACTCCTCCATTGTTGGAACCAGCTGGTAGTCGGGGAATGTGAAGCAATGGTGCTTAGGATCAAAGAACTGAAACAGGACACTCATCATGTCTTCATTGAACCCTGAGGTGACTAGATCCAATAGGTGGCCATGTCTCTTGATGAACTGGGAGTGATCAGACACTTGAGAAACCAACTCTTTAAGCTTAGCAGGTATGCCCACAAAGTTGATCCTGATAGTGTTTCTACGAGCAGAAGTCATGACCTGCAACAAAGAACAAAGATAAATCCTTTGTTCCTTGAAATGGTTAGTGAAAATGCTATGCTTATGATGCATGATGATGTCATGATGTTATGCTCAATCACAAACATGTGGCACACACAAGCAAGTCACACAATAGCCCTAGGTTTAAAGGCTTGCATGAGGTTCAAAGGTAAGTACCCTCCCCTGAAGTTAGTTGGTTCATCCTGTCCTACAAAAGTAACCAGGTTCTAAGGGATCTCAATATCAATGATCCTTCACAAGGGTGGTTGTTCAGTAGGCAACTTACTTGCCAACCAAAACCCTCCAAGTTTAGAATCTCAATGAGCGTAGTATCGAGTATCAACTAACTTCAGTCTGCATCAAAGCCGGTTATCTCACTACTTTTTAAAGGCCAAGATGAGTTAACTAGGGTTCTAAAAGTTAGTTAGTGCATTGATAACATATGGCAGCCTCATATTATCCTCAACTTGACTTAAGGAACATAAGCACCAACCAAGAAGTCACACATACTATGGCCACCAGATCAACCATATCGGTATACGCCGTACAGTTTCCTTGGTCTATTGCCATTTACCTAAGGTACACTAGATCCGGGTTAGGATCTTTCACACATAAGAGCCCAACAGGTAATATAAAGCAAACAAAGCAAACAATTTAAGTGATCTAATTCCTAAGGGTACCCCTCTTTTATTAAAATCCCCAGCAGAGTCGCCAGTTCTGTAACACGGTGGGAGAACTGACTTTAGTTATGTTGCGGATAGCAAGAGTCGCCACCGACTTTTATTTTATCCAAAGGAAAGGCATAAAAGAACAGGAAAGACCTTTTAAAAGATTTTTGGGTCCGGGGGGTAGGTTATGTAAAGGGAAGGTATTAGCACCCTTTACATCCATGGTTATCCATGGGCTCTTAGTTACTTAGCTCACTTTAAAATGTTTTTGAAAATGTGAAGTGTGTGAATAGAAATTTTCATAAGAGTTTGATAATGATCCATGTACGGATGCGAAAAAAACTTGTGTTTGAAAATTGTTTGAAATTTGTGAAGTGTTTGAAAAGTTTTTGAATAGTGAGCAAGTAACTATGAGGAACCTACCCTAAAGTTTAAGTCTTTCTGTTCCTGAATCCTTTAAATGGTAAGACTATCCCTATTATTAAGGAATAGGTAGTCATTACCTTGGATGTGAGGGACAAGTGAGGGTCATCTGTTTATGTAGGCAATTGTGGGGTGTATTAAGCAATTTTGAAGGGACTGTCATCTTTATTCGAAAGGGACAAGATCATTATGAAGGCAACATTCGAAGGGACTTGATCTTTTTATCTGTTTAAGGGACTAGATGACTTTATTTTGAGGGACTTTTGCTTTATACACCCTACTTGACCTTTTGATTAGGCAACAATGAGAGGTAACCCTAGAAAGTGAGATGGCGATCAAAGATCGACTTACGTGTGTGAGTGTTTAATTTTAAATATTTATCTTTTAAATTAGGTGATCTAAATTAATTTTAAATATACAAACATGTTTACACTCCCTATTTACTAACCATGGCATAAAATAAATAATTTAAACAATTATAAAATATTACATCCAGGAACAATTACAAAAATAATAAAGCAATTTAAATAAATAAGCAAAATAAATAAGCAAAGCAAAATAAATAAATAATTATAATAGGGTTAGTAGAAATAATAATAATAGCAATTTTAAAAATAACTGGGGTTAGTAATAAACATGATTAGTAATAATAATAATGAACAAAAATATTATAATAAACAAAATTTTTAATGGTTAATAAGAAATTATAAACAATTATATCAATTATTATGAAATTTAAAATTATAAAAAAAATTAAATCAATTATGAACATATTATGAGAAATAAATTATGATTAGCAATTTTAAAACATATAATAGAAATTATTTTCGTGAAAAATTAAATTATAAACAATAAAATAAGCATTTTAATTTTTTAATTATATTTATGTACAAAATTTAAATTATAAACAAATTAAATTAAAAAAAATGAACATGATTAGGACTAAGTTTTAAATAGAAGAAAATTAGGGTTTGGAAAATATTAGGTTTTATAGATTTAAGGTTTATGAATTTTTAAAAAAAAGAATTAGACTTTTATCAAGATGAATTATGTTTATAAAGAAAATAATTAGGTTTTATATATATTTAATATGCAAAACTATTAAATAGTGTACAATTATATAATATAAGTTTTTTAAGAGAAAATTTATTTACATATATTGATTTCTTTTTTAGAAAAGTATTTAAATTAGTTTTAGGAAAAAAATAGTATAAAGAAATAATAAGAAAATAAAATAAAAATAATATAAACCAAAAAAACAGGACCTGGGATTTGAACCCAGGTCCTTTACCTGGAAATACAATGACCTTGCCACTGGGCCAGCGTGCACTAGTGATATGGAAACAACTTCAATTCTTTTTATTTCTATCCTGCAAAAATCATTGAAAAAAATAACCAAAACAAAAGGGCCTGGGAACGATTCGAACCCAGGACCCCTCATCCAGCACGCAAACGCATTGACCAACTGAGCCATCATGTTATTCGTGTAATAAACTTAAACAAATCAAATAAAATATTAAAACAATTTTTCAAATCTGATTTTTGGCGCCAGGGTCTTCATCTTCTTCACGATACCTGCGAAAATTCCTGCGATTTCATCTACGACTTTTCCTGCGATTTCCTCCATACTCAAAACCTGCGAAACTCAAACACCAACCAAACAGTACAATTTCTTTCAATTAATCAGTGCATTATGATCCCCAGAACTCATACAATCGTCCTATGTCTTTAAAATTTATTTATTCTTGGTTTAGCATGAAACCTTAAAAACTTAACCGAAACCCTAACAATGGCTTCTCACGATTCGGGTCATTAATCTTTAATCCAACTATCCAGAAAGCTTGCTAAGATCATTACAAACACAAAACAATCATTAGAATCAATGGATAATGCATAAAAGTATAGAATCGAAAAAATCATTATTCTTGAATAAGAGTGATTCGGGTTAGCCATTTGAGCATGATTTAGATGATTATAATGATGTAAACATGTTCAGTGATAGTCCAGGAATGATTTGCCATCTTCAAATCACCTTCAAAGTTACAAATGTGGAGAATCCAAATTTGAGATTTTGATGAAATTTTGAAAATGTGAAACTTACTCTTGAGGCCAGAATTTCGTGGCTTTGTGTTAGGGTTACATTGTATACTTATAGAGCAATGCATTAGGTCAGAAAAATTGGATATTTGTGTGGAAGATTTGATCTAAAAAGATTCAAAAATATTAGGCCTTAAAAATCAAATATCCTTGTATGAACACTTGCTATTTTAGGCCAATCATCATGATCTTCTTTCCATTTTAATTCCAATCATCTTAATGAATTTCTAGAAGCTCAATTATATTTAAATCTTTGACTTTTATATTTTATTTTAATTTAAAATGATTTTTAATGAATTAAATCAAAATAAATAAAAATAAAATGATAAAAAATATGATTTTTGTTGACTTGGGTCGTGCATGAAGTTATAGTATAGATTGGGTCATCATATGGCAAGCCCATTTGGAAGAAATTGGTTTTAGACCTCCATTTTCTTCATAAACCAACCAAAAATTTCCCAACTTTGCAAGGGCACATATCCTTCAATTTTAATGGTATGAGGGTGTTATTGGACATTTTGGAGAGCTTAAAGAGTCCTCTAACCAACCCCACTGGTTTCATGTCCATATCATTTACCAATCTCAAGTTATGCCCTTTTGAAGTTGTTGACTTTTTGTTGACTTTCAAAAGGACCTATAATGTCTTAGCTCATACCTTCCAAATGAAGCATTTTTAGGTTTGGCTTGTGAGACACAAAGTTGTAGAGAATTCAATTTCCTTCAAAATGAGATTTGGATGGAGACTTGGTGATGAAGCATGTGAAAGTTATGGCTGGTCAAAGTTCAGTTGACTTTTATTGAGGAAACCCTAATTTAGAAACTCCTGATTCTTGATGATCTAAAATATCCTTGATGAATCATGATCAACCCTTGATCAAATGATGAATTTTACTTCATATACTTGATGTTGGCAAAAAATCATGAATTTTGACTTTGGTTTGACCATAGTTGACCTCAGTTTGACTTTCTAACTACTTTGACTGATTTTGACTTATCTGATCATCTGACTGAGCAAACTTTTGAGAAAAGTCTTGAAACTTGTCATGAGGGTTCTTACACACATATAAGATGCTATGAAGCTCACTTGAAGTCTTGGAAATTCATTTAGCCTGATTAAAGTCAAAACCCTAGTTTTGGATGCACTGCTTAGGAGGTGCATTGTATGAGGGAATTGTCAACTCTTCTGACCAATAGTGAACTTTGTGAACCTTGTGAACCATCATAAAATGTCTTGTGAACCTCATGGGAGGTCTTGTGAACCTTGTGAACCTCATAAAGTATCTTGTAGACTTCATGAACCTCATGAAAGGTCTTGTAAGCATTGTGAATCTTGTGAACCTTGTGAACCTTCTTAGCACACAAAGTCTTGTATTGTGAGGGCAAATTTTGGGGTGCAACACCAAGTAACTTTAACGAAATCTTCGGCATACCAGTTCCGGAGCTCCTCCCCAGGTGCACATGGGTGAATCCAGCTATCCCAGTCGCAATCATTATCCCCTTCTTCACTTGTTGTACAGATGTTGTTGCGATCGAGCATTCCGGCACTCGTGAAAGTTATGGCCTTGCTACCCTGAGGCCAGTTGTACCCACCAGGCTAGTACCCAAGACCGAACTTGTTATCCTTCTTTTCCATCTCTAGCAACTTGCCCTAGCCCTGGGCACTTCCGGATTGGACCACTTCTTTAGCTTTCTTGTAGAAGTAGATAGAAGTCCCTTCCTTCTCGTTGATCTGGACTGCTGGAGACAAAGTACTAACATTGACTACCTCAAAAGCTTGACACAACATTTCATGGATTTCCCCGTCCATTTCCACGTACTTGAAAGTTGACAGATGACTCACAAAAATATCCTCTTCTCCACATATAGTGACCACCTGGTGTAAACACCCCAAATTTGCCCTCATTAATTCACACCATGGCTTATGATCTTTTCATATTGCATAAGTTCAATCATACCATCGCATATTGCATTTTGGTTTCACTGCCTTGATTCAAAGTCATCTGCATCTAGGGTTTGTGATCTAAGCAATCCCTGAGTCATTTGAGCCACTCCAAAGGTCATCAATCACTTCAAAGGGGTCCATGTATGCTCAAGCATCATATTATATCCTCACAAGGTAAAGGAAGTCAAAGAATCACAAGAACTGAGAAAGGCATGGAAGTAGAGCCAGGTTTAACTGCACAGATGACCTGAAATTAGGGTTTTGGTTTCAGAGGCCATAACTCCAAATTTTTTGGTCATTCTTGTTTCTATTGGTCTCTATATGTTATGAGGATCATGCATATCAATTTTCATGAAGAAATTCAATGGGGAAGGCATCTGATCAAAAGGTGACTTCTTGAGCAAGTCAGTGCAAAATCTGGGCATCTGAGGCCCCCAATGACCCAAATAAAGGGGTTTCTCCATCATTTTGAATGAGTATGATGTTTATTTGACCCACCAGGCTAGTACCCAACTTGGGAAAGTGACTTGTAATGAAAACATGCCATTTTGGGAATGTTTTTCAACCTCCTCTTTTTGATTCAAAAATGCTTCAATTGAAAAAACTTTGGTCATGAAAGTTGTAGATTGGATCCTCCCATTTTCAAAAAGTACAAGAACTCATTCTAATTCATTTTGGATCAAAAGTTATGGCTTGTCAAAGTTGGACAAAATCACTTATTTTTCATTTTGGCACCAAAGAAGGAAACTTGCAATTTCACATGCCAAGCATTCTCATGACTTCAAAATGACTTCTAAGCATCACATAGGCATAACACATGACCTAAAATTCAGAATGCACCAAAGAATCACTCATTTTCATGCCTTGATCATTAAGAAATCTCAAAAGGGCCAAAGGTTCACAAATTTGCAAAACCACACATAAGCTTCAATCCACTTGCCAATTGGCCCCAATCTGAATTACATGGTTGCCCTTGATCCTTGATGCGCAGGACACCCTATTGTCCTTGGCCTGCCATGACCCATACCTCAAACGACACCTAACCTTGACTTTTGGCAAAATGGACCATACCAATCACACTATGCCACTACCAACTTTCTGACCAATCACCTTTGTTTATACTAATCAAATGCAAGCCAAACATAACAAGAAGCAAGCCTGAATCCTCCCACAAGTCAGCAACCATCAAAACTCCCCTCTTTGCATTTTCTTTCGAAACTCAACACACAAGTCTCAAACCCCAAAACAAACTTCACAGAACAACTCACCATGCTTCACTGATCATTTCCCAACCATCACTTTGCCCTAAAAAGCCCAGAATCAAAAACATGATTTCCACACTTCATGAACTGAGTTTCTGCCATTTCCATTTTGGGGCCATATAAACCCCAGCTAAGCATCACAAACGTTTGGGGAGGATCATTGGAGCTTGTTTGAAGCAAAGAACTGGCCAGAAAGCACCATTTTCGAAAGCTTCAGTTCAGGTATCATCAAGAACAATTTTTCCAGAAACGTGTTTTTAAGTTACTAATTGATTCTCCATGATTCACTGATGATTCTGATGTGTTTAGTTTTGAAAATAGTCAAGTATTAAGCATGTATTGAGCTTCTGAAATTTCTGCCATATTTTCCGTTTTGCTTCGATTCATGATTTTGATGTTGAATAAATGAGTTTTGGTGTTTGATTCTTGCTGGGGTTGAGGAGAGGATCATTTCTGGAGCTTTAGGGGTCTTGGGGTTGTGTATTGAGGGAGATTGGGTGAGGAGCTGGCCGGAGAAGATGACCGGAACAATGTTCCGGTCATCTGAAAGTAATTAGGGTTCAGGATTAGGGCTTAATCATAATTAGGGAAGTTTGAATTCTGACCATTCAGATGCGCGCGCTGGTCAATTCGCGCATCCTAGGTTTGAACCACAACCCTTAGATCAGCTGACTTTCTCATTTCTTCATTAATTTCATTTTTATTTTATTTATTTTGCATTTAATTTCCACGAATTTTTAAAAATAGTAAAATGCATTGAAAAATTCTGAAATCTTTTGTCAAACCTTTTATTAATTTTCAGAACCCAAAAATATTTTTATTTTTATTTTTTGCATTAAAAATTATTTTTAAATCATTTAAATGTTTATTTTTAATTAGTTAATGGAAATTAATTTATTAAAAATGCATTTAGGTATCTTAAAATCACAAAAAAAAATTCACATTGCATTTTAAAACATTTAGAAACATTATCAAACTCTCAAAACAAATTTCTTTTTGGTCCTTGATGTATTTTGACATTTTTCATTGGAATAAAAGTTATTTAAAGGCAATATTTTGGTCATCACTTAGAAAAATTCATTCTGCCTAACCATGAAGAGTTTGATGATGGTTCTTCTTGCATTGCATTCTTCATATCATGTAGTTTCTAGAGTAAAATTAATTTGAATTTATCTTTCATTTTCAATTTAATGAGAATGTTTCCTTTTTAGGTGCCTTGAAACCCTAGTTGACTTAGAAAAATCATAACTCCCATTAGGTTAAGAGTTAGGTCCCCTCCTTTGGGCAGTGAATTTGTGTAGGGCTAGGGTTCCTTTGATCCCATTTTCAATTTTTTATCATGTCATTTGTTTCTGATTTTGAATTTTGCATTGCATATTGTATGTAAACCCTAATTCATGCCTTCCTTTGCATCCATCTCTCATTTGCTTGCATACAAGAACTTGCCATGACATTATGTGCATCCATATGACATATAAGACATATTAGGACATATTAGAATCATGTTTGATCATTGCATCATTCATTTGCCATGTTATATGTTCATTCCATTTCATAAACTTTCATGAATCTTTATGGTTCAAAGCATGCTTCATTTGCATCCTCATCCTTGTATGATCATCCACAACTCTTGATATATGTTTGCATCATCTCTTAGAATAATTAACACCATGTTCATGCTTTTGGCTTTGTCTTGCATCATGGCATTTCATCTCATTTTCATTGCATTTCATTTCTCTTGCTAACTTTTCAGGTGGTAAGTTGTTTTGAGAAGTGAATTTGCCTTCACTTCTTACAATCTCTTCTCATCTCTCTTATGCATCATTGCTGAATTTTATCTTTGTATTAGAGTGAGCTTGCTCATTCATGTTCATCTCTTACTTTCTTTCTTCAAGCAACTTGTCTTCTTAAGTGAAGCAAGTTGTCTTATTTCTTTCTGCTTCTCACCCTCTCATCTGCTTCTTCCTTGGTGGCTTTTCTCCTGAAGATCTTTTGCAAGCTTCATAAACCCTAAGAACAACCATGCATGATCATAATTAGGGTTTGATTAGTCCCCCATTTAGTTTTACCTTTGTGTCATCTTTGAGTCTTCTCTTCTCATCTCTTAATCAAGGACTAAACCCTAAAGGTTTTAAGGCTTTGTGATTAAGCTTATGCCTGCATCCTTCTATTAGGATGGAGTGTATAACTTTAATCCTAAGTGTTAAACCCTTAATGTGTTTAACTCCTTTAATCAATCCACCTAATAACCACTAAGACATCAAGCTTGTAACTTGGGCCTTACATTAGGGTTCTAATTCTTCCTTAATTGGTTAAGAAGGACTAACCCTAGTGTTAATGGACAAGTCCCCCTCAAGTTGTCTTACAAATCATAAAATACATTTCTTAATCTTACCACTAACTAAAATCCATTTAATAAAGGCTTTGTTTTGTCACGAGGTTAATCCCTAATCATGGATTAAGTTGAGGAGCCTTCCTCAACTTAAATGTTCTCATCTATTATCCTTCTATTAGGATGGTGTAATGAGTCCATTAAATCCTTGATTATGGCTTAAACTCATTACTTAACACTAAACAAAAACAACAAAAACATCTAAGTAAATGCAAGTAGGTTAATGATCTTAATCCTACACCATGGTGATTAAGTGTGAGGTGCTTACTTGACACTTAAGGTGTCCTCATTACCCCAAATCAGAGGGAAGATGTAATGAGTTTACTAACCCTTGGCTTAGGCTTAAGCTCATTAACTTATGACAAACACAAAAAGAAATAAAAGATTGAAAACACCAAAAACAAACAATAATCGTCTCCTTCGGGATTCTTTTCTCACCTCATTCACTCACAAACGAGACCTCGCTTCTTCCGTCCAATGCAAGACAGTTTGCACCTGAGCCAGACAGGTCATACACTTGAGCATGGACAAGTAAGCAGTTCACAAGTCAATTTATCTTTCAGTCTCTTTGAGTCGAACTACGGTGTTCTGACTTCCTCATTGCACGAGAGGATACGTAGGCATAACTTAATGGTTATCGAACAAAAGTCTCTATATATTCCCCCTCCTCCAGCATTATTCTTTTAGCCTCATAGTCTTGAGCATATCACTCTT
The DNA here is from genome assembly GCA_963966055.1 of Lathyrus aphaca. NCBI lineage: Eukaryota > Viridiplantae > Streptophyta > Magnoliopsida > Fabales > Fabaceae > Lathyrus > Lathyrus aphaca. The sequence continues at coordinate 271,984,807 of OZ014525.1, forward strand.
GTTCTTACACTGACACTTCTCCTATACACTTCACATTTCTTTTACACTGACACTTGCATTCTTTTCCAGCTTTGATACACAGATTGCACTGACACTACCCCTTTAAAACACAAATCTTTTAAGCGTGGATCCCGTCGAGTACGACGGAAAATCTGGGTGCTAATACCTTCCCAGGTTGTAACCAACCCCCTTTCTCAGTTTCTCTGGTTCGCAACCGTCTTATCCATCTTTTCCTAGGTTTATGCAGCATTACCTTTCCTTCGGGATAAAAATGCCTAGCTGGCGACTCTATTCATTTCTTTCTCTTTCGCCGACCATTTGCGTCTGTACCCCTCTTGGCCCTAGGTGTGTCATCAGGCGGGAGCGACACCTGGCCATCTACCACATACTTCAGCTTTTGATGCAACGTGGATGTCACTGCGCCTGCAGCATGGATCCAGGGACGTCCTAGCAAGCAACTGTAAGCGGGTTGAATATCCATGTCATAGAACGCGCTTTTGAACACTTGAGACCCAATCTTCACAGGTAGCTCAACCTCCCCGAACACAGATCTCTGGGATCCATCAAAGGCTTTTACACTTAAATCACTGGGTCTTAAAATAGTGCCATCAATATTTAGCTTCATCAAGGCCTTCTTAGGGAGCACATTGAGAGAAGAGCCTGTATCAACCAAGACATGTGACAGGACAACACCTTTACACTCCATGGTGATGTGCAGGGCTTTGTTGTGATTGAGGCCTTCAAAATTAAGATCTCTATCTGTGAAACCCAACCCATGGCTGGCGTTTACGCTTCCTACTATAGCCTCCAACTGGTTAACCGTTATCTCCCGTGGTACATATGCCATCTGTAAAACGTTCAGTAGAGCTTCCCTATGAGCCGAAGAACACATTAACAATGACAGGATAGATATCTTGGACGAAGTTTAATTCAGCTGTTCAACTACTCTATAGTCGCTTTTCTTTATTATCCTCATAAACTCTTCGACTTCTTTTTAAAAAGTGCCCTGTCCGGCAGCAGGAGTTGTCACCTCTTCGGTTTCTATCTGTTTACCCTTAGCCTTTGCAGCAGCTTCAGCTTCAGGATCCCCTCTAAGAACTTGAGGAGCAAAAAGACGACCGCTTCTTGTAAATCCACCAACTCCTCCGACATTCACCACAGTCGGGTCAATTGTCACTGCTTTACTTTCCACCTTTTGACCTTCTACGTACACATCCGAGCCATAGTGCCACGGGATGGCCTTGTCATCAGTATAAGGAACTGGTCCTGGAACAGTAATGGTAACAGGACTAACCTCTGGAACATAGATAGTCACAGGCTCCCTCCAGACAGGAACTTCAACAGGATCAAAGTAAATTGTTATGGTGGACACACAATTGCTTCTATCATCAGCCCTATCAAACTGTAACGACCCCTCGTCAATCAAATATTGTAGCCCATCCTTCAAGTCCCCACAACCATTAACAGAATTCAAACACTCCTTGCAATCATAACCACACCCTAGGAATACCTGCCCTTTCAACAATCTGTCTTTCACGGCCAGCAACGAAGTCTTCACTTCCTTCACATTCAAGATCAAGTTTAACCTCCCACCACCATCAACAACATTTATCCTGGATCCTCCAAGATTTGGAATGGGGTTTGATGTAACATTTGGAGGAGGTGCGAAGTTAATTGCTTTTGAGTCAATCAAGTCTTGGACCTTATGCTGCAATGCCATGCACTTCTCTGTTGAGTTCCCGGGAGCTCCTGAATAAAATGCGCATCTTGCGTTAGCATCATACCCCACTGGAAGCTCTCCAGGTGGAGGTGGTGCTAATTTCCTCAACTGAACCAAGTTTAAATCTAACAACCTTTGAAGTAGTGTCGTGTACGTCATCGGGATGGCTTCAAGCACCCTGTTAGCTGGACGAGCTTGTCTTTATTGATATGGTATTTGCTGATAATTATTGAGATGTGGTTGTTGTTGTTGTTGCTGTTGTGGTTGAGTTTGTTGCACAGGACTTGATGGAATAGTGACAGCTGCAACTTTTTCATAGGATCCTCTGTATCCCCGGCCCCTGCCTCGGCCGTACACAACATTAGTTTCTCCCATCCTTCTTCTTGGAGGTCCATTAAAAGCTTTTCTCACACCTCTTGAGCTACCTGCACCAGTGTCTTGAATTTTCCCCATCTTTAAAAGAGTTTCAACCCTCTCTCCTGCTATCACGATGTCATTAAACTTTTTTGCCGAACAAGACGCCTGTCTCTCAATAAACACACCCTGTAGTGTTCCCATGAACATGTCCGCCATTTCATTTTCCAACAAGGGAGGTTGCACCCTAGCATCAAGTTGACGCCACCTTTGAGCGTACTCTTTGAACCCTTCTTTAGTATTCTAAGACATGGTCTGCAACTGGGTACGATTTGGCGCCATGTCCAAATTATACTGATACTGATTCATAAACGCCTCTGCTAAATCCTTCCATCTTCGAATATTAACCCTGCTCAGCTTCATGTACCACTCCAAGGAAGCTCCTACAAGACTATCTTGGAAGTAATACATCCACAACTTCTCATCATCTGTATGTGCAACAATTCTTCCTACAAAACACTGGTGGTGAGTTTTCGGGAACATTGTGCCGTTATACTTATCAAAAGTAGGAACCTTGAACTTGTAGGGAATTCTAACCCCCGGCACCAAGCCCAAGTCAGCGATATCAAACCCCAGAGAACTCTGAGATTGAATGGCGCGAATCTGCTCAGCCATCTCTTCGAACCTTCTGTTCATGTCAATTCCTTGGCCTTCTGCCTCTTCTAGCAAAGTGAATTGTTCATCCTGCCCGTCCATTTGCACGTTATTCACTCCATCATTGACAATAGTCACTCCTGGTTGCACCACATGGATTTCTACGTGACGGGCGCCAGCCCCACTGCGATTACCTCCATCTGCTGTCCCATTGTTCCTGGCCTGATTGTTTTCCACCATTTCGCGTAGACGCTCTTGAGTTTGACCCATCTCAGCCATGAGGGTCATGAAGTTATCCATTCTTGTCCTTAGGTCAGCCAGATCTGCTTGCATCTGATCCATTACTCTCTCTGTTTACTTTCGTAGGATATCTGTGCACCGTTGGCTGTTCACGAACCTTCATGGGAGCTATAGTGCCTGAAATGACATAAACATTAGAAACCTGATGTACTACCTGCAAAACAAAAAACACGTTATATGCATGCAATGTAACTGATCATGTTTCCAGGTTCAGGCATTAATATGCCCCCAGTTCTGGCTCTTTTTGATAAACATGCTCCAGACAACCCTTTTCGAGCATTAGTTTTCAAACTCTCTCTTTTGAAGAGTGTTTAGATCCTAGTAGCCTCAGACAAACAAGCTTTGCGTACTCAGAAATGGTAACTGGAATTTAACATTGCATAACATGGATAACCCACTAGCAGCCAAAGTTAGAGCACAAACAAATTCCCCGAAGGGTTACAAGTCAATACATGAACAAAAAGATAAAGCAAGACTCCTACAACAAGCATGTAGGTAGTCTGGATAACAATAAACTAAAACTCTAGGCTAAAGGAAAGACTCAGGTTCTTCTTCTGTAGCTATCACCTCTGTCTGGTTCTTCTTCATGCCTGCTCTCAGCTTAAGCTCTGCAATCTCTTTCGTTGCCTCCTCCAAGGCCATCTGGCTCTGTACCAATTATTGGGTCTTTTCCCTTCGTATTTTGTGAACTTGTTCTACTTCTTCCTTCTTGAAGGCCATCTGTACCTCGAAAAACTCTTCCTTTTCTTTATACTTCTTCTGCTCTTGTTCCCTTTGGCCCTGTAACTAAACAATGGACTGGAGAGCTTCTTTAAGATTCTTCAAAGTCTTCTTACGCTCTGCTTCTCTTTTTGATTCCATTAGACCCAATCTCTGAAAATGGGCTTCTCTCCCAGAAAACTCCTTTTCTTTGGCTTCTAAGGTGACCTGCATCCTCTGTAGCTTTTCCTCCACTTCATTCTTAGCACGATTGGCAAGGTGGTACAAGTTAACCATTTCAGCATTCTCTACCCGGATCTCGTGCAACCGAGCTTCCAACTTCTTATAATCTTCAAGAGGAACAGTGTTCTGACATGGCACTTCTTTGGGATACAATGGAGCTTCCACTGAAAATGGCATGAGCAACTCCTCTACGCGCTTCTGTAACCATGTAGCAAAGGGAGGATATGTCTTGGGATCCACCCTTCCAAAATCCTTCTTACCTTTCTTCACCCTGTGAGCCCAAGCCTGAGATGCCTGTATGACTAATTCTTTGTTTCCCTCCACAGAAAAGTACAAAGACTCAGCTATTTCTTCAATACCTGGTGGATTCCTCAGAGGATAGCCAAATTGTTTCCTGGCTAAAACTGGATTGTAACTGATCACACCCTTTCTCCCTAGCAAGGGCACACTAGAAAAACTCCTGCAACTAACAAGTAACTCCTTTCCTAACAAATCCCTGTTATAGCCCCGAGCTATATCCTCAGAAGTTAGTCCCATTAGCCTCCTGGACCATCTCCATTCATCTCTCATCTCTTTGAAAGGGCCTGACTTGGGTAATTGCTTAGCAAACCAATCAGCAAATAATGGAGCACAACAACTCACTAGTCCACCTCTGCCTTTCTCATTCCAGTAATGAACATTGTAGTAGAAATCTCCCAACAAGGTTGGTACAGCGTTGCCTTTAGCAAAAATAGAGATCACCTCCAAACTCACAAACTCCTTTTCTCCTGGGAAAAGACTAGATCCATATATCATCAGGGCCACCACAACACGAAAATCTCCCCACTTACTCTCTTTGGCATACTCCTCAGCTTCTGGTATAAGCACATCCCAAGGAAGTACTCTGCCCTCACTATCCTTCAAAGCCTTCTTGACCTTAGCAGCTGGTATATGACAAACTCTGGATATATCTTTTTCCTTGAGAACTATTTCTGATCCATAGTAAGGCAAAGTATCTCTGACAGGAATACCCAAAATACTAGAAATCTCCTCCAAGGTAGGAGCCAAGATATAATCTGGAAATACAAAACACCACAACAAGGGATCATAGAACTGAAGCAAAGTGTGAAAGTTATCCTTCTGGTCTGCAGTAGGTTTATCCACATACATCCAAATCTGACCATACCTCTTTCTGAAGTTTCCTAAAACCTGATCATTCATCAGCCCTGCTAGTCTCTGAACACTCTTGACTTCTGGTTGAAGAAAAGTGTAATGGACATTTCTTTTTCTTGTAATTTTCTTAACTTCTGCCATTTGGAAAGCTTACAATTACCAGAACTGGGTGCTAAACTGTAAACAAAAACCTGAAAATGGAAACACAAATAGTTAATGCGAGTATGATGTGATGCAAATGCAATGCAGGCATATGATCAATCTGGAACCATCTGGATACTGGATATTATGGCCCCTAAGTGACTGAAAACCAAGATTCTCTGAACCATAACCATCTGACAGGAACCCTCAAAACCAAAGATCAAGAAATCCAGAACCATAGTAACCAAATCACAACAGAGAGCATACTGATAATGAGGATATGTGGAAGTCAAGGGTTCCTGCAAACCTGTAAACCCCTCCCAATCTCACGGGTGTGCTCCGGGTCAAACATCACGGACTCTCAAAGCTGAATAGCAATAATACGTTCACCATTTCCGAGGAATGGCTCATGACCAAATTAGGGAATCGGTTTGGCATTATGTACTACTCAGGGAGGTCTCAACGTGAGTCCGGGAAAACAAGGTCATCCTATGCGAGTTCCAGGTGGGCCCTCGGGTGCGAGTGGGTTTGCCACACAATGTGGTCTGCCACTGTCACCACTAGAGAGGGATGTTTTCACAAGGTTCTCAATGATCGGTCCCCTGTTGCACATAACTATCAAGGTTATGAAATGAAAGAGGAAGATCCCCAAATCAAGACATTTCCAAGACGGTCGAAAATCTGGGCGAGGAACTCACTACTACCCCCATGACAAGATCTCATGGGGCCAAAGTGGAACCACTCTAACTCCTAAGGTGCACTCGAGCCTTGGTAATTAGCTCATCTCACAGTAACAGTATCACCCAAGTCCCACCAAACAGAAAATCCAATCCAGACAGTCCAATACATGTATGATGCATGAAAATAAATATTGAAAACTGTAAATAAAGCTGTAAATAAACTGTAAATAAACAACAGTACAATAAACACGCAACAACAAACAATCAACACCCCGCGAAACTGAAACCCGCAAGCGCTAGGAGAGACTCTCAAGGGAACCAGAGATACTCTGGTTAGAAGGTCCCCAGCAGAGTCGCCAACTGTAACACGGTGGGAGAACTGACTTTTAGTTAAATGTTGCGGATAGCAAGAGTCGCCACCGACTTTTATTTTATCCAAAAGGAAAGGACATAAAAGAACAGGAAAGACCTTAAAAAGATTTTGAGTTCGGGGGGTAGGTTATACAAAGGGAAGGTGTTAGCACCCTTTATATCCATGGTTATCCATGGGCTCTTAGTTACTTAGCTCACTTTAAATTGTTTTGAGAAAGGTGTAGTGTGTGATTAAAAATTTTCTAAGTACTTTATAATGATCCTCGTATGGATGTATATAAAGACTTTGTTTTGAAAATTTGTTTGAAATGTGAAGTGTAATATGTATTTTGAAATTTGTGAGCAAGTAATTAAGAGGAACCTACCCTATATTAAATCTTTACTATTCTTATATGTTCTTTCAATGGTAAGACTATCCCTATTATTAAGGAATAGGTAGTCATTACCTTGGATGTGAGAAGGAACATGTATAGGGACATCTGAATATAGGCAACTGCAAGGTGTCTATAGCAATACGTAGGGACTTATCATCTTTTATTCGAAGGGACAAGATCACTTATCGTAGGAAACCTCGAAGGGACTTGATCTTATAAACTGAAGGGACTTGATGATATTTATGAAGGGACTTTGCTTAAGACACCTTACTTGACCTTAGAAATAGGCAACATGAGAGGTAACCCAAGAAAGTGCAAGATGGCGATCCAAGATCGACTTACGTGTGTGAGTGTTCATGTTCAAATATTTATCTTTTTTAAGTTAATTATCTAAATTAATTTTTAATTACAAACAAGTTATGCACACCCTAGAATTACTAACCATATAATAAACATATTCATAAAGAAAATAAAGCAAAAATATAAGCTAAACTATTACAAAGCTTCGGGACAATTACAATATAATCGAGAAATATAATGACGATAAATAATAATAAATAGACAATAATAAATAGTAATAATAAGAGTGAAGATAAATGGTTAGAAAAATACAAATAGGAGAAAATAAGAAATTAGCAAAATGATTCAATATTAAATTATTCACATATTAAACAAATAATAAATAATTAATTAAAATTTATGAAAATATTAGGTTAAATTTTTAAGAAAAAAAAATTAGGGTTAGGGTTAGAAAAAATTAGGGTTTTAATTATTAATTAAAATATATGATTAACCTATTTACAAAAATATGATAATTATACATATATACATATTATAAAATAAATATAAACAATTTAAATTTTAAGAAAATAAATTATGATTTTTTAAGAATATAAAGAAAATATTATAATATTGTTTAGAAATTATTTTTATGATTTATATTTAATAATTTAAACAAAATAGAATTAATATATGAAAAGAAATTGAAAATAAGAAAAAAAAATGAGGAAATTGGCTAAAAAGAAAGGACCTAGGATTTGAACCCAGGTCCTCTACCTCACATGCGTAGCACAAAAGCAACCAGGCCAGCGCGCGCTGGTGATATCTATATGACTTCCAATAATTAAATAATAAACCTGCAAAAAGAAAAAACAATTGTTAAAAAATTTGGGTGAACCTAGGACTCGAACCCGAGTTTCTTGGCTTGCATGCGCGTCTCTTTACCACTACACCATCAGCATCATTCATGAATTATAACACAAACACAATTATATAATATATATATTCAAATTTGAATCTTCAGTTCGCGCACAGCTTCTTCTTCCTCCTGACCTGTGAATTTTGCTACGAGTTCAGTTACGATTTTTCCTACGAATATGCTTTTGCAATAGAACCTAGGTTTCTCCAATCACCATGAAATCTGTAAAATCTTAACAAATTGATTATGCCATAACAATTCTTATATCATACACAATCCAATCACAAAACCCCAAATCGTGAGCTTAAACCTTAACAATGGTGATTCTTGATACCTGCACGAAAACTCCAAACAAACCAGCCAGAAACAATGTATAGAATATTATAAACAACATACAATCATCAAAATCCATTTAAAGATAAAAAATATAGGTATTCGAAAAATTCAAGAACACACAAAAAATGTGATCCGGCCTATGCGTATGAGCATGTTTCTGATGATAATAATGATTGGGATGTGTTCAGTAAGTGTCAAGGAACATATTTCAACATTAAAATTGTTTTGAAACCAGCCCAAAAGCCAAAACCGAAAACTTGTTTTCTTGTCAAATTTTGAAGTTTGTGAATGGTGTTCTTAATCCTATTTTCGTGTCCCTTGCATTGCTTTTTGTTGTACATATATAATAGGACCTAATTAGGTCAAAAAATCAAATCCCACTTTGGACTTTTAGATAACTTCATCATGTGGAAAGATATGATCCAAAATATTGAAAAAACTTGATATCTCCTTACTATTTTTGGTTGATCTGATTTTACATGATCTCAATCATCTTTAATTGTCCTTTAAGAATTTCTAGAACAAAAATCAGATTTTTGGATTGACCTTTTATATTTTATTTTCATTTAAATTGAATTTTATTAAATAAAATCCAAAATAATAAAATATAAAACATAAAAATATGGAAAAATAGTCAATGGGTCGTGCATGACCTTATCCTTGAGATTGGATTGGAATTTGGTAGGCCCATTTGGCTAAATTTGGTTTTGAGACTTCATTTGCTTCACAAACCTCCCAAACATTTCCCAACTTTGCAAAGGCACAAATCCCTCAATTTTAAGGCTATGAAGGTGTTCTTGGACATTTTGGGAAGCTTAGAGAGTCCTATAACCAACCTCTTTGGTCTCATGTCCATATCCTTTACCATTCTCAAGTTATGCCCTTTGGAATATGTTGACGTTTTGTTGACTTTTGAAATGACCTATAATGTCTTAGCTCATACCTTCCAAATGAAGCATTTTTGGGCTTGGCTTGTGAGACACAAAGTTGTAGAAAATTTAATTTCCTTCAAAATGAGCTTTTGATGGGAAATATTTGATGAAGCATGTGAAAGTTATGGCTGGTCAAAGTTCAGTTGACTTTTCCTGTGAAAACCCTAATTTAGAAACTCCTGATTCTTGATGATCTGAAATCTCCTTGATGAATCATGATCAACCCTTGATCAAATAATGAATTTTACTTCATAAACTTGATGTTGGCAAAAAATATTGAAGTTTGACTTTAATTTGACCACAGTTGACCTCAGTTTGACTTTTTAACTACTTTGATTGATTTTTGCATATCTGATCATCTGACTGAGCAAAATTTTTGGGAAAGCCTTGAAACTTGATATAGGGGGTCTTGAAGACATATAGGATGCTATGAAGCTCACTTGAAGCCTTGGAAGTCCATTTAGCCTTATGAAATCCAAAACCCTAGTTTAAGATGCATTGCTTAGGAGGATGCATTGTCTGAGGGGATTGTCAAACTTTCTGACTAATTGTGAACCTTGTGAACCTCTTGAGATACCTTGTGAATCTTGTGAACCTTGTGAACCTCTTGGGACACCTCAGTACATAATGTCTTGTCTAGGTGAGGGAAAATTTTGGGGTGCAACACCAGCTGTCGCTCCCCGGATTTCCATCCCGGTACAAACGCGAAAGTGGCGCGGAAAGAGGTAGTGTCGCCAGCCAGGCATTTTTATCCTGAAGGAATGGGAATGGTAATGCTGCACAAACCAGAAGAAAGAAGAGGAAGGACACGGGTCCTATGAACCAAAGAGACTGAACTCGGGATTCGGTTACGACCTGGGAAGGTATTAGCACCCCAGATCGTTCGCCGTACCCGACTGGATCCACGCTTGCAAAGAAACTGTTTCAAAGGGTGAAGAAATGAAAGCTGCTGCAAAGAAAATGAATTGAACTGGATAAAAGAAACGAAAAGGGAACTGAAAAAGAAATGAAAAGGAAAAAATGTAGGGAAAATAAAGATTGTGCTCGAACAGGCCCTACCCCGCTGCCTACGTACCTCATCTGGTCAATGAGGATCAGAGTCGCCGTAGTTCCCCTAACTAGGGGTGGAAAGGATTGCTTGTGTCTTAAGGCTTGAACTGCCTATGTCAATGCTCAGATGTTGCAGGCTTGGATGACGAGTGTGTTACCGTCTTACAAAGTGACAAGTAGGAGCAAGTTCGCGGACGGAGCGAGGGAGATGAGAAAAGAAGTCCTGAAGGATAGACGTTTATTGTTTGTCCAGTGTTTTTTATGAGCTTTTATTGGTGTGGCACAAGAAAGTGAACTCAAGCTCTTTTCCATGGAATGTGTACTTGCTACTACATTCCAAGATGGAATAATAGAACAAGCACACACAAGTAAGGAGAAGATCCCCAAAACTTGGTTCCAGAGATTAGGGCCTAAGCTCACTAACTCATTGAATTTATTAAATGTTTTTGTAATTAAAATGAAGAAGTGTCTTTTATGATTTTATTTATGAAGGTGGTCTCATGATCAGACTTGTGCATCATGCTAGACAAGCTTGTACTATCCCAAGATGGGAAAACTACAAGTGCCTCATGGAATAAGGCTATTGCACAGGAGACCACTTCAATCCTTATTAAATGCTTTTCATGGTTTTTATTTTAAGATGAGAAGAGAAAGAAACTAAATATCTTAAAGGTAAAATATAATGGGGAAAGACTACTCCTAATATTAACATACATGGGATTCCTAACTTAGTGAGGCTTATTATCCTAAAGAAGAAAGAGATAAGGAAAGAAGAAGGAGAAAGAAGAAGGGAAGAAGATAGAAAGGATGGCCCAAGCACATCAAACACAAATAAGAAAGCATAATGAAAGGAGAAGAGAAAAGAGTTGGAGATGTGGGAATCTCATCCACACCTCTCACTTACCAAAGCCCCTGAAAAGGTTAAAAGCATAAACAAGTAACATGACAAAAGCAAATAAGACCAAATGAAATACAAGTGGACAAAAGATCAAGCCAAGACATCACAACCAGAATTGAAACTTCAATCTCAAGTTCCAAGATCAAACATACAACAAAAGATGAAAAATGGATCCAACAACTCAACACAAAGCAATACAAATCACTATGACAAAACAAAACTCTTATTAGATAGCACAAAGCATACAAAGTAAATAAACATCATACACTTCAAGACCAGAACCCTAACATGTCAAGAATGTGACTAAGCATCACAAGAGATTAAGAAGAGAAGCATATAAACTTAAACATTATCAACATGAGAAACATATAAGCATAAGAAGTGAAGTGAACATGTACATAAGTGAAAGAACTTCAAAGACAAGCAACCACAAAACTTCTCAAAGCACAAACATCAATCCAAGACCAGGGGGATATCCTCATCCTAAAAAAGCTCTAAAAAACCTAAGGGAGTTGGCACAAGTGCCCTCTATCGCACCTCGAAAAATACGACCTCGTGATAAAAAATATCGCGGATGAAAATTAAAACAACAGAGTCGCCACTGAACTTATTTTATTCCAATTAAGGAAAAGGAAAATATCGAGAAACCTTTTGAAAAAACGGATGGATAGAACAAGGTCTTTGAAACCAGATTCTAGGTTCGGGATTTGATTCCATAAGGGGAAGGTATTAGCACCCCTTACGTCCGTTGTACTCAACGGGAACCTCTTAGTTTAACTTGCGATCTAATGTTGACTTATGCTTTCTGTTTTCTTCGGATAATAAAAAAATGCGAATGATTCTAATATAAGGTTAATAGGGGAAATAGGTTTTTTTATTCCTAGGGGGCTCGGCAAGGAGTAAGATCTGTGTGCCTACGTATTCCCTTGTGCAATGGGAAAGTCAGAGCTTCGTAGTTCGTGGTACTAAGGTTAGTTGGTTCGTTTGTTTTAGTGAACGATTATTTAGACCGCGTTCTAACTGCTAAGCGTTGGCTTGTCTGCTCGCGATAGGAGGCGGAAGCGCTAGCTTGTTTGCGAGATAGAAAGGATTTAAACAATGTTCGTTTAAAAAAAATATTTGATTCGATTAGTGTTTTAGGAACGAAAGGGCGAATGAACCACGTCCTGTGGGGCGAGCCTCAGGAGCGTCCATTCAAGAATTCGAGGAATGCTAGACTCCAGAATTCAATTCTTTTGTTATTTGATGTGCAGATTATGTGTTTTAATTACAGAAGATCGAATGAACCACGTCCCGCGGGGCGAGCATCGGGAGCGTTCATTCAAGAATTCGAGGAATGCTGGACTCCAGAATTCAGTTTTCCGTTATTTATTTATAAAAAGATATTTTGAATATTCGAGTTTGGAAAGGTTCGATGGCGAGGCACGGTGCGCTCGACTTACATGGCTTGCGAATAAATTAAAGCAATAGAATTGCGGAAAATAAATTAGATGCAACTATCGGAGGCGTTGGACCTTTTATTCGGATGCGTCGATATATAGTTCGTTTACTTCCTTAGAGCCGATTTAAAATTGAAATCGTTCTACGAGGAGTCGAATCGTTTTATGTATTAAAATGCGATAAATAAATTGAATAAATTGACTAAATTAAATTGCGGAAATAGAATAACAAATATGATATAATAAATTAAATTGATTAAATTGATGAATAGTCGGAATAATACAATAAATAAATTAAACTAAATTAAATAATTGAAATAATAAAAAAATTGTAATTAGAAAATAAATCTAACTACCTAGGCCTCATATTAATCCAATTCTACCGATTTAACGAAATCGGGTAGACAATTTGATTTTTTTATTATATCATTGGCCCATATAAAATTAAATAAAAAAAGTGAAGGAATAAGCAAGAAACTAAATTATAAAATTTTATAAAAAAAATATAGAATTTGTTACATATGAACAAGAACAAAGGGATTTTAAACTATATTTAAATAAGAAATAAACTATAACAACTAAATTAAATAGGATTTTTTTCAAAATAAAATAAAAGATAAAAAAATCAAAATCAACTAGAATAAAAAGGTGGATCTACGATAAAAAAAAAAAGTAGGTGTGTGGAAGTGGCATCCAGTGGACCTAGAAAGAAACAACCAAAGCTTAATATAATGACTTTAAAAATAAATTAATAGAACAAGTCAAATAAATAAATAAAATACTAAGAAAATAAAAAGAAAAAAGAATGGAAATGGGCAATTAATCAGTAAGCAATTCACAGAATAACTAAAACAAGGAGACGAACGCTCCTCTCTCACACGTACGAATTATAAAAAACTAGAAGAAGAAAAAACCCCACCCCAAGGTTCGATTTCGCACGGCGGAGATTCTCAATCGGTTGCTCTCTCTGTCTCTCACTCTCGGTGGTTTGGCTTGGTGTTTCTCTATTTTCGGATCCGGCGGCGCTCACGGTTTTGTGATCGTTTGATGGCTTTTGGTCGCGGTTTGCGGTGGTAGTGGATGTTGATTTCACTCGGTGTTCGTCCGTTTTGCAGAGTATCAACTTGGTTGGTTTTTGTGGTTAATGGGTCAGCGTATGGTTGAAACGATGGAGTCACGGTAAAACTGCCTTTTGGTGCTTTGGGTTTTGGATTTTGTGCGGTGGTAAGTTTCGAATTTTTTTGGATTTGTGTTTTACTGTGTTAGGAGGTTGAACGGGTGTTTGAAGTTGTATCAGATGGTTGTTTTAATGGCGATGGAAGTGTGGTGGCTATGAGCTTTTTTGTTTACTGTGATTTTTTTGCGGAAGGGATCGAAAATGGTGAAAGTGATTGAAGCTTGTTGCTTTTTTTTTGGAATTATATTTTGCAGAGTTATCTTTTGGTTTCCAAGCTTCCCATTATGATGAATGAAATGCTGATTAAATAGAAAAAATCTTAGGGTGTTTTAGGAATGCTTGAGGGAAAATATTTGGGAAAAAAAAACTGATTTTGTGAGATTTTGTGAGTTGTATTCTTTCTGTCATTGTTAGGTGGAATGGTAGTGGAAATGGTAGAAGGCAAGTTGTATCATGAAAGAGACAGATTTTGGTAATATGGTTTATACAAAAAATAATAATAATAATAATAATACAATAACCTAAGTAATAATAATAATAAGTAATAATAATAGTAGAAATAGGTAACAATAAAAAAAGAAATAAGAAATGAATAAATAAAAATATTAGTAATAATAATAATAAAAAGAAGTTTTTGGATAATAATAAAGGGATAATAGACTTAATAATAATAATAATAATAATAATGGTAATAATGGTGATAGTAATAAAAAATTAACAATACAAAAATAAAATAGAAACAATGATAATATTAATAATAAGGAATTAAAAAAAATCAAAAGGTGAATAAAAATGCGAAAATGGTGATAATAATAAAGAGAATAATAATTTTTGTTTCGAGTAAATAGTAAATAGTAAATAAAATAAAGATAAAGTAGTGAAATGGATTTTTTAGAAAAGAATAAAAATTAAAAGAATAAATTGATTTTTTTTATATAATTTTATAATGAGATAAATAAATAAAATACAATGGACTATTGGGGCTCAAATGTTCTTTTTTTTTAATGAAATTTTGATAATGAAAGCGGTTATGGAAAATGAAGTTGATAATCAGACATACACCTCCACATAACATAGAGAAACTCAAAATGACTCGATTTTTCCATACAAAAGGAAATAGCAAATTTTTTGGATTTTTGAAATATTTGTTAATAAACAAAAAATAAAATGGTAGATAGGACAAATTTGGGGTATGACAGATGCCCCTATCGAATTGGCTTAGACCAAGTAAGATGAACTGGCTCGCGTTCAAACTTTCAAGGTATAAGATAATTAGATACTAACAGACTCCAAATTTGTCCGATAAAAGAAAATGTGCAGTAAACGGATGATTAAAATTGGAAAATAAAGGTGATACAAAACAAAAACAGATTGACATAAAAAATAAATAATCGCTTATCACTGCAAGGATGATAATGTGACCCCAACACTCAATGCTAGGTAGATGCTGAGTAACAGAAAACATTAAATAATCGCTTATCACCGCAAGGATGATAATGCGACCCCAACACTTAATGCTAGGTCGATGATAAGTAACAGAGAATTAAATAATCGCTTACCACTGCAAGGATAATAATGCGACCCCAACACTCGATGCTAGGTCGATGCCGAGTATCAGAAAAAAATTAAATGATCGCTTACCACCGCAAGGATGATAATGCGACCCCAGCACTCGATGCTAGGTTGATGCTGAGTAACAGAGAATTAAATGATCGCTTACCACCGCAAGGATGATAATGCGACCCCAACACTCGATGCTAGGTCGATGCTGAGTAACAGAAAATTTAAATAATCGCTTACCACCGCAAGGATGATAATGCGACCCCAACACTCGATGCTAGGTCGATGCTGAGTAACATAAAATTAAATAATCGCTTACCACCACAAGGATAATAATGCGACCCCAGCACTCGATGCTAGGTCGATGCTGAGTAACAGAAAATTTAAATAATCGCTTACCACTGCAAGGATGATAATGCGACCCCAGCACTCGATGCTAGGTCGATGCTGAGTAACAGAAAATTAAATAATCACTTACCACCGCAAGGATAATAATGCGACCCCAACACTCGATGCTAGGTCGATGCTGAGTAACAGAATATTAAATAATCGCTTACCACCGCAAGGATGATAATGCGACCCCAACACTCGATGCTAGGTCGATGCTGAGTAACAGAAAATTAAATAATTGCTTACCACCGCAAGGATGATAGCGCGACCCCATCACTCAATGCTAGGTTGATGCTGAGTAACAGAAAACTAAATAAACTGGAAGAGAAATATCCAACGGGGACGCCCACTGAATAACACCTAGGAGAATCTTTGGAATCTTCGGCCGACCCTGGATCCTAACTTCCGTTGGGGGAAGGCCTGAAATCTTTGGTTGATCCTGGATCCTGAATTATGCAACTATCTTTGTTTGTTTTTGAAATGGTATTCCATAATGATGGAGATACGATGCAAGTGTTTATGCATTGAGATGCAATTGAAAAGTTAGGGATATGAAAAGCTGATTTATTTAGGTATGCAAATGATGCGTATGAGGTAAATGATGCATAATGATGCTTATGACTGATTGGAATGAAAGGTGCCAGCTTTGTGGACTCTTGGTTTGGTAGTTGCCAATAATGATTGGACTTTGGGTGGGTGGAGGGTTTGATTCCCCGACACTCGATCTTCAACGAAGTATGGTCAAAAGATGGATCTGAAAGCTCCAAGTTTGGTTATTTGCTGGTGAGCGAAGCAACTTAATTGACACATGAAGACCTCTTTGCTTTGAATAGTTACCAACATCTGGCAAGATCTGCTTGTTCAGCTGGGGAATAGAGATAGGAAGATTTTCTCCTTGTTTGCTTGCCCCTGCCTGTAGGGTATTTGAAAATTTCTAGTGGGGAAGCTTTGAGAGTGACCAAGACATTATTTGCCCTAGTGTCTGGATTTGGTAGGTGTCTACCCCTTGATTGAGCCTTTGAAGGTGATCTTGCCCCTGATTGAGTTGTTAAGAATGATTTTGCCCCTGATTAATGGACTTTGAGATAAATTGCCCCTGATTGGGCTGTTGAAGATGCTTTGCCCCTGATTGGACTGTTGAGGTAGTCTTGATTCATGTTGGCACCAATGAAGTTCAAATTTCTCTTTTGATTGCCCCTTGTTGGGATGTCTTGATGTCAAGCCCTGAATTGCAATTAAATTATTCATAGGAAAATGGTAATGTTAATGTAAAGTTCATGCGAGTTTTGAAAAAGTCAATTTATTTGAATGTGTGAAAGTGTGACGAATGGACCGTTAGTCCAAACGAGGTGCTTGATTTAGAAAGTGCGTGAAAGATGCAGCAAGAATAATGTGCAATCGAGATTGAAGATTAGCAAATATATGGGAGTCAATTTACGCAACCTTGTTGGTAGCATGCTTTCAAAATAAACCCTGCCTCAATTAGGTCTTTCGAGGGTTGTAACGTGGTCTGGTTAATGGTTTGCGAAACAAAGGATATAAGGCTCAAAGTTTGATTTGTACCCAACCCTTCTTTGTGATGTTCTCCCGTCCTACGTTCAGTTAACTTCTACACAGGCATTCATTTTGATTTTGCAAGAGTGAAGATGAAGCTTCAAAGTTTGCTTGAAGTGGCAGTCATCTTATTTTGTTGGTGACCCTTTGGTTCTTGATTTGGTGGTCACTGATATTTGTTTTGCTTTTGCTGAGGATCTGAGCTCCTCTGTTTGATTTGTTCTCTTTTTTTTTGTCGACTAAGTCTCCCTTCGAGTGCTTACCTTAGCGGTTTTCTTTTCTATTTTTTTTTGTATTTTGTTGAATATTGTGACTGCCAAGTCATTCGTAGATGGTCCTCCGACGGGATGTCTCATCTTGCGATTTGAAAGTGTAGTCATGTTAATTGAACAACTACCCTGCCCCGGGTTAAATGTAAGGGTTTGTATCCAAAAGAAACTCCTACTTCTAGGCTCGAAGTGGTTGACTAGGGATTAACTCCTTATCTCTTCAGTGTTTGGGGATTTGAATAAATGCATGTACATCATTGACGAGGTTTTATCCGAAAGCATACCGCAACCGTTATGGGTATTTCGTTTTCATCATCCTCCCTCGAATATTTTCTAAAGTGAAGTGAGGGAAATATATTTGTGATTTTGTGATAAATGATAAATAATGAGCGAATGCGAATAGACTGATTCAAAACATGCGTAAACATAATATTAACACAACCAAATACAAATAACAATGTTCAATGGCAAATAGTACTTAAACAAACATTACAAAAATAACAAGAGTGCAAAAATGATAAATGGCGATGACTGCCTTGATTTGAGGAATGAACTTCACTTGATTTGACTTACTCAGAGTTGGAGACCATTCAGCTCAATCTTTAATAACCCCTTCACAAGCTTTCACTTGCTGGCACCGTGCGGCGGCATTGGATTGTTTTGGACATTTGGATTTCTCTGAGTGAAGGTGAGATCCTTAGAGTCGATCATGTCTTAAACTTTGTGCTTGAACACTCTATAGTTTTCAATTATGTGACCTGGAGCACCATTGTGATACTCATAGCGAGCATTGGCATTATAATCTCGGGCGGTACCAGTTTGTGGTGGCATATCTTTCAAGGTAAGAGATCCCTTCGCCATCAGCCCATTAAAAATATCTTCATACGACATAGGCAGTGGATCAAAATTTCTTTCAGGCCTTCTTTGCTGATATGGTGGGCGCTGTTGAGGAGCGCGTTGGTGTTGTTGACTAGGCTGTTGTGGATAAGTCGGTTGCTGATATGGTCCAGGTGCATATTGCACAGTTGCAACTAGAGGATAAGGATGTGGTTGATAAGCCATCTGAGGCGGAAATGGAGCTTGAATGGCTGGATGATAAGGCATTGGAGGAATTGGCTGATAAGGCATAGGAGCATATTGTGCAGCAGCAACATAAGGATATTGATAGTAGGGTAATGAAGTAGGTGCACTATGTTGAGGTGTCCCGCTTGTAGTAGAAATGGCATTTGTTTCGCCCTTTTTGTACCCGTTGAAAGGTTTCTTGACATTGGTTTGGCTGCTAGAACCTCCTTGGATCTTTCCACTTTTCAAACCTTCTTCAATTCTTTCTCCGACGATTACCATGTCTGAAAATCCAGAAGATACGCTGTTGATCAGCTTTTCGTAGTATTGCCCCTGTAGGGTACCCATGAAGATATCGATCAGTTCACGGTCAACCAAAGGTGGATGAACTCTGGCAGCTAGCTCCCTCCAGCGTTGGGCGTACTCCTTAAAGGATTCGTTCTCCTTTTGAGTCATACTCTGAAGTTGAGTGCGATTCGGAGCTAAGCCAGTGTTGTACTTGTATTTCTTTTTGAATGCATCAGATAGATCAAGCCAAGTATGAACATTGTTGTGTTCGAGCTACATGTACCATTCTAGAGATGCTCCAGACAGGCTGTCTTGGAAGCAATGGATCATGAGTCTGTCGTCTTTGGCATGAGCGGCCATTTTTCTGCAGTATATTCTCAAATGGAGTTCAGGACAACTAAGTCCTTTGTTTTTTTCAAATTCTGGCAGTTTGAACTTAGCAGGGATCACAACATCTAGAACTAAGCACATGTCTGAAGCACTCAGAGAGGTTGAATTGTGTCCTTCCATGATTCAGAGTTTTTCAGCTAACTCGCGACACATCTTCATAGCTTCGGATTCTTTGACAGCATGTGGGTTAGTGATTAGAATAGCAGTATGCATCTCATACTCAACTTGATGATCCTCTTCAGCATGAGGAAACTGGACTTGAGTTGGAATAGGTTGAGCTTCAGGGATAGCACCAACAGTAACACCAGAGGTAGGTATTGGTTGGGAAGTGACTTCCTCAACAGCAGGAGTGAAGCCTGGAGGCAAACCATAGACCAAAGGATTTGGAACTGGAACTGAAGGCATTGCGCGCGAGGTAAATCCTTGCACTAGAGCATTGTTCATTGCGGCAGCAGCTTCGCGACGTTCTTCCATCCTAGCCAAAGCTTGTATGGTCTCATAAATCTGGTCAATCTTGTTCTTGACCGAGTCAATCTCTTCCCTCATAGCAGCTTGTTCTTCTTGAATCACGTCCATTAGTCTTCTAGTGTTGGCTCTAGTTAGATACAAGTGTCTAGCACGATACAGGCGTCGGGAAACCATCTTGATTTATTGAAGATGAAGGAACAAGCAATGAGTCTACAACTTTGGAATGAAATGCATGATGCACAATTAAGGAAAATGAAAAAAATATGCACATGGATGTTGTAAACACCCCAAATTTTCCCTCACTAGATTCACACCATGGCTTGTGATCTTTCATATTTGCATTAGTTTAAGCATATCATATCATATTGCATTTTTGCTTCACTGCATTAGGTCAAGTTCATCTGCATCTAGGGTTTGTGATCTGAGAAATCCAGGATCCATCTGAGCCACCCCAAGGGTCTTCAATCATCTCAAGAGGGTCCATGTATGTTCAATCATCATATTATATCCTCCAAAGATCAAGGAAGTCAAAGAATCACAAGAACTTGCAAAGCATAGAAGGAGAGCCAGGGTTTAACTGCACAGATGACCTGAAATTAGTGTTTTGGTTTCAGAGGCCATAACTCCAAATTTTTTGGTCATTCTTGTTTCTATTGGTCTCAATATGTTATAAGGATCATGTGTACCAAGTTTGATGAAAAAATTCATTGGGGAAGTCATTTGTTTACTAGGTAACTTCTTGAGCAAGTCAGAGCAAAATCAGGGCATCTGAGGCCCCCAACAATGGAACCAAAGTGGATTTTTCATCAAATTGAAGTTATATGATCTTTATTTGATCATTGAAGTGCTTGGAAGTTCACAAAATTGAAGAAAAGTGAGCTAAACCAAAAGTTTCCAAAAATGGAAATGACTTGTAATGTAAACTTTCCATTTTGGGAAAGTTTTTCAACCTCATCTTTCTCAACCAAAAATGCTTCAAATGAAAAACTGTTGGTCATGAAAGTTGTAGATTGGATCATTCCCTTTTCAAAATTACAAGAACAAGACCTAATTCATTTTGGAACTCAAGATATGGCTTGTCAAAGTTGGCAAAAATCCCATAATTTTCAAGAATGCACCAATAGGGATTCTTTGCAAAACCATTTGCCAAGGCATTTTGTGACTTCAAACACACTTCTATGTATCATAACATCATAGTGAATTGCTTTAAGATCAAAATTTCCCAAAGAATTGCATCATTCCATGCCTTGAACATTAAGAATTCTCAAAGGGGCCAAAACTTCACATAATTGCAAAACAAAACATAACTTTGCTCCCACTTGCTGAATTGCCTCAAGACTGATTTTGTGGACATCCTTGAACTCATCTGCGCATGGACAAGCCAATGAGCCAGCTACACCATTGCCCATACCTCAAGTACAACACTTTTACTTTTTGGCAAAAACACCCATACCAATCACAACAATCCACCACCCACTCTCTGCCCAATCCAGACTTTACAAGCATGCTCTAAGGACTCATTTTCATAAGACACACAAGCCTAACTCTCCAAGAACTCAGTATATGCAAAAACTCTCCAACTTGCAAAACCCTTCGAATCTCTCAGCTCACTCACTCAATCCTCAAACCAATTTCACCATTGATCTCAAAATCACTCACTGACTACAAAGCAACCATTAAACCAACCAAGAACACCTCATACACAAAACACGATTCACAGCCAGTTGAAGTGTAATCTCATAAACCAGCCACTCTCAAGGTCTTCCAAGCATCAAAGATTCATCAGGAGGTCAAAGGGAGTCATTTTTCACAAAGGAAGTGGCCAGAAAGCTCAAGTTTGGAAAGCTTCATCTCAGGTAGTCATCCCAAAACTTTTTTCCAGAACTCTTTCTTTTTATTGCAATATGATTCTACATGTTAAGCTGGTCACACTGATGTGTTTATTTTTGAAAATGGTGGGAAAATGAACATTTCATGAACCTCTGAAACTTTGCCCGTGAAATATGTTTTTCTTCGATTCACATGATTGATGAAGAATAAATTCGTTTTGAGGGTGGATTCATGTTTAGATAAGTAAGAAGAGTTGATCTGGAGCTTTAG
This sequence comes from Lathyrus aphaca, assembly GCA_963966055.1. Taxonomy (NCBI): domain Eukaryota; kingdom Viridiplantae; phylum Streptophyta; class Magnoliopsida; order Fabales; family Fabaceae; genus Lathyrus; species Lathyrus aphaca. The sequence goes on from OZ014525.1 coordinate 272,006,607, forward strand.
AGGTCCAGAAATAACCTAGGGAAGGAGTTTGATTTTGAGTTGATCGGAGAAGATGACCGGAACATTGTTCTGGTCACCTGAAAGTGTTTAGGGTTCAGATTAGGGCTTAATCCTGTAATTAGTGAGAGTTTGAATTTTGGCCGTCCAGATGCGCGCGGAGTCTTTCCCTCCTTTCCCAACTTTGAATGTGGTCCCTTAGATTTGCATACTTTTCATTTATTCAGTTTTCAATTCATTTTTCTTATTTTATTGGCACATTTTATTTAATATAGCTAGAAAATTCCTATAAATATTTTGTTCTGCATTTTTATTTCAAATAATTTTCTCAACCCAAAAATATTTTTATTTTTATTTTTCACATTAAAAAATAATTTTTAAAACATTTAAATGTTTATTTTAATTAATTAATGGAAATTAATTAATTAAAATATCATTTAGGTTTCTAAAAGTCCCAAAAAAATTCACATTGCATCTATAAACATTTAGAAACATTATCATACCATCTACACAAATTTATTTTTGGTTTTGAACCATCTTTGATAATTCTCTTGAATTTAGGGTTCATAAAATTCCTATTTTAGAACCCTAACTTCAAGAATTCTTTTCTGCCTAACCAAGAATGGTATGACAATGGTTCTTTTTGCATTGATCTTCATTTGACATGTAGTTTCTAGCATAATTTTGTCACAAATTTCTTCTGAATTTTTGATTTGATTTTCATTTTCTCCCTTTAAGTGCCTTAAAACCCTAGATAACTTAGAAAATTCATAACTTCCTTAGGGTTAAGAGTTAGGTCTCCTCCTTTGGGGTGTGATATCATATGGGGTTAGGGTTCCTTTGATTGAATTTTCAATTTTTTATCTTTTAATTTGCATCTTTTTTTGGTTTTTGCATCTCATGTTGTATGAAAACCCTAATTTCCCATCTTCCTTTGCATAGATCTTGCATAAGCATTCATATAAGAACTTGCCATGATATTTTATGCATTCACATGACTTCTAAGACATCTTAGGACACATTAGAATCATGCTTGATCATTTATTCATCCATTTACCATGTTATGCATTCATTACATTCCATGGACATTCATGAACTTTCATGATTCTCACATGCTTCACTTGCATTCTCATCACTTGTATGATCATCCATTGCTCTTGACATACATTTGCATCATCTCTTAGCATCATTTACATCATGAACATGCTTCTGGTTTTGGTTTGCATCCTTGCATTCATTTCATTTTCATTTCATCTCTTTCTTTATACTAACCATTTCAGGTGGTAAGTAATTGAGAAGTGAATTTTCCTTAACTTCTCATCCCTCTTCCCATTCTCCTTTATGCGTCCTTGCTTTAGAGTGAGCTTGCTCATTCATGTTCCTCCTTCACCTTCTTTCTTCAAGTAACTTATCTTCTTAAGTGAAGTAAGTTAACTTGTTTTTTCTGCTTCTCCTTCTTTCTTCTGCTTCTTCCTTGGTGGCTTATTCTTGAAGATCTCTTACAAGCCTCATAAACCCTAGGAACACCCAAGCATGATAATAATTAGGGTTGTGATTAGTCCCCCATTAGTTTTACCTTTGTGTCTTCTTTTGTGTCTCTCTTCTCATCTCATAATCAGAGACTAAATCTTTAAGGTTTTAAGGCTTTGTGATTAAGATCCTGCATCCTTCTCTTAGGATGGAGTGTATAACTTTAATCCTAAGTGTTAAACGTTTAATGTGTTTAAATCTCTTAATCAGTCCATCTAATAATCACTATGACAATAGCTTGTAACTTGGGCCTTGCATTAGGGTTCTAATTCTTCCTTAATTGGTTAAGAAGGACTAACCCTAGTGTTAATGGACAAGTCCCCCTCAAGTTGTCTTACAAACCATAAATTCATTTCTTAACCTTACCATTAACTAAAATCCACTTTAATAAAGGCTTTTTTTTGTCATGAGGTTAATCCCTAATCATGGATTAAGTTGAGGTATCTTCCTCAGCTTAAATGTTCTCATCTATTATCCTTCTATTAGGATGGTGTAATGGGTCCATTAAATCTTTGATTATGGCTTAAACTCATTACTTAGCACTAAACAAAAACTCCAAAAACATCTAAATAATTGCAAGTAGGTTAATGATCTTAATCCTGCATCATGGTGATTAAGTGTGAGGTGCTTACTTCATACTTAAGGTATTCTCATTACCCCTAATCAGAGGGAAGATGTGATGAGTTTACTAACCCTTGGTTTGGGCTTAAGCTCATTTCTTATGACAAACACAAAAAGCAATAAAAGATTGAAAACATCAAAAACAAACAATAATCGTCTCCTTCGGGATTCTTTTCTCATCATCTTCACTCACAAACGAGAACTTTCTTCTTCCGTCTAATGCAAGACAGTTAGCACCTGAGCCAGACAGGTCATACACTTGAGCATAGACAAGTAAGCAGTTCATCAGTCAATTTATCTTTTAGTCTCTTTGAGTCGAACTACGGTGTTCTGACTTCCTCATTGCACGAGAGGATACGTAGGCATAACTTAACTGTTATCAAACAAAAGTCTCTATATATTCCCCCTCTTCCAGCATTATTCTTTTAAGCCTCATTCCTGAGCACCTCACTTCATTTTCTTGCACTGACACTTGTACATTCTTTTCCAGCTTTTGCACACAGATAGCATAGACACCTACCCCTTTAAACACAAACTTTCCAGCATGGATACCGTCGGGTACGACGGACAATCAGGGTGCTAATACCTTCCCAAGTTGTAACTAACCCCCTTTCTCAGATTCTCTGGTTCGCAACCGTCTTATCCAAGTCTTTCCAAGTTTATGCAGCATTACCTTTCCTTCGGGATAAAAATGCCTAGCTGGCGACTCTTTTCAGTTCACCTTCATTTCTCCTCTCGCCGACCGTTCGCGCTTGTACCGGGATGCAAATCTTCGGGAGCGACAGCTTGGCGACTCTGCTAGGGACCCTTATACTGCAACCAGGGCTTCTGGTTCTTTTTGTGGGTTCCTCCTAGCGCTTGTTTGATTTGTGTTTACGGGGGTGTTACGTGCTAATTGTGCTTTGTTTATTTGCTTTATTTATTGCTTTCTTTTACAGTCTTATGCATATTTCATACTGTCATTATCACTGTGCTGGATTTGGTTTTCTTTGGTGGGTGGGGTTTCATTGAGAGATTAAGGTCCTATACCTGGGACCTGAGTGACACCTAGGCTAGAGTGGTTCATATTCTTTCCCATTCCATTTCGGTCTGGTGCGGGAATATGAAACACGGTTCAGATGTGGGTTTCTTCTTGAGAACTCTATGCTACAGATTTCATGTAGTGCTAGGGCTATTTGGGAAGCCTACTAAGTCTGGATGACCTTTATTTTGTTCTTCAGAATCTAGGGAGAATTGGAGGAGGGTCTTTTATGGTTATTGTAAACACTGTACCTCCGGGTTAGAAGTGTTTACATTCTCATAACTGATCTAAGTCTGAGGATCTTTGTTCTAGAACATTACATGTGAGGGGGTTGGGTTGTTTACAGATTTTGCAGGAACCCTTGACCACATCATACCCAGTTACTAGTATTGTTTTAAGAATGCATCACTTTGGACAGTTTTTGTGATTAGCCCTGGACATGTGACTCTTTATTTGAGTCCCCCACCCTGGTTACTGGATTTCTGGGCCTCCATCCGGACCTTTGAACATACATGGACCTCATACCAAGACAGATAATCAGATCCATCTCTTGGTCACAAACCCTTGCATATCATTTGCATATATCATCATTGCATCATTTAACATTTGCTTATATGTTTTTCAGGGTATCCATCATTTCATATTTGGTTTGGTTTTGACCCCTTCTACTGCTTAGACCTCTGCTTCAGTTATCTTCTTTAGCATTTGCTTAAGCTATCTTCTTCAGTATCTCCATCAGTCTATCAGAGACTCACCTTCAGCTTCTCAGTCTGTGATCTTCATCAGCTTATTCTCAGTTTCTTCATCAGCACTCATGGATACTCAAAGGAAGAGCAACATATCTTACCACTTCTTTGAGCCCACCTTGACTGGTATCAGGCAGGTCCAGTCCCTTATCACACCTGACCACATCCTACTGTTTAGAGAGCACTATGGGGGTATTTTGGACATGGTCATCAATCTTGATTCATCTCAGAGGAGCATGATCCACACATGCTTGCAGTTTTATGACCCTCCACTCAGATGCTTCACCTTTCCTGATTTCCAGATGGGGCCTCTGTTGGAAGAGCTTTCCTTGTTGATTGGAGTGCCTATCAGAAGAGGGATCCCCTTCAACCTAGAGATGACTGCTCCCAGAAGTAAAGAAATGGCAAGGGCATTGCATTTGGAGCCTGCCCTCATTGAGCAAAACTTGACAACAAAAGCTGGGATTCCTGGCTTACATCTGGACTTCTTGATTTCTCATGCCACCCTAAAGGCTGCAGTGGGAGAATGGAAGGCAGTCTGTGCACTTTTAGCCCTCAGCATATATGGGGTTATATTGTGTGCAGATGAGCCCAAATTTGTGAGTAAGAATGCCATCCACTTGTTCTTGCTGAGGAACCTTGTCCCTACATTACTGGGATACTTCTACTACTCCATTAACCAGAGAAATGAAAAACAAATAGGGAAGCTAGTCAGATGATGTGCTCCTCTGTTCTACTCTTGGCTTCTCAGACACTTGCCAAGATCAGATGCCTTCTTGAACCCACATCAGCAGAAGAATTAGGCCAAGAGGTTCATTGCCTTAACATCAGATGATATCAGATGGTGCACCCAGAGCACCAAAGGCAAGGATATTATTACTAGTTGTGGGAAATACCCTAATGTGCCTCTAATAGGAGTAAAAGGTTGCATCAACTACAACCCTTTACTATTTAAGAGACAATTGGGATATGCCTTGGTTCATCCTCCCAGAGGACAAGATTTGGCTGAGACCCTATACTGAAAGTTCAACCTAACTCTCCCGTTGTCAGACAAGCTGTCTGGGCTTGGGACAACATCCAGACCAAAGGGACAACCATCCTTGGAAGGTGCAAAAATATTTCTTCAGCCCAGTACTCTGACTGGTCCCGTACTAGAGCTCAGATCACTAGGATGCCTTTCACCTTGGAAGACGCACCTGGACCTTCTACAGTACAGCCTGCAGCAACTGTTAGTCTGGAGGAATTTGAAAAGCTGAAAGAGAGGAATGATCAACTATCTGAAGCCCTGAAGAAGACTCTCTAGGAGAGAAATGACAGTCGTCTGGACATTGAGAGATTGGAAAGACTCAAGACTAAGCATCTGACCAAGGTTGAAAAGACATATGACTACATAAGGAAAGCAAGAGCAGGAGAGTTGGTTTTGAAGAATGCCTGGAAGGAGGCCAAGATTCAGAAGGCTAGGGCTGAGCATTATCTGGAGGAAAGCATTGAGCAGTTGGAGGCCAGAGGACTCAGGCCAAGATTGAGCAGTTGGAGGCCAATGAGAAGAAGCAGCAGGAAGGAGATATCAGAATTGAAACTCTGGGTGGGGTTAAAGAGATCAAAGGATCGGGACAGGCATAAGAAGCTGACTAATGACATTGCTACCAGGAACCTCCTCATTAGGACTATTAAAAAGCACCCAGCTGGTCCGGTGACTGAGGCCCTCCTGAAGGAAGTCAGGGAGGATGAATTTGGATTGGATGTCTGATTCCTTTTGCTTGTATTTCTTTTCTTTTGATGTACTTTTTCTTTTGATTGTCGTATTTTTGACCCACCGTGGGCATGTATTGTAAACAAACTATGTATTTTCATCATTTGTAATATATCAGTTTGTTTTATTGGTGGGCTTTATCTCAACATCATCAAGCATTTCCTCGAGGTCTGGAAAGGTCAAAACCAAAGAACCAAACCGGATACCCTTGGAAGACAAATAAGCATATTGCATTGCATACTAACACTTTCTTTGTTTTGTGGGTTTTTGTTTGTTATTTGTTTCTCACTTTGTTATGGTTTGAGGAAACATTGCTCGAAGACGAGTGTTCCCTGTCAACCGAACACACCGGTATCCAACGCGAAACAACCTTTCGGGCATTCAAATGGATCAAGTACAGCAGGACCTGAATGAAGTAAGAAACCAAATGGCAAACGAAAGGGTTGAGATGAGAAATCAAATGACCCAGTTTATGGCTGTGATGACTGGCTTATCTCAGAGCCAAGAAAGGCTGAGAGAGCTTGTGGAAAGGCAGACTCTTGAAAAGCCCCACCCTGGAACAGGAGGAACCAGCAATAATGAGCGCGGGCAACCTCGCATCGACCCACCAGAGTACGGGCCCCATTTGAACCCAGATGTTAATGTCCCAAGGAATATTCAAGGAAACACTGCTGGAGGCAGGGTCTTGCAAGAAGATCCTCAGAAAGAGTAGTTTACAGTTATTGGGGTTGGGAATGAGGTGTATGACCGAAGGCTGGATGAGATTGCTGAAAAGATGAGGTCTTTGGAATCCCAGAATTCTCTAGGCTTTAACGTAATGGATATGGGGCTGGTAGATGGGGTGAGGATTCCACACAAATTCAAACCCCCGTGCTTTGAAAAATATAATGGTACCTCCTGCCCGCGTACTCATCTGTAATCTTTCTTAGGGAGACTCAAGGCTTATACCATGGACGAGAAGTTATGGATGTTCTATTTTGAGGACAGCCTGACTGGAGCATCAAGAGAATGGTATTTGCATCTGACCAGGGCCACTATAAGATGTTGGAAAGACTTGGCCGAAGCCTTCATCCGTTAGTACCAGTACAACCTAGACATGGCTCCCAATAGAACCCTTCTAATGGGCATTGACTCAGTCTTAAAGGGAAAGCTTCCGAGATTATGCTCAGAGGTGGAGACAGCTTGCTGCTGCTGTCCAACCACCCATGTCTAAAAGAGAAATGGCTGACATGTTTATGAACACTCTTCAAGGAACATATATTGACAGACTTGCTGCTTTCTCTTCCACCAGTTTTGCTGATGTAGTTATAGTTGGTGAGAGAATTGAGAGTCTTTTGAAGATGGGCAAAATCTCTGACAACGGTGCAAGTTCCTCCAACAATACAAGAAAACCTTTTTCAGGACCCCGAAGGGCGGGTGAAACATATGCTATTCATGCAGGCAGGGGCAGACCCCAGTATTCTCACAGATCAATAGCAACCTTTACTATCCCGACTCCAGTTCAACAACAACCACTTTTTCCTCAACAACAACAACAACATCACTATCAGCAACAGTCTCATTTTCCGCAACAAAGAACGTACAGCAATAACAACAACAACCAACAGCAGTGCCCCTTTCAACAGAGGCCATCTCAAGCAAACAGGGTGATTGATCCCATTCCTATGCCTTATGTCGCTCTACTGCCACAACTCCTGAAGCTCAACCTGGTTGAGTTAAGGACGTTGGCTCCACCAGATCCTCTCAACCTCCCGAAGAATTATGATGCTAGTGCCAGGTGTGCCTTTCATTCCAACGCACCTGGTCACAATACCGAGAAATGTAGAGCCTTGCAAATGAAGGTTCAAGATCTGGTCGATTCCAAAGCTCTCAATTTCACACCTCCTCCAAATGTTAACAGAAATCCTATGTCTGATCATGGTGGGCCCAAGATTAATGCCATAGAAGAGGACCAACCATCTGCACTGATTGACAATGTTGCACAGATTCAGACACCGTTGGCAGAAGTCAAAGCTCAACTCTTAAGATGCCAGGTGTTCCCGGGCTGTGAAGCCTGTTGTGAATCGTGCAAAACTGCTATTAATGGTTGTGAGAGGCTAAGGCTTGGTATAGATGGCCTTATTAGAGATGGAATTTTGCAAATTACCACAATGGTTCCTACAACATCAATAACTTTTTCTTCAGCAACAACAGATCCTCCTACAACTGCAACAACTGTCATTCCCACTGACTCATCCACGACTCCGACAATCATTCCATCCATTATTTCAACAAACCAAAGTTCAGCAACATTTAATTCTACAACATCAACACCCATCACATTAATGGAATCGCCTACAACACTAGAAAACACTAACGAAGATGTCTCAACGTTCACGATCTATTATGACCCGGCAACTGTTCATCCCAACAACAATTTTCAGCAACAAACTGCAACACCTACTGTCAGATCTCCAGTCACAATCTACTATGACCCGCATACCATCACAGTTCCTTCCGCTGCAGCAATCAGTCCGGTCACCATTACGGTGCCTGGACCCGTTCCTTATGAAAGCAGTAATGCCATACCTTGGCACTACGGCTCTGATCTCTATTGCGATGGAAAGAGGATCACTCTGGATTCATCAACCTCTTCACCACAAGTTGACAATGTTGGGGGAGGCGGAGGCTTCACCAGAAGCGGACGCCTTTTTTCCTCACAAACACCGAGACCCAACGCTGAAGCAGAGACTGCTGCTAAGGCAAAAGGGAAGAATGTGGTACTTGAAGAGCCACCTGTTAAAGAAACTCCGAAGACGTCTTTTGAACAAGAGGTGGACGAGTTCATGAGAATAATCAAAAAGAGTGATTACAAAGTGGTGGACCAGCTTCATCAGACACCCTCCAATATCTCTATCTTATCATTGTTAATGTGTTCCGAAGCCCATAGGAATGCACTGTTGAGAGTCCTGTATGCAGCCTACGTGCCGGAAGAGATTACGGTTAATCTGTTGGAAACCGTGGTTGCAAATCTTAACACCAGTCATGGACTGGGCTTCACTGATGCTGATTTAACAACGGAGGGACGCAATCATAACAAGGCATTACATATCACCTTAGAATGCAAAGGTGCTGTTCTTTCTCATGTGCTGGTAGACATTGGGTCCTCGCTCAATGTCCTCCTAAAGAAAGCCTTGGTGAAGCTGGAATATGATGGTTTGGCGTTGCGTCCAAGTAACTTGGTGGTGAGAGCGTTTGACAGCTCTAAAAGATCAGTGCTTGGAGAGATTGATTTACCTGAAATGATTGGCCCACAAATCTTTAAAACTACTTTCTTCGTGATGGACATACAGCCGGCCTACAACTGTTTGTTGGGTAGACCCAGGATTCACGCCGCTAGCGCTGTTACATCTACCCTTCACCAGAAATTAAAATTTGAGTGGGAAGGCCGGATCATCACAATCTGCGGGGAGGAATACATTTTCGTTAGCCAGCTGGCTACTTACAAGTATATAGATATGGATGGGGAGATCCACGAGACTATGAGTCAGGGATTTGAGGCCCTTAACATCAATGAAGCAACTGTTGTGTCTGGAACTTCCATCACTTCGTATCAACAAGCCCAGAAGGTTATTGAAGAGGGTACCGCTCAGGGCTGGGGCAAGTTGCTGCCAGTAGAAAAGAAAGAAGAAAGATTCGGTTTGGGTTACAGACCAACTCGACAAGATCAACTAGAGGTTGCAACGGAGCCCAAATTTGTCAGTGGGGGAATGCTTACCCCGGATGCTGTGAACAATTTGGAAGACGAGGAAGAAGACGAACGCAACCTGGAAAACTGGATACGTCCAAGGATCCCGGGGAACCAAGTATCTAACTGGTCTTCCCAGGAAATTATAAGAGTTACTCCTGCAGAGTAATTATTATTTCCTGTCTGTTAAGCATGCATCAAGTTCTGCATCTTGCCCAAGGTGTCAGGACTCATTTTGTAATAGGGTCATCTTGTATTTTGTGCAAATGATTAATTAATGAATATCAAGACATATTTTGCAAACGAGTCTCTCTTTTTCGCTCACTGTTTTTCATTTTTCATTTTTTGTACAAAACAATAAAATGGAAATGTTTTCAAAATAATAACTTCATTTTGACTTTTTTCTAAATAAGATAAAACTGATCACTAAAATGAACCAATATAAACCATTGCAGAGAGTGCCCTCCATATTGCACCGACAACGACACTGCTATGACTTCGTATGACTTCGACAATCCGATTAATCAAGCCGATGAAGGGGTTGAAAAAGATTATGAGCTACCTGAAGAGCTAGCCAGATTGTTAAGGCAAGAGGAGAAGGTTATCACTCCTTATCAGGAGGAAGTTGAGATAGTTAATATTGGTACCGAAGAAGACTTGAAAGAAGTGAAGATCGGGGCCCGTCTGCAAGATTCAGTGAAGGAACAACTTATTGACATGCTTCGAGAGTACGTTGATGTCTTTTCCTGGTCCTATCAGGACATGCCAGCTCTGGATACCGACATTGTTGTGCATAAGCTTCCACTAAAAGAAGACTATCCTCCCGTAAAACAAAAGCTACGCCATACTCGTCCAGATATGGCCATGAAGATAGAGGAAGAGGTACAAAAACAGTGGGATGCCGGTTTCCTTGTTGTAACTAGTTACCCGCCGTGGGTTGCTAACATTGTACAAGTGCCTAAGAAGGATGGCAAAGTACGGATGTGTGTAGATTACCGGGATCTGAACAGAGCTAGCCCAAAAGATTACTGCCCATTACCTCACATTGATGTATTGGTCGACAACACAACTCAGTTCTCGGTATTCTCCTTCATGGACGAATTCTCCGGGTATAATCAGATCAAGATGTCACCTGAAGACATGGAGAAGACTACTTTCATCACACCCTGGGGCACATTCTGTTATAAGGTGATGCCATTTGGATTGAAGAATGTCGGAGCAACTTATCAACGGGCTATGGTGACATTATTCCATGACATGATCCACAAAGAAATTGAATGTTACGTGGATGATATGATTGCCAAGTCCCTCACAGAATAAGACCATCTGGTAAATCTGTTGAAGCTGTTCAAGCGTTTGAGGAAGTATCAGCTGAAGCTAAACCCCAAATAATGCACATTCGGGGTACGTTCCGGTAAGTTGATGGGGTTCATTGTAAGTGAAAAAGGAATTGAAGTGGATCCTGACAAAGTCAAAGCCATTCGAGAGATGCCTGCACCTAAGACTGAAAAAGAAGTTCGGGGGTTCTTAGGTAGATTGAACTACATTTCAAGGTTCATATCTCATCTTACTGCAACCTGTGAACCCTTGTTCAAATTGTTAAGAAAGGAACAAATAGTCAGGTGGAATGAATATTGTTAGAAGGCTTTTGACAAAATCAAGGAGTACTTACAAGAACCTCCAATTCTTAAGCCTCCAGTCGAAGGAAGACCTCTAATAATGTACCAGACAGTATTAGAAGGATCAATGAGGTGTGTGATGGGTGTCGCTCCCGACAAGTGACACAGGGTCATATGAGGGTACAGACGCGAACGGTCGGCGAAGGGGACAGTGAGAACACACAGCCGTGAACTCACTGGAGATGAATAGAGTCGCCAGCTAGGTATTTTTATCCCGGAGGAAAGGTAATGCTGCATAGACCTAGAAAGAGATGGATAAGACGGTTTGCGAACCAGAGAGACTGAGAAAGGGGGTTGGTTACAACCTGGGAAGGTATTAGCACCCAGATTGTCCGCCGTACTCGACGGGATCCACGCTTAAAAGATTTGTGCTTTAAAGGGGTAGTGTCAGTGCAATCTGTGTATAAAATAGCTGGAAAAGAATGTACAGGTGTCAGTGCAAAAGAAGTGTGAAGTGTAATATGTATAGTGTCAGTGTAAGGAAAGAGTATGCTCATGATCATGAGGCTAAGAGAATGATACTGGAAAGAGGGGGAATATACAGAGACTTTTGTTCGATAACTGTTAAGTTATGCCTACGTATCCTCTCGTGCAATGAGGAAGTCAGAACACCGTAGTTCGACCCAAAGAAACTGAAAGATGAATTGACTTGATGAACTGCTTGCTTGCCTATGCTCAAGTGTATGATCTGTCTGGCACAGATGCAAACTGTCTTGCATTAGACGGAAGAAGCAAGTTCTCGTTTGTGAGTGAAGGTGATGAGAAAAGAATCCCGGAGGAGACGATTATTGTTTGTTTTTGTATTTTCAGTCTTTTATTGCTTGTGAAAGTTTGTCATAAGAAAATGAGCTTAAGCCTAAACCAATGGATTAGTAAACTCATCACATCTTCCCTCTGATTAGGGGTAATGAGATTACCTTAAGTGCGAAGTCAGATTCTCACACTTAATCACCTTTGGTGTAGGATTAAGATCATTAACCTACTTGTGATTATTTAGATGTTTTTGTGGTTTTTGTTTAGTGTTGAGTAATGAGGTTAAGCCATAATCAAAGATTAAACAGACTCATTACACCATCCTAATAGAAGGATAATAGATGAGAATGTTTAAGCTGAGGAAAGCTCCTCAACTTAATCCATGATTAGGGATTAAACTCATGACAAAACAAAGCCTTTATTAAGTGGATTTTAGTTAATGATATGATGATGAAGTGTTTTTTATGATTTGTAAGACAACTTGAGGGGGACTTGTCCATTAACACTAGGGTTAGTCCTTCTTAACCACTTAAGGAAGAATTAGAACCCTGATGCAAGGCCCAAGTTACAAGTGTGATGTCTTGATGATTATTAAGTGGATTGATTAAGAGATTTAAACACCTTAAGGGTTCAAGACTTAGGATTAAAGTTATACACTCCATCCTAAGAGAAGGATGCAGGCATAAGCTTAATCACAAAGTCTTAAAGCCTTTAGGGTTTAGTCCCTGATTAGGAGGTGAGAAGAGAGGACTCAAAGAGAGACACAAAGGTAAAACTATGGGGGGGAACTAATCAAAACCCTAATTCATTGTCATGCTTGGATGATCCTAAGGTTTGTGAGGTTAAACAAGAACAGTCTTCAAAGGAACCACCAGGAAGCAGATGAACAGGATCAAGAGAAGCAAAATGACTTGCTTCATTCAAGAAGTCAAGTCACTTGAAGAAAGAAAGTAGGAGGGAGAAGAATGAGCAAGCTCAAACTCAAACACATATAGAAATGCAGCAATGGATGCAAGAGAGATGAGAAGAAAAGTTATGAGAAGTGAAGGCAAATTCACTTCTCAAAGTTACTTACCACCTGAAATGTTAGAAAGAAATGCATGCAATGCAAGATGAGATGAAATGGCATGATGCTAAGCAATACCAGAAGCATGTTGATGATGATTATGATGTTATGAGGTGCTGCAAACATGAGGCAAGACATGGAGATGTTCATACAAGATCATGGATAGGCTCTTCGTGATCTTTTGCTTTAATGAACATGATGTCCTCATCAGGGAAGTCAAACCTCATAGGCTGGTAGTCATCAATGGGTTGCTCAGCAAGATATTAAGATAGTACACTGCCCTTGATGGCTTTCTGAGATGTGTACTGTATGTCGTATTCTGTGAGAATCATCTGCCATCTTGCAACCCGTCCGGTAAGAGCTGGCTTCTCGAAAATGTACTTAACTGGATCCATCTTTGAGATTAATAAGGTAGTGTGGGTCAACATATACTGTCTCAGCCGGCGAGCAGCCCACGCTAAAGCACAGCAAGTTTTCTCGAGCAGTGAATAACGTTGTTCACATTCGGTAAACTTTTTGCTTAGGTAGTATATTGCATACTCTTTTCGACCAGACTCGTCATGCTGGCCCAGCACGCACCCCATTGATTCTTCTAACACTGTCAAGTACATAATCAGAGGTCTTCCTTCTACTGGAGGCATGAGGATTGGAGGTTCTTGTAAGTACTCTTTGATCTTGTCAAAAGCCTTCTGGCAATCTTCGTTCCACCTGACCGTCTGTTCTTTTCTTAACAGCTTGAACAAGGGTTCACAGGTCGCTGTAAGGTGAGATATGAACCGTGAAATGTAGTTCAATCGACCTAAGAACCCTCGAACTTCTTTCTCAGTTTTCGGCGCAGGCATTTCTTGAATAGCTTTGACTTTATCAGGGTCAACTTCAATCCCTTTCTCGCTTACTATAAAGCCCAGCAGCTTACCGGATCGCACCCCGAATGTGCATTTGTTGGGGTTCAACTTCAGTTGGTACTTTCTCAGACGCTTGAACAGCTTGAGCAGATTCACCAGATGATCTTCTTCAGTAAGGGACTTGGCGATCATATCATCCACATAACATTCTATTTCCTTGTGGATCATATCGTGGAACAATGTCACCATAGCCCGTTGATATGTGGCACCAGCATTCTTCAGTCCGAATGGCATCACTTTGTAACAGAACGTGCCCCAAGGTGTAATGAATGTTGTCTTCTCCATGTCTTCAGGTGACATCTTGATCTGATTATACCCTGAAAATCCATCCATGAAGGAGAATACCGAGAACTGAGCCGTGTTATCCACCAATACATCAATGTGAGGTAATGGGAAGTCATCTTTTGGGCTGGCTCTATTCAGATCCCGGTAGTCAACACACATTCTTACTTTGCCGTCCTTCTTAGGCACAGGTACTATATTAGCAACCCACGGTGGGTAGCTAGTCACAGCAAGGAACCCGGCGTCCCATTGCTTTTGTACCTCTTCCTTGATTTTCATAGCCATGTCTGGGCGAGTTCGGCGCAGCTTCTGTTTAACTGGTGGGCATTCTTCCCTCAAAGGCAGCTTGTGCACAACTATATCAGTGTCCAACCCTGGCATGTCTTGATACGACCAAGCAAACACATCAACATACTCCTGAAGCAGATCTACCAGTTGCCTCTTCACTGAGTCTTGCAGGCAGGCCCCGATTCTAACTTCTTTCACGTCTTCATCTGTACCAAGATTGATCACTTCGACTTCCTCCTGATGAGGGATAATAACCTTTTCCTCTTGTCTCAACAACCTGGCTAGCTCTTCAGGAAGCTCATATTCTTCATCAACCCCTTCATCAGCTTGATTGATTGGATTGTCAAAGTCATACGATGTCATAGCCGTGCTGTTGTCGGTGCTGTCTGGAAGGCACTCTCTGCAAGGGTTAAGTTTGTTCATTTTAGTGATTGATTTTAATCTTGCTTTAGAAAAAAAGTGAAATGAAGTTATCATTTTGAAAACACCGCCATTTATTTTTGTACAAAAAGAAAAATAGAAAAAACAGTGAGCAGAAAGAAAAAGACTCGTTTGCAAAAAGATGTCTGATATTTCATTAATTTAATCTTGTTGCACAAAAGTACAGATGGCCCTGATTACAAAATGAGTCTTGTCATCTTGGGCAAGATGCAAGACTTGGATGCATGCTATAAAAATACAGGAAATAATAATTACTCTGCATGAGTAACTCTTATAATTTCCTGGGAAGACCAGTTCGAGACACTGCTCCCCGGGATCTTTGGACGAATCCAATCCTCCAGATTGCGCTCCTCTTCCAGCTCGTCTTCCAGACAATTGATAGCATCGGGGGTGAGCATTCCCCCACTGACAAAACCTGGCCCTGCAGCCTTTGCTTGATGTTGAGTTGGTCTGTAACCCAACCCAAATTTGTCCTTCTTCTCCTCCACAGCTAAGACCTTGCCCCAGCCTAGGGCAGTTCCTTCTTCAACAACCTTCCGGGCTTGTTGGTAAGATGACATTGGAGTACCAGATACAGCAGATGCTTCATTCACATTCAAAGCTTCAAACCCCTGGCTCATTGTTTCATGGATCTCTCCATCCATTTCAATGTACTTATAGGTTGCCAGGTGGCTGACAAAAATGTCCTCCTCTCCACAGATTGTGACAACTTGGCCTTCCCACTCAAATTTTAACTTTTGGTGAAGGGTAGACGTTATTGCGCCGGCGGCGTGAATCCAGGGTCTACCCAACAAACAGCTGTAGGCGGGCTGAATGTCCATCACATAAAAGATAGTTTTAAAAGTCTGTGGGCCAATTGTCACAGGCAGCTCAATCTCTCCCAGAACCGATCTCTTCGAACCATCAAAGGCTCTTACCACCAGGTTGCTGGGTCTCAATGCCAATCCATCATATTCTAACTTCACCAGAGCCTTCTTTGGTAAGACATTCAGGGAAGAACCTGTGTCCACCAGCACATGAGAAAGGACAACTCCTTTGCATTCCATGGTTATGTGCAAGGCTTTGTTGTGGTTGCGGCCATCCGCTGTCAAGTCAGAACTGGTAAACCCTAGCCCATTGCTAGCAGTAACATTTCCAACCACGGTTTCCAACTGGTTGACAGTAATCTCTTCAGGCACGTAAGCTGCGTGCAAGACCTTGAGTAGTGCATTCCGATGGGCTTCGGAGCACATAAGCAGTGAGAGGATAGAGATTTTGGATGGCGTCTGGTGAAGTTGATCCACAATTTTGTAATCACTCTTTTTGATGATTCTCATAAACTCATCAACTTCTTGATCGAACGGTGTCTTCAAGGCTTCTTTGGCAGCTGGATCTTCCTGCACCGGGCTCTTTCCTTTTGCCTTGGCAGCAGCTTCTGCTTCGGCAGTAGGTCTTTGAACTTGTGAGGCGAAGAGACGTCCGCTTCGAGTGAAGCCTCCGCCTCCCCCCACATTATCTACTTGTGGTGCAGGTGTTGATGTTTCAAGAGTGATTCTTTTTCCTTCGCAGTACACGTCAGAGCCATAGTGCCAAGGGATGGCCCTATTGCTTTCATATGGTACTGGTCCAGGCATCGTGACAGTGACTGGACTGATTGCTGCTGCTGAAGATACTGGAATTGTTTGTGGATCATAAAAGATTGTAACTGGTGCTCTGGCGGGAGCAGCACCTTCTGAATGGTAGGCGGAATTATTTTCAGGATCGTAGAATATGGTAACAGTGGAGACATCTTCATGATTGATTGCTGGTGTTGCAGGAGGTACTGTTGAAAGGACTGTTGTTGCTGTTGTTGATGGAGATTCGAAATGGAATGAAGCTGAAGCTGTAGCAGGAGAAACTGTTGAAAACTGATCATTTGGGAAGACAGATGAAGTACTTGTCGGTGTTGCTGATGAATTGTCGGGAACAATAGTTGCTGCATTTATAGGAGGGTCTGAAACCGTTGTTGATGAAGTTGCCGGATTTGTCGGAAATGATGTAGTGATCTGTAGCAAGCCACTCTGAATAAGGCTGTCAATGCCATTCCTCAGGTCCTCACACCCATTCCATGAAATATTACAATAGGGACACCCTAGTTCACACCCTGGAAATATTTGGTTTTCACAGAGTTGAGCCTTGATTTCCACCAATGGTGTCCTGATCTGATCCACACTGGTTATTAAATAAGACGGTTGGTCTTCTTCAATAGCGTTAATTCGGGGACCACCATGGTTTGGCATTGGGTTTTTATTGACATTGGGCGGAGGTGCAAAATTCAGAGCCTTGGAGTCTACCAAGTCTTGTACCTTCATATGCAGAGCCCTGCATTTTTCTGTACTGTGACCAGGTGCGTTTGAGTGAAAAGCACACCTAGCATTGGAGTCATAGTTTCTTGGTAGACTGTTGGGATCCGGAGGTGCCAACGTTCTTAGCTCAACTAGGTTGAGTTTCAGAAGTTGTGGCAGCAAGGAAGCATACGACATTGGGATCGGGTCGATCACTCTGTTAGCTTGGGATGGTCTCTGTTGAAATGGCCTCTGTTGATTGTTGTTGTTGGAGTTGTTGTTGTTGTAGTTTCTTGGAGGATATTGATTCTGCTGATACTGGGGTTGTTGTTGGAAGTTTTGTTGCGGAGGTTGATAGACTGGCTGAGGATGTGCTGGAGCAGGGATGGTGACTGCTGCTATTGACCTTTGAACATACTGGGGCCTACCCCTGTTGGTGTGAATGGCATTGGTCTCGCCAGTTCTTCTTGGGCCTGCAAAAGGCTTTCTTGTACTGCTGGACGAGCTGGCACCATTGTCAGAGATCTTACCCATTTTTAACAGGCTTTCAATTCTCTCCCCAACTATGACAACATCTGCGAAGCTAGTGGAGGAGAAAGCAGCCAACCTGTCAATATATGTTCCCTGGAGAGTGTTCATAAACATGTCTGCCATTTCTCTCTCAGACATCGGTGGTTGAACGACAGCAGCCAATTGCCTCCATCTCTGGGCATATTCTCGGAAACTCTCCCTTGACGACTGTGACATGCCCATTAGGAGAGTCCTGTTGGGTGCCATGTCTAGATTATACTGATACTGTCTGATGAAGGCCTCTGCCAGGTCCTTCCAGCATCTAATTGTTGCTCTTGTCAGATGGGAATACCACTCCCTCGAAGCTCCAGTCAAGCTATCTTCAAAATAGAACATCCACAATTTCTCATCCATTGTATAGGCCTTCAGCCTTCCCAGAAATGATTGCAAATGAGTCCGGGGGCATGAAGTCCCATTATACTTTTCGAAACAAGGAGGCTTGAACTTATGGGGGATCCTGACCCCGTCTACCAAACCCATGTCCATGACGTCGAAGCCCAAAGAATTTTGAGACTCCAGTGATCTCAACTTCTCAGCTATTTCCTCCAATCGTCTATCATAAGTTTCCTCTCCAGCACCCATTACTGTAAATTGGTCCTCCTGAGGATCTTCTTGAAGTACTCTGGCTGCAGTGGCTGTTCCTTGAACATTTGCAGGAATGTTAATCTCAGGATGTAGATGTGGGCCAAACACAGGAGGGTTAACATGGGGTTGCACCCGTTCATTGTTACTTGTGCCAGCAGTCCCCACATGGGGCTCATCTTGATTCCTTCCTTCTACCAAAGCCCTGAGCCTCTCCTGGCTTTGAGCTAAATTGTTCATTACTTCCATGAACTGTGTTATCTGAGTTCTCATCTCCAATCTTTCGTTTGCCATCTGGTTTCTGACCTCTGTAAGGTCCTGCTGCATCTGATCCATCTGAATTCCCGGAAGGTTGTTTCTAGTTGGGTACCTGTGTGGCCTGTTGAGGGGAAATACCCGGCGGCGAGCAATAATTCCTGAGATTCACAACAGAGGTTAGTAACAACAAAACAAAAACCTACAAAACAAACAAAAGGGTTAGTATGCAATGCAGTTATGCTTATTTGCTCTCAAGGTATCCGGTTTGGCATTCAGTTTTGACCCTTCCAGACCCTTGAAGATGATGCTGTTGAAGTTGCTTTTGAAGTGAACTTGGATGGAACGAACTAACAAATATATTACATAAGATGAAATAATACAACTTGTTCATTTTTACAACACAAGCCCTCAAAGGGGTCAAAATACATCACAACAAGGTAAAAGTACATAGAATAGGAACAACAACAAGCAAATGATCAAACTCCAAGGCCAAACTCATCCTCACGAACTTCCTTAAGAAGTGCTTCGGTCACAGGATCAGCCGGACACTCCGTGAGACCTCTGATGAGAAGGTTTCTTGTTGCAACAGCTGCAGTCAACTTCTTGTTCTGACTTTGGTCCTTAGACCTCTTCACTCCAGCTCTGATTTCCAGCTCTGATATTTCCTTCTGGGCTGCTGCCAGGGCTCTTTCCATCTGCTCCATCTTGTCCTGGACTCTCTTGTCTTCTAGAGTACGGGCCTCAGTGATCCGGACCCACCTGGCCTGACTCTCTTTCAAATACAAGTCTGTCCTTGCTCTCTGGAACTGGGCTTCTTTACAAGCATTCTTCAGAATCTGCTCACCAGCTTTAGACTTGTTGATATAATCTCCAGACTTCTCAATTTTAGTCAAGTGTTCCACCCTCAACTTCTCCAGTCTCTCAATCTCCCTCACACCTTCACTCCTTTCCCTGAGGGTCTTCTGCAAGGCTTGGGTTAACTTCTCGTTTCTTTCCTTCAAGCTCTCAAACTCCTCCAAACTGATGGTGGCAGGGGGTGGTGCTGAAGATGACTCAGGCGTGTCTTCTATGGTAAAGGGCATTCCAGAGAATTGGGCCCTAGCATGGGACCACTCATAATATTGGACTGATGCCACATTATTGCACTTACCCAGAATGGTGATTCCCTTAGTTTGAACATGATCCCAGGCCCAGGCAGCCTGCCTAACAATTACCAGACTAATCTTGTTCTCACAGTAGAGGGTCTCAACCAAGTCTTGCTTCCTGGGAGTATGGACCAGTGCATAGCCTAATTGCCTCCTGAACAGCAGAGGGTTGTAATTGATACTTCCCTTGACCCCTATTAAAGGCACATTGGGAAAGTGCCCACAACTTGTAATGATATCTCTGCCCTTGGTGCTTTGAGCACACCATCTGATGTCTGCTGAAGTGAGGGTAGTGAGCCTCTTAGCCCAGTTGCTTTGCTGATGAGGATTTAGGAATGCATCTGTCCTGGGCAGGTGCTTAAGAAGCCAAGCATGAAATAATGGAGCACAACACCTTACTAGCCTTCCCCTCTGCTTCTCATTCTTCTGGTGCACTGAGTAATAGAGATCTCCTAGCAAAGTTGGCACTGGGTTCCTCAGGATGAACAAATGGATTGCATTCTTGCTAATGAATCGGGGCTCATCTGCAAACAACACAATTCCATATACACTTAAGGCCAACAGAGCACAAACAGCTTTCCACTCCCCCAGGGAGGCTTTCAGACTAGCTTGAGAAATCAGGAAGTCCAGATGAAAACCAGGGATCCCAGCTTTAGAGGTCATATGATGTTCAATCAAAACAGGCTCCAGGTGCAAAGCTTTTGCTATCTCTCCATTGCTGGGAGGGACCATTTCAGGGTTGAAAGGGATTTCTCTCTTGATAGGCAAACCAATCAAAGATGAGTATTCTTCTAATAAAGGCCCCAACTGGAAGTCTTGAAAGGTGAAGCATCTCAAAGGAGGATCATAAAACTGAATGCAGGTGTGGATCAAACTCCTCTGAGATGGGTCCAAATCCATGACCAAGTCAAGTATATCCCCATAACTCTCCCTGAACAAGGGTATGTGATCTGGAGTGATCAGGGTTTGGATCCTCCTGATGTCTGATAAGTCTGGTTGGAAGAAATGATAGGTGATGTTGCTTTTCTTTGGAGCCATAAGTGCTGAGGCTGAGTAGAATAAGTGCTGATGAAGATGCTGAGGAGTGGGCCACTGGCTGGCTAGTGCAAGTAACTGAAGTATATGGCTGACAAGCTGAAGCAAGTGCTGGTGGAGATAGGTCAATGTAGCAGATGGGGTCAAAACCAAAACCAGATGAAGGTGGATACCCTGAAACACAAATAAGCAAATGTTAATATGATGCAATGAGTATGTATGCAGATGATATGCAAGGGTTTGTGACTGAGCTGGATCTGATCAAAATGCCCTGGTATAAGTCCATGTGTGTCCAAGAATTCCAGATGGAGGTCTATAAATCCAGTAACCAGGGTGGGGGGCTCAAATAAAGAACCACAAGTCCAGGGTTTTAGAATCACAAGAACTATCCAAAATGGAGCATTCTTAACAAAGTCAAAGTAACAGGGTATTCTGAGGTCAAGGTGCCTGCAAACCTGTAAACAGCCCAACCCCCTCACAGGTGATGATCTAAAACAAGGATCCTCAGACTTGGATCAGTTATGAGAAGTGTAAACACTTCTAACCCGGAGGTACAGTGTTTACAATAACCATAACAATTCCTCCTCTAATTCACCTCAGTTTCTGAAGGTCAATACTAAAAAGGTCATCCAGACTTAGCAGGCTTCCCAGATAGCCCTAGCATTGCAGGAAATCTGCAACACAGAGTTCTCAAGAAGAAACCCATATCTGAACCGTGTCTCATATTCCCGCACCAGACCGAAATAGAATGGGAAAGAACATGATTCACTCTAGCCTAGGTGTCACTCAGATCCCAGGTATAGGATCTTAACTCTCAATGAAACACCCACCCACCAAAGCAACAAAACAAATCCAGCCAGCACAGTGACAGTATGATATATATAAATGCAATAAAGAAAGCAGTAAAGTAACTGTACATAAAGCAAAATAAATACAAATATACAAACACAGATAACACATAACACCCCAATAAACACAAATCAATCAAACGCTAGGAGGAACCTACAAAAAGAACCAGAAGCCCTGGTTGCAATATAAGGGTCCCCAGCAGAGTCGCCAAGTTGTCGCTCCCGACAAGTGACACAGGGTCATATGAGGGTACAGACGCGAACGGTCGGCGAAGGGGACAGTGAGAACACACAGCCGTGAACTCACTGGAGATGAATAGAGTCGCCAGCTAGGCATTTTTATCCCGGAGGAAAGGTAATGCTGCATAGACCTAGAAAGAGATGGATAAGACGGTTTGCGAACCAGAGAGACTGAGAAAGGGGGTTGGTTACAACCTGGGAAGGTATTAGCACCCAGATTGTCCGCCGTACTCGACGGGATCCACGCTTAAAAGATTTGTGCTTTAAAGGGGTAGTGTCAGTGCAATCTGTGTATAAAATAGCTGGAAAAGAATGTACAGGTGTCAGTGCAAAAGAAGTGTGAAGTGTAATATGTATAGTGTCAGTGTAAGGAAAGAGTATGCTCATGATCATGAGGCTAAGAGAATGATACTGGAAAGAGGGGGAATATACAGAGACTTTTGTTCGATAACTGTTAAGTTATGCCTACGTATCCTCTCGTGCAATGAGGAAGTCAGAACACCGTAGTTCGACCCAAAGAAACTGAAAGATGAATTGACTTGATGAACTGCTTGCTTGCCTATGCTCAAGTGTATGATCTGTCTGGCACAGATGCAAACTGTCTTGCATTAGACGGAAGAAGCAAGTTCTCGTTTGTGAGTGAAGGTGATGAGAAAAGAATCCCGGAGGAGACGATTATTGTTTGTTTTTGTATTTTCAGTCTTTTATTGCTTGTGAAAGTTTGTCATAAGAAAATGAGCTTAAGCCTAAACCAATGGATTAGTAAACTCATCACATCTTCCCTCTGATTAGGGGTAATGAGATTACCTTAAGTGCGAAGTCAGATTCTCACACTTAATCACCTTTGGTGTAGGATTAAGATCATTAACCTACTTGTGATTATTTAGATGTTTTTGTGGTTTTTGTTTAGTGTTGAGTAATGAGGTTAAGCCATAATCAAAGATTAAACAGACTCATTACACCATCCTAATAGAAGGATAATAGATGAGAATGTTTAAGCTGAGGAAAGCTCCTCAACTTAATCCATGATTAGGGATTAAACTCATGACAAAACAAAGCCTTTATTAAGTGGATTTTAGTTAATGATATGATGATGAAGTGTTTTTTATGATTTGTAAGACAACTTGAGGGGGACTTGTCCATTAACACTAGGGTTAGTCCTTCTTAACCACTTAAGGAAGAATTAGAACCCTGATGCAAGGCCCAAGTTACAAGTGTGATGTCTTGATGATTATTAAGTGGATTGATTAAGAGATTTAAACACCTTAAGGGTTCAAGACTTAGGATTAAAGTTATACACTCCATCCTAAGAGAAGGATGCAGGCATAAGCTTAATCACAAAGTCTTAAAGCCTTTAGGGTTTAGTCCCTGATTAGGAGGTGAGAAGAGAGGACTCAAAGAGAGACACAAAGGTAAAACTATGGGGGGGAACTAATCAAAACCCTAATTCATTGTCATGCTTGGATGATCCTAAGGTTTGTGAGGTTAAACAAGAACAGTCTTCAAAGGAACCACCAGGAAGCAGATGAACAGGATCAAGAGAAGCAAAATGACTTGCTTCATTCAAGAAGTCAAGTCACTTGAAGAAAGAAAGTAGGAGGGAGAAGAATGAGCAAGCTCAAACTCAAACACATATAGAAATGAAGCAATGGATGCAAGAGAGATGAGAAGAAAAGTTATGAGAAGTGAAGGCAAATTCACTTCTCAAAGTTACTTACCACCTGAAATGTTAGAAAGAAATGCATGCAATGCAAGATGAGATGAAATGGCATGATGCTAAGCAATACCAGAAGCATGTTGATGATGATTATGATGTTATGAGGTGCTGCAAACATGAGGCAAGACATGGAGATGTTCATACAAGATCATGGATGCAGATGATGCAAGCTAAGAAGCATGGATAAGCATGGAAAGTTATGAAGCACACAAGGCAAATGACATGGCAAATATGAGATGCAATGATCAAAGATGCTTTATACATGTCTTAAGATGTCAAATGAAACACAAGCATGCATAAAATGCAAAGACAAGTCAAGTTATGCAAGAGGATACAAGAAGGATGCAAAAGAAAGCCCAAATTAGGGTTCATGGATCAAACATCAAACAAAAACCCAAAACAGAAACAAATCCTAAGATAAAAAATGGGAAATGGCACCCAAAGAAACCCTAAACCTATAATGAACCACTGCCCAAAGGGGAACTCTCAACTCTCAACCAAACTCAAGTTATGAATTTTCTAAGTTATTAGGGTTTTTTGGGGTTCTAAACAAAAGAAATGCCAAACAAATGGAAAATGCAAGATCAAATCATGGCCATTTTACCCTAGAAACTACATGCCAAACACAAAACAATGCAAGAAGAATCAATGTCTCAACCTTCTCCAATAGGCAGAAATGAATTTTTGAACTTATGATCAAAATAATGCATAAAAAATGATTTAATTCAATGAAAAATTCTTAAAATGCATCAAGATCAAAAAAGAAATTTGGTTTGAAGGTTGGACAATGTTTCTAAATGTCTTAGAACATTTCATGAATTTTTTTGTAATTTTTAAATACCTAAAAGTATTTTTAATTAATTAATTTCCATTAATCAATTAAAAATAATCTTTTAAATATTTAAAAATACTTTTTTAATGATGAAAAATAAAATAAAAATATTTTTGTGTCATAAAAATTATTAGAACTCAGAGGAAAAAGTTTCATAATTTTTATGTATTTTTTGCTATTTTAAAATAAATGTGCAAGTTAATTGAAATAAAATGAATTAAAAACAAATAAAATGAGAAGTCAAAGGAAAGGATGGCTGAGATTCATTCTGGATTCAAATTTGTTGACTGCGCGCGTCATCCAAGGGTCCAGGCTGACTCTGATTAAATTAATTAAATTATGGATTAATTAGGCTAACACGTGGATTAGGGCTAAGCAGGCTAATCTGGGCCATCCAAAAGAGAGGGAAGTCAACAGGTCAACGCACATCCATGGCTCAAATTCAAACTGGAGTTAATGACCTGAGATTAGGGTTTAATGACTCAGGTGGCCGGAGAAGACTTCCGGTCGTCTTCTCCGGCCAGCACCTCACCGGGAAACTCACCAACTCCCTCAAAACGTAACAAAAACAAAATCTATGAATTGGGAAATGATCTCCAACCTCTCACGAATCAAACCCCTCTCTCAAAACAAATTTATTCTTCCTAAACAAGCTGAATCGAAGAGAACAAGTTCTAGGGCACGCAAGCTTCAGAGACAAATTAAATACTCAAAACAAAGCCATTTCAAAAACTAAGAACATCAGGATGATCAGTGAATCACATAGAACAAGTTTGTAACAAGAAAAATGATTTCTGGAAAAATAATTTTCGAGCTACCTGAGATTTGGAGCTTTCAACTTGAGGACTTTCTGGCCACTTCTTTCAGTGCAAACCACTCCACTTGATCCCCAGAAGATGTTTGAATGCTCAAAAGAAGTTTGAGCTGGCTGGATAGTGAGATTCGAAAGCTCCTGCTCAAGCTTGGTCAGAAATGGCAATGGAGTTTCTGGAGGTTTCAGGTCATGATGAATGATGGTTTGTGATCCTGAGGATGAATGGAGAAGGTCTGGAGTGTTTGCTGGTGTGTTTGTGGTTTGTGGAAGGAGATTCGATTGAAACTGCAAAATGAAGTGAGAAATGGCAGTGAGATGTTCAGGCTGTTTCAGGCTTGTGTTCTTGGTGCTGGGTGGTCTATGGAGCAAGGTGAGTTGAATGGTGAAGATGGTTGGAGTGTTTTCAGGCTGTGGAGAGAAATTCGAAGCAAGTTGCAATTGGGAGTGTTTTTGTGTATGTGTTGAATGAGAGAGCTTCAGCCTTGCTTAGTACATGAAATGGCTTGCAAATTGTCCACATAACTCTCTCTCATTGGTCAGTTGATTGGACATGTGCTTTATTGATTGGTAAGTTGCCTTTTGCAAAAAGTCAAATAATGTGTAAGAGAAGCATGGCTCAAGGTCTAGGCAAGTACATGGGCATGGGCTGGCGCAGCAAGGTGAGGTGAGAGGCTAGCTTGGTTCAGCAGCCAATGCCTCAAGTTGGTGAGATGTGATCATGAGTTTTGCAACTTGTGGCCTTTTTGAAATCTCATGAAAAATGCCTTGTTACATGAACTAAACACATGTGATCTTTGGTTCAAATCTGATTTTTTAAGGCTTAGAGAATGTTTATGTGCTGATTTGATACCAATTAGAAGTTGCAATTTGACTTAGCACATGATTTTGCAAGTTTCCCATTTGGTGCATGTCTTGAAATTTAGTGATTTTTGCCAACTTTGATGCACCATAACTTTTGATCCAAAATGAATTAGGTCATGTTCTTGTACTTTTTGAAAAGGGAAAGATGAGATCTACAACTTTCATGACCAAAGTTTTTCCATTTGAAGCATTTTTGGATCAATAATCAAAGCTTGAAAAATGACATAAAATGAAGCATTCTTGAAAAGTCAACTATGCCCAAAAAAGTCAACATTTGCAAAAACCCTAAATTCTTGATTTCTATGAACTTCAACCTTCTTCCATGATCAAATAAAGATCATATACACTCAAAATGATGAAGATCACCCATTGGTTGGGTCATTGGGGGCCTCAGATGCCCTGATTTTACACTGACTTGTCTGAAAAGTCAACCTTTGATCAGATGACTTCCCCATGGAATTTCTTCATGAAAATTGATATGCATACTCCCTATACCATATAGAGACCAATGGAAACAAGAATGACCAAAAAATTTGGAGTTATGGCCTCTGAAACCAAAACCCTAATTTTCAGTCAACTGTGCAGTTCAACCTGGCTCTGCACCCACTCAAACCCTAGTTCTTGTGATTTCTTTGCAATTTTGACTTTGAGGAGATGGAATGTGATATAAGAACACACATGGACCCCTTTGAGTTGATTGGTGGCCTTTGGAATGGCTCAAGATGCTTTGGGATTGCTCAGATCACAAACCCTAAGTGC
Organism: Lathyrus aphaca; assembly: GCA_963966055.1. NCBI lineage: Eukaryota > Viridiplantae > Streptophyta > Magnoliopsida > Fabales > Fabaceae > Lathyrus > Lathyrus aphaca. Next base: position 272,033,380 of record OZ014525.1, read on the forward strand.
AGATGCCTTAGAAACTACCCAGTGAATCAAAATGAGATGTGAGATGATGTGATTGTGTTTATGCATATGAGGATGATCACAAGCCATGGTGTGAATGGGTGAGGGAAAATTTGGGGTGTTTACAATGGGCCAGCATGACGAGTCTGGTCGAAAAGAGTATGCAATATACTACCTAAGCAAAAAGTTTACCGACTGTGAACAATGTTATTCACTGCTCGAGAAAACTTACTGTGCTTTAGCATGGGCTGCTCGCCGACTAAGGCAGTATATGTTGACTCACACTACCTTATTGATCTCAAAGATGGATCCAGTCAAGTACATATTTGAGAAGCCAGCGCATACTGGAAGGGTTGCAAGATGGCAAATGATTCTGACAGAATATGACATTCAGTAGACATCTCAAAAGGCCATCAAGGGCAGTGTACTGTCTGACTATCTAGCTGAGCAACCCATTGATGATTACCAGCCAATGAGATTCGACTTCCCTGATGAAGACATCATGTTCCTGAAAGCTAAAGATCATGAAGAGCCTATTCACACTGAAGGGCCTAACCCAGAAGAAGAATGGACAGTGATGTTTGATGGGGCTGTCAACATGAATGGTCGTGGAGTTGGTGCAGTGCTAATTACACCTAAAGGAGTTCATATGCCTTTCTCGGAAAAACTCACCTTTGCATGCACTAACAACGAAGCTGAATACGAAGCTGTATACGAAGCTTGTATCATGGGTCTTGAGGAAGCCATTGACCTTAGGATCAAGACTTTAACTGTATTCGGAGATTCAGCTTTGCTAATCAATCAGACCAATGGCAAATGGTACACTCACCAAGAGCATCTGATTCCATACCGAGACTACACGAGGAGATTACTGACTTTTTTCACAACAGTCAAGCTTGAGTACATCCCTCGAGATGAAAATCAGTTTGCAGATGCTCTGGCTACCATTTCCTCCATGATCAAAGTTCAAGCTGCCAACTTTGTGCCTCGGATTTTCGTATCCAGACTTGACCGACCAGCATACGTTTTCTCTGTGGACATTGCTAAAGATGACAAGCCTTGGTTTCATGACATCAAATGCTTCTTAGAGGATCAAACATACCCACCTGGGGCATCATCCAATGATAAGAAGACATTAAGAAGGTTGGCCGGTAGTTTCTTCCTGAATGCTGATGGTTCCTTGTACAAGAGAAACTTTGACATGGTGCTTCTCAGATGTGTTGATAAGAAAGAGGCAGACTTGTTGATGCATGAGGTGCATGAAGGATCTTTCGGTACCCATGCTGGAGGACATACAATGGCTAAGAAATTGTTGAGATCGGGTTATTACTGGATCACAATGGACGCAGACTGTTGTGCCTATGCCAGGAAGTGTCATAAATGCCAGATTTATGCAGACAAAGTGCATGTGCCTCCAAATCCGTTGAATGTTATGTCCTCAGCTTGGCCCTTTGCTATGTGGGGCATTCACATGATTTGAAAGATCGAACCAATTGCTTCAAATGGCCACAGATTCATCCTGGTAGCCATTGATTATTTCACCAAGTGGGTTGAAGCATCTTCGTATGCCAACGTCACCAGACAAGTGGTAGCCAGATTCATGAAAAGAGACATCATCTGTCGGTATGGAGTACCCGAGCGAATCATTACTGATAATGGTTCCAATTTGAACAACAAAATGATGGCAGAACTGTGTCGGGACTTCAAGATCCAACATCACAACTCTTATCCTTACAGGCCAAAGATGAACGGCGTTGTTGAGGCAGCTAACAAAAACATCAAGAAGATTGTGCAAAAGATGGTGGTTACGTACAAAGACTGGCATGAGATGCTACCATTTGCCTTGCATGGGTACCGTACCTCAATTAGAACCTCCACTGGGGCAACACTATATCAGCTTGTGTATGGTATGGAGGCAGTCCTACCTGTTGAAGTTGAATTACCCTCCTTACGGGTACTAATGGATGTCAAGTTGAATGAAGCAGAATGGGTCCGATCTCGGTACAATGAACTGAATATGATCAAAGAAAAGAGATTAGTAGCAATCTGTCATGGGCAGCTATATCAGAAAAGAATGAAGAAAGCATTTGATCAGAAAGTCAGGCTTCGGGAATACCAAGTAGGAGATCTTGTGCTGAAAAGACTCATTCCTCCTCATACAGACCACAGGGGCAAGTGGACTTTGAATTATGATGGTCCATTCATGGTAAAGAAGGTTTTCTCTGGCGGAGCACTGATACTCACTACTATGGATGGTGAAGATTTCTCATCCCCTGTAAATTCAGATGCAGTTAAAAAATACTTCGCATAAAATGACCCGCTGGACATAAAAACAGAATGTAAGTCTAGGAAAAAATAGGGCATCCCGGCGAGTCAAAAACAGAATAAAAGACTCGGGCAAAAATAAGGGAAAATAAAGAAAAAATGTACACCCTCTGAGTTGAAAAGCCGCATTGGACAGCTCAGGCAAAAATGGGTATCCCGGTGGATTGAAAACCCGAAAGGGCGATTCACGCAAAATAAGGGAATAAGCAAACAACTGCATTTTGAATTCGTCTGTATCACTCAAACCACGGTAAACTTCAAAAGGATAAAGCATCAATCAGAGTCAACTTTATTCAGAAAGCAGGATAAGAAGAACGTCAAGGTCATACGAGTCATAGCAAAGGGAAGCTCACTGAAGCGTCGTCAACATTGCCATCACCTTTATTTTTCTCAATTTGTAACAATCTCCTCATTTCAGGGGATTTGTTTCTTTGAATGTATTTGCCAATTCAGGGCACCAAGATTAATAAAATCATATTTTTCAGTCACACTTCGTCTTGTACATTTCTGTCTCGTTTGCAAAGTGTCCAATATCCATAATACTTGCATAAAACAGATGTGCCTTTCTAAATTACATGCTTGCAGGAAATGTATTTACTTTCAGGAATATCTAACTCCTATGACAGAATCCGGTAAGGGATACCTCGGGATACTCATATGTTTCTTTATCTTGACAAGATAGCAGTATCTAGAATGCTTTTCCCCCAGCAAAGTTGCCAAGGCATCACTTCTCCAACACATTTTCTTCAGAGCAGCATTATAAAAATGCCCATTTCCCCAGCTGAGTTGTCAAGTCTCCTCATCCTCAGCAGGATCCTCACAGAAGCCTCTAGGAAGATCGTTCAATGATCTTTCCTTTCCCAAACAGAGTGCCAGGTCTCCCAAAGACAAGGGAACCATCTCCCCACAGAGCTCCAGCCTCTCCCAAGAAGAGCAATGTCTGAAATTCTCACACAACAAAGTGACGGAAGTTTTCTCATCCCTAGCTGGGTTATCTCCTCACCAAATAGGTCTATCAGTGATCTAATCCCCAAGAAGAATCATATGTCTTACCAGATCTGCCAATGATCTCACTCCCAGCTTGGACATTACTTCAAGCAGATCAGCCAGAGATCTTCACAGCAGCGGGATTCGAATTCCCGAACTGGTTTCTTTTGCATAATCATAGCATTCACATTATTTTTCCCCAGAGCTTAGCATTTCGTCTAGTACGGAGCATTACGGCAAAAATCAAACATATTGCATGATCACAAGTCAGGTTCGAACCAGTCACCTGTAAATACCAACAATACCTTCAGCAATATACAAAATACATCCCTTGCACATAAAAGCCAAAGCGTCCCCTTTGCACTCTCAAATACAGATACATGTTCCTTTTGGCACTCGTCTGTGTCATCATCCCCCAGTAAAGTTGCCAAAGCACTCTCTACAAACAGGTACTTATACATAACATGCTTTTCTCGACACTCGTCTGTGCCATCTCATATTTCCCCACAAAAAGCCAAAGCGTCCCCTTTACAATCACAAACACATGTTCATGTATACTTTTGGCAATCGTCCGTGTCATACCATCCCCTGCAGATATAAACCAAACCAATGCTTATACACTCTCTTGACACCCGTCCGTATCACCTATCCCCAGCACAATTGCCCAAACACTTGTTTATTATAACACTCCTTCTGACACCCGTCCGTGTCATTTTATCCCCACAGGTTGCCAAAATATGCTCATAACTTGTACACTTTCTTTTCCGATACTCGTCCGTATCATGGTCTTAAGGATGCTCGTCCGCATCTTTAATCTATACACAACATTAAAACACTTATACCTTTTTATTTCGGAAAGCATAAGCACTCGTCCGTGTTTACCATCCCCCCAGAAAATCACCAGCAAAACATCCTTTTTTTATCCGACATTCGTCCTATGTCACGATACTTTCGGCAGCCGTACCATTCCAGGTGATCGTCCTTCACCTTTGGATGATCGTCCCTCATCCTTTCCCTCAACGGAGTCTCCATTATTGGACCCCTTTTTCTATCCGGCATTCGTCCTATGTCGCGATACTTTCGGCAGCCGTACCCTACCAGGTGAACGTCCTTCACCTTGGATGATCGTCCCTCATCCTTAGTCCCAACAGAGCAGTCGTCCCCTGCTAGGTGATCGTCCTTCACCTTTTGATGATCTTCCTTCATCATTTTATCTGATGGCCATCCCCTTCATCGTTGATCTTGTTATCTGACATTCGTCCTATGTCATGATAAACCCTGAGGGCAGCCGTACCCTGCTAGGTGATTGTCCTTCACCTCATGATGATCATCCTTCGTCATGCTTATCTGATGGCCGTCCCCATCGTCGACCTTTTCTATCCGGCATTCGTCCTATGTCGTGATAAAGAGCAGCCGTCCCCTGCTAGGTGATCGTCCTTCGCCTTTGATGACCGTCCCTCATCATTATTTCATTTATTCTTTGAACCGATGGTCGTCCCCATCATTTCTTTTACTTTAATCCCCAGAGAATTTTATTTGATGGTCGTCCCCATCTTGATCCCTTTATTCCCCCAGCATGTCGGTCGTCCCCGTCATTGCTTTTATCCCCAGCAGTCGTCCTCTGCTTGATGGTCGTCCTCCTTCGCCCGCACTTCATAATCATACTATACTCTTTTTTTAAATTTATATCCCTTTTCTTCTTCACTCCAGTGAGTGCAAATTTTGGACTGTCTTTGGTATTCAACCACGAGTTATCTTGTTCGTCTGTTAAGCCCGTAGCTTACATCCTGCACAGCTAACTCATGTTTGAATAGGGGAAGCTGTAAACACCCCAAATTTTCCCTCACTAGATTCACACCATGGCTTGTGATCTTTCATATTTGCATTAGTTTAATCATATCATATCATATTGCATTTTTGCTTCACTGCATTAGGTCAAGTTCATCTGCATCTAGGGTTTGTGATATGAGCAATCCAGGATCCATCAGAGCCACCCCAAGGGTCTTCAATCATCTCAAGAGGGTCCATGTATGTTCAATAATCATATTATATCCTCCAAATATCAAAGAAGTCAAAGAATCACAAGAACTTGCAAAGCATAGAAGCAGAGCCAGGGTTTAACTGCACAGATGACCTGAAATTAGGGTTTTGGTTTCAGAGGCCATGACTCCAAAGTGTTTGGTCATTCTTGTTTTTATTAGTCTTAATAATTTATAAGTATCATGTGTAGCAAGTTTGATTAAAAAATTCATTGGGGAAGTCATTTGTTCACTAGGTAACTTCTTGAGCAAGTCAGAGCAAAATCAGGGCATCTGAGGCCCCCAACAATGGAACCAAAGTGGATTTTTCATCAAATTGAAGTTATATGATATTTATTTGATCATTGAAGTGCTTGGAAGTTCACAAAATTGAAGAAAAGTGAGCTAAACCAAAAGTTGCCAAAAATGGAAATGACTTGTAATGTAAACTTTCCATTTTGGGAAAGTTTTTCAACCTCCTCTTTCTCAACCAAAAATGCTTCAAATGAAAAATTGTTGGTCATGAAAGTTGTAGATTGGATCATTCCCTTTTCAAAAAGTACAAGAACAAGACCTAATTCATTTTGGAACTCAAGATATGGCTTGTCAAAGTTGGCAAAAATCCCATAATTTTCAAGAATGCACCAAAAGGGATTCTTTGCAAAACTACTTGCCAAGGAATTTTGTGACTTCAAACACACTTCTATGTATCATAACATCATAGTGCATTGCTTTAAGATCAGAATTTCCCAAAGAATTGCATCATTCCATGCCTTGAACATCAAGAATTCTCAAAGGGGCCAAAACTTCACATAATTGCAAAACACCACATAACTTTGCTCCCACTTGCTGAATTGCCTCAAGACTGATTTTGTGGACATCCTTGAACTCAGTTGCGCATAGACAAGCCAATGGGCCAGCTACACCATTGCCCATACCTCAAGTACAACACTTTTGACGTTTTGGCAAAAACACCCATACCAATCACAACAGTCCACCACCCACTCTCTGCCCAATCCAGACTTTACAAGCATGCTCTAAGGACTCATTTTCATAAGACACACAAGACTAACTCTCCAAGAACTCAACATATGCAAAAACTCTCCAACTTGCAAAACCCTTTGAATCTCTCAGCTCACTCACTCAATCCTCAAACCAATTTCACCATTAATCTCAAAATCACTCACTGACCACAAAGAAACCATTAAGCCATCAGAGAACACCCCATACACAAAACACGATTCACAGCCAGTTGAAGTGTAATCTCATAAACCAGCCACTCTCAAGGTCTTCCAAGCATCAAAGATTCATCAGGAGGTCAAAGGGAGTCATTTTGCACAAAGGAAGTGGCCAGAAAGCTCAAGTTTGGAAAGCTTCATCTCAGGTAGTCATCCCAAAACATTTTTCCAGAACTCTTTCTTTTTGTTGCAATATGATTCTACATGTTATGCTGGTCACACTGATGTGTTTATTTTTGAAAATGGTGGAAAAATGAACATTTCATGAACCTCTGAAACTTTGCCCGTGAAATATGTTTTGCTTCGATTCACATGATTGATGAAGAATAAATTCGTTTTGAGGGTGGATTCATGTTTAGGGAAGTAAGAAGAGTTGATCTGGAGCTTTAGAGGTCCAGAAATAACCTAGGGAAGGAGTTTGATTTTGAGTTGATCGGAGAAGATGACCGGAACACTGTTCTGGTCACCTGAAAGTGTTTAGGGTTCAGATTAGGGCTTAATCCTGTAATTAGTGAGAGTTTCAATTTTGGCCGTCCAGATGCGCGCGGAGTCTTTCCCTCCTTTCCCAACTTTGAATGTGGTCCCTTAGATTTGCATACTTTTCATTTATTCAGTTTTTAATTCATTTTTCTTATTTTATTTTGCACATTTTATTTAAAATAGCTAGAAAATTCCTAAAAATATTTTGTTCTGCATTTTTATTTCAAATAATTTTCTCAACACAAAAATATTTTTATTTTTATTTTTCACATTAAAAAATCATTTTTAAAACATTTAAATGTTTATTTTAATTAATTAATGGAAATTAATTAATTAAAATATCATTTAGGTTTCTAAAAATCCCAAAAAAAATCACATTGCATCTTTAAACATTTAGAAACATTACCATACCATCCACACAAATTTATTTTTGGTTTTGAACCATCTTTGATAATTCTCTTGAATTTAGGGTTCATAAAATTCCTATTTTAGAAGCCTAACTTCAAGAATTCTTTTTTGCCTAACCAAGAATGGTATGACAATGGTTCTTTTTGCATTGATCTTCATTTGACATGTAGTTTCTAGCATAATTTTGTCACAAATTTCTTCTGCATTTTTTATTTGATTTGCATTTTCTCCCTTTAGGTGCCTTAAAACCCTAGATAACTTAGAAAATTCATAACTTCCTTAGGGTTAAGATTTAGGTCTCCTCCTTTGGGGTGTGATATAATATGGGGTTAGGGTTCCTTTGATTGCATTTTCAATTTTTTATCTTGTCATTTGCTTCTGTTTTTTGTTTTTGCATCTCATGTTGTATGAAAACCCTAATTTCCCATCTTCCTTTGCATACATCTTGCATAAGCATTCATATAAGAACTTGCCATGATATTTTATGCATTCATATGACTTCTAAGACATCTTAGGATACATTAGAATCATGCTTGATCATTAATTCATCCATTTACCATGTTATGCATTCATTACATTCCATGGACATTCATGAACTTTCATGATTCTAACATGCTTCACTTGCATTCTCATCACTTGTATGATCATCCATTGCTCTTGACATACATTTGCATCATCTCTTAGCATCATTTACATCATGAACATGCTTCTGGTTTTGGTTTGCATCCTTGCATTCATTTCATTTTCATCTCATCTCTTTCTTTATACTAACCATTTCAGGTGGTAAGTAATTGAGAAGTGAATTTGCCTTCACTTCTCATCCCTCTTCCCATTCTCCTTTATGCATCCTTGCTGCATTTTATATTTGCTTTAGAGTGAGCTTGCTCATTCATGTTCCTCCTTCACCTTCTTTCTTCAAGTAACTTATCTTCTTAAGTGAAGTAAGTTAACTTGTTTCTTCTGCTTCTCCTTCTTTCTTCTGCTTCTTCCTTGGTGGCTTATTCTTGAAGATCTCTTGCAAGCCTCATACACCCTAGGAACACCCAAGCATGATAATAATTAGGGTTTTGATTAGTCCCCCATTAGTTTTACCTTTGTGTCTTCTTTTGTGTCTCTCTTCTCATCTCATAATCAGAGACTAAACCTTTAAGGTTTTAAGGCTTTGTGATTAAGATCATGCATCCTTCTCTTAGGATAGAGTGTATAACTTTAATCCTAAGTGTTAAACCTTTAATGTGTTTAAATCTCTTAATCACTCCATCTAATAATCACTAAGACAATAGCTTATAACTTGGGCCTTGCATTAGGGTTCTAATTCTTCCTTAATTGGTTAAGAAGGATTAACCCTAGTATTAATGGACAAGTCCCCCTCAAGTTGTCTTACAAACCATAAATTCATTTCTTAACCTTACCATTAACTAAAATCCACTTTAATGAAGGCTTTGTTTTGTCATTAGGTTAATCCCTAATCATGGATTAAGTTGAGGTATCTTCCTCAGCTTAAATGTTCTCATCTGTTATCCTTCTATTAGGATGGTGTAATGGGTCCATTAAATCTTTGATTATGGCTTAAACTCATCACTTAGCACTAAACACAAACTCCAAAAACATCTAAATAATTGCAAGTAGGTTAATGATCTTAATCCTGCATCATGGTGATTAAGTGTGAGGTGCTTACTTCATACTTAAGGTATTCTCATTACCCCTAATCAGAGGGAAGATGTGATGAGTCTACTAACCCTTGGTTTAGGCTTAAGCTCATTAACTTATGACAAACACAAAAAGAAATAAAAGATTGAAAACTCAAAAACAAACAATAATCGTCTCCTCCGGGATTCTTTTCTCATCATCTTCACTCACAAACGAGCCAGACAGTTAGAACCTGAGCCAGACAGGTCATACACTTGAGCATAGACAAGTAAGCATACATTCAATTTATTTTTCAGTCTCTTTGAGTCGAACAACGGTGTTCTGACTTCCTCATTGCACGAGAGGATACATAAGCATAACTTAACTGTTATCGAACAAAAGTATCTGTATATTCGCCCTCTTCCAGCATTATTCTATTAAGCCTCATTCCTGAGCACCTCACTTCATTTTCTTGCACTGACACTTGTACATTCTTTTCCAGCTTTTGCACACAGATAGCACAGACACCTACCCCTTTAAACACAAACTTTCAAGCGTGGATCTCGTCGGGTACGACGGAAAATTTGGGTGTTAATACCTTCCCAGGTTGTAACCAACCCCCTTTCTCAGATTCTCTGGTTCGCGACCGTCTTATCCAGGTCTTTCCAGGTTTATGCAGCATTACCTTTCCTTCGGGATAAAAATGCCTAGCTGGCGACTCTTTTCAGTTCACCTTCATTTCTCCTCTCGCCGACCGTTCGCGCTGGTACCGGGATGCAAATCTTCGGGAGCGTCAGATGCAATGCAAGATCCAGGATCACGAGTATAATCTGCTCTGAGTTGAACCATAGTAACAAGTAAATAACCAATATCTCTGATAAAAGTAACCATAACATGGGCTCTACAAAGATTGTTCTAGGTTCTATACCCGTAAAACCACTCACAAGATAGTTTCTACGGTTATGGATAAGATACTCAAGGTCACGGTCGCTAATCGTAATAACATCCTGCCACAGGCTAGCTATATTATGATGATAATATCAATAGGGTCTACCTTGAGTGGAGTTCTCATGTTAGCCGTATGAGGAGCGGGTCCTCAGAGACTAACACTACGCAACTCCCAACATTGAAATCGGTTCTAAAAGTTGTCCCAGAGTCACAGCCCTTTCACGAATCAAGTCATGTGACAGGCTAGCTGTGTTATGACGAGATATTTGAATAGCTCTACTCTCTTGGGGGAGCTTTCATGCTAGGCTTGCAAGGAGCGAGTCCTTGGAGACTAACACTAATAACATCCAATTCTAAACTAGGTGTTTCCTCTTCTTTTTCAAAATCGCAGGTGCCATCCCAGGATCCAACAAGCAAGTATGACAATGATCATAATAAGAAGAGCGAATAAACAATTATAAATAAAAGCATGGAGAAAATAGATAAGCAAAGTAAACATTGATCGCAAAGTAAACTAAGTTAGGCTTGACTCTCGAGGCCTGTCCCCAGCAGAGTCGCCATCTGTCGCACCTCGCAAAATACGACCTCGCGATAAAAAATACCGCGGATGAAAATTAAAACAACAGAGTCGCCACCGAACTTATTTTATTCCAATTAAGGAAAAGGAAAATACCGAGAAAACTTTTGAAAAAACGGATGGATAGAACAAGGTCTTTGAAACTAGATTCTAGGTTCAGGAGTCGATTCCGTAAGGGGAAGGTATTAGCACCCCTTACGTTCGTTGTACTCAACGGGAACCTCTTAGTTTAACTTGCGATCTAATGTTGACTTATGCTTTCTTTTTTCTTCGGATAATAAAAAAATGCGAACGATTCTAATATAAGGTTAATAGGGGAAATGGGTTGTTTTATTCATAGGGTGCTCGGCAGGGAGTAAGATCCGTGTGCCTACGTATTCCCTTGTGCAATGGGAAAGTCAGAGCTTCGTAGTTCGTGGTACTAAGGTGGGTTGGTTCGTTTGTTTTAGTGAACGATTATTTAGACCGCGTTCTAACTGCTAAGCGTTGGCTTGTCTGCTCGCGATAGGAGGCGGAAGCGCTAGCTTGTTTGCGAGATAGAAAGGATTTAAACAATGTTCGTTTAAAAAATATTTGATTCGATTAGTGTTGCAGCTACTGCTGAGTTTTCTAAGTGCATTAAGTATGAGAATGGCTTGCGTCCTGAGATTAAGCAAGCTGTGGGATATCAGAGAATCAGACGGTTTTCAGATTTGACTGAATGTTGTAGAATTTTTGAAGAAGATAGCAGAGCTCGTTCTACACATTACAAGAGTGTGAATGAGAGGAAATGGAAGCAACAAGCTAGAAGTGGACCTTATGTGACACCCGCTGATAAGGGAAAACATAGGGGAAACTTTGATAAGAGATCTGGTGGAGGAAGTTCTTGTCCCGTTAAGTGTTACAAGTGTGGCGATTTAGGCCACAAGTCTTTTGAGTGTGGGAAGAATGTTGTGAAATGTTCAAACTGTGAAGGACTTGGACATGCTACTACCGAGTGTAGGAGGAATGTTTTAAAGTGCTCCAATTGTGGGGAAGTTGGTCACATTAGTACTAAGTGTCCTAAGCCGAAGCTAGCTCAGGCGGGCGGAAAGGTGTTTGCATTAGCAGGGAAGGATACTGCTAGTGCAGACCGTTTGATTAAAGGTACATGCTTTATTAATAGTACGCCTTTAGTTACTATTATTGATACGGGATCGACTCATTCGTTCATTTCTCTTGAGTGTGCTAAGCGTTTGAATTTGTTTATGTCTTCTTAGGGTGGTGAGATGGTTATTAAGACTCCTTCTTCAGGATCGGTAACTACTTCTTTGGTGTGTGTAAGTTGTTCTTTGACCATGTATGGTAAAGATTTTATTATGGATTTAGTTTGTTTGCCATTGGAGGGTTTGGACGTGATCTTGGGTATGAACTAGTTGCAATTTAATCGAGTTCATATTGATTGTTATCATAAGTTAGTAAGCTTTCCTTCTTTGGATGATGGTGAAGAAGAGAGTTTCTTATCCACGAAAGAGTTGAAGAAACTTTTAGTGGACGAAGCTCGATTGTTTGGTTTGTTTGCATCGTGGTCAATGGAAGGAGAAATGGAGATAAGTAGGTTTCCAGTGGTGTGTGATTTTCCAGAAGTGTTTCCGGGCGATATTAAGGATGTACCGCCGAAAAGAGAGGTTGAGTTTTCTATTGATCTAGTTCTGGGTACTAGACCGATTTCTATGGCACCGTATCGTATGTCAGCTTCAGAGTTGGTAGAATTGAAAAAGCAGTTGAATGACTTGTTGGATAAGAGGTTGGTTAGGCCGAGTGTTTCTCCTTGGGGTGCACCGGTATTGTTAGTAAAGAAGAAGGACGGAAGCATGCGGTTATGTATTGATTATCGACAGTTGAATAAGGTGACAATTAAGAACAAGTATCCGCTTCCGAGGATTGATGATTTGATGGACCAATTGGTTGGCGTGCATGTTTTTAGTAAGATTGATCTGAGATCAGGATATCACCAGATTCGTGTGAAAGAAGAGGATATTCAAAAGACGGCTTTTAGGACACGATATGGTCATTACGAGTATTTCAAGATGGAAAAGTTGTAGCTTATGCTTCAAGACAATTGAGAGTGCATGAAAAGAATTATCCTACGCATGATTTGGAATTAGCGGTCGTGGTTTTTGCTCTAAATATTTGGAGGCATTATCTTTATGGTGCAAGGTTTGAATTTTTTAGTGATCACAAAAGTTTGAAGTATTTATTTGATCAAAAGGAATTGAACATGCGACAAAGGAGATGGTTAGAACTTTTGAAGGATTATGATTTTGGTTTGAATTACCATCCGGGTAAGACGAATGTGGTGGCCGATGCCTTGAGTCGTAAGTTGTTACATATATCTGCATTGATGATAAGAGAATGGGAACTTTTGGAGAATTTTAGAGACTTGAGTTTGGTTTGCAAGATGACGTCGAGAAGTGTGAGACTTGGTATGCTTCATGTTACGAATGATTTTCTTGAAACCATTTGTGAAAAGCAAAAGTTGTATTTGAAATTTGTTGATTTGATGATGAATGAGAATGAGGATTTCAAGGTTGATGATTTTGGAGTTTTGAGATTCCGTGGTCGTATTTGTATTCCCGATGATGAGGAGTTGAAAAAGATGATATTGGAAGAAGGACACCGGAGTAATTTAAGATTCATCCGGGAGCGAATAAGATGTATCAAGATTTGAAGAAGATCTTTTGGTGGTTCGGATTGAAGAGAGATGTAGCTCATTTTGTGTATGCATGTTTAACTTGTCAGAAGTCTAAGGTGGAACATCAGATGCCTAATGGTTTGATGCAACCGTTGGATATTCCGGAATGGAAATAGGATAGTATATCGATGGATTTTGTTATGGGTTTGCCGAATACGCAAAGAGGTCATAATGCTATTTGGGTGATTATGGATAGGCTTACTAAATCTGCTCACTTTATTCCGATGGATATTAGTTATTCTTTGGAGAAGCTAGCCTAGATTTATGTTTCTGTGATTGTGAAGTTACATGGAGTTCCTAAGAGTATTGTATCAGATAGAGATCCTAGATTTACATCGAGGTTTTGGGAAAGTTTGCAAAAGGCTTTGGGTTCTAAGCTAAGATTAAGTTCGGCTTACCATCCGTAAACGGACGGTCAAACCGAGAGGACGATTCAATCGTTAGAGGATTTGTTGCGTGCTTGTGTGCTAGAACAAAGTGGTGTTTGGGATAGTTATTTAGCGTTGATTGAGTTCACCTATAATAATAGTTTTCATTTGAGTATTGGTATGGCACCATTTGAGGCTTTATATGGTCCGAGATGCCGAACACCTTTGTGTTGGCATGAAACCGGAGAGAGAACGGTAGTTGGACCGGAGATGGTACAACAAACTACGGAAAAGGTAAAGTTTATTCGGGAGAAGATGAGAGCTTCTCAAAGTAGACAAAAGAGTTATCATGACAAGAGGAGGAAGGATCTTGAGTTTCAAGAAGGCGACCATGTGTTTTTGAGAGTTACACCGGTTACGGGTGTGGGTCGTGCTTTAAAGTCGAAGAAGTTAACTTCTCGTTTTATTGGGCCGTATCAGATTACTGCACGAGTTGGTGTTGTGGCTTATCGTGTGGCGTTGCCTCCGAATCTTTCAAGTTTGCATGATGTGTTCCATGTTTCGCAACTTCGGAAGTATGTTCCGGATCTGTCACATGTTATTCCTATGGACGAGGTTGAGGTAAGAGATAACCTTACGGTGGAAATTTTGCCGGTTATAATTTTGGACCGTGAAATCAAGAAGCTAAGAGACAAGGATATTGCGCTTGTGAAAGTGGCATGGGGAGGCGCTGCGGAAGGCAATATGACTTGGGAATTGGAGAGTGGGATGCGCGAGTCGTATCCGGAGTTGTTTGAATCAGGTAATATTTTCGAGGACGAAAATTTCTAAAGTGGGGGAGAGTTGTAACGCCCCGATTCGATAATTCCCATTTTTGTTGGAGTCTTTTATTTTAATTGAGTAATTATTATTTTGTTTGTGAAATTAATATGATGATATGATATGATGATGAATTAATGTGATATATTGGTGTGATATGTGATTTTTACCGTTTTATGAATTTCCGGGTAAAACTGGATAAGAAGGTATTTTATACTTTTGTTAATTAGTGATAAGTTAGAATTAGTAGAATTGGTATTTTTGTGAGAGAATTGATATTTGGTTGGAAAGAGTAGAAAATAGAAATAGGAGAAAGAAAATATAAGAGAGTGAGAAAGAGTGAAATAGAAAAGTTAGTAAAGAAGAGAAAGAAAAAGAGAAGAAAGAAAAAGGAGAGAAGAGAAAAAGAAGAGAAAAGAGGGAAAGTTGGAAAAGCTTCAAGATTGCTCCAAGGAATCGGAATAATCGGGTAAGGGTGTGAAATATTGTTATCTTAACATTGTGTATGATTATGTATGTGTTTGGTTGATTGGGTTTATGATTTGGAGAAGTTTTAGAGAATGTTAGGTTTAGGCTTTTGATGAGAAAACTTGGAAATTGGTGGATTAATCGGTTAGAACTTGATATAATCGAAGTATGAGGATGAATACATGTTAATAATCATGTTTGTTGAGTTTTGGAAGAGTTTTTGGGGTTTTTTATAGGTCTGTTGCGTAACTGAGCAGTTCTGAAATCGCGTTTCTCGCTCAATGAGCATTTCCTCGCTCAGCTAGAGTTCCAGCATATTGCTCGCTCAACGAGCGATTCTCGCTCAGCTAGACTTGGAATTTTGGAATTTTGTTTTATTCATAACTTTTGATTCGAGTATCCGTTTTAAGCGTTCCACATATCGATTCGAAGCTAAAAACATGTAGAATCTATTGATGCTAAAATATGTAATTTTTAGCCGACTTTTAGTCGACTTTTCCGATAAAACGTAATTATGTTAATTATGGAATTGTGGGTTTGATTGTTGTGGTGGCCGTTTGGCAAGTAGATACATTGCTTGAATTAAATGCGAATGTATGCTAATTGTATGAGATGAATACATAACTATATTGTGAATATGTATGCATTTTCAAGAATGTTGTGTGTCATTTTGCATGTAAGTATAATGTATGCATTCTTGTGTTGTGGGATTCTTTGTGAATCCGTTGTAGCATTGTGTGCTCATGTGGAGTGTGAGAGATGACTACAACAAGATCGTGTGCCCATGTGGGGTGTGAGCGATCAGATTGTGTGTCTGTGTGGGGTGTGAGCAATCCAGAAACATCATGTGCCTGTGTGGGGTGTGAGCGATGGGTGATATATTCAAATTGATTGTGTGCCCGTGTGAGGTGTGGTCAATCGGATTGTGTGCCCGTGTGGGGTGTGAGCAATCCATAAACATTGTGTTCCCATGTGGGGTGTGAGCAATGGGTGAACATCGTGTGCCCGACGGGGAGTTACTTTAGGTAACAAGCGATGATTCCATTTGGTTCCTGAGTGAACCTGCTGAAATGTTGAGTCGGTACCGCATTTGCATCTGCATAGAGTCGTGTGTCGGTCTCTATGAGTTGCATTTTATCATTTTAATTATGATATGCAGAAATAAACATGAATGTGCATATGTTTATTTGGAATATTATGGAGATAATAGTATGTGTGATGAAACATACTTGTTTGTATATATGCATGTTTGATATGTGTATATATATGTGATTTATATATTAGTAATGTATATGTGTGATTAAACATAGCTAGACGTATGTTTATGCGGAATGAATAGAATTGAGGAGTAAACATAAATAATACGAGTTATGTGAATTAGTGAATTGGTGCATGATGAACATGCTTGATTAATGTATGTACACGTTGCGATGTGTATGGGTGATTATGTATGAATTGTGGTGAGAATATGTTTTATGTGCATTCTTATATGTTGAGATATATAATTATATGCAATATTATTATGATAATGATTCTCACCCTTCTGCTGTTTTATGATGCTCTATGAGGCATTGCAGAGTAGGTTGCTGGATGATATTTTTGTGAAGTTCGTCTTCATCTTTTGGTCGGTCGGCTCTGATATGTAGCACCGGGTAGCTAGGATTTGGCTTGATGCTGTAAACACCCAAAATTTGCCCTCACTCAGTTCACATCAAGTCTTGTGATCTTTTCATTTGCATTAGTTCAATCATATCATCTCATATTGCATTTTTGCTTCACTGCATTGGCTCAAATTCATCTGCATCTAGGGTTTGTGATCTGAGAAAACCAAGGGTCATCTGAGCCACTCCAAAGGTCTTCAGTCATCTCAAGAGGGTCCATGTATGTTCAAGTATCATATTATATCCTCCTAAGATCAAGGAAGTCAGAAAATCACAAGAACTGAGAAAGGCATGGAAGCAGAGCCAAGCTAAACTGCACAAATGACCTAAAATTAGGGTTTTGGTTTCAGAGGCCATAACTCCTATATTTTTGGTCATTATTGTTTCTATTGGTCTCTATATGTTATGAGGATCCTACACACCAATTTTCATGAAGAAATTCAATGGGGAAGGCATCTGATCAATAGATGACTTCTTGAGCAAGTCAGTGCAAAATCAGGGCATCTGAGGGCCCCAATCATCCAACCAAAGGGACTTCTTCATCATTGTAGGTGTACATGATCTTTATTTAATCTTAGAAGAGGTTAAAAGTTCACAAAATTGAAGAATTTCAAGCCATTTGCAAAGTTGCCATTTTGGGAAAGTGACTTGTAATGCAAAATTGCCATTTTGGGAATGTTTTTCAACCTCCTATTTCTCAACCAAAAATGCTTCAAATGAAAATTTCTTGGTCATGAAAGTTGTAGATTGGATCATTCCTTTTTCAAAAAGTACAAGAACTTGATCTAATTCATCCTAGAACTCAAGTTATGGCCTTGCAAAGTTGGGAAAAATCACTAAATTTTCACTTATGCACCAAAGAGGGAAACTTGCAAAAACTCATGCCAAGGCAAAATGTGACCTCTAATTGACTTCTAAGCATTACACCAACATCACACATGACCCAAAACTCAGAATTGCCTAAATAATCATGCCATTCCATGCCTTGATCATCAAGTAATTCAAAAGGGGCCAAAACTTCATGAATTTGCAAAATGGCACAAATCTTGATATCCACTTGTGCCAGCTCCTCAAATCAGTTTCCATGGACCTCCTTAAAGCCAGCTGACTCCAGCCATGCCTCTAAGCCAGCCTGTCATGAGCCCATACCTTAAAGGACAACTTTTTTGACTTTATGCAAAAGGGACCATACCAATCAGCATAGGCCACACCAACTCCCCAGGCCTATCATAACTTGATAAGTGGACAAAAAGAGACTAAACACACACAAGAACCTGGCCTGAAACCTCAACATTGCCATAGTTAAAAGAAACTCCCCCTCTTGCATTTTCTATCGAATCTCACTACTCAGCCACCCAAACTTGAAACTTTTTCCACCATTCATCTCCACATTCATCACTGATCATTTCCCACCCTTCACCTTGCCTTGAAAGCCACTATACACAAAACACGATTTTCACTTCCCTTGATCTAAGCTTCACTGACTTTCAAATAGAGGCCATATAAACTCCAACCAAGATTTGCAAACTCTTTGGGGGATCATTGGGGTTGATTTGAAGCAAAGAACTGGTCAGAAATCTCCAAAGGTGAAAGCTCCAGTTCAGGTATCACCAAGAACATTTTTTCCAGAAATTGATTTTTATGCCATAGAAATGTTTCTTATGCTTCACTGATCAGACTGCGCTTGTTGGTTTTGAAAATGGTTGAGTATTAAGCCTGAATCGTGTCTCTGAAAGTTTGACCTAAAAACTTGTTTGATTCGATTCTTGTTTATGTTGAAATATAATTGAGTTTTTGTGCTTGATTCTTGCTTAGGGTTGCTAGAAGGTCTGATCTGGAGTTTTAGAGGGTTTAAAATTGCCTAGGGAGAAGGTTCAGTTTTCGTCTCGCCGGAGAAGATGATCGGAACCACTGTTCCAGTCATCTGAAGGTGATTTGATTAGGGTTAGGGTTTAGGTGAGTTTGAATGTGAGCCGTTGATTCCCTTTTCCCGCGCGCATCCAATTGTCCAGATCCCTTGATTAAGCCCTAATCCTTGATTAATTAGGTTAAACATAATTAAGAAAATTCAAAATCCCAGAAATGATCTGAGCCCTCCATTCACGCGCGCGTCAACTCCCTCCCTTTTTGTTTAAACGCTGGCCTTTGGATTGTTTGACTTTTTCATTAAATTCATTTATTTTCTTATTTTTATCATTTGTTTTGCATAAATTATTTAAAATACATAGAAAACCCAAAAAAATATTTTCTTTCTGCATTTTTATTCTAAATAATTTTCTTAACATAAAAACAATTTTTATTTTATATTTTACATTTTTAAACTATTTTAAAAATATTTAAATGTTTATTTTAATTGATTAATGAAGATTAATTAATTAAAATAGCATTTAGGTTTCCAAAAATCACCAAAAAAATCATGAACCATCTCAAGACATTTAGAAACATTGTCATGCCATCCATACAAATTTCTTTTTGGCTTTGAGCATATTTTGACAAATTTCTTGAATTTAGGGTTCATAAAATCCCTATTTTTGAACCCTAACTTCGAAAATTCATTTCTGCCTAACCATGGATGACATGAATTTGATTCTTTTTGCATTGATCTTCATTTAGCATGTAGTTTCAAGCATATTTTTCTCATAAATTTCTTATGCATTTTTTATTTGATTTGTAGTTTTTCTTCTTAAGGTATCCTAAAATCCTAGGTAACTTAGAAAATTCATAACTTCCATTAGGTTAAGAGTTAGGTCTCCTCCTTTGGGGTGTGATATCATGTGGGGTTAGGGTCCCTTTGATGGCATTTTCAATTTTTTATCTTGTCATTTGCTTCTGATTTTGAATTTTGCATCTCATGTTGTATATAAACCCTAATTTTTGCCTTCATTTGCATTCATCCTTCATATGCTTGCATACATGAAATTGCCATGGATTTTGTGCATCCACATGACATATAAGACATCTTAGAACATATTGAAATCATGTTTGATCACTGCATCATCCATTTACCATGTTTTGCTTTCATTTCATTTCATGTGCATTCATGAACTTTCATGCCTCTTATGTGTTTCATTTGCATACTCATCCTTTGTATGATCATCTCCATCTCATGACATACATTTGTATCATCTATTTGCATCATTAGCATCATGAACATGCTTCTGACTTTGGGTTTTATCTTTGCATTTCATCTCATTTTCATTTCATTTCATTTCCTTTTGCTAACTTTTCAGGTGGTAAGTGTTTGAGAAGTGAATTTGCCTTCACTTCTCATTATCTCTTCTCATCTCTTTTATACATTCATTGCTGCATTTTACTTTTGTTTTAGAGCGAGTTTGCTCATTCATGCTCCTTCTTCACCTTCTTTCTTCAAGCAACTTATCTTCTTAAGTGAATTAAGTTATCTTGCTTCTTCTTGCTTCTCCTTCCTTCATCCTGCTTCTTCCATGGTGGCTTTTCCTTGAAGATCTTCTTGCAAGCCTCATAAACCCTAGGAATAACCAAGCATGATAAAAATTAGAGTTTGATTAGTTTCCCATTAGTTTTACCTTTGTGTCATCTTTTGTGTCTTCTCTTCTCATCTCATTATCAGGGACTAAACCTTCAAGGTTTTAAGGCTTTGTGATTAAGTTTATGCCTGCATCCTTCTATTAGGATGGAGTGTATAACTTTAATCCTAAGTGTTAAACTCTTAATGTGTTTAAATCCTTTAATCAATTCACCTAATAATCATCAAGACATCAAGCTTGTAACTTGGGCCTTGCATTAGGGTTCTATTAGGAGGTTAATCCCTAATCATGGATTAAGTTGAGGAGCCTTTCTCAGCTTAAATGTTCTCATCTATTATCCTTCTATTAGGATGGTGTAATGGGTCCATTAAATCCTTGATTATGGCTTAATTTCATTACTTAACACTAAACAAAAACTCCAAAAACATCTAAATAAATGCAAGTAGGTTAATGATCTTAATCCTACATCATGGTGATTAAGTATGAGGTGTTTACTTCATACTCAAGGTATTCTCATTACCCCTAATCAGAGGGAAGATGTGATGAGTTTACTAACCCTTGGTTTAGGCTTAAGCTCATTTTCTTATGACAAATTCAAAAAAGTAATAAAAGATTGAAACTACCAAAAACAAGCAATAATTGTCTCATTCGGGATTCTTTTGTCACCTCATTCACTCACAAACGAGAACTTGCTTCTTCCGTCTAATGCAAGACAGTTTGCACCTGAGCCAGACAGGTCACACACTTGAGCATAAATAAGTAAGCAGTTCACACGTCAATTTATATTTCAGTCTCTTTGAGTCGAACTACGGTGTTCTGACTTCCTCATTGCACGAGAGGATACTTAAGCATAACTTAACTGTTATCTAACAAAAGTCTCTGTATATTCCCCCCTCTTCCAGCATTATTCTTTAAGCCTCATAGTCTTAAGCTTCGCACTCCTTTCTTGCACTGACACTCCTTCATCTCACTTCACTTTTTTTTTGCACTGACACTTGCATTCTTTTTCCAGATTTTTGCACACAAAATACCACTGACACTACCCCTTTAAACACAAACTTTCAAGCATGGATCCCGTCGGGTACGACGGACAATCTTGGTGCTAATACCTTCCTAGGTTGTAACTAACCCCCTTTCTCAGTTTCTCTGGTTCGCGATCGTCTTATCCATCTTTTCTTAGGTCTATGCAGCATTACCTTTCCTTCGGGATAAAAATGCCTAGCTGGCGACTCTTTTCAGTTCATCTTCATGTTCTCTCTTTCGCCGACCGTTCGCATCTGTACCCCTTTTGGCCAGGTGTCATTGGGTGGGAGCGACAGCTTGGCGACTCTGCTGGGGACCCGTATACTGCAACCAGGGCTTCTGGTTCTTTTTGTGGGTTCCTCCTAGCGCTTGTTTGACTTGTGTTTACTGGGGTGTTATGTGCTATGTGTGTTTATTTATTTTCTTTATTTATTGCTTTTTGTACAGCTCTATTTATTGCTTTCTTTTACAGTCTTATGCATATTTCATACTGTCATTGTTGGATCTGGTTTTCTGATTTGGTGGGTGGGGTTCCATTGAGAGATTAAGGTCCTATACCTGGGACCTGAGTGACACCTAGGCTAGAGTGGTTCATGTTCTTTCCCATTCCATTTCGGTCTGGTGCGGGAATATGAAACACGGTTCAGATGTGGGTTTCTTCTTGAGAACTCTGTGCTACAGATTTCCTGTAGTGCTAGGGCTATCTGGGAAGCCTGCTAAGTCTGGATGACCTTTATTATGACCTTCAGAATCTGGGGAGAATTAGAGGAGGATCTTTTATGGTTATTATAAACACTGTACCTCCGGGTAAGAAGTGTTTACACTTCTCATAACTGATCCAAGTATGAGGATCTTTGTTCTAGAACATTACATGTGAGAGGGTTGGGTTGTTTACAGGTTTGCAGGAACCCTTGGCCACATCATACCCTGTTACTGTTTTTTTTAAGAGTACTCCACTTTGGACAGTTCTTGTGATTAACCCTGGACATGTGACTCTTTATTTGAGTCCCCCACCCTGGTTACTGGATTTCTAAGCCTCCATCTGGACTTTTTGAACATGGACTTTATATCAAGACAGATAATTAGATCCAGCTCTTGATCACAAACCCTTGCATATCATTTGCATATATCATCATTGCATCATTTGACATTTGTTTATTTGCTTTTCAGGGTATCCACCTCATTGTATCTTGGTTTTGGTTTTGACCCTTTCTTCTGCACAGACCCTTGCTTCAATTGTCTTCATCAGTTATCTGCTTCAGTTATCTCCACCCTCACCAGCACCAGTCTGTCAGTGGTCCACCTTCAGCATCTCAGTCTGTGATCTTCATCAGCACTTATCTTCAGCTTCTTCAGCAGCACTCATGGCTACTCCCAGGAAGTGCAACATATCGTACCACTTTTTTGAGCCTGTGTTAACTGGTATCAGGCAGGTCCAGTCACTCATCACCCCTGACCACATCCCTCTATTCAGAGAACACTATGGGGGTATCTTGGATATGGTTATGGACCTTGATCCTTCTCAGAGGAGCATGATCCATACATGCTTGCAGTTTTATGACCCTCCATTGAGATGTTTCACCTTTCCAGACTTTCAGTTAGGGCCTCTGCTGGAAGAGTTTTCTTTGTTGGTTGGATTACCTATCAGAGGGGAGTTCCCCTTCAACCCAGAGATGACTGCTCCTAGGAGTGAAGAGATAGAGAGGGCATTGTACTTGGAGCCTGCCCTTATTGAGCAAAGTATAACAACAAAAGCTGGGATTCCTGGATTGCATTTGGACTTCTTGATTTCTCAGGCCATCTTGAAGGTTTCATTAGGAGAGTGGAGGGCAGTCTGTGCACTGTTATCCCTCAACATATATGGGGCTATACTGTTTGCAGATGAGCCTAAATTTGTCAGCAATAATGCCATCCATTTGTTTCTTCTGAAGAACCCAGTACCTACATTGCTAGGGGATTTCTACTACTCCATTCATCAGAGGAATGAGAAACAAAGGGGGAAGTTGGTAAGATGTTGTGCTCCTTTGTTTTACTCCTGGTTGCCCAGACACCTGCCTAAATCGAATGCCTTCTTGAAACCACACCAACAGAAGAATTGGGCCAAGAGGTTCATTGCCTTGACTTCAGATGATATCAGATGGTGCACCCAGAGCACCAAAGGCAAGGACATCATCACCAGCTATGGGCAGTACCCAAATGTGCCTCTGATAGGAGTAAAGGGTTGCATCAATTACAATCCTTTACTGTTTAAGAGACAATTGGGATATGCCTTAGTTCACCCTCCCAGAGGACAAGATTTAGCTGATACCCTATATTGTGAAGTGCAACCTAATTCAGCTGTTGTCAGGCAAGCTGTTTGGGCTTGGGACAACATCCAGACAAAAAGGATAGCTATTCTTGGAAGATGTAACAATGTTGCTTCAGCTCAGTACTCAAACTGGTCCCGTACCAGAGCTCAGATTACCAGAATGCCTTTCACCTTGGAAGACATACCTGGACCATCTATAGTACAGCCTGCAGCAACAGTTAGCCTGGAGGAATTTGAAAAGTTGAAGGAAAGGAATGAGCAGTTATCTCAAGCCTTGAAGAAGACTCTTTGGGAAAGGAGTGATGGTTGCCTGGACATTGAGAGATTGGAAAAGCTTAGGGTTGTGCACCTTGCCAAAATTTAAAAGACAGAAGACTACATAAGGAAAGCAAGGGCTGGGGAACAGATATTGAAGAATGCCTGCGAAGAGGCCAAGATTCAGAAAGCAAGGGCTGAGCATTATCTACAAGAGATCCAGGCTAGGTGGGTCAGGATCACCGAAGCCCGTACACAAGAAGACCAGAAGACTCAAGCCAAGATTGAACATCTAGAGGCCAGTGAGAAGAAGCAGCAGGAAGCTTTGTTGGCAGCTCAGAAGGAGATCTCAGAATTGAAGCTTAGAGCAGGGTTGAAGAGATCAAAAGACCAGGATAGGCATAAGAAGCTGACCACCGCCATTGCTACCAGGAACCTCCTCATTAGGACCATCACAGAGCACCCAGCTGGTCCAGTGACTGAGGCACTCCTGAAGGAGGTCAGAGAAGATGAGTTTGGATTGGATGTTTGATTTCCCTTTGCTTGTTGTTCTTTCATTGGGATGTACTTTTCCTTTTGTTGTCTTTTTGACCCACCATGGGCATGTATTGTAAAACAGACTATGTATGTTTCATCATTTGTAATATATTTTAGTTTGTTTTCATTGGGCTTCTTTTCTCAACAACATCAAGTATCTTCCTCGAGGTCTGGAAAGGTCAAAACCAAGAACCAAACCGGATACCTTGGAAAACAAATAAGCATATTGCATTGCATACTAACTTTGTCTCTGTTTTGTAGGTTTTGTTACCATTTTTTTGTTTCTAACTTTGTTGTGATCTTAGGAAACATTGCTCGTCGCCGAGTGTTCCCTGTCAACCGCACGCATCGGTACCCGACTCGTAACAACCTTCCCGGCATTCAAATGGAGCAACTACAGCAGGACCTGAATGAGGTCAGAAATCAGATGGCAAACGAGAGAGTAGAAATGAGAAACCAGATGTCTCAATTCATGGTTGTCATGACTGGCTTAGCCCAAAGCCAAGAAAGACTGAGAGAACTGGTAGAAAGACAAACGCCTAAGGAACCTCATCTTGGAACAGGGGGAACCAGCAACAATGAACGGGGGAAACCTCGTATTGACCCACCAGAATATGGACCACATCTGAATCCAGAAGTTAACATCCCGAGGAATGTTCAAGGGAATACTGCTGGGGGCAGAATCCTGCAAGAGGATCCCCAAGAAGAACAGTTTACAATTATAGGGGCTGGAGATGAGGTATATGATAGAAGATTGGATGAGATTGCTGAAAAGTTAAGATCTTTGGAATCTCTGAATTCTTTGGGCTTTGACGTGATGGATATGGGATTAGTAGATGGGGTGAGAATTCCCCACAAATTCAAACCCCCATGCTTTGAGAAATACAATGGTACCTCATGCCCGCGTACTCATCTGCAATCTTTCTTGGGAAGGCTCAACGCTTATACCATGGATGAAAAGTTATGGATGTTCTACTTTGAGGACAGTCTGACTGGAGCTTCGAGAGAATGGTATTCGCACCTGACTAGGGCCACCATAAGATGTTGGAAGGACTTGGCCGAGGCTTTCATTCGGCAATATCAGTACAACCTGGACATGGCTCCCAATAGAACTCTTCTAATGGGCATGTCTCAGTCTTCTAGAGAGAGCTTTCGGGATTATGCTCAGAGATGGAGATAGCTTGTTGCTACTGTCCAACCACCCATGTCAGAAAGAGAAATGGCTGACATGTTCATGAACACATTGCAAGGGACTTATATTGATAGACTTGCTGCCTTCTCCTCTACTAGTTTTACTGATGTGGTTATAGCTGGTGAGAGAATTGAGAGTCTCTTGAAGATGGGTAAAATCTCCGACAACGGTGCAAGTTCCTCCAGCAATCCCAGAAAACCCTTTGCAGTACCTCGAAGGACGGGTGAAACTAATGCCATCCATGCAGGCATGGGCAGGCCCCAATATTCTCACAAGTCAGTAGCAGCTGTTACCATCCCAGCTCCAGTTCCACAACAGCCATTATATCCTCAACAACAACAACAACAACAGCATTATCAGCAACCATCTCATTTCCCGCAACAGAAAACCTACAACAATAACAACAACAACCAACAACAGCGTTCCTTCCAACAGAGACCATCTCAGGCAAATAGGGTAATTGACCCTATCCCTATGCCTTATGTTGCCTTATTGCCACAACTCCTGAAGCTTAACTTGGTTGAGTTAAGGACGTTGGCACCACCAGATCCTCTCAATCTCCCAAAAAATTATGATGTCAATGCCAGGTGTGCCTTCCACTCCAACGCACCTGGTCACAATACAGAGAAATGCAGGGCCTTACAGATGAAGGTACAAGATCTAGTCGATTCTAAAGCTCTCAATTTTGCACCTCCTCCAAACGTCAACAGAAATCCTATGCCTAATCATGGTGGGCCTAGGATTAATGCCATTGAAGAGGACTAACCATCTACATTGATTGATAATGTTGCACAGATTCAAACAACACTGGCTGAAGTCAAAGTTCAACTTTTAAAATGCCAAGTGTTCCCGGGCTGTGGGGCCCGCTGTGAGTTGTGCAAGATCGCTAGTAATGGTTGTGAGAAGCTAAGGGTGGGCATAAATGGCCTTATCAAAGATGGAATCTTACAAATTACTTCAACAGCTCCTGCAGCTACTCTTGTCTCAACAATAATGGAATCTCCTACAACACCAACAATCCTTCTTTCAAAATATTTTCCTACAACAACAACAACAATCATTCCTACTGATTCATCAACAACACCAGCAATTACTCCGTCCATTACTTCAACAAGTCAAAATTCAACAACTGTTTCTTCTACAACATCAGCATCCATTTTATCAACAGAATCTTCTACAACGCCAGCAAAAATTAACGAAGATGTCTCAACAGTTACAATCTACTATTACCAATTATGTTCACAACAGCAGCAATTTCCAACAACAAACTATGGCACCTCCTGCCAGATCACCAGTCACTGTCTACTATGATCCACACACCATTACAGTACCTTACTCTGCAGCAATCAGCTCAGTTACCATCACAGTACCCGGGCTTGTTCCTTATGAAAGCAGTAATGCCATACCCTGGCACTACGGCTCTGATCTCTACTGCAATGGGGAGAAGATCACCCTGGATTCATCAACTTCTTCACCACAAATTGACAATGTTGGGGGAGGTGGAGGCTTCACCAGAAGCGGACGCCTTTTTGTATCACATACACAAAGACCAAATGCTGAAGCAGAAGCTGCTGCCAAGGCAAAAGGAAAGAATGTGGTATCCGAAGAGCCAACTGCCAAAGACACTCAGAAGACATCTTTTGAACAAGATGTAGACGAGTTTATGAGGATCATAAAAAGGAGTGATTAAGGTAGTGGACCAGCTTCACCAAACACCCTCCAAAATCTCCATATTATCACTGTTGATGTGTTCCGAAGCTCACAGGAACGTATTGTTGAAAGTCCTGCACGCAGCATATGTGCCGGAGGAGATCACTGTTAATCCATTAGAAACCGTGGTTGCAAATGTCAACACCAGTCATGGACTGGGCTTTACCAATTCTGACTTAACAACGGAGGGACACAACCATAACAAGGCTTTGCATATCACCTTGGAATGCAAGGGTGCTGTTCTGTCTCATGTACTGGTGGACATTGAGTCGTCACTCAATGTTCTACCAAAGAAAGCCTTAGTGAAGCTGGAGTATGATGGCTTGGCATTGCGTCCGATTAATTTGGTGGTAAGAGCATTTGATGGCTCTAAAAGGTCAGTGCTTGGGGAGATTGATCTGCCTGTGTTGATTGGCCCACAAACTTTCAAAACTACCTTCTTTGTGATGGACATACAGCCGGCCTACAGTTGTCTGTTGGGTAGACCCTGGATCCACGCCGCTGGCGCTGTTACATCTACCCTTCACCAGAAGTTAAAATTCGAGTGGGAAGGCCAAATCATCACCATCTGTGGGGAGGAGGACATCTTTGTTAGCCAGCTGGCTACGTATAAGTACATAGAAATGGATGGGGAGATCCATGAGACCATGAGTCAGGGGTTTGAGGCCCTTAACGTTAATGAAGCATATGATGTGTCTGGGACTTCCATCACATCATATCAACAAGCCTAGAAGGTTGTTGAGGAGGGTACCGCTCAAGGCTGGGGCAAGCTGCTGCCAGTTGAAAAGAAAGAAGACGAATTCGGGTTGGGTTACATACCAATTAGACAAGATCAACCACAGGCTGCGACAAAGCCCAAGTTTGTCAGCGGGGGAATGCTCACTCCGGATGCTGTGAATAGTTTGGAAGATGAGTCAGAAGACGAGCGCAACCTGGAAAACTGGATACGTCCAAGGATCCCGGGGAACCATATCTCAAACTGGTCTTCCCAAGAAATTATAAGAGTTACTCCTACAGAGTAATTATTATTTCCTGTCTTTAAGCATGCATCAAGTCATGCATCTTGCCTAAGATGTCAGGGCTCATTTTGTAATCGGGCCATCTTGTATTTTGTGCAAACGATCCATTAATGAATATCAGGACATCTTTTGCAAATGAGTCTCTTTTTTCCCGCTCACTGTTTCTCTTTTTTTTTCACTTTTGTAAAAAATAAAATGGCAATGTTTTTCAAAATAATAACTCCATTTTTTACTTTTTTTCTAAACAAGATAAAATTGATCACTAAAATGAACCAATCTAAACCTTTGTAGAGAATGCCCTCCAGACTACATCGACAATGACACTGCTATGACTTCGTATGACTTTCACAATCCGATTAATCAAGATGATAAAGGGGTTGAAGAAGATTATGAGCTACCTGAAGAGCTAGCAAGGTTGTTAAGACAAGAGGAGAAGGTTATTACTCCTCATCAGGAGGAAGTTGAGACGGTTAATCTTAGTACAGAAGAAGACTTGAAAGAAGTTAGAATCGGGGCCCGTCTGCAAGATTCAGTGAAATAGCAACTTATTGACATGCTTCGGGAATATGTGGATGTTTTTGCTTGGTCTTATCAAGATATGCCAGGTCTGGATACCGACATTGTTATGCACAAGCTTCCTCTAAAGGAAGACTGTCCGCCAGTAAAACAGAAGTTGCGCCGTACTCGCCCAGATATGGCAATGAAGATAAAAGAAGAGGTACAAACACAGTGGGACGACGGTTTCCTTGTTGTAACCAGTTACCCTCCGTGGGTTGCTAACATTGTACCTGTGCCTAAGAAGGATGGCAAGGTAAGGATGTGTGTGGATTACCGAGATCTGAATAGAGCCAGCCCGAAAGATGACTTCCCATTACCTCACATTGACGTATTGGTCGACAATACGGCTCTATTCTCAGTGTTCTCCTTCATGGATGGATTTTCAGGATATAATCAGATCAAGATGTCACCTGAAGACATGGAGAATACAACTTTCATCACACCCTGGGGCACATTATGTTATAAGGTGATGCCATTCGGACTGAAGAATGCTGGTGCCACTTATCAACGGGCTATGGTAACATTATTCCATGACATGATCCACAAAGAAATTGAATGTTATGTGGATGACATGATTGCCAAGTCGCTCATAGAAGAAGACCACCTGGTGAATCTGTTGAAGCTA
This sequence comes from Lathyrus aphaca, assembly GCA_963966055.1. Lineage (NCBI taxonomy): Eukaryota > Viridiplantae > Streptophyta > Magnoliopsida > Fabales > Fabaceae > Lathyrus > Lathyrus aphaca. The sequence continues at coordinate 272,062,749 of OZ014525.1, forward strand.
TTCAAGCGTCTGAGGAAGTACCAATTGAAGTTAAACCCCAACAAATGCACATTCGGGGTACATTTTAGTAAGCTGCTGGGATTTATTGTAAGTGAAAAGGGGATTGAAGTTGACCCTGACAAAGTTAAAGCCATTCAAGAAATGCCTGCACCGAAAACTGAAAAAGAAGTTCGGGGGTTTCTAGGTAGATTGAACTACATTTCACGGTTCATATCTCACCATACAGCAACTTGTGAGCCATTGTTCAAGTTGTTAAGAAAAGAACAAACGGTCAGGTGGAATGAAGACTGCCAAAGGGCTTTTGACAAAATCAAGGAATACTTACAAGAGCCTCCAATCCTTATGCCGCCAGTCGAAGGAAGACCTCTAATAATGTACTTGACAATATTAGAAGAGTCAATGGGGTGTGTGCTGGGCCAGCATGACGAGTCTGGTCGAAAAGAGTATGCAATATACTACCTAAGCAAAAAGTTTACCGACTGTGAACAACGTTATTCACTGCTCGAGAAAACTTGATGTGCTTTAGCGTGGGCTGCTCGCCGACTAAGGCAGTATATGTTGACCCACACTACCTTATTGATCTCCAAGATGGACCCAGTTAAGTACATTTTTGAGAAGCCAGCACTTACCGGACGGTTTGCAAGATGGCAAATGATTCTCACAGAATACGACATTCAGCACACATCTCAGAAAGCCATCAAAGGTAGTGTATTGTCTGATTATCTTGCTGAGCAACCTATTGATGATTATCAGCCTATGAGATTTGACTTCCCTGATGAAGACATCATGTTCATAAAAGCAAAAGATCACGAAGAGCCTATTCACACTGAAGGGCCTGACCCAGAAGAAGAATGGACTATGATGTTTGATGGGGCTGTTAATATGAATGGTCGTGGTGTTGGTGCAGTACTCATTACACCTAAGGGAGTTCACATGCCTTTCTCGGCAAAGCTCACCTTTAACTGCACTAACAACGAAGCTGAATACGAAGCTTGTATTATGGGTCTTGAGGAAGCCATTGACCTCAGGATCAAGACTTTAACTGTATTCGGAGATTCAGCTGTGGTAATCAATCAAACCAACGGCAAATGGTATACTCACCAGGAGCATCTGATACCTTACCAGTATTATACAAGGAGATTACTCACATTCTTCACAACAGTCAAGCTTGAGTATATCCCTCGAGATGAAAATCAGTTTGCAGATGCTCTGGCTACCATTTCATCCATGATCAAAGTTCAAGCTGCCAACTTTGTGCCTCGGATTTCAGTATCCCAACTTGATAGACCAGCATACATATTCTTAGCAGACCTTGCTAAATATGATAAGCCTTGGTTCTATGACATCAAATGCTTCTTGAAGGATCAAACATACCCACCCGGGGCATCATCTAATGACAAGAAGACATTAAGAAGGCTAGCTGGTAGTTTCTTCCTGAATGCTGATGGTTCCTTGTACACGAGAAACTTTGATATGGTACTTCTCAGATGTGTTGATAAGACAGAGGCAGACTTGTTGATGCACGAAGTGCACGAAGGACCTTTTGGTACCCATGTTGGAGGGCATGCAATGGCTAAAACGTTGTTAAGATCAGGCTATTACTGGATCACAATGGATGCAGACTGTTGTGCTTATGCCAGGAAATGCCATAAATGCCAGATTTATGTAGATAAAGTGCATGTGCCTCCGAATCCTTTGAATGTGATGTCTTCACCTTGGCCCTTTGCCATGTGGGGCATTGATATGATTGGCAAGATTGAACCGACTGCTTCAAATGGCTACAGATTCATCCTGGTAGCCATTGACTATTTTACCAAGTGGGTTGAAGCAGCTTCCTATGCAAATGTCACCAGGCAAGTGGTAGCCCGATTCCTTAAGAGAGACATCATTTGTCGGTATGGAGTTCCCGAGCGAATCATTACTGATAATGGTTCCAACTTAAACAACAAAATGATGGCAGAACTGTGTCGGGACTTCAAAATCCAACACCACAATTCTTCTCCTTACAGGCCAAAGATGAATGGCGCTGTTGAGGCAGCTATTAAGAACATTAAGAAGATTGTGCAAAAGATGGTGGTCACCTACAAAGACTGGCATGAAATGCTACCATTTGCTTTGTATGGGTACCATACCTCAATCAGAACATCCACTGGGGAAACATTGTATCAGCTTGTGTATGGTATGGAGGCAGTCCTACCTGTTGAAGTTGAATTACCCTCTTTACGAGTATTGATGGATGTCAAGTTGAATGAAGCAGAATGGGTCCGTTCTCGGTATGATCAACTGAATCTGATCGAAGAAAAGAGATTAGCTGCAATTTTTCATGGGCAGCTGTATCAGAAGAGAATGAAGAAAGCCTTCGATCAGAAAGTCAGACTTCGAGAATACCAAGTAGGAGATATTGTGCTGAAAAGACTCCTTCCTCCTCATACAGATCACAGGGGCAAGTGGACTCCGAATTACGATGGTCCATTCATAGTAAAAAAAGTTTTCTATGGTGGAGCACTGATGCTCAGTACTATGGATGGTGAAGACTTCCTATCCCCTGTGAATTCATATGCAGTTAAAAAATACTTCGCATAAAATTGACCCGCTGGACATAAAAACAGAATGTAAGTCCAGGCAAAAATAGGGCATCCTGGCGAGTCAAAAACAGAATAAAGGCTCGGGCAAAAATAAGGGAAAATAAATAAATAAATTGTACACCCGCTGAGTTGAAAAGCCGCATTGGATAGCTCAGGCAAAAATGGATATCCCGGTGGATTGAAAACCCGAAAGGGCGATCCACGCAAAATAAGGGAATAGGCGAACAACTGCTTTCTGAATTCGTGGCAAGCTTCGAAAGGTTCAAGCATCGGTCAGAATCAGCCTTCTTCAGAAAGCAAGATGAGAAGAACGTCAAATGTCATACGAGTCATAGCAAAAGGGAAGCGCATGGAAGCGTCATCAACATTGCCAGCACCTTTTTGTTTCTCAATTTGTAACAATCTCCTCATTTTAGGGGATCTGTTTCTTTGACTGTACTAGCCAATTCAGGGCACACAAATTAATAAAATCAGATTTTCAGTCACATTTCGTCTCGTACATTTTATTTTCATTTGCAAAAATGTCTGATGTCCTTAAAATATTGATTGCATAAATACAGATGCGTCTTTTCTAAATTACATGCTTACAGGAAATATATTTGATCCCGGGAGTGTCTAAACTCCTATGATGGAATCCAGTAAAGGATACCCCAGGGTACTTGTACGTTTCTTTGTCATAACAGGATTGCAGGTGCTCAAAGTGCAACATGGGGCATGAAAGATTCTCCCCAGCGAGCTGCCATATCATTATTGCCTCAGCACATCTTCTAAACTGCACCTGGAAAGGCTCTTTCTCCACCAGAGTTGTTAGACACCACTTCTCCAGTACTTTCTTCAGAGCAGCATCAGAAAGTGCTCATTCTCCCCAGCTGAGTTGTCAGATATCATCATCCTCAGCAGAATCCCTACAGAAATTTAGGAAGATCGTTCAGTGATCATTCCTCCCCAGCCAAGTGTTAGACAGGGAACCGCCTCCCTGCAGAGCTCCAGCCTCTATCCAAAAGAGCAATGTCTGAAGATCGCACAACAAAGTGACGAAAGCTTCAACAGGCCCCAGCTGGGCTCCTCATTACCAAGATAGGTCTATCAGTGACCTATTTCCCCAAGCAGAGTCATATATATCAGATCTACCAATGATCTCATGCCCAGCTGGGATATTTCCTTCAATCAAGATCAATCAGAGATCTTCACAGCAACGGGATCTGAATCTCGGATCGGTATCTTTGCATAATCATAGCATTCACATCATATTCTCCCCATAGCGTAGCATTCCGTCTAATACGGAGCATTACGGCAAAAATCAAACATATTGCATAATCACAAGTCATGTTTTGAATCAAACACCTATATATACCAACATTCCATCAGCAATATATATATACAAAGACTCACGGTCCCAGCAGAAAGCCAAAGCATCCCCTTTGCACTCGCTAATACACATATATACTTTTTCCGATACTCGTCCGTGTCATATCACTCCCCTGCAGATATAAACCACAAACAGATATCTATACACTCTTTGGACACTCGTCCGTGTCACCATCCCCCAGCATGGTTACCAAAGCACTTATGGAAAACCAAACACTTGTTTATAACACACTTGTTCTGACACCCGTCCGTGTCATCTTATCCCCACGGATCGTCAGAATATCTCTTACATTCATAAGTTCATAACTTATACACTTCCTTTTATGATACACGTCTGTATCATACTCTCCCCAGCATATTGAAAACTCGTCTGTGTCTCCCTCCTGTTTACTTTTTACTCATACAGATACTCGTCCATATTTTGTATACACCACTTATCTTTCTCGGATTCAGCACTCGTCAGTGTTCTTTGTTAACCAGTTAATACTCGTCCGTATCATCATATCTGAACATGCGCCAGCGTTTGTTTCTAACGATACTCGTCTGTATCATAGTCTTAAGAATGCTCGTCCACATCTTTAATCTATACACAGTGCCAAACACTTATACCTTTCATTTCTTGAATGTAAGCACTCGTCTGTGTTTACCATTCCCCAGTAGAACGACTTTTCTTCTATCTAACATTTGTCCTATGTCATGATACTTTTAGCAGCCGTCCCCTGCCAGGTGATCGTCCTTCACCTCTTGATGATCGTCCTTCATCATTTTATCTGATGGTTGTCCCCATCGTTGATCTTGTTATCCGGCATTCGTCCTATGCCGTGATATTTTAGCATTCGTCCCCTGCTAGGTGATCGTCCTTCACCTCTTGATGATCGTCCTTCATCATTTTATCTGATGGTCGTCCCCATCGTTAATCTTGTTATCTGACATTCGTCTTATGTCATGATAAACCCCGAGAGCAGCCGTACCCTGCTAGGTGACTGTCCTTCACCTCTTGATGATCATCCTTCATCATGCTTATCCGATGGCCGTCCCCATCGTCGACTCTTTCTATCCGGAATTTGTCCTATGTCGTGATACTTTCGGCAGCCGTACCCTGCCAGGTGATCGTCCTTCACCTTGGATGACCGTCCCTCATCCTTATCCCCAATAGAGCAGCCGTCCCCTGCTAGGTGATCGTCCTTCACCCTTTGATGATCGTACCTCATCATTTATTTCATTTTATTAACCTGATGGTCGTCCACATCATTGACTTTACCTTTTAATCCCCGGAGAATTTTGTTACTTTACCTGATGGTCGTCCCCATCATGATCCCTCTATTTCCCCAGCATGTCGGTCGTCCCCGTCATATCTTTATCCCCAGCAGTCGTCCTCTGCTCGACGGTCTTCCTTCGTCGCCCGCACTTTATAATCATACTTTATTTTCTTTTACAATCTATATCCCTTTTCTTCTTCATCCAGTGAGGGCAAATTTTGGACTATCTTTGGTATTCAACCACAAGTTATCTTGTTTATATGATAAGTCGTCGCTTACATCCTACACAGCCAACTCATGTTTGAATAGGGGCAACTGTAAACACCCCAAATTTTCCCTCACCAAGTTCACATCATGGCTTGTGATCTTTTCATTTGCATTAGTTCAATCTTATCATCTCATATTGCATTTTTGCTTCACTGCATTGGCTCAAATTCATCTGCATCTAGGGTTTGTGATCTGAGCAAACCAAGGGTCATCTGAGCCACTCCAAAGGTATTCAGTCATCTCAAGAGGGTCCATGTATGTTCAAGTATCATATTATATCCTCCCAAGATCAAGGAAGTCAGAAAATCAAAAGAACTGAGAAAGGCATGGAAGCAGAGCCAAGCTTAACTGCACAGATGACCTAAAATTAGGGTTTTGGTTTCAGAGGCCATAACTCCAATTTTTTGGTCATTCTTGTTTCTATTGGTCTTTATGTGTTATGAGGATCCTACACACCAATTTTCATGAAGAAATTCAATGGGGAAGGCATTTGATCAATAGATGACTTCTTGAGCCAGTCAGTGCAAAATCAGGGCATCTGAGGCCCCCAATCATCCAACCAAAGGGACTTCTCCATCATTGTAGGTGTACATGATCTTTATTTAATCTTATAAGAGGTTAGAAGTTCACAAAATTGAATAATTTCAAGCCATTTGCAAAGTTGCCATTTTGGGAAAGTGACTTGTAATGCAAAATTGCCATTTTGGGAATGTTTTTCAACCTCCTCTTTCTCAACCAAAAATGCTTCAAATGAAAAATTCTTGGTCATGAAAGTTATAGATTGGATCATTCCCTTTTCAAAAAGTACAAGAACTTGATCTAATTCATCCTAGAACTCAAGTTATGGCCTTGCAAAGTTGGGAAAAATCACTAAATTTTCACTTATGCACCAAAGAGGGAAACTTGCAAAAACTCATGCCAAGGCAAAATGTGACCTCTAATTAACTTCTAAGCATTACACCAACATCACACATGACCCAAAACTCAGAATTGCCTAAATAATCATGCCATTCCATGCCTTGATCATCAAGTAATTCAAAAGGGGCCAAAACTTCATGAATTTGCAAAATGGCACAAATCTTGATATCCATTTGTGCCAGCTCCTCAAATCAGTTTCCATGGACCTCCCTAAAGCCAACTGACTCGAGCCATGCCTCTAAGCCAGCCTGCCATGAGCCCATACCTCAAAGGACAACTTTTTTGACTTTATGCAAAAGGGACCATACCAATCAGCATAGGCCGCACCAACTCCCCAGGCCTATCACAATTTGATAAGTGGACCAAAAGAGACTAAACACACACAAGAACCAGGCCTGAAACCTCAGCATTGCCATAGTTCAAAGAAACTACCCCTCTTGCATTTTCTATCGAATCTCACTACTCAGCCACCCAAACTTGAAACTTTTTCCACCATTCATCTCCACATTCATCACTGATAATTTCCCACCCTTCACCTTGCCTTGAAAGCCACTATACACAAAACACGATTTTCACCTCCCTTGACCTAAGCTTCACTGACTTTCAAATAGAGGCCATATAACTCCAACCAAGCTTTGCAAACTCTTTGGGGGGATCATTGGGGTTGATTTGAAGCAAAGAACTGGTCAGAAAGCTCCAAAGGTGAAAGCTCCAGTTCAGGTATCAACAAGAACATTTTTTTCAGAAATTGATTTTTATACCATAGAAATGTTGCTTATGCTTCACTGATCACACTGCGCTTGTTGGTTTTGAAAATGGTTGAGTATTAAGCCTGAACCGTGTCTCTGAAAGTTTGACCTAAAAACTTGTTTGATTCGATTCTTGTTTATGTTGAAATATAAATGAGTTTTTGAGCTTGATTCTTGCTTAGGGTTGCTAGAAGGTCTGATCTGGAGTTTTAGAGGGTTTAAAATTGCCTAGGGAGAAAGTTCAGTTTTCGTCTCGCCGGAGAAGATGACCGGAACCACTGTTCCGGTCATCTGAAGGTGATTTGATTAGGGTTAGGGTTTAGGTGAGTTTGAATGTGAGCCGTTGATTCCCTTTTCCCGCGCGCATCCAATAGTCCAGATCCCTTGATTAAGCCTTAATCCTTGATTAATTAGGTTAAACATAATTAAGAAAATTCAAAATCCCAAAAATGATCTGAGCCCTCCATTCACGCGCGCGTCTACTCCCTCCGTTTTTGTTTAAACGATGGCCTTTGGATTGTTTGACTTTTTCATTAAATTCATTTATTTTCATATTTTTATCATTTGTTTTGCATAAATTATTTAAAATACATAGAAAACCCAAACAAAATATTTCCTTTTTGCAATTTTATTCTAAATTATTTTCTTAACATAAAAACAAGTTTTATTTTACTTTTTACATTTTTAAACTATTTTAAAAATATTTTAATGTTTATTTTAATTGATTAATGAAGATTAATTAATTAAAATAGCATTTAGGTTTCCAAAAATCGCCAAAAAAAATCATGAACCATCTCAAGACATTTAGAAACATTGTCATGCCATCCATACAAATTTCTTTTTGGCTTTGAGCATATTTTGACAAATTTCTTGAATTTAGGGTTCATAAAATCCCTATTTTTGAACCCTAACTTCGAAAATTCATTTCTGCCTAACCATGGATGACATGACTTTGATTCTTTTTGCATTAATCTTCATTTAGCATGTAGTTTCAAGCATATTTTTCTCATAAATTTCTTATGTATTATTTATTTGATTTGCATTTTTTCTTCTTAAGGTATCCTAAAATCCTAGGTAACTTAGAAAATTCATAACTTCCATTAGGTTAAGAGTTAGGTCTCCTCCTTTGGGGTGTGATATCATGTGGGGTTAGGGTCCCTTTGATGGCATTGTCAATTTTTTATCTTGTCATTTTCTTCTGATTTTTAATTTTGCATCTCATGTTGTATATAAACCCTTTTTTTGCCTTCATTTGCATTCATCCTTCATATGCTTGCATACATGAACTTACCATGGCATTTTGTGCATCCACATGACATATAAGACATCTTAGGACATATTGAAATCATGTTTGATCACTGCATCATCCATTTACCATGTTTTTCTTTCATTTCATTTCATGTGCATTCATGAACTTTCATGCCTCTTATGTGTTTCATTTGCATACTCATCCTTAGTATGATCATCTCCATCTCATGAAATACATTTGTATCATCTCTTTGCATCATTAGCATCATGAACATGCTTCTGACTTTGGGTTTTATCTTTGCATTTCATCTCATTTTCATTTCATTTCATTTCCTTTTGCTAACTTTTCAGGTGGTAAGTGTTTGAGAAGTGAATTTGCCTTCACTTCTCATTATCTCTTATCATCTCTTTTATACATTCATTTCTGCATTTTACTTTTGTTTTAGAGTGAGTTTGCTCATTCATGATCCTTCTTCACCTTCTTTCTTCAAGCAAATTATCTTCTTAAGTGAAGTAAGTTATCTTGCTTCTTCTTGCTTCTCCTTCCTTCATCCTGCTTATTCCATGGTGGCTTTTCCTTGAAGATCTTCTTGGAAGCCTCATAAACCCTAGGAATAACCAAGCATGATAACAATTAGGGTTTGATTAGTTTCCCATTAGTTTTACCTTTGTGTCATATTTTGTGTCTTCTCTTCTCATCTCATAATCAGGGACTAAACCTTCAAGGTTTTAAGGCTTTGTGATTAAGTTTATGCCTGCATCCTTCTATTAGGATGGAGTGTATAACTTTAATCCTAAGTGTTAAACTCTTAATGTGTTTAAATCCTTTAATCAATTCACCTAATAATCATCAAGACATCAAGCTTGTAACTTGGGCCTTGCATTAGGGTTCTAATTCTTCCTTAATTGGTTAAGAAGGACTAACCCTAGTGTTAATGGACAAGTCCCCTCAAGTTGTCTTACAAACCATAAAATCTATTTCTTAATCTTACCATTAACTAAAATCCACTTTAATAAAGGCTTTGTTTTGTCATGAGGTTAATCCCTAATCATGGATTAAGTTGAGGAGCCTTTCTCAGCTTAAATGTTCTCATCTATTATCCTTCTATTAGGATGGTGTAATGGGTCCATTAAATCCTTGATTATGGCTTAATTTCATTACTTAACACTAAACAAAAACTCCAAAAACATCTAAATAAATGCAAGTAGGTTAATGATCTTAATCCTACATCATGGTGATTAAGTATGAGGTGTTTACTTCATACTCAAGGTATTCTCATTACCCCTAATCAGAGGGAAGATGTGATGAGTTTACTAACCCTTGGTTTAGGCTTAAGCTCATTTTCTTATGACAAATTCAAAAAAGTAATAAAAGATTGAAACTACCAAAAACAAGCAATAATTGTCTCCTTCAGGATTCTTTTCTCACCTCATTCACTCACAAACGAGAACTTGCTTCTTCCGTCTAATGCAAGACAGTTTGCACCTGAGCCAGACAGGTCACACACTTGAGCATAGATAAGTAAGCATTTCACAAGTCAATTTATCTTTCAGTCTCTTTGAGTCGAACTACGGTGTTCTGACTTCCTCATTGCACGAGAGGATACGTAGGCATAACTTAACTGTTATCTAACAAAAGTCTCTGTATATTCCCCCCTTCCAACATTATTCTTTAAGCCTCATAGTCTTAAGCTTCGCACTCCTTTCTTGCACTGACACCCCTTCATCTCACTTCACATTTTTTTTGCACTGAAACTTGCATTCTTTTTCCAACTTTTTGCACACAAAATAGCACTGACACTACCCCTTTAAACACAAACTTTCAAGCGTGGATCCCGTCGGGTACGACGGACTATCTGGGTGCTAATACCTTCCCAGGTGTAAACACCCCAAATTTTCCCTCACTCATTTCACCATGGCTTGTGATTCTTTTCATTTGCATAAGTTCAATCATATCATCTCATACTACATTCTTGCTTCACTACATTGATTCAAAATCATCTGCATCTAGGGTTTGTGATCTGAGCAATCCCAGGGCTATCTGAGCCACTCCAAAGGTCTTCAATCATCTCAAGAGGGTCCATGTATGTTCAATCATCATATTTTATCCTCCAAAGATCAAGGAAGCCAAAAAATCACAAGAACTGAGGAAGGCATGGAAGCAGAGCCAAGCTTAACTGCACAGATGACCTGAAATTAGGGTTTTGGTTTCAGAGGCCATACCTCCAAATATTTTGGTCATTCTTGTTTCTATTGGTCTCCATATGTTATAATGATCATACATTTAAATTTTCATGATGAAATTCAATGGGGAAGGCATCTGATCAAAGGATGACTTCTTGAGCAAGTCAGTGCAAAATCAGGGCATCTGAGACCCCCAATCATCCAACCAAAGGGTTTTATCCATCATTTTGGATGTGTATGATCTTTATTTGATCTTAGAAGAAGTTAGAAGTTCACAAAATTGAAGAATTTCAAGCCATTTGCAAAGTTGCCATTTTGGGAAAGTGACTTGTAATGTAAACTTGCCATTTTGGGAAAGTTTTTTCAACCTCCTCTTTTTGATTCAAAAAATGCTTCAAATGAAAAATTCTTGGTCATGAAAGTTGTAGATTGGATCCTCCTATTTTCAAAAAGTACAAGAACTTGATCTAATTCATCATAGAACTCAAGATATGGTTTGTCAAAGTTGGGAAAAATCACTTAATATTCACTTATGTGCCAAAGAGGGAAACTTGCAAATTCTTGTACCAAGGCAATTTGTGACTTCTAATTGATGTCTAAGCATTACACAAGCATTTTACATGACTCATGCTTCAGAATTTCCCAAAGATTTCCCAAGTTCCATGCCTTAAACTTCAAGAAATTCAAAAGGGGCCAAAGTTGTACAAAATTGCAAAATGATCCAAATCTCTTCATCCACTTGTGCCAGCATGCCAAATTTGTTTCTATGGTTCTCCATGAACTTAGCTGAGGCCAGACACCCCTTGCAACCAGGCCTGCCATGACCCATACCTCAAGTACACAAACTTTTTACATTTTGGCAACTTGCCCATACCAATCAACATAGGCCAGCACCCACTCTCTGACCTATCACATTTCTTTATGTGGATCAAAACCAAGCAAAAGCACATAACATTGCAGCCTGAGACTTGAGAATACACACCACACTCAAAAATCCCCAAATTTGCAAAAGCCTTCGAATCTTTAAACTCAACCATCAAACCTTCAAACTTTTTCCACCATTCAACTCCACAAACATCACTGATCATTTCCCACCCTTCATTTTGCCCTAAAAAGCCCAGAATCAAAAACATGATTTTCACATTTCACAAACTGAACTTCTGCCAACTTCTTCTTGAGGCCATTTAGACTCCAACCAAGCATCACAAGCTCTTGGGGGGAATCATTGGAGTGGATTTGAAGCAAAGAACTGGCCAGAAAGCCCTTGTTTCGAAAGCTCAAGCTCAGGTAGCCATGGCATTTATTTTTCCAGAACCCTTATTTTATGTTATAGAATGATTCTACATGTTTCACTGATCACCATGATGTCTTTACTTTTGAGAATAGTTGAGAAATAAGCATTTCATAAGCTTCTGAAATTTTTGCTGTGTTTTCCGTTTTGCTTCGATTCATGATTTTGATGTTGAATAAATGAGTTTTGATGTTTGATTCTTGCTGGGGTTGAGGAGAGGATCATTTCTGGAGCTTTAGGGGTCTTGGGGTTGCGTATTGAGGGAGATTGAGTGAGGAGCTAGCCGGAGAAGATGACCGGAACACTGTTCCGATCACCTGAATGTAATTAGGGTTCAGATTAGGGTTAATGACATAATTAGTGAAGTTTGAATTTGGGCCGTCAATTTGCGCGCGCTGGTCAATTTACTCCCATTTTTATTTGAATCTGGGCCTTTGGATCTGATTACTTCCATTAATTCATATTTTTATTTCATTTTAATTGCATTTATTTCTACATTTTATTTAAAATAGTAAAACCCTTTCAAAAAATTTCATTTTTTGCATCATGTCTTAAAATATTTTTCTCATTCTGAAAATAATTTTTATTTTATTTTTTTGCATAAATTTCGTATTTTTAAAATATTTAAATGTTTATTTTAATTAGTTAATGAGAATTAATTAATTAAAATACCATTTAAGTTTCTAAAAATCACCAAAAAAATCACATTGCATTTTGATACATTTAGAAACATTATCAAACTCTTCAAAAAAAAAATTTTGGTTCTTGACATATTTTGGCATTTTTCTTTTGAATTAAAGTTCTTAAGAGGCAATATTTTTGTCCTAACTTAGAAAAATTCATTATGCCTAACCTTGAAGAGTTTGGTGATGTTTCTCTTATGCATCAAAGCAAAAGAAAAATTCATTCTGCCTAACCTTGAAGAGTTTTGGCATTATGATATACTAGTAAATATATCATAAAATTGAAGTAAGTAGATTTATCATAAAATAATAGTTAAAAGAAATATCTTAAGCTAGTAAATATTTGTATCCTTCTATTAGGATGGAGTGTATAACTTTAATCCTAAGTGTTAAACCCTTCATGTGTTTAAATCCTTTGATCAATCCATCCAATAACCACTAAGACATCAAGCTTGTAACTTGGGCCTTGCATTAGGGTTCTAATTCTTCCTTAATTGGTTAAAAAGGACTAACCCTAGTGTTAATGGACAAGTCCCCCTCAAGTTGTCTTACAAACCATAAAATCTATTTCTTAATCTTATCATTAACTAAAATCCATTTAATAAAGGCCTTGTTTTGTCATGAGGTTAATCCCTAATCATGGATTAAGTTGAGGAGCCTTCCTCAGCTTAAATGTTCTCATCTATCATCCTTCTATTAGGATGGTGTAATGGGTCCATTAAATCCTTGATTATGGCTTAAACTCATTACTTAACACTAAACAAAAAAAAACAAAAACATCTAAATAAATACAAGTAGGTTAATGATCTTAATCCTATATCATGGTGATTTACGTGTGAGGTGTTTACTTCATACTTAAGGTATTCTCACTACCCCTAATCAGAGGGAAGATGTGATGAGTTTACTAACCCTTGGTTTAGGCTTAAGCTCATTTTCTTATGACAAACACAAAAGCAATAAAAGATTGAAAACACAAAAACAAACAATAATCGTCTCCTCCGGGATTCTTTTTCTCATCACCTTCACTCACAAACGAGAACTCGCTTCTTCCGTCTAATGCAAGACAGTTTGCACCTAAGCCAGACAGGTCATACACTTGAGCATAGACAAGCAAGCAGTTCACAAGTCAATTTATCTTTCAGTCGCTTTGAGTCGAACTACGGTGTTCTGACTTCCTCATTGCACGAGAGGATACGTAGGCGTAACTTAACGGTTATCGAACAAAAGTCTCTGTATATTCCCCCCTCTTCATTATTATTCTTTTAAGCCACATAGGCTTGAGCTTTACACTCTTTCCTCACACTGACACTCCTTTTATTCACTTCACATTTATTTTGCACTGACACTTGCATTCTTTTCCAGCTTTTGCACACAAAATAGCACTGACACTACCCCTTTAAACACAAATCTCTCAAGCATGGATCCCGTCGAGTACGACGGACAATCTGGGTGCTAATACCTTCCCAGGTTGTAACCAACCCCCTTTCTCAGTTTCTCTGGTTCGCGACCGTTTTATCCATCTTTTCTTAGGTTTATGCAACATTACCTTTCCTTCGGGATATAAATGCCTAGCTGGCGACTCTTTTCTTTCTCTCCCTTTCGCCGACTATTCGCGTCTGTAACCCTCTTGGCCCTGTGTCATCAGGTGGGAGCGACAGCTTGGCGACTCTGCTGGGGACCCTTATATTGTAACCAGTGATTCTGGTTCTTTTTGTGGGTTCCTCCTAGCACTTGTTTGATTTGTGTTTACTGGGGTGTTATGTGTTAATTGTGTTTGTTTATCTGCTTTATTTATTGCTTTATGTACAGCTTTATTTTACAGTTTTGCATATTTCATACTGTCATTGTCACTATGCTGGATCTGGTTTTCTTTGCTGGGTGGGGTTCCATTGAGAGTTTGAGGTCCTATACCTGGGACCTGAGTGACACCTAGGCTAGAGTGGTTCATGTTCTTTCCCATTCCATTTCAGTCTGGTGCGGGAATATGAAACACGGTTCAGATGTGGGTTTCTTCTTGAGAACTCTGTGCTACAGATTTCTTGTAGTACTAGGGCCATCTGGGAAGCCTGCTAAGTCTGGATGACCTTCTATTATGACCTTCAGAAACTGAGGTGAATTAGAGGAGGAACTTTTATGATTATTGTAAACACTGTACCTCCGGGTTAGAAGTGTTTACACTTCTCATAACTGATCCAAGTCTGAGGATCCTTGTTCTAGAACATTACCTGTGAGGGGGTTGGGAAGTTTACAGGTTTGCAGGTACCCTTGGCCACATCATACCCTGTTGCTATTTTGTTTAAGAGTACCTCATTTTGGACAGTTCTTGTGATCAAACCCTGGACATGTGACTCTTTATTTGAGTCTCCCACCCTGGTTACTGGATTTCTGAGCCTTCATCTGGACTTTTGAACATACATGGACTTATACCAAGACAGATAATCAGATCTAGCTTGATCACAAACCCTTGCATATCATTTGCATATATCATCATTGCATCCTTTAACATTTGTTTATTTGTTTTTCAGGGTGTCCATATCATATTTGGTTTGGTTTTGACCCCTTCTTCTGCATAGACCTTTGCTTCATCAGTTATCTGCTTCAGCTATCTTCATCATCACCAGCATCAGCCTGTCAGTGGCTCATTTCCAGCATCAGTCTGTGATCTTCATCAGTACCAGTCTTCAGTTTCTTCAGCAGTTTTCATGACTACTCCCAGGAAGAGCAACATATCCTACCATTTCTTTGAGCCTGTGTTGGTTGGTATCAGGCAGGTCCAGTCACTCATCACACCTGATTATATCCCTCTGTTCAGAGAGCACCATGAAGGTATCCTGGATATGGTCATGGACCTTGACCCTTCTCAGAGGAGCATGATCCACACATGCCTGCAGTTTTATGACCCTCCTTTGAGATGTTTCACATTCCCAGACTTTCAGTTAGGACCTCTGTTGGAAGAGTTTTCCTCATTGATTGGAGTACCTATCAGAGGTGGAATCCCCTTCAACCCAGAAATGCCAGTTCCCAGAAATGAAGAAATAGCAAAGGCATTATACCTGGAGCCTGCCTTGATTGAGCAAAGTATGACAACAAAAGCTGGGATCCCTGGTTTGCATTTGGACTTCTTGATTTCTCAGGCCATCCTGAAGGATTCATTGGGAGAGTGGAGGGCAGTCTGTGCATTGTTAGCCCTCAACATATATGGGGCTATACTGTTTGCAGATGAGCCCAAATTTGTCAGCAAAAATGCCATCCATTTGTTTATTCTGAAGAACCCATTGCCCACATTGCTAGGATATTTTTACTACTCCATTCATCAAAGGAATGAGAAACAAAGGGGGAAGTTGGTAAGATGTTGTGCTCCTTTTTTTACACCTGGCTGCTCAAACACCTGCCTAAGTCAGATAACTTCCTGAATCCCCACCAACAGGAGAATTGGGCCAAGAGGCTCATTGCCTTGACTTCAGATGATATTAGATGGTGCAACCAGAGCACCAAAGGCAAGGACATTATCACCAGTTGTGGACAATACCCAAATGTGCCTCTAATAGGAGTAAAGGGTTGCATCAACTACAATCCTTTGTTGTTTAAGAGACAACTGGGCTATGCTTTGGTTCACCCTCCCAGAGGGCAAGATTTAGTTGAGACCCTTGTAAACACCCCAAATTTGCCCTCACCCATTCACACCATGGCTTGTGATCTTTTCATATGCATAAGTTCAATCATAGCATCTCATACCACATTTTTGATTCACTGCATTGATTCAAAGTCATCTGCATCTAGGGTTTGTGATCTGAGCAATCCAAGAGCCATTTGAGCCACCTCAAAGGTCATAAATCACTTCAAAGGGGTCCATGAATGTTCAAGCATCATATTATATCCCCACAAAGTCAAGAAAGTCAAAGAATCACAAGAACTGAGAAAGGCATGGAAGCAGAGCCAGGTTTAACTGCACAGATGACCTAGAATTAGGGTTTTGGTTTCAGAGGCCATAACTCCAAATTTTTTGGTCATTATTGTTTCTATTAGTCTCTATATGGTATAGGGATCATGCATATCAATTTTCATGAAGAAATTCAATGGGGAAGGCATCTGATCAAGAGTTGACTTCTTGAGCAAGTCAGTGTAAAATCAGGGCATCTGAGGCCCCCAATGACCCAACCAAAGGGTGTTCTTCATCATTTTGAATGTGTATGATCTTTATTTGATCATATAAGGTGTTAGAAGTTCACAAAGTTGAAGAATTTCAAGCCATTTGCAAAGTTTCCTTTTTGGGAAAGTGACTTGTAATGGAAACTTGCCATTTTGGGAAAGTTTTTCAACCCTTTCTTTTTGATTCAAAAAAGCTTCAAATGAGAAAACTTTGGTCATGAAAGTTGTAGAATGGATCATTCCCTTTTCAAAAAGTACAAGAACTCATTCTAATTCATTTTGGATCAAAAGATATGGCTTGTCAAAGTTGAGGAAAATCACATAATTTCAAGTTTTGCACCAAAGAGGCAAAGTTGCAAAACCCCTTGCCAAGGCAAAATGTGACTTAAAATGGACTTCTAATCTTTGCAAAAACATAAACCAATGCTTAAAAATCAGAATGCATCAAAGACTTGTCCATTTTCATGACTTATGCTTCAAGTAATCACAAAAGGGCCAAAAGATCACAAAGTTGCAAAACCTCTCACAAACCCTAATCCACTTGCTAATTGGCCTCAAGACTGATTCCATGGCTCTCCTCAATCCTTGCTGCGCAGGACACCCCTTTGTCCTTGGTCTACCATTGACCCATACCTCTCTTACACCTAGACTTGACTATTTGCAAAAAACCCCATACCAATTAGCCTGTGCCACCACCAACTCTCTGCCTTATCACAGTTTGATAAGTGGACAAAATGAAACTAAAACCACACAAGAGGCAAGCCTGAGCACACACACAAGTCAGCATACACAAAAATCCCTCCCTTTGCATTTTCTATCGAATCTCTCAACTCAGCAACTCAAACTTAAAAAATTCTTCCACCATTCATCTTAGAATGCATCACTGATCACAAACCACCCCTTACTTTGCCTTGAAAGCCATCATACACCAAATACGATTTTTTCCCTCTTGAACTGAACTGAATCAATCTCCCAAACCAGCCATAAAAAACTCCAAATAAGCTTTGCAAACTCTTGAGGGAAGTCACTAGAGGTGATTGGAAGCAAGGAACTGGCCAGAAAGCTCCAAAAGCAAAAGCTCCATATCAGGTATCCTCTTGAAGCTTTTTTTCCAGAACCTCTATTTTAAGTTCTTAATTTGTTGTGTTTGATCCCCTGAGTGTAATGAACTTGAAATTATTGAAAATGATGGAGATTTGAGCATGTATGACTTGTCTGAAATTTCTGCCATTTTTGTTCCTTGCTTCGAATCTTGTTAATGGTGAGAAATAAATTGTTTTTAAGGTCAGGGATGAGTTTAGGGAGGTGAGAGGAAGTGATCTGGAGCTTTAGAGCTCCAGAAATGGCCTGGGAAGTGATTTGAGAAATTCTCAGGGGAGGTGTGGCCGGAGAAGATGACCGGAGGTCATTTCCGGCCACCTGAATGTCATTAGGGCATTAATCACGTTTAGGGAAAAGTTTGAATCTGGACCCTGGATCTGGTTGACTTTCGTTGACTCCCGCGCATATGAATGGCCAGGATCAGTCATTAAACCCTAATCTTCAATTAATTAGTTTAATTAAAATTAATTAGTCAGAAGCAATCTGGACCACCCATTTACGCGCCAGTCAACTCCCTCCAAATAACTTTGAATCTCATCCTTGGATCCTGCATACTTTCCATTTAAATTCATTTTTATTTCATTTTTATTCATTTATCTTCCATATTTATTTTAAAATAGTTAGAAAAATCCTAAAAATATTTCCCTTTGCATTTTTGTTTCAAATATTTTTCTTAATCAGAAAATGATTTTTATTTTATTTTTTGCACATAAAAAGTATTTTTAAAACATTTAAATGTATATTTTAATTAATTAATGGAAATTAATTACTTAAATTGGCATTTATGTTTCTAAAAATCACCAAAAAATTCACACTGCATTTAAAAACATTTAGAAACATTATCCAACTCTCAAACCAAATTTCGTTTTTGTTCTTGACACCTTTTGATCATTTTCATTGGAATTAATTTCATTTCAAGGCAATATTTTGGATCAAACTTTGAAAAATCCTTTCTGCCTAACCATTGAGAGTTTGGTGATGATTCTTCTTGCATTGCATCCTTTATAGCATGTAGTTTATAGGATAAATTTGGTTTGAATTGATCTTGCATTTTCAATTTGTTTTGCATTTTTCTTGATGAGGTACCTTAAAACCCTAATAATCTTAGGAAATTCATAACTTTCACTAGGTTAAGAATTAGGTCCCCTCCTTTGGGCAGTGAACTTGTATAGGTTTAGGGTATCTTTGATTGCATTTTCAATTTTTTATCATGTCATTTGCTTCTGGTTTTGGATTTTTTCATTGCATGATGCATGTAACCCTAATTTGTGCCTTCCTTTGCATCCATTTCTCATTTGCTTGCATCCAATGACTTGCCATGACATTTTGTGTATCCACATGATTCATAATACATCTTAGGACATATTAGAATCATGTTTGATCATTGCATCTTTCATTTGCCATGTTGTATGTCCATTACATTTCATAAACTTTTCATGTACTTTCATGGTTCAAAGCATACCTCATTTGCATCCATGTCCTTGTATGATCATTCTCATGTCTTGCCTCATATTTGTATCATCTCTTAGCATCATTAACATCATGTAATTGCTTCTGACTTTGGTTTGCATCATGACATTTCATCTCATTTGCATTGCATTTCATTTCTTTTGGCTAACTTTTCAGGTGGTAAGTTGTTTTGAGAAGTGAATTTGCCTTCACTTCTCACAATTTCTTCTCATCTCTCTTGCATATTTGTTGCATTTTATCTTGTGTATTGGATTGAGCTTGCTCATTCATATTCATCTTACTTTCTTTCTTCAAGCAACTTGTCTTCTTAAGTGAAGCAAGTTGTTTTGCTTCTTATTGCTTCTTCCTCCTTTCATCTGCTTCCTTCCTGGTGGTTTCTCTAAAGATCTTTCTCTCTTAAGCCTCATTAACCCTAGGAATGACCAAGCATGATAACAATTAGGTTTTGATTAGTCCCCCATTTATCTTTCACCTTTGTGTCATCTTTGAGTCTTCTCTTCTCATCTCATAATCAGGGGCTAAACCCTAAAGGTTTTAAGGCTTTGTGATTAAGCTTATGCCTGCATCCTTCTATTAGGATGGAGTGTATAACTTTAATCCTAAGTGTTAAACCCTTAATGTGTTTAAATCCTTTAATCAATTCACCTAATAATCATCAAGACATCAAGCTTGTAACTTGGGCCTTGCATTAGGGTTCTAATTCTTCCTTAATTGGTTAAGAAGGACTAACCCTAATGTTAATGGACAAGTCCCCCTCAAGTTGTCTTACAAACCATAAAATCCACTTCTTCATCTTACCATTAACTAAAATCCACTTTAATAAAGGCTTTGTTTTGTCATGAGTTTAATCCCTAATCATGGATTAAGTTGAGGAGTCTTTCTCAGCTTAAATGTTCTCATCTATTATCCTTCTATTAGGATGGTGTAATGGGTCCATTAAATCCTTGATTATGGCTTAAACTCATTACTTAACACTAAACAAAAACAACAAAAACATCTAAATAATCACAAGTAGGTTAATGATCTTAATCCTACATCATGGTGATTAAGTGTGTGGTGCTTATTTCACACTTAAGGTATTCTCATTACCCCTAATCAGAGGGAAGATGTGATGAGTTTACTAACCCCTGGTTTAGGCTTAAGCTCATTTTCTTATGACAAACTTTCAAAAGCAATAAAAGATTGAAAACATAAAAAACAAACAATAATTGTCTCCTCCGGGATTCTTTTCTCATCTCATTCATTCACAAACGAGAACTCGCTTCTTCTGTCTAATGCAAGACAGTTTGCACCTGAGCCAGACAGGTCATACACTTGAGCATAGACAAGCAAGAAGTTCATCAGTCAATTCATCTTTCAGTCTCTTTGTGTCGAACTACGGTGTTCTGACTTCCTCATTGCACGAGAGGATACGTAGGCATAACTTAACAGTTATAGAACAAAAGTCTCTGTATTTTCCCCCTTCTTCCAGCATTATTCTTTAAGCCTCATAGTCTTGAGCTTCATACTCCTGTTCTTACACTGACACTTCTCTTATACACTTCACATCTCTTTTGCACTGACACTTGCATTCTTTCCCAGCTTTGATACAAAGATTGCACTGACACTACCCCCCTTTTAAACACAAATCTTTCAAGCGTGGATCCCGTCGAGTACGACGGACAATCTGGGAGCGAATACCTTCCCAGGTTGTTACCAACCCCCTTTCTCAGTCTCTCTGGTTCGCAACCGTCTTATCCATCTTTTTCTAGGTTTATGCAGCATTACCTTTCCTTCGGGATAAAAATGCCTAGCTGGCGACTCTTTTTCTTCCCTCTCTTTCGCCGACCGTTCGCGTCTGTACCCCTTCTGACCGGGTGTCATTTGGTGGGAGCGACAGCTTGGCGACTCTGCTGGGGACCCTTATACTGTAACCAGGGCTTCTGGTTCCTTTTGTGGGTTCCTCCTAGCGCTTTTTTGATTTGTGTTTACTGGGGTGTTATGTGCTAATTGTGTTTATATATTTGCTTTATTTACTGCTTCATGTACAGTTATTTATTGCTTTCTTTACAGCTTTATACATCATACTGTCATACTGTCATCTTGCTGGATCTGGTTTTTGTTTTGGTGGGCGGGGTTACACTGAGAGTTTAAGGTCCTATACCTGGGACCTGAGTGACACCTAGGCTAGTGTGGTTCATGTTCTTTCCCATTCCATTTCGGTCTGGTGCGGGAATATGAAACACGGTTCAGATGTGGGTTTCTTCTTGAGAACTCTGTGCTACAGATTTCCTGTAGTGCTATGGCTATCTAGGAAGCCTGCTAAGTCTGGATGACCTTTATTATGACCTTTAGAAACTGAGGTGAATTAGAGGAGGATCTTTTATGGTTATTGTAAACATTGTACCTTCGGGTTAGAAGTGTTTACACTTCTCATAACTGATCCAAGTCTGAGGATCCTTGTTTTAGAACACCACCTGTGAGGGGGTTGGGCTGTTTACAGGTTTGCAGGTACCATTGGCCACATAATACCCTGTTACTATTTGGTTTAAGAGTACCTCACTTTGGACAGTTCTTGTGATTTAAACCATGGACATGTGATTCTTTATTTGAGTCCCCCCACTTGGTTACTGGATTTCTGAACCTCCATCTGGACTTCTTGAACATACATGGACTTATATCAAGACAGTTAATCAGATCCAGCTTGATCACAAACCCTTGCATATCATTTGCATACATCATCATTGCATCATTTAACATTTTTTTATTTGTTTTTCAGGGTATCCACATCATATCTGGCTTGGTTTTGACCCCTTCATCTGCATAGACCTCTGTTCCATCAGCTATCTTCATCAGCTTCCTGCTTCAGTTGCCTTCATCACCAGCATCAGCCTATCAGTGACTCATCTCTAGTACCAGTCTTGATCTTCATCAGCACTTGTCTTCAGCAATCATGGCTCCTCCCAGGAAAAGCAACATTTCATACCATTTCTTTAAGCCTGTGTTGACTGGCATCAGGCAGGTCCAGGAACTTATCACTCCAGTCGACATCCCATTATTCAGAGAGCATTATGGAGGCATCCTTGATATGGTTATGGACCTGGACCCTTCTCAGAGGAGTATGATCCATACATGCCTACAGTTTTATGACCCTCCTTTGAGATGCTTCACTTTCCAGAACTTTCAGTTAGGGCCTCTTCTGGAGGAGTTCTCATCATTGATTGGAGTACCTGTCAGGGGTGGTGTCCCCTTCAACCCAGAGATGACTTCTCCCAGCAATGGAGAAGTGGCAAAGGCACTATACCTTGAGCCTATATTGATTGAGCAGAACATGACAACAAAAGATGGGATCCCTGGTTTGCACTTAGACATTCTGACTTCTCAGGCCATCCTGAAGGCCTCCTTGGGAGAATGGAGGGCAGTTTGTGCATTGTTAGCCCTCAGTATATATGGGGTTATACTATTTGCAGATGAGCCCAAGTTTATCAGCAAGAATGTCATTCATCTTTTCCTTCTGAAGAACCCAGTACCCACCTTGCTGGGAGATTTCTATTATTCCATTCATCAGAGGAATGAGAAGCAAAGAGGAAAGTTGGTGAGATGCTGTGCTCCTCTATTTCACACTTGGCTGCTCAAACACTTACCTAGGACTGATGCCTTCCTGAATCCTCACCAACAGAAGAATTGGGCTAAGAGACTTATTGCTTTGACTTCAGATGACATCAGATGGTGCACCCAGAGCACCAAGGGCAAGGACATAATCACTAGCTGTGGGCAGTACCCCAATGTACCTCTAGTAGGAGTGAAGGGTTGCATCAACTACAATCCTTTTCTGTTTAAGAGACAATTGGGCTATGCTTTGGTCCACCCTCCTAGAGTGCAAGACTTAGCTGAGACTCTGTATTGTGAGATAAAGCCTAATCTAGTTGTTGTCAGACAAGCATCCTGGGCTTGGGACAACATCCAGACCAAAGGGATGGCCATTCTTGGGAGGTGCAATAATGTGGCTTCAGCTCAGTATTATGAATGGTCTCATGCTAGAGCTCAGATTTCTGGGATGCCCTTCACCATTGAGGATACACCCAGACCATCCACAGCACAGCCAGCAGCCACTGTCAGCCTGGAAGAATTTGAGAAGCTGAGGGAAAGGAATAAGAATCTGTCTCAAGCTCTGAAGAGGACCCTATGGGAGAGGAGTGATGGTCGTCTGGACATTGAGAAGTTGGAGAAGCTTAAAGTGGAGCATCTAGCCAAGATTGAGAAAGCAGAGGACTACATCAAGAAATCAAGAGCTGGGGAGCAAATATTGAAGAATGCCTGTAAGGAGGCCAAACTTCAGAAGGCTAGGACTGATCTCTATCTGCAAGAAAGTCAAGCTAGGTGGGTCAGGATCACTAATGCTCGTACTCAAGAAGATAAGAAAACTCAAGCCAGGATTGAGCAGTTGGAGGCCAATGAAAAGAAACAACAGGAAGCTTTGCTGGCAGCCCAGAAAGAAATTTCAGAATTAAAGCTTAGAGTTGGTTTGAAGAGGTCAAAGGACCAAGATAGGCACAAGAAGCTGACCACTGCCATTGCCACCAGGAACCTCCTCATCAGAAACATCACAGAGCATCCAGCTGGTCCAGTGACTGAGGCTCTTCTGAAGGAGGTTAAGGAGGATGAGTTTGGATTAGATGTTTGACTTCTTTGCTTGTTGTTCATTTCCATTTCATGTACTTTTCTTTTTATGTTGTATTTTGACCCTTCAGGGGCATATGTTGTAAAAAACAAACTATGTATGATCCACCATTTGTAATGTATTTGTTAGTTTGTTTCAATGAGTTTCTTTTCTCAAGCAACATCAGAACATCTTCCTCGGGGTCTGGAAAGGTCAAAACCAAGAGTCAAGCCGGATACCTTGGAAAGCAAATAAGCATACTGCATTGCATGCTAACCTTTGTTTTGTTTTGTAGGTTTTTTTTGTCTTTATTTAACTTTGTTGTGGTTCAGGAATTATTGCTCGCCGCCGGGTGTTCCCTCTCAACCGTCCGCACCGGTATCCTACTCGCAACAACCTTCCTGGTATCCAAATGGACCAAGTACAGCAGGACCTGACAGAGGTCAGAACTCAGATGGCTAACGAAAGAGTGGAGATGAGGAACCAAATGGCCCAATTCATGACTGTAATGACTAACTTGGCCCAAAGTCAAGAGAGGTTAAGGGCATTGGTAGAAAGACAAAACCCCGAGGAACCTCATCCTGGGACTGGAGGGACTAGTAACAATGAGGGAGGTCAGCCTCATGTTAACCCACCAGTATTTGGACCTCATCTAGATCCAGAAGTCAACATCCCAAGGAATGTACCGGGCAATACTGCTGCAGGAAGGATCTTGCAAGAAGACCCTCAAGAGGAGCAGTTTACTGTAATGGGAGCTGGGGATGAAGTCTATGATAGGAGGTTTGATGAAATTGTTGGGAAGTTGAGATCTCTGGAGTCTCAAAACTCTCTGGGCTTCGATGTAATGGATATGGGGTTAGTGGATGGGGTAAGGATTCCCCACAAGTTTAAACTCCCGTGCTTCGAGAAGTACAATGGAACTTCCTGTCCACGAACTCACTTACAGTCCTTCCTGGGAAGACTTAAAGCATATACCATGGATGAAAAGCTGTGGATGTTCTATTTTGAAGACAGCTTGACTGGAGCTTCAAGAGAGTGGTATTCACACTTGACCAGAGCCACTATCAGATGCTGGAAGGACTTAGTTGAGGCTTTCATCAGGCAGTACCAATACAATATGGACATGGCTCCTAACAGGACCCTTCTGATGGGAATGTCTCAATCCTCCATTGAAAGCTTTAGGCAATATGCCCAAAGGTGGAGACAGCTTGCTGCTGCTGTCCAGCCACCCATGTCAGAAAAAGAGATGGCCGACATGTTCATGAATACTCTGCAAGGAACATATATTGATAGGCTAGCTGCCTTTTCTTCCACCAGTTTTGCTGACGTAGTTATAGTTGGGGAAAGGATTGAAAGCCTTCTGAAGATGGGTAAGATTTCTGATAACGGTGCAAGTTCGTCCAGTAATCCCAGGAAGCCTTTTGTGGGACCTAGAAGAACCGGTGAGATAAATGTGATTCATGCCAACAGGGGCAGACCTCAGTATGTTCACAGATCAGTGGCAGCTATCACTATTCCAGCTCCGATTCCTCAGCAACCGGCATATCAACCACAACAACAACCACATTATCAACAACAAGTTCAGTATCCGCCACAAAGAACCTACAACAACAACAACAACAATCAACAACAAAGACCTTTTAAGCAAAGACCGTCACAGGCAAATAGGGTGATTGACCCTATCCCTATGCCTTATGCTGCCTTATTGCCACAACTCCTGAAACTCAACTTGGTTGAATTAAGGACATTGGCACCACCAGATCCCTCCAATCTTCCAAGAAATTATGATGTCAACGCCAGATGTGCTTTCCACTCCAATGCACCTGGCCACAATACGGAAAAATGCAGGGCTTTGCAAATGAAAGTTCAAGATCTGGTGGATTCTAAAGCCCTCAACTTCGCACCCCCTCCAAATGTCAACAAGAATCCTATGCCTAACCATGGTGGGCCGAGGATTAATGTCGTCGAGGAAGACAAACCATCTACTTTGATCACCAGTGTTGCACAAATTCGGACACCTCTGGTCGAAATTAAAGCTCAGCTTCTAGAATGCCAGATATTCCCCGGGTGTGAGCTCGGTTGTGGGTATTGCAACATTGTAGTCAATGGGTGTGATAATTAGAGAAGCGGCATAGATGGTCTTATTAAATATGGTATCCTTCAGATCTCAACAACGGCGCCTACAAATCCAGCAATTCCCTTGACAACAATTCCTGATTCTCCTACAACTGCAGCAACAATCATTCCTACTGATTCATCAATATCATCAACAATGGCTCCGTCCATCACTTCAACAAATCAAATGTCAACAACCCTTTCTTCTACAACATCAGCATCCATTTATTCAGCAGAATCTTCTACAACGCCAACAGAAACTAATGAAGATATCTCAGCAATCACCATTTACTATGATCCATCAAATGTTCCTCCAAACAACAACTTTCAACAAACAGTGGCACCTCCTTCCAGGTCACCAGTCACAATTTACTACGATCCGCACACCATTTCAGTACCCTCCCCTGCAGCAGTCAGTCCAGTTACCATCACGGTACCTGGACCAGTTCCCTATGAAAGCAGCAATGCCATACCTTGGCATTATGGCTCTGATCTCTACTGCAACGGGGAGAAAATCACTTTGGATTCTTCAAACTCTTCTCCACAAATTGATAATGTTGGGGGAGGCGGAGGCTTCACCAGAAGCGGACGCCTTTTTGCCTCACAAGTGCAAAGACCTAATGCCGAAGCAGAAGCTGCTGCCAAAGCAAAAGGAAAGAGTGTGGTACCTGAAGAGCCAATTATCAGAGAAACTCAGAAGACTTCTTTTGAGCAAGATGTAGACGAGTTTATGAGAATCATAAAGAGAAGTGATTACAAGGTGGTGGATCAGCTTCACCAAACTCCCTCGAAGATCTCCATATTATCACTGTTGATGTGTTCTGAAGCTCACAGGAATGCATTATTGAAAGTCCTGCACGCAACATACGTGCCAGAGGAGATTACCGTTAATCAGCTAGAGACTGTGGTAGCAAATGTCAATACCAGTCATGGACTGGGCTTTACCAATGTTGACTTAACAACGGAGGGACGTAACCACAACAAGGCTTTACACATCACTCTAGAATGCAAGGGTGCTGTTCTATCTCATGTGCTGGTGGACACTGGGTCATCACTCAATGTTCTACCGAAGAAAGCCTTAGTGAAGCTGGAATATGATGGCTTGGCATTGCGTCCGAGTAATTTGGTAGTGAGAGCATTCGATGGCTCTAAAAGATCAGTGCTTGGGGAGATTGATCTGCCTGTGATGATTGGCCCGCAGACTTTTAAAATTACCTTTTATGTGATGGATATTCAGCCGGCCTACAGCTGTTTGTTGGGTAGACCCTGGATCCATGCCGCTGGCGCTGTTACGTCTACCCTTCACCAGAAGCTGAAATTCGAGTGGGAAGGCCAGATCATTACCATCTGTGGGGAAGAAGACATCTTTGTTAGCCATCTGGCTACGTACAAGTACATTGAAATGGATGGAGAAATCCATGAAACCATGAGCCAGGGGTTTGAGGCCCTGAACATTAATGAAGCATCTGCTGTACTGGGAACCTCCATAACGTCTTATCAGCAAGCCAGGAAGGTTGTTGAAGAGGGTATTGCCCAAGGCTGGGGCAAGCTGCTGCCCGTGGAGAAGAAGGAGGACAAATTTGGGTTGGGTTACAGACCAACTCAACAAGATCAATCAGAGGCTGCCAAGAAGCCCAATTTTGTCAGCGGGGGAATGCTCACCCCGGATGCAGTGAACAACTTGGAAGACGAGGAAGAAAGTGACCGCAACCTGGAGAGCTGGATACGTCCAAGGATCCCGGGGAGCCAAGTCCTTAACTGGTCTTCCTAGGAAATTATAAGGGTTACTCCTGCAGAGTAATTATTATTTCCTGTATTTTTAAGCATGCATCAAGTCTTGCATCTTGCCCAAGATGACAAGGCTCATTTTGTAATCGGACCATCTTGTAATTTTGTGCAAACAGATCAATCAATGAATATCGGACATCTTTTGCAAACGAGTCTCTTTTTCTGCTCACTGTCTTTTCATTTTTCTTTTTGTACAAAAATAAAATGGCAATGTTTTCAAAATAAATGACTTCATTTTCACCTTTTTTCTAAACAAGATTAAAATTGATCACTAAAATAAACAATCTAAACCCTTGCAGAGAGTGCCTTTCAGACTGCACCGACAACAACACAGCTATGACTTCGTATGACTTTGACAATCCAATCAATAAAGCCGATGAATGGGTTGAGGAAGACTACGAGCTACCTGAAGAGCTATCTAGGTTGTTGAGACAAGAGGAGAAGGTTATCACTCCTCATCAGGAGGAGGTCGAAACGGTTAATCTTGGTACAGAAGAAGACGTGAAAGAAGTTAAGATCGGGACCTTCCTACAAGACTCAGTGAAAGAGCAATTGATTGATATGCTTCGGGAGTATGTGGATGTCTTTACTTGGTCTTATCAGGATATGCCAGGGTTGGACACCGATATTGTCATGCACAAGCTGCCTTTAAAAGAAGACTGCCCGCCAGTAAAACAGAAGTTGCGCCGTACTCGCCCAGATATGGCAATGAAGATAAAAGAAGAGGTACAAAAGCAGTGGGACACCGGGTTCCTTGTTGTGACTAGCTATCCACCGTGGGTTGCTAATATTGTACCTGTGCCGAAGAAAGACGGCAAGGTGAGAATGTGTGTGGACTACCGGGATCTGAACAGAGCCAGCCCGAAAGATGACTTCCCTTTAGCTCACATTGATGTATTGGTCGACAATACAGCTCAGTTCTCGGTGTTCTCCTTCATGGACGGATTTTCAGGATACAATCAGATCAAGATGTCACCTGAAGACATGGAGAAGACAACTTTTATCACACCCTTGGGCACATTCTGTTACAAGGTGATGCCATTCGGACTGAAGAATGTCGGTGCAACTTATCAATGGGCTATGGTAACATTATTCCATGACATGATCCATAAAGAAATTGAATGTTATGTGGATGACATGATTGCCAAGTCCCTCACAGAAGAAGACCACCTGGTGAATCTGCAAAAGTTATTCAAGCGTCTGAGGAAGTGCCAACTGAAGTTAAACCCCAACAAGTGCACATTCGGGGTGCGATCCGGCAAGCTGCTGGGATTTATTGTAAGTGAAAAAGGGATTGAAGTTGACCCTGATAAAGTCAAAGCCATTCAAGAAATGCCTGCACCGAAGACAGAAAAAGAAGTTCGGGGGTTCCTAGGTAGATTGAACTACATTTCACGGTTCATATCTCACCTTACAGCAACCTGTGAACCTTTGTTCAAATTGTTAAGAAAAGAACAAATGGTCAGGTGGAACGAAGACTGCCAGAGGGGTTTTGACAAAATCAAGGAATACTTACAAGAGCCTCTGATCCTTATGCCTCCAGTTGAAGGAAGACCTCTAATCATGTACTTGACAGTATTAGAAGAGTCAATGGGATGTGTGCTGGGCCAGCACGACAAGTCTGGTTGAAAAGAGTATGCAATTTACTACCTAAGCAAAAAGTTTACCGACTGTGAACAACGTTATTCACTGCTCGAGAAAACATGTTGTGCTTTAGCGTGGGCTGCTCGCCGACTAAGGCAGTATATGTTGACCCACACTACCTTGTTGATTTCAAAGATGGATCCAGTTAAGTACATTTTTGAGAATCCAGCACTTACCGGACGGGTTGCAAGATGGCAAATGATCCTCACGGAATATGACATTCTGTACACATCTCAGAAAGCCATCAAAGGCAGTGTATTGTCTGATTATCTTGCTGAGCAACCTATTGATGATTACCAGCCTATGAGATTTGACTTCCCTGATGAAGACATCATGTTCATAAAAGCAAAAGATCATGAAGAGCCTGTTCACACTGAAGGGCCTGACCCAGAAAAAGAATGGACTATGATGTTTGATGGGGCTGTTAATATGAATGGTTGTGGTGTTGGTGCAATACTCATTACACCTAAAGGAGTTCACATGCCTTTCTCGGAAAAGCTCACCTTTAACTGCACTAACAACGAAGCTGAATACGAAGCTTGTATCATGGGTCTTGAGGAAGCCATTGACCTCAGGATCAAGACTTTGACTGTGTTCGGAGATTCAGCTCTGGTAATTAATTAAACCAACGGCAAATGGTACACCCACCAGGATCATCTGATACCTTACAGGGATTATACAAGAAGGTTATTGACTTTCTTCACAACAGTCAAACTTGAGTATATCCCTCGAGATGAAAATCAGTTTGTGGATGCTCTGGCTACCATTTCATCCATGATCAAAGTGCAAGCTGCCAACTTTGTGCCTCGAATTTCAGTGTCCAGACTCGACAGACCAGCATACCTGTTCTCAGCAGATGTTGTTAAAGATGATAAGCCTTGGTTCCACGACATCAAATGCTTCTTGGAGGATCAAACATACCCACCTGGGGCATCTTCCAATGATAAGAAGACATTAAGAAGGCTCGCTGGCAGTTTCTTCCTGAATACTGATGGTTCCTTGTACAAGAGAAACTTTGATATGGTACTCCTCAGATGCATTGATAGAACAGAAGCAGACTTGTTGATGCACGAGGTGCACGAAGGATCCTTTGGTACCCATGCAGGAGGGCATGCCATGGCTAAAAAGTTGCTAAGATCAGGCTACTACTGGATCACAATGGATGCAGACTGTTGTGCGTATGCCAGAAAATGTCATAAATGCCAGATCTATGCGGATAAAGTGCATGTGCCTCCCAATCCCCTGAATGTGATGTCTTCACCCTGGCCCTTTGCCATGTGGGGCATTGATATGATTGGCAAGATTGAACCGACTGCTTCAAATGGCCACAAATTCATCCTGGTTGCCATTGACTATTTTACCAAGTGGGTTAAAGCAGCTTCCTATGCAAATGTTACAAGACAAGTGGTAGCCCGATTTCTGAAGAGAGACATCATCTGTCGGTATGGAGTACCCAAGCGAATCATTACTGATAATGGTTCCAACTTGAACAATAAAATGATGGCAGAGCTATGCCGGGACTTCAAGATCCAAGACCACAATTCTTCTCCTTACAGGCCAAAGATGAATGGCGTTGTTGAAGCAGCTAACAAGAACATCAAGAAGATTGTGCAGAAGATGGTAGTCACCTACAAAGACTGGCACGAAATGCTACCGTTTTCCTTGCATGGGTACCGTACGTCAATCAGAACATCCACTGGGGCAACACCGTATCAGCTTGTTTATGGTATGGAGGCAGTCCTACCTATTTAAGTTGAATTACCCTCCTTACGGGTACTGATGGATGTCAAGCTGAATGAAGTAGAATGGGTCTGGTCCCGATACGAACAACTGAATCTGATTGAAGAGAAGAGGTTGGCTGCCATTTGTCATGGGCAGCTGTATCAGAAAAGAATGAAGAAAGCCTTCGATCAGAAAGTTAGGCTCCGAGAGTACCAAGTAGGAGATCTTGTGCTGAAAAGACTCCTTCCTCCTCATACAGACCACAGGGGCAAGTGGACTCCGAATTATGAAGGACCATTCGTAGTAAAGAAAGTTTTCTCTGGTGGAGCACTGATGCTCGGTACTATGGATGGTGAAGACTTTCTATCCCCTGTGAATTCAGATGCAGTTAAAAAATACTTCGCATAAAATGACCCGCTGGACATAAAAACAGAATGCAAGTCCAGGCAAAAATAGGGCATCCCGGCGAGTCAAAAACAAAATAAAAGACTCAGGCAAAAATAAGGGAAAATAAATAAAAAAATGTACACCTACTGAGTTGAAAAGCCACATTGGATAGCTCAGGCAAAAATGGGTATCCCGGTGGATTGAAAACCCGAAAGGGCGATTCACGCGAAATAAGGGAATAAGCGAACAACTGCATTCTGAATTCGTCTGTATCACATACAACCTGGCAAGCTCCGAAAGGTTCGAGCGTCGGTCAGAACTAGCCTTCTTCAGAAAGCAAGATGAGAAGAACGTCAATGTCATACGGGTCATAGCAAAGGGGAAGCTCCTTGAAGCGTCATCAACATTGCCAACATCTTTTGTTTCTCAATTTATAACAATCTCCTCATTTCAGGGGATTTGTTTCTTTGACTGTATCTTGCCAATTCAGGGCACACGAATTAATAAAATCAGATTTTCAGTTATGTCTCGTCTCGTACATTTTATTTCCGTTTGCAAAAATGTCCGATGTCATTATTTTGTTAATCGCATAAATACAAATGCGTCTTTCCTAAACTACATGCTTGCAGGAAATATGTTTACTCCTATGATGGAATCAAGTAAAGGATACCTCGAGATACTTGTGTGTTTCTCTGTCTTTTCAGGATTGCAGGTATTCAAAACGCAACATGGGGCATGGAAGCTTCTCCCCAGTAGGCTGCCAAATTATTGTTTCCTCAGCACACCTTCCAAATAGCACCAGAGATGCTTTCTCCCCGTCAAAGTTGCCAGGCATCACTTTTCCAACACTTCCTTCAGAGCAGCACCAGAAGGTGTTCATATCCCCAGCTGAGTTGTCAAGTATCATCCTCAGCAGGATCCCCACAAAAATCTCTAAGAAGATATTTCATTGATCTTTCTTCTTCCCTAGCCAAATGCTAGACAGAGAACTACTTCCCTATACAGAGTCATACATGACAGATCTACCAATGATCTCATCCCCAGCTGGGATATCCTTCAAGTAGATCAGCCGGAGATCTCCACAACAACAGGATCCGAATCCCGGATCGGTATCTTTTGCATAATCATAGCATTCGCATCATTATTTTCCCCACAGAGCGTAGCATTCCGTCTAATACGGAGCATTACGGCAAAAATCAAACATATGGCATAATCATAAGCCATGTTTTGAATCGAACACTTGTAAATACTGACAATCCATCAACGATATATAGAAAACTCCCCAGATTCCCCGGCAGAGAGCCAAGGCACTTTCCCTAAAGATACAGATACTTCCTGACACCGGTCCGTGTCATATCCCTAGTAGAAAGCCAAAGCGTCCCCTCTGCACTCACAGATACATATATATATATATATATACAATTCCTTGACACTCGTCCGTGTCACCCTTCCCCAGCATAGTTACCTAAACACTTTGTAAACCATACACTTGTTTATATTACACTTTTCTTTTTTTGACACTCGTCCGTGTCACTCTCCCCAGCAAGTTAAGCACTCGTCTATACACCACTCATACTTGTTACTCCTGTTTTACTCATACAGATACTCGTCCGTATCTTGTATACACCACTTATATCCCCTCAGATTCGACACTCGTTCGTGTTCTTTGTTAACCAGTTGGTACTCGTCTGTATCATCATCTCTGAACATGCGTCAGCGTTTGTTTCTACTAACACTCGTCCGTATCATGGTCTTAAGGATGCTCGTTCGCATCTTTAATCCATACACAATGTCAGATACTTTTACCTCTTTTTACAGTTTAGACACTCGTCTGTGTCTATTATTCCCCAGAAGAGTCCTCGCAGAATCAATACTCGTCCGTGTTCTTTGTTAACTAGTTGATACTCGTCCGTATCATCATCTCTGAACACGTGTCAGCATTTGTTTCTACCTGATACCCGTCTGTATCATATTCTTAAGGATGCTCGTCCGCATCTTTAGTCTATACACTAAACCCAAACACTTATACCTCTCATTCCTTGAATGTAGACACTCGTCCGTGTTTACTTTTCCCCAGCAAAGTCCCCAACAAAACTTGTTAAACTATTTCCTTTCTATCTGACATTCGTCTTATGTCATGATACCTTTGCGGCAGTCGTAACCTGCTCGGTGATCGTCCTTACCTTTTTAATGATCATCCTTCATCAACCCCCAGTGGAGTCTCTATTCATTAGAACCCCTTCTTATCCGACATTCGTCCTATGTCGTGATATCTTTAGCAGCCGTCCCCTGCTAGGTGATCTTCCTTCACCTTAGATGACCGTCCCTCATCTTAACCCCGAGAGCAGCCGTACCCTGCTAGGTGATCGTCCTTCACCTCTTGATGATCGTCCTTCATCATGCTCATCCGATGGTCATCCCCATCGTCGACCTTTTTTATCCGACATTCGTCCTATGTCGTGATACTTTCGGCAGCCGTACCCTGCCAGGTGATCGTCCTTCACCAATTGATGACCGTCCCTCATCCCCAACAGAGCAGCCGTACCCTGCTAGGTGATTGTCCTTCACCTTTGATGACCGTTCCTCATCAGTTATTTTCTGCAACCCGATGGTCGTCCCCATCACTTACCTTTAATCCCCAGAGAGTCTTATATCTTTATTTGATGGCCGTCCCCATCATGATCTCTTATATCCCCAGCTTGTCGGCAGTCCCCGTCACTGCTTTATTTCCTTGCATTTTCCCCAGCATGTCGGTCGTCCCCGTCATTGCTTCATCTCCAGCAGTCGTCCTCTGCTCGACGGTCGTCCTCCGTCGCCCGCACTTTATAAATATGCTTCATTTTCTTTTACAATCTATATCCCTTTTCTTCTTCATTCTGTGAGTGCAAATTTTGGACTGTCTTTGGTATTCAACCACAAGTTATCTTGTTTGCCTGTTAAGTCGTCGCTTACATCCTTCACAGCTAACTCATGTTTGAATAGGGGCAGCTGTAAACACCCCAAATTTTCCCTCACCCATTCACACCATAGCTTGTGATCTTTTCATATGCATAAGTTCAATCATAGCATCTCATACCACATTTTTTATTCACTACATTGATTCAAAGTCATCTGCATCTAGGGTTTGTGATCTGAGCAATCCAAGAGCCATTTGAGCCACCCCAAAGGTCATCAATCACTTCAAAGGGGTCCATGAATGTTCAAGCATCATATTATATCCCCACAAAGTCAAGAAAGTCAAAGAATCACAAGAACTGAGAAAGGCATGGAAGCAGAGCCAGGTTTAACTGCACAGATGACCTAGAATTAGGGTTTTGGTTTCAGAGGCCATAACTCCAAATTTTTTGGTCATTCTTGTTTCTATTGGTCTCTATATGGTATAGGGATCATGCATATCAATTTTTATGAAGAAATTCAATGGGGAAGGCATCTAATCAAGAGTTGACTTCTTGAGCAAGTCAGTGTAAAATCAGGGCATCTGAGGCCCCCAATGACCCAACCAAAGGGTGTTCTTCATCATTTTGAATGTGTATGATCTTTATTTGATCATAGAAGGTGTTAGAAGTTCACAAAGTTGAAGAATTTCAAGCCATTTGCAAAGTTGTCTTTTTGGGAAAGTGACTTGTAATGGAAACTTGCCATTTTGGGAAAGTTTTTCAACCCTTTCTTTTTGATTCAAAAAAGCTTCAAATGAGAAAACTTTGGTCATGAAAGTTGTAGAATGGATCATTCCCTTTTCAAAAAGTACAAGAACTCATTCTAATTCATTTTGGATCAAAAGATATGGCTTGTCAAAGTTGAGGAAAATCACATAATTTCAAGTTTTGCACCAAAGAGGCAAAGTTGCAAAACCCCTTGCCAAGGCAAAATTTGACTTCAAATGGACTTCTAATCTTTGCACAAACATAAACCGATGCCTAAAAATCAGAATGCATCAAAGACTTGTCCATTTTCATGACTTATGCTTCAAGTAATCACAAAAGGGCCAAAAGATCACAAAGTTGCAAAACCTCTCACAAACCCTAATCCACTTGCTAATTGGCCTCAAGACTGATTCCATGGCTCTCCTCAATCCTTGCTGCGCAGGACAACCCTTTTTCCTTGGCCTACCATTGACCCATACCTCTCTTACACCTAGACTTGACTTTTTGCAAAAACCCCCATACCAATCAGCCTGTGCCACCACCAACTCTCTGCCCTATCACAGTTTGATAAGTGGACAAAATGAAACTAAAACCACATAAGAGGCAAGCCTGAGCACACACACAAGTCAGCATACACAAAAATCCCTCCCTTTGCATTTTCTATCGAATCTCTCAACTCAGCAACTCAAACTTAAAAAAATTCTTCCACCATTCATCTTAGAATGCATCACTGATCACAAACCACCCCTTACTTTGCCTTGAAAGCCATCATACACCAAATACGACTTTTTCCCCTCTTTAACTGAACTGAATCAATTTCCCAAACCAGCCATAAAAAACTCCAAATAAGCTTTGCAAACTCTTGAGAGAAGTCAGTAGAGATGATTGGAAGCAAGGAACTGGCCAGAAAGCTCCAAAAGCAAAAGATCCATCTCAGGTATCCTCTTGAAGCTTTTTTCCAGAACCTCTATTTTAAGTTCTTAATTGGTTGTGTTTGATCCCCTGAGTGTAATGAACTTGAAATTATTGAAAATGATGGAGATTTGAGCATGTATGACTTGTCTGAAATTTCTGCCATTTTTGTTCCTTGCTTCGAATCTTGTTAATGGTGAGAAATAAATTGTTTTTAAGGTCAGGGATGAGTTTAGGGAGGTGATAGGAAGTGATCTGGAGCTTTAGAGCTCCAGAAATGGCCTGGGAGTGATTTGAGAAATTCTCAGGGGAGGTGTGGCCGGAGAAGATGACCGGAGGTCATTTCCGGCCACCTGAATGTCATTAGGGCATTAATCACGTTTAGGGAAAAGTTTGAATCTGGACCCATGATCTGGTTGACTTTCGTTGACTCCCGCGCATATGAATGGCCAGGATCAGTCATTAAACCCTAATCTTCAATTAATTAGTTTAATTAAAATTAATTAGTCAGAAGCAATCTGGACCACCCATTTACGCGCCAATCAACTCCCTCCAAATAACTTTGAATCTCAGCCTTGGATCCTGCATACTTTCCATTTAAATTCATTTTTATTTCATTTTTATTCATTTATCTTCCATATTTATTTTAAAATAGTTAGAAAAATCCTAAAAATATTTCCCTTTGCATTTTTGTTTCAAATATTTTTATTAATCAGAAAATGATTTTTATTTTATTTTTTGCACATAAAAAGTATTTTTAAAACATTTAAATGTATATTTTAATTAATTAATGGAAATTAATTAATTAAAATAGCATTTATGTTTCTAAAAATCACCAAAAAATTCACACTGCATTTAGAAACATTTAGAAACATTATCCAACTCTCAAACCAAATTTCTTTTTTGTTCTTGACACATTTTGATCATTTTCATTTGACTTAATTTCATTTCAAGGCAATATTTTGGTTCAAACTTTGAAAAATCCTTTCTGCCTAACCATTGAGAGTTTGGTGATGATTCTTCTTGCATTGCATCCTTTATAGCATGTAGTTTATAGGATAAATTTGGTTTGAATTGATCTTGCATTTTCAATTTGTTTTGCATTTTTCTTGATGAGGTACCTTAAAACCCTAGTAATCTTAGGAAATTCATAACTTTCACTAGGTTAAGAATTAGGTCCCCTCCTTTGGGCAGTGAACTTGTATAGGTTTAGGGTATCTTTGATTGCATTTTCAATTTTTTTATCATGTCATTTGCGTCTGGTTTTGGATTTTTGCATTGCATGATGCATGTAACCCTAATTTGTGCCTTCCTTTGCATCCATTTCTCATTTGCTTGCATCCAATGACTTGCCATGACATTTTGTGCATCCACATGATTCATAATACATCTTAGGACATATTAGAATCATGTTTGATCATTTCATCTTTCATTTTCCATGTTGTATGTCCATTACATTTCATAAACTTTTCATGTACTTTCATGGTTCAAAGCATACCTCATTTGCATCCATGTCCTTGTATGATCATTCTCATGTCTTGCCTCATATTTGTATCATCTCTTAGCATCATTAACATCATGTAATTGCTTCTGACTTTGGTTTGCATCATGACATTTCATCTCATTTGCATTGCATTTCATTTCTTTTGGCTAACTTTTCAGGTGGTAAGTTGTTTTGAGAAGTGAATTTGCCTTCACTTCTCACAATTTCTTCTCATCTCTCTTGCATCTTTGCTGCATTTTATCTTGTGTATTGGATTGAGCTTGCTCATTCATATTCATCTTACTTTCTTTCTTCAAGCAACTTGTCTTCTTAAGTGAAGCAAGTTGTTTTGCTTCTTATTGCTTCTTCTCCTTTCATCTGCTTCCTTCCTGGTGGTTTCTCTGAAGATCTTTCTCTCTTAAGCCTCATTAACCCTAGGAATGACCAAGCATGATAACAATTAGGTTTTGATTAGTCCCCCATTTAGCTTTCACCTTTGTGTCATCTTTGAGTCTTCTCTTCTCATCTCATAATCAGGGACTAAACCCTAAAGGTTTTAAGGCTTTGTGATTAAGCTTATGCCTGCATCCTTCTATTAGGATGGAGTGTATAACTTTAATCCTAAGTGTTAAACCCTTAATGTGTTTAAATCCTTTAATCAATTCACCTAATAATCATCAAGACATCAAGCTTGTAACTTGGGCCTTGCATTAGGGTTCTAATTCTTCCTTAATTGGTTAAGAAGGACTAACCCTAATGTTAATGGACAAGTCCCCCTCAAGTTGTCTTACAAACCATAAAATCCACTTCTTCATCTTACCATTAACTAAAATCCACTTTAATAAAGGCTTTGTTTTGTCATGAGGTTAATCCCTAATCATGGATTAAGTTGAGGAGTCTTTCTCAGCTTAAATGTTCTCATCTATTATCCTTCTATTAGGATGGTGTAATGGGTCCATTAAATCCTTGATTATGGCTTAAACTCATTACTTAACACTAAACAAAAACAACAAAAACATCTAAATAATCACAAGTAGGTTAATGATCTTAATCCTACATCATGGTAATTAAGTGTGAGGTGCTTATTTCACACTTAAGGTATTCTCATTACCCCTAATCAGAGGGAAGATGTGATGAGTTTACTAACCCCTGGTTTAGGCTTAAGCTCATTTTCTTATGACAAACTTTCAAAAGCAATAAAAGATTGAAAACATAAAAAACAAACAATAATCGTCTCCTCCGAGATTCTTTTCTCATCTCATTCATTCACAAACGAGAACTCGCTTCTTCTGTCTAATGCAAGACAGTTTGCAACTGAGCCAGACAGGTCATACACTTGAGCATAGACAAGCAAGCAGTTCATCAGTCAATTCATCTTTCAGTCTCTTTGAGTCGAACTACGGTGTTCTGACTTCCTCATTGCACGAGAGGATACGTAGGCATAACTTAACAGTTATCGAACAAAAGTATCTGTATATTCCCCCTCCTTCCAGAATTATTCTTTAAGCCTCATAGTCTTGAGCTTCATACTCCTGTTCTTACACTGACACTTCTCTTATACACTTCACATCGCTTTTGCACTGACACTTGCATTCTTTTCCAGCTTTGATACACAGATTGCACTGACACTACCCCCCCCCCCCCCTTTTAAACACAAATCTTTCAAGCGTGGATCCCGTAGAGTACGACAGACAATCTGGGTGCTAATACCTTCCCAGGTTGTAACCAACCCCCTTTCTCAGTCTCTCTGGTTCGCAACCGTCTTATCCATCTTTTTCTAGGTTTATGCAGCATTACCTTTCCTTCGGGATAAAAATGCCTAGCTGGCGACTCTTTTTCTTCCCTCTCTTTCGCCGACCGTTCGCGTCTGTACCCCTTCTGACCGGGTGTCATTTGGTGGGAGCGACAACCCTGTATTGTGAAGTGAAACCTAATTCAACTATTGTCAGGCAAGCATCCTAGGCTTGGGACAACATCCAGACAAAAGGGATGGCTATTCTTGGAAGGTGTAATAATGTTGCTTCGGCTCAGTACTATGACTGGTCCCGTACTAGAGCTCAAATTACTGGAATGCCTTTCGTCTTGGAGGATATACCTGGACCATCTACAGTACAACCTGCAGCAACTGTCAGCCTAGAAGAATTTGAGAAGCTAAAGGAAAGAAATGAGAACCTATCTCAAGCTTTAAAGAAGACCCTTTGGGAAAGGAGTGATGGTCGTCTGGACATTGAGAGATTGGAGAAGCTTAGGGTGGAGCATCTTGCCAAAATTGAGAAGACAGAGGACTATATCAAGAAAGCAAGAGCCGGGGAAAAAATATTGAAGAATGCCTGTAAAAAGGCCAAAATTCAGAAGGCTAGGGCTGAGCTCTATCTGCAAGAGAGTCAGGCTAGGTGGGTCAGGATCACTGAGGCCCGTACACAAGAAGACCGGGAAACTCAAGCCAAGATCGAACAACTAGAGGCCAATGAGAAGAAGCAGCAGGAAGCTTTGTTGGCAGCCCAAAAGGAGATTTCAGAATTGAAACTCAGAGCAGGATTGAAGAGATCAAAGGATCAGGACAGACATAAGAAGCTGACCAATGCCATTGCTACCAGGAACCTCCTCATTAGGACCATTACAGAGCATCCAGCTGGTCCAGTGACTGAGGCCCTCCTGAAGGAGGTCCGAGAAGATGAGTTTGGACTGGATTTCTGATTGTTTGTTTGTTGTTATTCCCATTTGATGTACTTTTCCTTTTATTGTATTTTGACCCTCCATGGGCATGTGTTGTAAAACAACTATGTATTGTTCACCATTTGTAATATATTAGTTTGTTATCATTGGGCTTCTTTTCTCAGCAACATCAAGCATCCTCCTCGAGGTCTGGAAAGGTCAAAAACAAGAACAAAACCGGATACCTTGGAAAAAAAATAAGCATACTTCATTGCATACTAACTTTGTTTTGTTTTGTAGGTTCTTTATTATCTTTGTTTCTAACTTTGTTGTGATCTCAGGAAACATTGCTCATCGCTGAGTGTTCCCTGTCAACCGCACGCAACGGTACCCGACTCGTAACAACCTTCCTGGTATTTCAAATGGAACAAGTACAGCAGGATCTGACTGAGGTCAGAAATCATATGGCCAATGAGAGATTAGAGATGAGAATCAGATGTCCCAATTCATGGCAGTGATGACTGGCTTGGCTCAGAGTCAAGAAAGGTTAAGAGAGCTGGTGGAAAGACAAACTCCTGAAGAGCCTCATCTTGGAATAGGAGGAACTAGTAACAATGAGCGGGGCCAGCCTCGTATTGACCCACCAGTATTTGGACCTCATCTGGATCGAAAAGCTAACATCCTGAGAAATGTGCAAGGTAATACTGCTGGAGGGAGAATCTTGCAAGAGGATCCCCAAGAAGAACAGTTTACTGTTATGGGGGCTGGAGATGAAGTATATGACCGGAGATTGGACGAAATTGCTGAGAAATTAAGGTCTTTGGAATCTCAGAATTCCTTGGGCTTTTATGTGATGGACATGGGGCTAGTGGATGGGGTGAGAATTCCCCACAAATTCAAACCCCCGTGCTTTGAGAAGTACAATGGTACCTCCTGTCCTCGCACTCATCTGTAGTCTTTCTTGGGAAGACTTAAAGCGTATACTATGGATGAAAAGCTGTGGATGTTCTA
Organism: Lathyrus aphaca; assembly: GCA_963966055.1. Classification (NCBI taxonomy): domain Eukaryota; kingdom Viridiplantae; phylum Streptophyta; class Magnoliopsida; order Fabales; family Fabaceae; genus Lathyrus; species Lathyrus aphaca. The sequence goes on from OZ014525.1 coordinate 272,104,021, forward strand.
CTTTGAAGACAGTCTGACTGGGGCTTCAAGAGAGTGGTATTCACACTTGTCTAGGGCCACCATAAGATGCTGGAAGGATTTGGCTGAGGCTTTCATCCGTCAATATCAATACAACCTGGACATGGCTCCCAACAGGACCCTTCTGATGGGAATGTCACAATCTTCCAGAGAGAGCTTTAGAGAATATGCCCAGAGGTGGAGACAGCTTGCTGCTGCTGTCCAATCACCCATGTCAGAGAGGGAAATGGATGACATGTTCATGAATACATTGCAAGGGACCTATATTGATAGATTGGCTGCCTTCTCCTCTACCAGTTTTGCTGATGTCGTCATAGCGGGTGAAAGGATTGAAAGCCTTTTAAGATGGGCAAAATTTCCGACGGTGGTGCAAGTTCATCCAGTAATCCCAGGAAGCCTTTTGTGGGACCCCGAAGGGCCGATGAAACAAATTCCATTCATGCAAGCAGGGGCAGGCCTCAGTATGCACACCGATCAGTAGCAGCTGTTACCATTCCAGCTCCAATGCCACAACAATCATCATATCCTCAACAACAACAACCACAGTATCAACAACAAGTTCATTATCCGCAACAGAGAACCTACAACAACAACAACAACCAACAACAGCGTCCTTTCCAACAAAGACCATCGCAGGCAAACAGGGTGATTGACCCAATTCCAATGTCGTATGCTGCACTCTTGCCACAACTCCTGAAGCTCAACCTGGTTGAGTTAAGGACATTGGCACCTCCAGATCCCACCAATATGCCAAAGAATTATGATGCAAATGCCAGGTGTGCATTTCATTCAAACGCATTGGGGCATAACACTGAAAAATGCAGGGCCTTACAGATGAAAGTCCAAGATCTGGTGGACTCAAAAGCTCTCAACTTTGCACCTCCTCCGAATGTCACAAGGAATCCAATGCCTAGTCACAACGGGCCTAGGATTAATGCTATTGAGGAAGGCAAAACATCCACCCTAATCACCAGTGTTGCACAAATTCAAACACCGTTGATGGAAATCAAAGCTCAGCTTTTAGAATGCCAAGTGTTCCCCGGGTGTGAGCTCGGCTGTGGGTATTTCAATATTGCAGTCAATGGGTGTGAAAGGCTGAGAAACGGCATAGATGGCCTTATTAAGGATGGTATCCTTCAGATTACGACAACAGCGCCCACAACTCCAACAATTCCTTCACCAACGATCACAGATACTCTTACAACGTCAGCAACCATTGTTCCAACGGATTCTACTACAAATCCAACAACTGCTCAATCAATCACTTCAACGGATACAAGTTCAGTCACCATCCCTGCTACAACTTCAACACCCATCCAGTCAACAGTGTCTTCTACAACATCAGCAGAAATTGATGAAAGTGTCTCAACGGTTACAATATACTACGATCCCGCAAATGTTCCTACCAATAATTCACAACAAAGTGTTACTCCTGTCAGAGCACCAGTTACCATATACTATGATCCGCACACCATTGTGGTCCCCTCTGCTGCTGCTATCAGTCCGGTCACTATCACAGTGCCTGGGCCAGTTCCTTACGAAAGCAATAATGCCATCGCTTGGCATTATGGCTCCGATCTATACTGCGAGGGGCAGAAAATCACCTTAGAGTCATCAACTTCTTCACCTCAGATAGACAACGTGGGGGGTGTAAACACCCCAAATTTGCCCTCACCCATTCACACCATGGCTTGTGATCATTTCATATGCATAAACTCAATCATACCATCTCATATCACATTTGTGTTTCACTGCATAGATTCAAAGTCATCTGCACCTAGGGTTTGTGATCTGAGCAATCCAAGAGCTTCTTGAGCCACTCCAAAGGCCACCAATCACTTAAAAGGGGTCCATGTGTGTTCTTATATCATATTACATCCCCTCAAAGTCAAGAATGCCAAAGAATCACAAGAACTGGGTTTGGTATGGAAGCAGAGCTAGGCTTGACTGCACAGTTGACCTAAAATTAGGGTTTTGATTTCAGAGGCCATAACTCCAAATTTTTTGGTCATTCTTGTTTCTATTGGTCTCTATATGGTATAGGGAGTATGCATATCAATTTTCATGAAGAAATTCCATGGGGAAGTCATCTGATCAAGAGTTGACTTTCTGGACAAGTCAGTGCAAAATCAGGGCATCTGAGGCCCCCAATGACCCAACCAAGGGGTGATCTTCATCATTTTGAGTGTATATGATCTTTATTTGATCATGGAAGAAGTTTGAAGTTCACAAAATTCAAGAATTTGAAGTTTTTGCAAAGTTGACTTTTTTGGGCAAGGTTGACTTTTAATGAAATATCATTTTATGCAACTTTTTCAACCCTTACTTTTTGATCCAAAAATGCTTCAAATGAAAAAACTTTGGTCATGAAAGTTGTAGATTAGATCTTTCCCTTTTCAAAAAGTACAAGAACATGACCTAATTCATTTTGGATCAAAAGTTATGGTGCATCAAAGTTGGCAAAAAATCACTAAATTTCAAGTTATGCACAAAATGGGAAACTTGCAAAAACTTGTACCAAAGCAATTTGTGACTTCTAATTAGTGTCAAACCATTACACAAACATAACACAAGTCCTAAAGTTCAGATTGAACCAAAGAGATCACATGTTTTATGGTGTTTGGAACAAGATTTTTCCATGAGAACTAAAAGGAACCAAGTTGCAAAACCAATGATAACACTTCATCCACTTGCTAGCTGCATTGCTGAACTACCCTAGCCTTTCCCTCACACCATGCTGCGCAGCCCACACCCTTGTACTTAGCCAAGACATGACCCATGCTTCTCTTACACAAAAGTTGACAAATTGGCAAAAGTAGATACACCTATCAATAAAGGACATGTCACTTCATCTGACCAATGGCATTTGTTTATACAAAGAAATGCAAGCCAAACCACACAAGAGGCAAGCCTGAAGACAGCCATAGCATCACATTCTCATTTTTAATCCATAGAGCAAAAGCATTCGAAACACTCTCCTCAGGCCACAAACTCATAAACCAACTTCACAAACCTTCTCACCATGCTTCACTGAGCACAAAGCACCCTTCAAACTAGCCTGAAACTCAAAGAACCAGAAATACGATTCTCACCTGAGCTTGAACAGAACTTCTGTGAACTCTCAAACCAGCCCACATAAATTTGTTCTAAGCCTTTCAGAAGCATAAGGGAGGTCATAGGAGTGGATTGCACAAAGAGAAAGGGCCAGAAAGTTGCAGACTGAAAAGCTTCAAACTCAGGTAGCTTCATGAACTTTTTTTTCCAGAAATGAATTTTTAAGTTCTTAATAGCTTCTATATGCTTCCCTGATCATGAATATGTGTTTATTTTTGAAAATGAGTGAGAAATGAGGATGTACGCAGTGTCTGAAATTTTTGCCCTAGAAATTGTTTGATTCGATTCTCCTTGTTTCTGAATGATAAACGTTGTTTGAATGGGGGTTTTGATTCGTGATTGAGTGGGGAAGCGTTCTGGGCAATTAGATTTCGTTTTAGATGCGTTTTGAGAGAGATTGCAATTTTGTTTGATCGGAGAAGACGACCGGAACAGTGTTCCGGTCGCCTGAAAGTCATTAGGGAACGAATTAGGGCTTAATCAGTGTAATTAGTGAGTTTGAATGCTGGCCGTGGGATCTGGCGCCAAGTCAATGCGCGCGTGTTTGAGTTTGAATGAGGGCCATCAGATTGTTTGACTTTTCTTTTTCAGCATTTAATTTCATTTTATTTTCATATTAATTCATTTGTTTTCTACATTTTATTTAAAATAGCAAAACTCATTCAAAAATTCTGAAATTTTTTATGCAAGTTGTTATTTAATTTCAGAATACAAAAATATTTTTATTTTTATTTTTAGCATTAAAAAATTATTTTTAAATATTTAAAAGTTTCTTTTTAATTAATTAATGAGAATTAATTAATTAAAAATACTTTTAGGTATTTAAAAATCACCAAAAAATTGATGGAACCTTTAAAAACATTTAGAAACATTGTCCAACTCTCAAACCAAATTTCTTTTTTGATCTTGATGCATTTTGAGAATTTTTCATGGAATTAAAACCATTTTAATGCATTATTTTGATCCAAACATCCAAAAATCATTTATGCCTAACCCTAAAGAGTTGGACTTTGATTCTTTTTGAATTGCATTGTGTTTATCATGTAGTTTGTGAGATTAAATAGCCATGATTTGATCTTTCATTTTCCATTTGTTTGGCATTTTTCTTGTTAAGGAACCCTAAAACCCTAGAAAACTTAGGAAAATCATAATTTGAATTTGGTTAAGAGTTGAAGCTTCTCCTTTGGGCAGTGAGTTAGTATAGGATTAGGGGTCCTTTGAGTGCATTTTCAATTTTTTTGTATTGATGTTTGCTTCTGATTTTGGTTTTTGTTTGTTGCTTTGATCATAAACCCTAATTTGGGCTTCCATATGCATACATCTTGCATTTGCTTGCACAACATGACTTTCCATAGCATTTTGTGCATTCATTTGATCCCTTTGACATCTTAAGACATATTGAAAGCATGTTTGATCATTGCTTCTTGCATTTGCCATGTGGTATGCCATTTGCATTTCATAACTTTTCATGTATGTTCATGGTTCTTAACTTGCTTCATTTGCATCCATAAGTTTGTAAGATCATCCTCATGCTTTGTTTCATGTTTGCATCATCTCATAGCATCATTATCATCTCATATATGCTTCTGGTTTTGGTTTGCATCATGTCATCTCACTTCATTTTGCATTGCATTGCATTTCTTTCACTAACTTTTCAGGTGGTAAGTAACTTTGAGAAGTGAATTTGCCTTCACTTCTCACATTTTCTTTTCATCTCCTTTATGCATCTTTGCTGCATTTTGTTATGTGTTTGAGATTGAGCTTGCTCTTTCTTTTTCTCCTTACTTTCTTTCCTCAAATGACTTGACTTCTTGAATGAAGCAAGTTACTTTGCTTCTCCTTGCTCCTTCTCATCTGCTTCCTGGTGGCTCCTTTGAAGGCTTCTATTGTAAACTTCACAAACCTTAGGAACAACCAAGCATGACAATGATTAGGGTTTTGATTAGTCCCCCATTTAGATTTTACCTTTGTGTCTCATTGAGTCTTCCCTTCTCATCTCATAATCAGGGACTAAACCCTAAAGGTTTTAAGGCTTTGTGATTGAGCTTATGCCTGCATCCTTCTATTAGGATGGAGTGTATAACTTTAATCCTAAGTGTTAAACCCTTAATGTGTTTAAATCCTTTAATCAATTCATCTAATAATCATCAAGACATCAAGCTTGTAACTTGGGCCTTGCATTAGGGTTCTAATTCTTCCTTAATTGGTTAAGAAGGACTAACCCTAGTGTTAATGGACAAGTCCCCCTCAAGTTGTCTTACAAACCCTAAAACTCATTTCTTCATCATATCATTAATTAAAATCCACTTAACCAAAGGCTTGTTTTGTCATGAGTTTAATCCCTAATCATGGATTAAGTTGAGGAGTTTTCCTCAGCTTAAACATTCTCATCTATTATCCTTCTATTAGGATGGTGTAATGAGTTTGTTTAATCCTTGATTATGGCTTAATCTCATTACTTAACACTAAACAAAAGCAACAAAAACATCTTAATAATCACAAGTAGGTTAATGATCTTAATCTTGCATCAAAGGTGATTAAGTGTGAGAAGCTGACTTCACACTTAAGGTATTCTCATTACCCCTAATCAGAGGGAAGATGTGATGAGTTTGCTAACCCATTGGTTTAGGCTTAAGCTCATTAGCTTATGACAAACTCTCAAAAACAATAAAAGACTGAAAACACAAAAACAAACAATAATCGTCTCCTTCGGGATTCTCTTCTCATCATATTCACTCACAAGCGAGAACTTGCTTCTTCCGTCTAATGCAAGACAGTTTGCACCTGAGCCAGACAGGTCATACACTTGAGCATAAACAAGCAAGCAGTTCACAAGTCAATTTACCTTTCAGTGTCTTTGGGTCGAACTACGGTGTTCTGACTTCCTCATTGCACGAGAGGATACGTAGGCATAACTTAACAGTTATCGAACAAAAGTCTTTGTATATTCCCCCTCTTTCAGCATCATTCTTTTAACCTCATGATCTTGAGCATCATATTCTTGTTCCTACACTGACACATCATTTATACACTTTACACTTCTTTTACACTGACACCTGTACATCCTTTTCCAGCTCTTTTATACACAGATTGCACTGACACTACCCCTTTAAAACACAAATATTTTAAGCGTGGATCCCGTCGAGTACGGCGGACAATCTGGGTGCTAATACCTTCCCAGGTTGTAACCAACCCCCTTTCTCAGTTTCTCTGGTTCGCAACCGTCTTATCCATCTCTTTCTAGGTCTATGCAGCATTACCTTTCCTCCGGGATAAAAATGCCTAGCTGGCGACTCTATTCATCTCCAGTGAGTTCACTGCTGTGTGTTCTCATTGTCCCTCTCGCCGACCGTTCGCGTCTGTACCATATTTGAGTTAAGTCTCATTTATCGGGAGCGACAGCTTGGCGACTCTGTTGGGGAGCCTTATACTGTAACCAGGGCTTCTGGTTCTTTTTGTGGGTTCCTCCTAGCGTTTGTTTGATTTGTGTTTACTGGGTGTTATGTGCTATTTGTGTTTGTATATTTATTTTATTTTGCTTTATGTACAGTTGTTTTATTGCTTTCTTTATAGTTTTGCATATATCATACTATCATATTTTTCTGGCTGGATCTTGTTTTGCTTTGGTGGGTGGGGTTCTACTGAGAGTTAAGGTCCTATACCTGGGACCTGAGTGACACCTAGGCTAGAGTGGTTCATGTTCTTTCCCATTCCATTTCGGTCTGGTGCGGGAATATGAAACACGGTTCAGATATGGGTTTCTTCTTGAGAACTCTGTGCTACAGATTTCCTGTAGTGCTAGGGCTATCTGGGAAGCCTGCTAAGTCTGGATGACCTTTATTATGACCTTCAGAAACTGAGGTGAATTAGAGGAGGATCTTTTATGGTTATTGTAAACATTGTACCTCCGGGTTAGAAGTGTTTACACTTCTCATAACTGATCCAAGTCTGAGGATCCTTGTTTTAGAACATCACTTGTGAGGGGGTTGGGCTGTTTACAGGTTTGCAGGTACCCTTGACCTCAACATACCCTGTTACTGTGTTTTGATTAAGAGTACTCCATCTTGGAAACAGTTCTTGTGATTTTTAACCCTGGACATGTGACTCTTTATTTGAGTCCCCCACCTTGGTTACTGGACTTATGAACCTCCATCTGGACTTCTTGAACATACATGGACCTATATCAAGGCAGTTAATCAGATCCAGCTCAGTCACAAACCCTTGCATATCATTTGCATACATCCTCATTGCATCATTCTAACATGTGTTTATTTGTTTTCCAGGGTATCCATCCTATCATTTTGGCTTGGTTTTGACCCCTTCTTCAGCTTAGACCTATCTTCATCAGCACTTGCTTCAGCTATCAGCCACTTGCTTCAGTCACTTGCACCCTCAGCCTCAGTCTATCAGTGGCCCATCTTCAGTGTTGTCCTCAGTCATCATCATCAGCACCCATTCTTCAGCAACATGGCACCTAAGAAAAGTAACATCTCCTACCACTTCTTTGAGCCTGAGCTAGCTAGCATCAGGAGGATTCAGACCCTGATTACTCCAGACCATATACCATATTTCAGAGAACATTATGGAGGAATCCTTGATGTGGTATTGGATTTGGACCCTTCACAAAGGAGCTTGATACATACTTGCCTGCAGTTCTATGATCCCCCTCTGAGGTGCTTCACCTTTCAGAATTTCCAGTTGGGACCTTTGCTGGAGGAGTATTCATCATTGGTTGGTGTACCCATCAGGGGTGGAATCCCTTTCAACCCTGAGATGGCTTTCCCAAGTAATGAGGAGATAGCCAAAGCATTACATCTGGAACCAGTTCTGATTGGGCAGAATTTGACATCTAAAGCTGGAATCTCTGGTTTTCATCTGGATTTCTTGACTTCTCAGGCTAGTCTGAAGGCCTCCCTAGGGGAGTGGAAGGCAGTTTGTGCTCTGTTGTCCCTTAGCATATATGGGGTCATACTTTTTGCAGATGAGCCTAGATTTGTCAGCAAGAATGCAGTCCATCTTTTCATCCTGAGAAACCCAGTGCCCACCTTACTGGGAGATCTTTACTACTCAGTTCATCAAAGGAATGAAAAGCAAAGGGGGAGATTAGTAAGATGCTGTGCTCCTTTGTTCCATACTTGGCTGCTCAAGCATTTGCCAAAAACTGATGCATTCTTAAACCCTCACCAGCAGAAGAACTGGGCTAGGAGGCTTGTTGCTCTAACCTCAGATGACATCAGATGGTGTACTCAGAGTACTAAGGGCAGAGACATCATTACAAGTTGTGGGCAATTTCCCAATGTACCTCTAATTGGAGTGAAGGGTTGCATCAATTACAACCCTATGCTATTCAAAAGACAACTGGGCTATGTATTGGTCCATCCCCCTAGGACACAGGATCTGACTGAGACCCTTTATGTTGAAATCAAGCCTAATCTGGCTATTGTCAGGCAGGCATCCTGGGCCTGGGACAATGTGCAGACTAAGGGGGTAACTATTCTTGGAAGATGCAATAATGTAGCCTCTGCCCAGTACTATGAGTGGTCACATGCCAGGGCTCAAATTTCTGGAATGCCCTTCACTATTGAAGATATGCCTGGACCCTCCACAGCACCACCTCCGGCAACTGTCAGCTTAGAAGTTTGAGAAATTGAAAGAGAGAAATGAGAAGCTGACTCAAGCTCTACAGAAGACCCTCTGGGAGAGGAGTGATGGTAGATTGGATATTGAGAGGCTAGAAAAGTTGAAAGTGGAGCATTTGGCCAGAATTGAGAAGTCTGAGGATTACATTAAGAAGGCAAGGGCTGGAGAACAGATTTTGAAGAATGCCTGCAAAGAGGCCCAATTCCAGAGAGCTAGGACTGATTTGTATCTGAAGGAGAGTCAAGCTAGGTGGGTCAGGATCACCGAAACTCGCACTCAGGAGGATAAGAGGACTCAGGATAAGATTGAGCAGCTGGAAGCTAGTGCAAAAGAGCAACAGGAAGCCCTGGCAGCAGCCCAGAGGGAGATCTCAGAATTGAAGATTAGAGCTGGAGTGAAGAGGTCAAAGGACCAGAGTCAGCACAAGAAGCTAACTGCAGCTATTGCCACAAGGAATCTCCTTATCAGGAATCTTACGGAGCGTCCAGCTGATCCTGTGACTGAAGCACTTCTCAAGGAGGTTCAGGAGGATGAATTTGGCCTTGGTGTTTGACCTTTTGCTTGTTGTTGCTTTCATTTTATGTATTTTTCTTTATGTTGTATTTTTGACCCCTCAGAGGGCTTGTATTGTAAAAGAAACAAATATTGTATCATTTACCTTTTTGTAATATATGTGTTGGTTTGTTTCATCTGAATTCTTCAAGCAACATCACAAGCATCTTCTTCAAGGGGTCTGGAAAGGTCAAAACCAAGTACCAAGCCGGATACCTTGGAAACAAATAGACACACTGCATTGCATACTAACCCTTTTGTTTGGTTTTGTAGGTTTTGTTTTATTGTTACTAACTCTGTTGTAACTCAGGAATTATTGCTCGACGTCGAGGGTTTCCACTCAACCGTCCACACAGATACCCCACCCGCAACAATCTTCCGGGCATACAGATGGATCAAATGCAGCAGGACCTTACAGAGGTCAGGAATCAAATGACCAACGAGAGGTTGGAAATGAGGAATCAAATGACACAGTTTATGGAGGTGATGAACAACATGGCTCAAAGCCAGGAGAGGTTAAGAGCACTGGTGGAAGGGAGAAACCAGGAAGACCATCAGCCAGGGACTGTTGGGACAAGCAACAATGAAAGAGTCCAACCTCATGTCAATCCCCCAGTCTTTGGACCCCACCAGCATCCGGAAATCAACATCCCTGTCAATGTGCAAGGGACTGCCACAGCAGGTAGAGTGCTGCAAGAAGACCCCCAGGAGGATCAGTTCACAGTGATGGGAGCTGGGGAGGAGGCCTATGATAGAAGGCTGGATGAGATAGCTGAGAAATTAAGATCCTTAGAGTCTCAAAACTCTTTGGGTTTTGATGTTATGGATATGGGCTTGGTAGACGGGGTCAGGATCCCCCACAAATTTAAGCCACCATGCTTTGAGAAGTATAATGGGACTTCCTGTCCCCGGACCCATTTACAATCTTTTCTGGGGAGGCTGAAGGCCTATACCATGGACGAAAAGCTATGGATGTTCTATTTTGAGGATAGTTTAACTGGAGCATCGAGGGAATGGTACTCCCACCTGACAAGAGCAACCATTAGGTGCTGGAAGGACCTAGCAGAGGCCTTTATCAGACAGTATCAGTACAACCTGGATATGGCCCCCAACAGGACCCTCCTGATGGGGATGTCTCAGTCATCCAGGGAAAGCTTCCGAGAGTACGCTCAAAGATGGAGACAGCTTGCTGCTGCTGTCCAGCCGCCTATGTCAGAGAGGGAGATGGCTGATATGTTCATGAACACCCTCCAGGGGACTTACATTGATAGGCTAGCTGCCTTCTCCTCCACCAGCTTTGCAGATGTAGTCATAGCCGGGGAAAGAATTGAAAGCCTATTGAAGATGGGTAAGATCTCAGACAACGGTGCAAGCTCATCCAGTAACACAAGAAAGCCTTTTGCAGGCCCAAGAAGAACTGGTGAAACCAATGCTATCCACACCAACAGGGGCAGGCCCCAATATGTTCATAGGTCTGTGGCAGCAGTCACCATTCCCGCTCCAGCTCATCCACAACCAGCTTATCAACCACCGCAACAAAATTATCATCAACAACCTCAGTACCAGCAACAAACTCAGTATCCTCCGAGAAATTACAACAACAGCAACACCAACAACAATAATCAGCAGAGACCGTTCCAACAGAGGCCCTCTCAGGCCAATAGGGTGATCGATCCGATCCCTATGCCCTATGCCACATTACTGCCACAACTCTTGAAACTCAACCTAGTTGAGCTAAGGACATTGGCCCCTCCGGATCCTAACAGTCTGCCCAGAAATTACGACGCCAGTGCCAGATGTGCCTTTCACTCAAATGCACCTGGTCATAGTACAGAAAAGTGCAGAGCTTTGCACATGAAAGTGCAGGATCTAGTGGATTCCAAGGCTTTAAACTTTGCACCACCTCCAAATGTCAACAAGAACCCTATGCCACACCATGGTGGTCCCCGAATCAATGCTATTGAAGAAGACAAGCCGTCTTACTTGATAACCAGTGTGGGTCAGATTCGGACACCGTTGGTAGAGATCAAAGCTCAGCTCCTCGAATGTCAAATGTTCCCAGGATGTGAGCTAGGGTGTGCTTACTGCAACATTTCAGTGAATGGTTGCGATAACTTGAGGGATGGCATAGATGGTCTCATTCAGAGTGGCCTGCTTCAGATTACAACATCCATTCCTACCAATCCAGCAAACTCCTTAACAACAGCTCCAGGACCTCCTACAACTGCAACAACCATTGTTCCAGACAACTCTTCAGCTTCATCAACAAATTTTGCATCCGTCATCTCAACTGATCAGATATCAACAAACTTTCCTTCTACAACTTCAGCACCACTTCATTTTGAATCTCCTACAACAACAACACCCATCCTTCCAACAATGTCTCCTACAACATCAGCAGCAAACAATGCAAGTGTTTTAACAGTTACAATTTATTATGATCCTGCAAATGATTCCCTCTACAACTCGCAAAATGTCACTCCTACCAGAGCACCAGTCACAATATACTATGATCCACAGACTATCATGGTCCCTTCTGCAGCTGCCATCAGTCCAGTCACTGTCACAGTGCCTGGGCCAATACCTTATGAAAGCAGTAATGCCATCCCTTGGCATTACGGCTCTGATCTATACTGCGAAGGACAGAAAATCACTTTCGAATCATCAACTTCTTCACCACAAATAGACAATGTGGGGGGAGGCGGAGGCTTCACTCGAAGCGGACGTCTCTTTGCCCCGCAAATTCAAAGACCCGCTGCTGAAGCAGAAGCTGCTGCCAAGGCAAAAGGGAAGAGCATGGTGCAAGAAGAGCAAATTGTTAAAAAAGCTTTGAAAACACCTTTTGATCAAGAAGTTGATGAATTCATGAGAATCATCAAGAAAAGTGATTACAAGATAGTGGACCAGCTTCACCAGACGCCTTCCAAGATCTCCATTCTATCATTGCTTATGTGCTCCGAGGCTCATCGGAACGCACTACTAAAAGTCTTGCACGCAGCTTATGTGCCAGAGGAGATCACCGTCAATCAGTTGGAAGCTGTGGTTGGAAATGTTAATGCTAGTAATGGGCTAGGATTTACCAACACTGATTTGACTACGGAAGGCCGCAATCATAACAAGGCTTTGCACATTACCATGGAATGTAAAGGTGCAGTCCTTTCCCATGTGCTGGTGGACACTGGGTCATCCCTCAACGTCTTACCCAAAAAGGCTCTTGTGAAGTTGGAATATGAAGGATTGGCATTGCGACCCAGTAACTTAGTAGTAAGAGCTTTTGACGGCTCTAAGAGATCAGTTCTGGGAGAAATTGAGTTGCCTATAACGATTGGCCCACAAACTTTCAAAACGACCTTCTATGTGATGGACATTCAGCCTGCCTACAGCTGTTTGTTGGGTAGACCATGGATTCATGTCGCTGGCGCAGTAACGTCTACCCTTCACCAGAAGTTAAAATTTGAGTGGGAAGGTCAAGTCGTTACTATCTGTGGGGAGGAGGATATATTTGTTAGCCACCTGGCTACTTATAAGTATATTGAGATGGATGGGGAGATCCACGAGACGATGAGTCAAGGGTTCGAGGTCCTGAATATTAATGAAACCTCTGCTGTACTTGGGACTTCTATGACATCCTACCAACAAGCCCGGAAGGTGGTGGAATAAGGAAACGCTCAAGGCTGGGGCAAACTGTTGCCTGTGGAGAAGAAAGAAGATAGATTTGGGTTGGGTTACAAACCAACTCAAGAAGATCAAGCAGAGGCTGCCAAGAAGCCCAACTTTGTTAGTGGGGGGATGCTTACCCCCGATGCTGTCAACAACTTGGAAGATGAGTTGGAAGAAGAACGCAACCTGGAAAGCTGGATTCGTCCAAAGATCCCGGGGAGCAGTATCTCAAACTGGTCTTCCCAGGAAATTATAAGAGTTACTCATGCAGAGTAATTATTATTTCCTGTATTTTTATAGCATGCATCAAAGTCTTGCATCTTTCCCAAGATGACAAGACTCATTTTGTAATCGGGCCATCTGTACTTTTTGTGCAACAAGATTAATCAATGAAATATCAGACATCTTTTGCAAACGAGTCTTTTTCTTTTCTGCTCACTGTTTTTCCATTTTTCTTTTTGTACAAAAAAATAAATGGCAATGTTTTCAAAATGATAATTTCATTTCACTTTTCTAAACAAGATTAAAATCAATCACTAAAATGAACAAACTGGACCCTTGCAGAGAGTGCCTTCCAGACAGCACCGACAGCAACACGGCTATGACTTCGTATGACTTTGACAATCCAATCAATCAAGTTGATGAAGGGGTTGAAGAAGATTACGAGCTTCCTGAAGAGCTAGCCAGATTGTTGAGACAAGAGGAGAAGGTTATCACTCCTCATCAAGAGGAGGTCGAAACGATTAATCTTGGCACAGTTGAAGATGTGAAAGAAGTGAAAATCGGGGCCGGCTTACAAGACTCAGTGAAGAGACAACTGATTGGCTTGCTTCAGGAATACGTGGATGTGTTTGCTTGGTCTTATCAGGATATGCCAGGGTTGGATACCGACATTGTTATGCATAAGCTACCTTTGAGAAAAGAATGCCCACCGGTCAAACAGAAACTGCGCCGTACTCGCCCAGACATGGCAATGAAGATAAAAGAGGAGGTGCAAAAGCAGTGGGACGCCGGGTTCCTTGCTGTAACTAGTTATCCGCCGTGGGTTGCTAATATAGTACCTGTGCCTAAGAAAGACGGCAAAGTAAGGATGTGTGTTGATTACCGGGACCTGAACAGAGCCAGCCCGAAAGATGATTTCCCATTACCTCACATTGATGTATTGGTTGATAATATGGCTCAGTTCTCGGTATTCTCCTTCATGGACGGATTTTCAGGATACAATCAGATCAAAATGTCACCTGAAGACATGGAGAAGACAACCTTCATCACACCCTGGGGCACTTTCTGTTATAAGGTGATGCCATTTGGACTGAAGAATGCTGGTGCAACATATCAACGGGCTATGGTAACGTTATTCCACGATATGATCCATAAAGAAATCGAGTGTTATGTGGAAGACATGATTGCCAAGTCCCTTACAGAAGAAGATCACCTGATAAATCTGCTGAAGCTATTCAAGCGTCTGAGGAAGTACCAACTGAAGCTGAACCCCAACAAATGCACATTCGGGGTGCGATCCGGTAAGCTGCTGGGCTTTATTGTAAGCGAGAAAGGGATTGAAGTGAACCCTGATAAAGTCAAAGCCATTCAAGAAATGCCTGCGCCGAAAACTAAGAAAGAAGTTCGAGGTTTCTTAGGTCGATTGAACTACATCTCAAGGTTCATATCTCACCTTACTGCAACCTGTGAACCCTTGTTCAAACTGTTAAGAAAAGAACAGACGGTCAGGTGGAATGAAGACTGCCAGAAGGCTTTTGACAAGATCAAAGAATATCTGCAAGAACCTCCAATCCTTATGCCTCCAGTCGAAGGAAGACCTTTGATAATGTACTTGACAGTATTAGAAGAGTCAATGGGGTGTGTGATGGGCCAGCATGACGAGTCTGGTCGAAAAGAGTATGCAATATACTACCTAAGCAAAAAGTTTACCGACTGTGAACAACGTTATTCACTTCTTGAGAAAACTTGCTGTGCTTTAGCGTGGGCTGCTCGCCGACTGAGACAGTATATGTTGACCCACACTACTTTGTTGATATCCAAAATGGACCCAGTCAAGTACATTTTCGAGAAGCCAGCTCTTACCGGACGGGTTGCAAGATGGCAAATGATTCTCACGGAGTATGACATCCAGTACACCTCTCAGAAAGCCAT
Organism: Lathyrus aphaca; assembly: GCA_963966055.1. Lineage (NCBI taxonomy): Eukaryota > Viridiplantae > Streptophyta > Magnoliopsida > Fabales > Fabaceae > Lathyrus > Lathyrus aphaca. The sequence continues at coordinate 272,119,159 of OZ014525.1, forward strand.
CAAGGGCAGTGTACTATCTGAATATCTTGCTGAGCAACCTATTGATGACTACCAGCCTATGAGATTTGACTTCCCTGATGAAGACATCATGTTCATAAAAGCTAAAGATCATGAAGAGCCTATTCACACTGAAGGGCCTGACCCGGAGGAAGAATGGACTATGATGTTTGATGGGGCTGTTAATATGAATGGTCGCGGTGTTGGTGCAGTACTCATTACACCTAAGGGAGTTCACATGCCTTTTTCGGCAAAGCTCACCTTCAACTGCACTAACAACGAAGCTGAATACGAAGCTTGCATTATGGGTCTTGAGGAAGCCATCGACCTCAGGATCAAGACTTTAACTGTATTCGGAGATTCAGCTCTGGTAGTTAATCAAACCAACGGCAAATGGTACACACACCAGGATCATCTGATACCTTACAGGGATTATACAAGGAGGTTATTGAATTTCTTCACAACGGTCAAGCTTGAGTATATCCCTAGGGATGAGAATCAGTTTGCAGATGCTTTGGCTACCATTTCATCAATGATCAAAGTTCAAGCTTCCAACTTTGTACCTCAGATTTCAGTGTCCAGACTTGATAGACCAGCATATGTATTTGCAACAGATATTGTCAAAGATGATAAGCCTTGGTTTCATGACATTAAGTGCTTCTTGGAGGATCAAACATACCCACCTGGGGCATCTTCCAATGATAAGAAGACTTTGAGAAGGCTTGCTGGTAGTTTCTTTTTGAACACTGATGGTTCCCTATACAAGAGAAACTTTGATATGGTACTCCTCAGATGTGTTGATAGAACAAAAGCAGATTTGTTAATGCATGAGGTGCACGAAGGATCCTTTGGTACCCATGCTGGAGGACATGCCATGGCCAAGAAGTTGCTAAGATCAGGCTATTACTGGATCACAATGGATGCAGACTGTTGTGCCTACGCCAGAAAATGCCATAAATGCCAAATTTATGCAGACAAGGTGCATGTGCCTCCCAATCCTTTGAACATAATGTCTTCACCATGGCCCTTTGCCATGTGGGGCATTGATATGATTGGCAAGATTGAGCCAACTGCTTCAAATGGCCACAGATTCATCCTGGTCGCCATTGACTATTTCACCAAGTGGGTTGAAGCAGCCTCATATGCAAATGTTACAAGGCAAGTGGTGGCCAGATTTCTGAAGAGAGATATCATCTGTCGATACGGAGTTCCCGAGCGAATCATTACTGATAATGGTTCCAATCTAAACAACAAAATGATGGCTGAGCTATGCCGGGACTTCAAGATCCAACACCACAATTCTTCTCCTTACAGGCCAAAGATGAACGGCGTTGTTGAGGCAGCTAATAAGAATATCAAGAAGATTGTGCAAAAGATGGTAGTTACGTACAAAGACTGGCATGAGATGCTACCATTTGCCTTGCATGGGTACCGCACGTCAATCAGAACATCCACTGGGGCGACACCATATCAACTTGTATATGGTATGGAGGCAGTCCTACCTGTTGAAGTTGAATTACCCTCCTTGTGAGTACTGATGGATGTTAAGCTGAACGAAGCAGAGTGGGTCCGGTCCCGGTTCGAACAACTGAGTCTGATTGAAGAGAAAAGATTGGCTGCAATCTGCCATGGGCAGCTATATCAGAAAAGAATGAAGAGAGCCTTCGATCAGAAAGTCAGGCACCGAGAGTACCAAGTGGGAGATCTTGTGTTGAAAAGAATCCTCCCTCCTCATACAGACCACAGGGGCAAATGGACTCCAAATTATGAAGGACCATTTGTTGTAAAGAAAGTTTTCTCTGGTGGAGCACTGATGCTCAGCACCATGGATGGTGAAGATTTCCCGTCCCCTGTGAATTCAGATGCAGTTAAAAAATACTTCGCATAAAAATGACCCGCTGGACACAAAAACAGAATGTAAGTCCAGGCAAAAAATAGGGCATCCCGGCGAGTCAAAAAACAGAATAAAAGACTCGGGCAAAAGTAAGGGAAAATAAATAAAAAATGTACACCCGCTGAGTTGAAAAGCCACATCGGACAACTCAGGCAAAAATGGGTATCCCGATGGATTGAAAACCCGAAAGGGCGATCCATGCAAAATAAGGGAATAAGCGAACAACTGCACTCTTAATTCGTCTGTATCACTTACAACTCGGTAAGCGTCAAAAGGATCAAGCTTCTGTCAGAATCAGCCTTCTTCAGAAAGCAAGACGAGAAGAACGTCAAATGTCATACGAGTCATAGCGAGAGGGAGCTCCTTCAAAGCATCGTCAACATTGCTAGCATTTTGTTTCTCAATTTGTAACAATCTCCTCATTTCAGGAGATATGTTTCCTTGACTATATCTTGCCAATTCAGGGCACATGAATTAATAAAATCAGATTTTCAGTCATGTTTTCGTCTTGTACATTTTATTTGCAAAAATGTCTGATGTCCTAAAAATTGGTTGCATAAATACAGATGCTTATCTTCAAAAATAATAAAACACATGCTTGCAGGAAACATACTTACTCTCGAGAGTGTCTCACTCCTATGACGGAATCCAGTAAGGGATGCCTCGGGATTACTTGTGCGTTTTTCTGTCTTTGCAGGATTGCAGGTATCCGAAGCGCAACATGGGGCAAGAAAGCTTCATCCCAGCAAGCTGGCAAATCAACACTCACCCAGCCCAGCATTCCAAGTGCTTTCTCCCCAGCTGAGTTGCCACTTGTTGCTTCTCCCCAACCGAGTTGCCAATCGTTCTTCCCCAGCCGGGTACAAAAGCCAGGGAACCATCTCCCCACAGAGTTTCAGCCTCTATCCAGAAGAGCAACGCACGAAGGAATCACAACAGAGTGACGAAAGCTTCTGCAAACCCCAGCTGGGTCCCCCATTACAGGAATAGGACTATCATTGACCTACTTCCCCAAGCAGAATCGTCTCACCAGATCTACCGATGATCTCATCCCCAGCTGGGATGTTCACTCCAACCAGATCAACCAGGAATCTTCACAGCAACGGGATCCGAATCCCGGTTTGGTATCTTTGCATAATCATAGCATTCGCATCATATTCACCAAACAAAGCGTAGCATTTCGTCTCAAGAACGGAGCATTACGGCAAAAATCAAACATATAGCATAATCATAAGTCATGTTTTGAATCAAACACTTGTGAATATTATCAACCCCTCCATAATATACAAGATACTCCCCAGAGTCCCCAGCAAAAGCAGCTGCCTCATATTCACAAACACCATTATATACTCCCTTTGACACCCGTCCGTGTCACATCCCCGACAGAAAGCCAAAGACACTCTCTTTGCACTCACAAATACTTATGTATATACATTTCCTTGACATTCGTCCGTGTCACTTCCCCAGCACAGTAATGTAAACACTTTGTATACCAGATACTTGTTTATGCTATACTTTTCTCCTTTTGACACTCGTCCGTGTCACTCTCCCCAGCAAATTGAACACTCAAGTATACATCACTCATACCTTCTACTCATACTTATACAGTTACTCGTCTGTATCTTGTATACACCATTTATATCCCCGCAGATTCGACACTAATCCGTGTTCTTTGTTAACCAGTTGGTACTCGTCCGTACCATCATCTCAGAGCATGCGTCAAGCGTTTGTTTCTACATGATACTCGTTTGTATCATAATCTTAAGGATGCTCGTTCGCATCTTTAATCCATACACTGCATCAAACACTTGTGTCTTCTTGAACGTAGATACTCGTCTGTGTCTACTATTTCCCAGAAGAATTCTTTCAGATTCAACACTCGTCCGTGTTCTTTGTTAACCCGTTGATACCCGTCCGTATCATCATCTCTGAACATGTACCAGTACTTGTTTCTACCTGATACTCGTCCGTATCATAGTCTTAGGGATGCTCATCCGCATTTTTAATCTATACACAGCATCTAAACACTTACACCTTTTGTTTCTTGGATATAAACATTCGTCCGTGTTTACTATTCCCCAGTAGATCGACAACAAGGCAATTTTTCCTTTATCTGACATTCGTCCTATGTCATGATAAACCCTGAGAGCAGCCGTACCCTGCTAGGTGGTCTTCCTCCACCTCTTGATGGTCGTCCTCCATCATGCTCATCCGATGGCCGTCCCCATCGTTGATATTTAGCAACCGTCCCCTGCTAGGTGGTCGTCCTCCACCTCTTGATGATCGTCCTTCATCATTTTATCCAATGGCCGTCCCCATTGTTGATTTTGGTTATCTGACATTCGTCCTATGTCATGATAAACCTTGAGAGCAGTCGTTCCCTGCTAGGTGGTCGTCCTCCACCTCTTGATGGTAGTCCTCCATCATGCTCATCCGATGGTCGTCCCCATCGTTGACCTTTTATCCGGCATTCGTCCTATGTCGCGATACTTTTCGGCAGCCGTACCCTGCCAGGTGGTCGTCCTCCACCTTGGATGACCGTCCCTCATCTTATCCCCAACAGAGCAGCCGTCCCCTGCTAGGTGATCGTCCTTCACCTTTGATGACCGTACCTCATCATCTGTTTATTTCATTTATTCTTTAACCCGATGGCCGTCCCCGTCGTGGTCCCTTTTCCTTTTCCTGATGATCGTCCTTCATCAGTTTAGCCCGATGGCCGTCCCCATCGTTGGTTACCTTACTTTATGAACTTGATGGCCGTCCCCATCATTTTTCATTAAATCCCCAGAGAGCCTTACAGCTTTACTTGATGGCCGTCCCCATCATAATCCCTTTTATCCCCAGCATGTCGGCCGTCCCCGTCATTGCTCTTTACCCAGCAGTCGTCCTCTGCTCGACGGTCGTCCTCCGTCGCCCACACTTTACAATATACTTTATTTTCCTTTTACAATCTATATCCCTTTTCTTCTTCATTCTGTGAGTGCAAATTTTGGACTGTCTTTGATATTCAACCACAAGTTATCTTGTTTGCCTGTTAAGCCGTCGCTTACATCCTGCACAGCTAACTCATGTTTGAATAGGGGCAACTGTAAACACCCCAAATTTGCCCTCACCCATTCACACCATGGCTTGTGATCATTTCATATGCATAAACTCAATCATACCATCTCATATCACATTTATGTTTCACTGCATAGATTCAAAGTCATCTGCACCTAGGGTTTGTGATCTGAGCAATCCAAGAGCTTCTTGAGCCACTCCAAAGGCCACCAATCACTTCAAAGGGGTCCATGTGTGTTCTTATATCATATTACATCCCCTCAAAGTCAAGAATGCCAAAGAATCACAAGAACTGGGTTTGGTATGGAAGCAGAGCTAGGCTTGACTGCACAGTTGACCTTAAATTTGGGTTTCGGTTTCAGAGGCCATAACTCCAAATTTTTTGGTCATTCTTGTTGCTATTGGTCTCTATATGGTATAGGGAGTATGCATATCAATTTTCATGAAGAAATTCCATGGGGAAGTCATCTGATCAAGAGTTGACTTTCTGGACAAGTCAGTGCAAAATCAGGGCATCTGAGGCCCCCAATGACCCAACCAAGGGGTGATCTTCATCATTTTGAGTGTATATGATCTTTATTTGATCATGGAAGAAGTTTGAAGTTCACAAAATTCAAGAATTTGAAGTTTTTGCAAAGTTGACTTTTTTGGGCAAGGTTGACTTTTAATGAAATATCATTTTATGCAACTTTTTCAACCCTTACTTTTTGATCCAAAAATGCTTCAAATGAAAAAACTTTGGTCATGAAAGTTGTAGATTAGATCTTTGCCTTTTCAAAAAGTACAAGAACATGACCTAATTCATTTTGGATCAAAAGTTATGGTGCATCAAAGTTGGCAAAAAATCACTAAATTTCAAGTTATGCACAAAATGGGAAACTTGCAAAAACTTGTACCAAAGCAATTTGTGACTTCTAATTAGTGTCAAACCATTACACAAACATAACACAAGTCCTAAAGTTCAGATTGAACCAAAGATATCACATGTTTTATGGTGTTTGGAACAAGATTTTTCCATGAGAACTAAAAGGAACCAAGTTGCAAAACCAATGATAACACTTCATCCACTTGCTAGCTGCATTGCTGAACTACCCTAGCCTTTCCCTCACACCATGCTGCGCATCCCACACCCTTGTACTTAGCCAAGACATGACCCATGCTTCTCTTACACAAATGTTGACAAATTGGCAAAAGTAGATACACCTATCAATAAAGGACATGTCACTTCATCTGACCAATGGCATTTGTTTATACAAAGAAATGCAAGCCAAACCACACAAGAGGCAAGCCTGAAGACAGCCATAGCATCACATTCTCATTTTTACTCCATAGAGCAAAAGCATTCGAAACACTCTCCTCAGGCCACAAACTCATAAACCAACTTCACAAACCTTCTCACCATGCTTCACTGAGCACAAAGCACCCTTCAAACTAGCCTGAAACTCAAAGAACCAGAAATACGATTCTCACCTGAGCTTGAACAGAACTTCTGTGAACTCTCAAACCAGCCCACATAAATTTGTTCTAAGCCTTTCAGAAGCATAAGGGAGGTCATAGGAGTGGATTGCACAAAGAGAAAGGGCCAGAAAGTTGCAGACTGAAAAGCTTCAAACTCAGGTAGCTTCATGAACTTTTTTTTCCAGAAATGAATTTTTAAGTTCTTAATAGCTTCTATATGCTTCCCTGATCATGAATATGTGTTTATTTTTGAAAATGAGTGAGAAATGAGGATGTACGCAGTGTCTGAAATTTTTGCCCTAGAAATTGTTTGATTTGATTCTCCTTGTTTCTGAATGATAAACGTTGTTTGAATGGGGGTTTTGATTCGTGATTGAGTGGGGAAGCGTTCTGGGCAATTAGATTTCGTTTTAGATGCGTTTTGAGAGAGATTGCAATTTTGTTTGATCGGAGAAGACGACCGGAACAGTGTTCTGGTCGCCTGAAAGTCATTAGGGCACGAATTAGGGCTTAATCAGTGTAATTAGTGAGTTTGAATGCTGGCCGTGGGATCTGGCGCCAAGTCAATGCACGCGTGTTTGAGTTTGAATGAGGGCCATCAGATTGTTTGACTTTTCTTTTTCAGCATTTAATTTCATTTTATTTTCATATTAATTCATTTGTTTTCTACATTTTATTTAAAATAGCAAAACTCATTCAAAAATTCTGAAATTTTTTATGCAAGTTGTTATTTAATTTCAGAATACAAAAATATTTTTATTTTTATTTTTAGCATTAAAAAATTATTTTTAAATATTTAAAAGTTTCTTTTTAATTAATTAATGAGAATTAATTAATTAAAAATACTTTTAGGTATTTAAAAATCACCAAAAAATTGATGGAACCTTTAAAAACATTTAGAAACATTGTCCAACTCTCAAACCAAATTTCTTTTTTGATCTTGATGCATTTTGAGAATTTTTCATGGAATTAAAACCATTTTAATGCATTATTTTGATCCAAACATCCAAAAATCATTTATGCCTAACCCTAAAGAGTTGGACTTTGATTCTTTTTGAATTGCATTGTGTTTATCATGTAGTTTGTGAGATTAAATAGCCATGATTTGATCTTTCATTTTCCATTTGTTTGGCATTTTTCTTGTTAAGGAACCCTAAAACCCTAGAAAACATAGGAAAATCATAATTTGAATTTGGTTAAGAGTTGAAGCTTCTCCTTTGGGCAGTGAGTTAGTATAGGATTAGGGGTCCTTTGAGTGCATTTTCAATTTTTTTGTATTGATGTTTGCTTCTGATTTTGGTTTTTGTTTGTTGCTTTGATCATAAACCCTAATTTGGGCTTCCATATGCATACATCTTGCATTTGCTTGCACAACATGACTTTCCATAGCATTTTGTGCATTCATTTGATCCCTTTGACATCTTAAGACATATTGAAAGCATGTTTGATCATTGCTTCTTGCATTTGCCATGTGGTATGCCATTTGCATTTCATAACTTTTCATGTATGTTCATGGTTCTTAACTTGCTTCATTTGCATCCATAAGTTTGTAAGATCATCCTCATGCTTTGTTTCATGTTTGCATCATCTCATAGCATCATTATCATCTCATATATGCTTCTGGTTTTGGTTTGCATCATGTCATCTCACTTCATTTTGCATTGCATTGCATTTCTTTCACTAACTTTTCAGGTGGTAAGTAACTTTGAGAAGTGAATTTGCCTTCACTTCTCACATTTTCTTTTCATCTCCTTTATGCATCTTTGCTGCATTTTGTTATGTGTTTGAGATTGAGCTTGCTCTTTCTTTTTCTCCTTACTTTCTTTCCTCAAGTGACTTGACTTCTTGAATGAAGCAAGTTACTTTGCTTCTCCTTGCTCCTTCTCATCTGCTTCCTGGTGGCTCCTTTGAAGGCTTCTATTGTAAACTTCACAAACCTTAGGAACAACCAAGCATGACAATGATTAGGGTTTTGATTAGTCCCCCATTTAGATTTTACCTTTGTGTCTCATTGAGTCTTCCCTTCTCATCTCATAATCAGGGACTAAACCCTAAAGGTTTTAAGGCTTTGTGATTGAGCTTATGCCTGCATCCTTCTATTAGGATGGAGTGTATAACTTTAATCCTAAGTGTTAAACCCTTAATGTGTTTAAATCCTTTAATCAATTCATCTAATAATCATCAAGACATCAAGCTTGTAACTTGGGCCTTGCATTAGGGTTCTAATTCTTCCTTAATTGGTTAAGAAGGACTAACCCTAGTGTTAATGGACAAGTCCCCCTCAAGTTGTCTTACAAACCCTAAAACTCATTTCTTCATCATATCATTAATTAAAATCCACTTAACCAAAGGCTTGTTTTGTCATGAGTTTAATCCCTAATCATGGATTAAGTTGAGGAGCTTTCCTCAGCTTAAACATTCTCATCTATTATCCTTCTATTAGGATGGTGTAATGAGTATGTTTAATCCTTGATTATGGCTTAATCTCATTACTTAACACTAAACAAAAGCAACAAAAACATCTTAATAATCACAAGTAGGTTAATGATCTTAATCCTGCATCAAAGGTGATTAAGTGTGAGAAGCTGACTTCACACTTAAGGTATTCTCATTACCCCTAATCAAAGGGAAGATGTGATGAGTTTGCTAACCCATTGGTTTAGGCTTAAGCTCATTAGCTTATGACAAACTCTCAAAAACAATAAAAGACTGAAAACACAAAAACAAACAATAATCTTCTCCTTCGGGATTCTCTTCTCATCATATTCACTCACAAGCGAGAACTTGCTTCTTCCGTCTAATGCAAGACAGTTTGCACCTGAGCCAGACAGGTCATACACTTGAGCATAAACAAGCAAGCAGTTCACAAGTCAATTTACCTTTCAGTGTCTTTGGGTCGAACTACGGTGTTCTGACTTCCTCATTGCACGAGAGGATACGTAGGCATAACTTAACAGTTATCGAACAAAAGTCTCTGTATATTCCCCCTCTTTCAGCATCATTCTTTTAACCTCATGATCTTGAGCATCATATTCTTGTTCCTACACTGACACATCATTTATACACTTTACACTTCTTTTACACTGACACCTATACATCCTTTTCCAGCTCTTTTATACACAGATTGCACTGACACTACCCCTTTAAAACACAAATCTTTTAAGCGTGGATCCCGTCGAGTACGGCGGACAATCTGGGTGCTAATACCTTCCCAGGTTGTAACCAACCCCCTTTCTCAGTTTCTCTGGTTCGCAACCGTCTTATCCATCTCTTTCTAGGTCTATGCAGCATTACCTTTCCTCCGGGATAAAAATGCCTAGCTGGCGACTCTATTCATCTCCAGTGAGTTCACTGCTGTGTGTTGTCATTGTCCCTCTCGCCGACCGTTCGCGTCTGTACCATATTTGAGTTAAGTCTCATTTATCGGGAGCGACAGGGGGAGGCGGAGGCTTCACTAGAAGCGGACGTCTCTTTGCCTCACAAATTCCAAGACCCACTGCCGAAGCAGAAGCTGCTGCCAAGGAAAAAGGGAAGAGCATGGTGCAAGAAGAACCAATTGTTAGAGAAACTTTGAAAACTCCTTTTGATCAAGAGGTTGATGAATTCATGAGAATCATAAAGAAAAGTGATTACAAGGTGGTGGACCAGCTTCACCAAACACCTTCCAAGATCTCCATACTATCATTGCTAATGTGCTCCGAAGCCCATCGGGATGCACTATTAAAGGTCCTGCACGCAGCTTATGTGCCAGAGGAGATTACCGTCAATCAGTTGGAGGCTGTGGTTGGAAATGTCAACGCTAGTCATGGACTAGGATTTACCAACACTGATCTGACAGTGGAAGGTTGCAATCAAAATAAGGCTTTGCACATTACCTTGGAATGTAAGGGTGCAGTTCTTTCTCACGTACTGGTAGACACAGGGTCATCCCTCAATGTCCTGCCCAAGAAAGCCCTTGTGAAGCTGGAGTATGACGGATTGGCACTACGCCTAAGTAACTTGGTAGTGAGAGCCTTTGACGGTTCTAAAAGATCAGTTTTGGGAGAGATAGAATTACCAATAATGATTGGCCCACAGGTTTTCAAAACGACCTTCTTTGTGATGGATATACAGCCTGCCTACAGCTGTCTATTGGGTAGACCATGGATCCACGCTGCTGGCGCCGTGACATCAACCCTTCACCAGAAGTTAAAATTTGAGTGGGAAGGCCAAGTCATTACTATTTTGGGGGAGAAGGATATTTTTGTTAGCCAGCTGGCTACTTTCAAATACATTGAAATGGATGGGGAGATCCATGAAACCATGAGCCAAGGGTTTGAGGCCCTTAATATTAATGAAACATCTGATGTGCTTGGGACCTCCATCACATCATATCAGCAAGCCCGGAAGGTTGTTGAGGAAGGTATCGCCCAAGGCTGGGGCAAGTTGCTGCCCGTGGAAAAAAAAGAAGACCGATTCGGGTTGGGTTACAGACCAACTCGACAAGATCAATCAGAGGCTGCAAAGGAGCCCAAGTTTGTCAGCGGGGAGATGCTCACCCCGGATGCTGTGAATAGCTTGGAAGATGAGTCAGAAGACGAGCGCAACCTGGAAAGCTGGATACGTCCAAGGATCCCGGGGAACCATGTCTCAAACTGGTTTTCCCAGGAAATTATAACGGTTACTCCTGCAGAGTAATTATTATTTCCTGTGTTTTTGAAGCATGCATCAAGTCCTGCATCTTGCCCAAGATGTCAGGACTCATTTTGTAATCGGGCCATCTTGTATTTTGTGCAAAGATCAATTAATGAATATCAGGACATCTTTTGCAAATGAGTCTTTTCTTTTTTTTTCGCTCACTATTTTTCATTTTTCATTTTTTGTACAAAAATAAAATGGCAATGCTTTTCAAAATAAATAACTTCATTTTCACTTTTTCTAAATAAGATAAAACTGATCACTAAAATGAACAAATCTAAACCCTTGCAGAAAGTGCCCTCCAGATTGCACCGACAACGACACCGCTATGACTTCGTATGACTTTGACAATCCAATCAATCAAGCTGATGAAGGGGTCGAAGAAGATTATGAGCTACCTGAAGAGCTAGCCAGGTTGTTGAGACAAGAGGAGAAGGTTATCACTCCTCATCAGGAGGAGGTCGAAACGGTTAACCTTGGTACGGAAGAAGACTTGAAGGAAGTTAAGATCGGGGCCTGCCTACAAGATTCAGTAAAAGAGCAACTGATTGACATGCTTCGGGAGTATGTGGATGTTTTTCCTTGGTCTTATCAGGATATGCCAGGGTTGGACACCGACATTGTTATGCACACGCTGCCGCTAAAAGAAGATTGTCCGCCAGTAAAACAGAAGTTGCGCCGTACTCGCCCAGATATGGCAATGAAGATAAAAGAAGAGGTACAAAAGCAGTGGGACGCCGGTTTCCTTGTTGTGACTAGCTATCCGCCGTGGGTTGCTAATATTGTACCTGTGCCTAAGAAAGATGGCAAGGTGAGAATGTGTGTGGATTATCGGGACCTGAACAGAGCCAGCCCGAAAGACAATTTCCCTTTACCTCACATTGATGTATTGGTCGACAACACGGATCAGTTCTCGGTGTTCTCCTTCATGGACGGATTTTCAGGATACAATCAGATCAAAATGTCACCTGAGGACATGGAGAAGACAACTTTCATCACACCCTGGGGAACATTATGTTATAAGGTAATGCCATTTGGACTGAAGAATGCTGGTGCCACCTATCAACGGGCTATGGTAACATTATTCCACGACATGATCCATAAAGAAATTGAATGTTACGTGGATGACATGATTGCCAAGTCCCTTACAGAAGAAGACCACCTGGTGAATCTGTTGAAGCTATTCAAGTGTATGAGGAAGTACCAACTGAAGTTAAACCCCAACAAATGCACATTCGGGGTGCGATCCGGTAAGCTGCTGGGATTTATTGTAAGTGAGAAAGGGATTGAAGTTGACCCTGATAAAGTTAAAGCCATTCAAGAAATTCCTGCACCGAAGACTAAAAAAGAAGTTCGGGGGTTCTTAGGAAGATTGAACTACATCTCGAGGTTCATATCTCATCTTACCACAACCTGTGAGCCCCTTTTCAAATTGTTAAGAAAGGAACAAACAGTCAGGTGGAATGAAGATTGTCAGAAGGCTTTTGACAAAATCAAGGGATACTTACAAGAGCCTCCAATCCTTATGCCTCCAGTTGAAGGAAGACCTTTAATCATGTACTTGACAGTATTAGAAGAGTCAATGGGGTGTGTGCTGGGCCAGCACGACGAGTCTGGTTGAAAAGAGTATGCAATTTACTACCTAAGCAAAAAGTTTACCGACTGTGAACAACGTTATTCACTGCTTGAGAAAACTTGTTGTGCTTTAGCGTGGGCTGCTCGCCGACTGAGGCAGTATATGTTGACCCACACTACCTTATTGATTTCAAAGATGGACCCAGTTAAGTACATATTTTAGAAGCCAGCGCTTACCGGACGGGTTGCAAGATGGCAAATGATTCTTACGGAGTATGATATTCAGTACACATCTCAGAAAGCCATCAAAGGCAGTGTATTGTCTGATTATCTTACTGAGCAACCCATTGGTGATTACCAGCCTATGAGATTTGACTTCCCTGATGAAGATATCATGTTCATAAGAGAAAAAGATCATGAAGAGCCTGTTCACACTGAAGGGCCTGATCCAGAAGAAGAATGGACTATGATGTTTGATGGGGCTGTTAATATGAATGGTCGTGGTGTTGGTACAGTACTCATTACACCTAAGGGAGTTCACCTGCCTTTCTCGGCAAAACTCACTTTTAACTGCACTAACAACGAAGCTGAATATGAAGCTTGCATTATGGGTCTTGAGGAAGCCATTGACCTCAGGATCAAGACTTTGACTGTATTCGGAGATTCAGCTCTGGTAATTAATCAAACCAACGGCAAATGGTATACTCACCAGGAGCATCTGATTCCCTACCCGGATTATACAAGGAGGTTACTCACATTCTTCACAACAGTCAAGCTTGAGTATATCCCTCGAGATGAAAATCAGTTTGCAGATGCTCTAGCTACCATTTCATCCATGATCAAAGTTCAAGCTGCCAACTTTGTACCTCGGATTTCAGTGTCCAGACTTGATAGACCAGCATATGTATTCTCAGCAGACTTTGCTAAAAACGATAAGCCTTGGTTCTATGACATCAAATGCTTCTTGGAGGATCAAACATACCCACCTGGGGCATCTTCCAATGATAAGAAGACACTAAGAAGGATGGCTGGTAGTTTCTTCCTGAATGCTGATGGTTCCTTGTACAAGAGAAACTTTGATATGGTACTTCTCAGATGTGTTGATAAGGTAGAAGCAGACTTGCTGATGCACGAGGTGCACGAAGGATCTTTTGGTACCCATGCTGGAGGGCATGCCATGGCTAAAAAGTTGCTAAGATTAGGCTATTATTGGATCACAATGGATGCAGACTGTTGTGCATATGCCAGAAAGTGTCATAAATGCCAGATTTATGCAGATAAGGTGCATGTACCTCTGAATCCTTTGAATGTGATGTCTTCACCTTGGCCCTTCGCCATGTGGGGAATTGATATGATTGGGAAGATTGAACCGACTACTTCAAATGGCCACAGATTCATCCTAGTAGCCATTGACTATTTTACCAAGTGGGTTGAAGCGGTTTCATATGCAAACGTCACCAGGCAAGTGGTAGCCCGGTTCCTGAAGAGAGACATCATCTGTCGGTATGGAGTGCCCGAGTGAATCATTACCGATAATGGTTCCAACTTGAACAACAAAATGATGGCAGATCTATGTCGGGACTTCAAAATCCAACACCATAATTCTTCTCCTTACAGGCCAAAGATGAATGGCGCTGTGGAGGCAGCTAACAAGAATATCAAGAAGATTGTGCAGAAAATGGTGGTTACCTACAAAGACTGGCATGAAATGCTACCATTTGCCTTGCATGGGTACCATACGTCAATCAGAACATCCACTGGGGCAACACTGTATCAGCTTGTGTATGGTATGGAGGCAGTCCTACCTGTTGAAGTTGAATTACCTTCCTTACGAGTATTGATGGATGTTAAGCTAAACGAAGCAGAATGGGTCCGATCCCGATACGAACAACTGAGTCTGATCGAAGAGAAGAGATTGGCTGCAATTTGTCATGGGCAGTTATATCAAAAAAGCATGAAGAAAGCCTTCGATCAGAAAGTCAGGCTTCAAGAATACCAAGTAGGGGATCTTGTGCTGAAAAGACTCCTCCCTCCTCATACAGACCACAGGGGCAAGTGGACTCCAAACTACGATGGTCCATTCATAGTAAAGAAAGTTTTCTCCGGTGGAGCACTGATGCTCAGTGCTATGGATGGTGAAGATTTCCTGTCCCCTGTGAATTCAGATGCAGTTAAAAAATACTTCGCATAAGATGACCCGCTGGACATAAAAACAGAATGTGAGTCCAGACAGAAATAGGGCATCCCGGCGAGTCAAAAACAGAACAAAAGACTCGGGCAAAAATAAGGGAAAATAAATAAAATGTGTACACCCGCTGAGTTGAAAAGCCACATTGGACAACTCAGGAAAAAATGGGTATCCCGGTGGATTGAAAACCCGAAAGGGCGATCCACGCAAAATAAGGGAATAAGCGAACAATTGCATTCTGAATTCGTCTGTATCACTTACAACACGGCAAGCTTCGAAAGGTTAAAGCATCGGTCGGAATCATCCTTCTTCAAGAGGCAAGATGAGAAGAACGTCAATGTCATACAAGTCATAGCAAAAGGGAAGCACTGAAGCATCGTCAACATTGCCAGCATCTTTTTGTTTCTCAATTTTGTAGCAATCTCCTCATTTCAGGGGATTTGTTTCTTCAACTGTACTTGCCAATTCAGGGCACCCTAAATTAATAAAATCAAATTTTTTCAGTCACGGTTCGTCTCGTACATTCTATTTTCATTTGCGAAAATGTCCGATGTCCTTAATATAATGATTGCATAAATACAGATGCGTCTCTTCTAAACATTACGTGCTTACAGGAAATATATTCGCTCCAGGAGTGTCTAAATTCCTATGATGGAATCCAGTAAGGGATACCTCGGGATACTTGTACGTTTCTTTGTCATAACAGGATTGCAGGTAGTCAAAGTGCAACATGGGGCATGAAAGCTTCTCCCCAGCAAGCTGCCAAATCACTATTTACTCAGCCCATCTCCCAAATGGCATCAGGGGTGCCCTCTCCCCAGCTGAGTTGCTAGACATCATCATCCTCGACTGGATCTCCGCAAAAATCTCTAGGAAGGTCGTTCAGTGATCATTCCCCCTCAGCCAAGTGTTAGACAGGGAACCATCTTCCCGCAGAGTCTCAACCTCTATCCAGAAGAGCAATATCTGAAGATCCTACGACGAAGTGACGAAAGCTCCCGCAGACCCCAACTGGGCTCCTCATCACCAAGAATAGGTCTATCAGTGATTCGTTCCCCCAAACAGAGCTATATATCAGATCTACCGGTGATCTCATCCCTAGCTGGGATGTCATTGCAAGCAGGTCAATCAGAGATCTTCACAGCAGCGGGATCCGTATCCCGGATCGGTATCTTTGCATAATCATAGCATTCGCATCATATTTTCCCCTAGAGCGTAGCATTCCATCTAATACGGAGCATTACGGCAAAAATTAAACATATTGCATAGTCACAAGCCATGTTTTGAATCAGTCACCTGTGAATATTGATATCCCATCAACAGCATACAAAATACCTCTCAATATCCCCTGCAGAAAGCCAAAGTGTCCCCTTTGCACTCACTAATACATATTTACATATGTCTAAACACTCTCCTGACACTCGTCCGTGTCACCTATCCCCGGCATAGTTTCCTAAACCTTGCTTGTTATATCTTCCAACGCCCGTCCGTGTCATCCTATCCCACGGAGCGTCGGAATATCTGTTTATACACTTCCTGTTACGATATTCATTTGTATCATGCTCTCCCTAGCAAGGTGAACACTCGTCTGTGTCTTACTCATAATTTTTACTCATACAGGAACTCGTCCGTATCTTGTATACACCTCTCATTTCCCCTCAGAGTCAACACTCGTCCGTGTTCTTTGTTAACCAGTTGATACTCATCTGTATCATCATCTCTGAACATGCGCCAGCGTTTGTTTCTACCGATGCTCGTCCGTATCAAAGTCTTAAGGATGCTCGTCCGTATCTTTAATCTATACACAGCGTCAAACACTTATACCTTTTCTTCCTCGAATTTAGACGCTCGTCTGTGTCTACCATTCCCCATAAGAGTTCTCAGCAAATCGCCAGTAAAAAGCAATTGTCTTTTTTATCTGACATTCGTCCTGTGTCATGATACTTCTGGCAGCCGCCCCCTTCCAGGTGATCGTCCTTCACCTTTTGATGATCGTCCTTCATCATCCCCAGCGGAGTCTCCATTATTGGAACCCTTCCCTATCTGACATTCGTCCTATGTCGTGATATCTTTAGCAGCCGTCCCCTGCTAGGTGATCGTCCTTCACCTTTTGATGTTCGTCCTTCATCATTTTATCCGATGGACGTCCCCATTGTTGATCTTGTTATCTGACATTCGTCCTATGTCATGATAAACCCCGAGAGCAGCCGCACCCTGCTAGGTGATCGTCCTTCACCCCTTGAAGATCATCCTTCATCATGTTTCCCCGATGGCCGTCCCCATCGACGACCCTTTTATCCGACATTCGTCCTATGTCATGATGTTTTCGGCAACCGTACCTTGCCAGGTGATCATCCTTCACCTTAGATGACCGTCCCTCATCTTATCCCCGACAAAGCAGCCGTACCCTGCTAGGTGATCGTCCTTCACCTTTGATGGTCGTCCCCATCATAATCTTTTTATTTACCCAGCATGTCGGTCGTCCCCGTCATTGCTTCATCCCCAGCAGTCTCCCTCTGCCCGATGGTCGTCCTCCATCACCCGCACTTTATAAACATGCTTTACTTCCTTTTACAATCTATATCCCTTTTCTTCTTCATTCAGTGAGTGCAAATTTTGGACTGTCTTTGGTATTCAACCACAAGTTACCTTGTTTTCCTGTTAAGCCGTTGCTTACATCCTACACAGCTAACTCATGTTTGAATACGGGCAGATGTAAACACCCCAAATTTTCCCTCACTCATTTCACCATGGCTTGTGATTCTTTTCATTTTCATAAGTTCAATCATATCATCTCATACTACATTCTTGCTTCACTACATTGATTCAAAATCATCTGCATCTAGGGTTTGTGATCTGAGCAATTCCATGGCTATCTGAGCCACTCCAAAGGTCTTCAATCATCTCAAGAGGGTACATGTATTTTCAATCATCATATTTTATCCTCCAAAGATCAAGTAAGCCAAAAAATCACAAGAACTGAGGAAGGCATGGAAGCAGAGCCAAGCTTAACTGCACAGATGACCTGAAATTAGGGTTTTGGTTTCATAGGCCATAACTCCAAATTTTTTGGTCATTCTTGTTTCTATTGGTCTCCATATGTTATAAGGATCATACATACCAATTTTCATGAAGAAATTCAATGGGTAAGGCATCTGATCAAAGGATGACTTCTTGAGCAAGTCAGTGCAAAATCAGGGCATCTGAGACCCCCAATCATCCAACCAAAGGGTTTTCTCCATCATTTTGGATGTGTATGATATTTATTTGATCTTAGAAGAAGTTAGAAGTTCACAAAATTGAAGAATTTCAAGCCATTTGCAAAGTTGCCATTTTGGGAAAGTGACTTGTAATGTAAACTTGCCATTTTGGGAAAGTTTTTCAACCTCCTTTTTTTGATTCAAAAAATGCTTCAAATGAAAAATTCTTGGTCTTGAAAGTTGTAGATTGGATCCTCCCATTTTCAAAAAGTACAAGAACTTGATCTAATTCATCATAGAACTCAAGTTATGGTTTGTCAAAGTTTGGAAAAATCACTTAATATTCACTTATGTGCCAAAGAGGGAAACTTGCAAATTCTTGTACCAAGGAAATTTGTGACTTCTAATTGATGTCTAAGCATTACACAAGCATTGAACATGACTCATGCTTCAGAATTGCCCAAATATTTTCCAAGTTCCATGCCTTAAACTTCAAGAAATTCAAAAGGGGCCAAAGTTGTACAAAATTGCAAAATGATCCAAATCTCTTCATCCACTTGTACCAGCATGCCAAATTTGTTTCTATGGTTCTCCTTGAAATCAGTTGAGGCCAGACACCCCTTGCAACCAGGCCTACCATGACCCATACCTCAAGTACGCAAACTTTTGACATTTTGGCAACTTGCCCATACCAATCAACATAGGCCAGCACCCACCCTCTGACCTATCACATTTATTTATGTGGATCAAAACCAAGAAAAAACACATAACATTGCAGCCTGAGACTTGAGAATACACACCACACTCAAAAATCCCCAAATTTGCAAAAGCCTTCGAATCTTTAAACTCAACCATCAAACCTTCAAACTTTTTCCACCATTCAACTCCACAAACATCACTGATCATTTCCCACCCTTCATTTTGCCCTAAAAAGCCCAGAATCAAAAACACGATTTTCACATTTCACAAACTGAACTTCTGCCAACTTCTTCTTGAGGCCATTTAGACTCCAACCAAGCATCACAAGCTCTTGGGGGGAATCATTGGAGTGGATTTGAAGCAAAGAACTGGCCAGAAAGCCCCTGTTTCGAAAGCTCAAGCTCAGGTAGCCATGGCATTTATTTTTCCAGAACCCTTATTTTATGTTATAGAATGATTCTACATGTTTCACTGATCACCATGATGTCTTTACTTTTGAGAATAGTTGAGAAATAAGCATTTCATAAGCTTCTGAAATTTTTTCCATGTTTTCCGTTTTGCTTTGATTCATGATTTTGATGTTGAATAAATGAGTTTTGATGTTTGATTCTTGCTGGGGTTGAGGAGAGGATCATTTCTGGAGCTTTAGGGGTCTTGGGGTTGCGTATTGAGGGAGATTGAGTGAGGAGCTAGCCGGAGAAGATGACCGGAACACTGTTCCGGTCACCTGAATGTAATTAGGGTTCAGATTTGGGTTCATGACATAATTAGTGAAGTTTGAATTTGGGCCGTCCATTTGCGCGCGCTGGTCAATTCCCTCCCATTTTTATTTGAATCTGGGCCTTTGGATCTGATTACTTCCATTAATTCATATTTTTATTTCATTTTAATTGCATTTAATTCTACATTTTATTTAAAATAGTAAAACCCTTTCATAAAATTTCATTTTTTGCATCATGTCTTAAAATATTTTTCTCATTCTGAAAATAATTTTTATTTTATTTTTTTGCATAAATTTCGTATTTTTAAAATATTTAAATGTTTATTTTAATTAGTTAATGAGAATTAATTAATTAAAATCCCATTTAAGTTTCTAAAAATCACCAAAAAAATCACATTGCATTTTGATACATTTAGAAACATTATCAAACTCTTCAAACAAATTTCTTTTTGGTTCTTGACATATTTTGGCATTTTTCTTTGGAATTAAAGTTCTTAAGAGGCAGTATTTTTGTCCTAACTTAGAAAAATTCATTCTGCCTAACCTTGAAGAGTTTGGTGATGGTCCTTTTTGCATTGCATTCTTCATATCATGTAGTTTCTAGGATAAAATTGGTTTGAATTTATCTCTCATTTTCAATTTGTTGTGCATTTTCCCTTTTGAAGTGCCTTAAAACCCTAGCTAACTTGAGAAAATCATAACTTCCATTAGGTTAAGAGTTAGGTCTCCCCCTTTGGGCAGTGAACTTGTGTGGGGTTAAGGTTCCTTTGATCCCAATTTCAGTTTTTTATGTCATTTGCTTTTGGTTTTGGATTTTGTATTGCATGTTATGCATAAACCCTAATTTTTGCCTTCATTTGCATCCATCTTCCATATGCTTGCATACATGAACTTGCCATGACATTTTATGCATTCATATGACTTCTAAGACATCTTAGGACACATTGGAATCATACTTGATCATTTCTTCATCCATTTACCATGATATGCATCCATTTCATTCCATGAACTTTCATGAGCTTTCATGCTTCCTACATGCTTCATTTGCATTCTCATCTCTTGTATGATCATCCATGGCACTTGACATACATTTGCATAATCTCTTAGCATCATTTACATCATTAATTTGCTTTTGGTTTTGGTTTTCATCCTTGCATACATCTCATTTTCATTTCATTCTTTCTTTTATGCTAACCATTTCAGCTGGTAAGTACTTTGAGAAGTGAATTTGCCTTCACTTCTCACTTCTCTTATCTTTTTCTCTTATGCATCATTGCTGCATTTTGCTTTTGCTTTAGAGTGAGGTTTCTCACTCATGTTCATTATCCACTTTCTTTCTTCAAGTAACTTATCTTCTTAAGTGAAGTAAGTTAACTTGTTTCTTCTTGCTTCTCCTTCCTTCATCATGTTTCTTCCTTGGTGACTTTTCCTTGAAGATTTCTTGCAAGCTTCATAAACCCTAGGAACACCCAAGCATGATCACAATTAGGGTTTTATTAGTCCCCCCATTAGTTTTACCTTTGTGTCATCTTTGAGTCTTCTCTTCTCATCTCTTAATCAAGGACTAAACCTTAAAGGTTTTAAGGCTTTGTGATTAGGGTTATGCATGTATCCTTCTATTAGGATGGAGTGTATAACTTTAATCCTAAGTGTTAAACCCTTTATGTGTTTAAATCCTTTGATCAATCCATCTAATAACCACTAAGACATCAAGCTTGTAACTTGGGCCTTGCATTAGGGTTCTAATTCTTCCTTAATTGGTTAAGAAGGACTAACCCTAGTGTTAATGGACAAGTCCCCCTCAAGTTGTCTTACAAACCATAAAATCCATTTCTTAATCTTATCATTAACTAAAATCCTTTTAATAAAGGCCTTGTTTTGTCATGAGGTTAATCCCTAATCATGGATTAAGTTGAGGAGCCTTCCTCAGCTTAAATGTTCTCATCTATCATCCTTCTATTAGGATGGTGTAATGGGTCCATTAAATCCTTGATTATGGCTTAAACTCATTACTTAACACTAAACAAAAACAACAAAAACATCTAAATAAATACAAGTAGGTTAATGATCTTAATCCTATATCATGGTGATTTAAGTGTGAGGTGTTTACTTCATACTTAAGGTATTCTCACTACCCCTAATCAGAGGGAAGATGTGATGAGTTTACTAACCCTTGGTTTAGGCTTAAGCTCATTTTCTTATGACAAACACAAAAGCAATAAAAAGATTGAAAACACAAAAACAAACAATAATCGTCTCCTCCGGGATTCTTTTTCTCATCATCTTCACTCACAAACGAGAACTCGCTTCTTCCGTCTAATGCAAGACAGTTTGCACCTGAGCCAGACAGGTCATACACTTGAGCATAGACAAGAAAGCAGTTCACAAGTCAATTTATTTTTCAGTCTCTTTGAGTCGAACTACGGTGTTCTGACTTCCTCATTGCACGAGAGGATACGTAGGCATAACTTAACGGTTATCGAACAAAAGTCTCTGTATATTCCCCCCTCTTCAGTATTATTCTTTTAAGCCTCATAGTCTTGAGCTTTACACTCTTTCCTCACACTGACACTCCTTTTATTCACTTCACATTTCTTTTGCACTGACACTTGCATTCTTTTCCAGCTTTTGCACACAAAATAGCACTGACACTACCCCTTTAAACAAAAATCTTTCAAGCGTGGATCCCGTCGAGTACGACGGAAAATCTGGGTGCTAATACCTTCCCAGGTTGTAACCAACCCCATTTCTCAGTTTCTCTGGTTCGCGACCGTTTTATCCATCTTTTCTTAGGTTTATGCAGCATTACCTTTCCTTCGGGATAAAAATGCCTAGCTGGAGACTCTTTTCTTTCTTTCCCTTTCGCCGACCGTTCGCGTCTGTACCCCTCTTGGCCCTATGTCATCAGGTGGGAGCGACACCAGGTTGTAACCAACCCTCTTTCTCAGTTTCTCTTGTTCGCGATCGTCTTATCCATATTTTCTTAGGTCAATGCAGCATTACCTTTCCTTTGGGATAAAAATGCCTAGCTGGCGACTCTTTTCAGTTCATCTTCATGTTCTCTCTTTCGCCGACCGTTCGCGTTTGTACCCCTTCTGGCCATGTGTCATTGGGTGGGAGCGACAGATGCCTTTTATGGATACATTTGTATATGTATTTTGATGTGAAATGTTTTATGTAAACATGGAGTATTTTGGTGATTCAAACTTGCAGATGTATTTATGATAAGTATATAAGTTTGAAAATGTTATGTTTTGTTTCCGCTGTTTAATGAATTGATGAATACGGGTGTAAGGATGAAATCCTTGTGTATGTAAGTTACCCCGTTTGTTGCATATCTTTATTGAGCAGGTGTTGTATGTTTTTAATTTCAAGCATAATTTGACATGCCTCTTTTATACCATGTTTAATTATACTCTGATGAAATTTTTAACATGTGCCTAAATAATTTAATTGATTATTTGGGGGTATAGAAAGGGGGTGTTACAAAGGCAAATCCACCTTCCAAAGTAACTTACCAAACCTAAAAAGTGTTAGCATGAATGCATAAAGTATAAAGAATAAAGAAATGGAGTGAAATGAGATGCAATGATCAAAGTCAGAAGTGTTTATGCAATGTAAATGTCATGTAAGATGATGCAAAGGCATACAAAATGCATATGAATGATCATACAAGAATGAGATGTCATGTAAGCATGCTTTGAAGTTTGAAAACACATGAAAGTTTATGAAATGAAATGAATGTTAATCATGGCAAATGAATGAAGAAATGATCAAGCAAGGTTCTAATATGTCCTAAGATGTCTAAGGTAACATATGAATGCATGAAATGTCATGGCAAGTTCATGTAATGATGAATATGCAAGGTGAATGTAAATGAACATGAGAAATTAGGGTTATATGGACATGTGAGATGCAAATGGACAAAATAGAAGAAAATGACATGATAAAAATATTCAATCAAGCTCAAACAAACCCTAATCTCATATTAGGTCACACCCCAAAGGAGAGGGTCAGAAGCCTAACTTATCAATAGTTATGATTTTCCTAAGTTTTCTAGGGTTTTTGGGTTGTTCAAAGGGAAAAATACAAATCAATTAGAAAATGAAATATAAATTCATGAGGAAAAATATCTATAAACTACATGCAATATGGAACACAATGCAAAAAGAACCAACTTCAAACTCTTCTTGGTTAGGCAGAAATGATTTTTCAAAGTTAGGGTTTAAAAAATGTGATTTTATGACCCTTAATTCAAAGAAAATTGGTAAACTATGATCAAACCTAAAAAGAAATTTGTGTGAAGAGTTTGAAAATGTTTATAAATGCATTGGGATGATTCATGATTTTTTTGGTGATTTTTAGAAATCTAAATGTATTTTTAATTAATTAAAATACTTTAATTAATTGAAAATAACATTTAAATATTTTAAAAATACTTTTTTAAAGCAAAAAATAAAATAAAAATCATTTTTGGATGAAGAAAAATATTTAAAATCAACATGCAAAAGAAAATATTTTTGTGATGCTTTTTGGTATTTTAAAATAATTGTGCAAGAAAATTCAATAAAAATGATTTAAATGAGAAGTATGTGCATCCAAAGGTCCAGATTCAAATGGAAAAGGAGGGAGTTGATTGGAGTGTGAATCAAGGGCCTGGATCAAATCTGACTAATTAATCATTATTTATTTAATTAATCCAGAATTAATGTTAATGATATAATCTGAGCCACACACGCGCGCGCGAAAGACAAGATCCAAGGGCCTACATTTAAACCTGACTAAATCCTAATTAACTAACCCTAATTATTTTCAGGTGACCGGAGCTAGCTCCGGTCATCTTCTCCGGTGAGACAAAAACCTAACTCTCTCCAAACCTCAAATTAATGCATCAAACTCTCCATAAATGATCCATATAAGCAACATTAAGCAAGAATCCAAGCACAAAATCCATTTATATTGCATCAAAAACAAGAATCGAAGTAAACAAAATTTACGGGCAAAATTTCAGAACAAGCATACATGGCCATTTCTCAACCATTTTCAAAACAAATTACATCTCAATGATCAGTGGAGCATACAGATTCATATTGTAACTTAAAAAACAACTTCTGGAAAAAACTTTCTTGAGGTATACCTGAGGTTGAGCTTTCTGATTCTGGGCTTTCTGGACCTCTCTTTGGTGCAAATCAACTCCAATGGGCTTCTTGAGGATGCTTTGATGCTTGGAACAGGCTTGCAATGTATGGTTTTGATGATTCAACTCTGCTGCACCAGAAATCGTATCCTTGCTTTGTGAGCTTTCAAGCCATTTTTGTGGATGGTTTGTGTTCAATGAGTGATTTGAAGATGATTAGTGAAGTTTGTTTTGAAGTTTGATGGCTGGTTTTTCAGAATCGAAGAAAGGAAGTTTTTGACAATTTTGGTGAATGTTGAGTTCTTGGTGGTTTCAAGCTTGCTTGTTGTGTGCTTTGGAGTGCTTGAGGTTAGTATAAACAAATGTGATTGGTTCAGAGAGTTGTTGTGGCCTATTGTGATTGGTATGGGCAAGTTGCAAAAAAGTCAACAACTTTGTACTTCAAGCATGGGCCATGGCAAGAGCTGCTCAAAGGGATGTATGGCCTTAACAAGATTCATGGAGAGCCATAGAATCAGTTTGATGCAGCTGGCACAACTGGATGAAAGGATCCAATGCATTTTGCAAATTTTGAGAGTTTTGCCCCTTTTGAGATTTCTTGAAGTTCAAGTCATGAAAACCCTAGGTTCAATGCATAATTCTGATTGTTTGAAGTTCATTTGACATATTGTAAAGTGTTTGTGTACATTAGAAGTCATTAGAATGTTTGAACATGGCAAAATGCAAAATCCCTCTTTGACATGAAACTTGAAATTATAGGATTTTTGCCAATTTTGAAAGGCCATATCTTGAGTTCTATGATGAATCAAGACATGTTCTTGTACTTTTTGAAAAGGGAAAGACCTAATCTACAACTTTCATGACCAAGAATTTTTCATTTGAAGCATTTTTGGTTATGAAAGAGGAGGTTGAAAAACTTTCCCAAAATGGAAAGTTTGCATTTCAAGTCATTTCCAAAAATGGCAAGTTTGCAATTGGCTCAAAATTATTCAATCTTGTAAACTTCCAACCACTTATAAGATCAAATAAAGATCATATAACTTCAATTTGATGAAAATGACCCTTTGGTTCCATTGTTGGGGGCCTCAGATGCCCTGATTTTGACTTAACTTGCTCAGGAAGTTACCTAGTGAACGGATGACTTCCACAATGATTTTCTTCATCAAACTTGGTACACATGATCCTTATAACATATTAAGAACATTAGAAACAAGAATGGCCCAAAAATTTGGAGTTAAGGCCTCTGAAACCCAAACCCTAATTTTGGTCATCTGTGTAGTGAAAATCCTAGCTCTGCTTCCATGCCTTTGCCAGTTCTTGTGATTTCTTGACTTTCATGAACTTTGAGGAGCATAATATGATGATATAACACTCATGGACCCTCTTGGAAAGCTTTGAGGCCTTTGGGATGGCTCAAATGGATTCTTGGATTGCTCAGATCACAAACCCTAGATGCAGATGAACTTGAAC
Source organism: Lathyrus aphaca (assembly GCA_963966055.1). Lineage (NCBI taxonomy): Eukaryota > Viridiplantae > Streptophyta > Magnoliopsida > Fabales > Fabaceae > Lathyrus > Lathyrus aphaca. The sequence continues at coordinate 272,145,235 of OZ014525.1, forward strand.
TTATGTAGTGAAGCAAATATGTTAAGTGGTGTGTGATGCTTATGTTTATGCAAACATGAAAGATCACAAGCCATGGTGTGATATGAGTGAGGGAAGATTTGGGGTGTTTACACATTCCCATAGTTCTTGCCATGTGTCCATTTCAGTATTGGTTGGTTCATTTTGTGAGGAATGATAGGAAGCGTGTGATCAATCTGAGTGTCCAGAAAGAGTCAAATTTGTTGACCTAAAGTCCACCACAAGCTTGGTGTTCAACGCATTTTGTCTGGGCCTAGGATTTCTATTAGCACCCCTATTATAAAGGCCCAAGGATTTTCAGTTCAAATCTTTTCTATATGCACCCCTGACCTTTTTTTATCATATCTATTTTATATTTTATTTCCATTTTCATTTTGTTTTTGTAAAAATACCAAATAATCTCCAAAAATCCCAAATAAATTCACACTTGATGTTCTTCCTTTTTAGAAATTTTAAACATTTTTTATTTTCATTTTTCATTTATTTTCAAATCAGAATTAATTTCCCATTTTATTTTCTTCCTATTTTCTACATTGTTAACACATTGTCTTGTACATTTTTGTTCTCCCAAACCATAAATGATTTTGAGTCCATTCTTCTTTCTTTATTCAGAGGACCCATGGAATACCCCAAAAGGATTTTTTCTATAATTTTTAGATCATTTTTTGTGCCATTTTGAGTCTATTCTTTTGCCTTGATCACAAAAAAACCTAATTCACTTCTAGCCTTCATTTGAAAAGGTAAAAATAGGAATTTTCATGATAATTTTTAGAGGTAGTTCACCTTCTAGATTTTATATTTGATTGTCAATTTTCATATTTTTTCAAGTTCATTTGCTATTTTTCCATGTATTTGGCATCATAGGTCATTATTTTGGTTCTTCTTCCTTCTCCTTTTGTTCAAAATTAGTAAGACATTTATGAAATTCATTTGAGGTCTTAATATTATTCTTCTAGGGTCCATTAGAGGTCATGTAATGTGGTATGTCCATTTTAGGTCATGGTATTTTGATTTGTGTTGATTACTTGAACCATAAGTCACATTTGCTTTCTTTTGCCCTAATTCTTTCCATTCTTCCATCTTAACTCCTCAAAAACAATTTTGTGACCATGTTAACTTTGTTACCTCATTGTTATGCATTTCATAAGTGTGGTATACTCATTTTTAGGTGTTCACTTCAAGTCTTGATTCCTTGTGCTTTATTTAGGGTTATATGCCTTCTTAATACTTCTTACTTAACATTTTGGTGTCCTTAACCCTAATGCTTCCATACCACCTCACTTGTGAGTCATTTGTGATTTCTAATCCCATTCTAACACTTCATCAAGTACCTGTTTTCTGTATGAGGAGTTCAAATCCTTTTGATCATGTTTGATTTTATTTTAAGTCTTGCTCATCCTTTGAAGTTCAATGTGCATTTCTTCTTATTCTCACACCATTCCACATAGTTTTTGAATTTCTTTCACTTGAATCTCTTTGTTCCCACTTTGTTTCACATATTAGGATACTTTCATTAAGTGTTATCTTCTGGATTTTTCATTCACCTTTGACTTCATGCAAGTTCCATGCTTAACCACTTAAGTTTCTCATGTGACTTCACCTTAACTCCTATTAGGGTTTAGCTCCATTTTAGGGTATAGTTTAAAGTTGTTCATCCTTATGACTTTAGAATACTTGGTTATGAGTTAGCTAATTACTTTATAAGCTTGTTACCATGTAGGATACCTTAGGCCTAGGTCTTAGCTTTAGAAGCTCATTAGCTCTTTCCCTTTAGCTAGTATGAGCTTTGTTGGAGTTTTGCCATGCTCTACATGTTCAAATTGATTTATCATGCTAACTTTTGTTTTGTAGGGGGGAAGATTGAGGTAAGCATCACTTCATTACTATCATTTATGCATTATAAATGTGTTTTCCTTAGCACTTTGTGCTTTGCTTTTATAGGTTTCCCTTTTGTTCTTTAGAGCCAACTTAACTTCCTTAGGAAGTAAGTTAGGTTCTAATTCTCTTTTTTATTTTCCTTTTTCTCATTAGGATAAGAAAACCTCACAAACCATTAGGATCACCTTTGGCTTACAATAAATGACTTAGGATTGTGTCTTAGTCCCCCTTAGTGTTTGCCTTTTTCTATTTGAGTCTCCTTCTCTCATCTTCAAACAGAAAAGCCAAAAGATACATAATAAATGCTTGAAGTAATCTCTTGTGTATAGCCTTATTCCATGGGGCACTCATATTTATTCCATCTTGGAATAGTATGGGTTTGTCTAGCATGATGTACAAGTTTAATCATGAGAATATCTTAATAAAGAAAACATAAAAGACATTTCTTCAAAAGCTACAAAAATAAGTAATAATTTCAACAAGCTAGTGAACTTAGACCCTAGTCCTTGGAAACAAGTCTTGGATAAATTCTCCTTACTTGGTGTGCTTGTTCTATTATTCCATCTTGGAATGTAGTAGTAAGTACACATTCCATGTAAAAGAGCTCGAATTTACTTCCTTGTGCCAAATTCATAGAAAACTCTAAAGAAGCAAACAACAAACAACAAACAATAAGCGTCTGTCCTGAGGGAACTTCTCTTCTCACCTCATTCACTCACAATGCGAACTTGTGACGACTTGTCCCGCATGCAAGAGGGTAAACGCACTCGTATCAGACAAGCCTGCAACACCTGAGCATAGACATAAGTTGTTCCAGCCATAAAAAACACAAATAAATAGTTCCCGCCTTAGTTAGGCAAACTACGTCGACTCTGATCCTCATTTTCCCGATGAGGTACGTAGGCAGCGGGGTAGGGCCCGTTCGAGCACATTCTTTATTTTCCCTACATTTCGCCCCTTTCTTTCCATTTTTCTTTTCCAATTCCATTTGTCATTCCAGTTAGCAATTCTTTTGTTCAACAACTTTAGTTATCACCCTTTGAAACAGACAAACAAGCATGGATCCCGTCGGGTACGGCGGACGATCTAAGGTGCTAATACCTTCCCAGGTCATAACCGACTCCCGAACCCAGATCTTTGGTTCGCAAGGCCTCGTCCTTTCCTTTTTCCTCAGGTTTTTGCAGCATTACCTTTCCCATTCATTCGGGATAAAAATGTCTGGCTGGTGACTCTACTTTTTCCGCGCCACTTTTGCTTTTGTACTAGGATGAAAATCTCAGGAGCGACTGTCGCTCCCCCGAAAAGACACCAAGGTCCCAGGGTGCAGACACGAACGGTCGGCAAAAAAAGAAAGGTGAAATGAACTGAATAGAGTCGCCAGCTAGGCATTTTTATCCCGAAGGAAAGGTAATGCTGCATAAACCTGGAAAAGATGGATAAGACGGTTGCAAACAAAAGAAACTGAGAAAAGGGGTTAGTTACAACCTGGGAAGGTATTAGCACCCAGATTTTCCGTCGTACTAGACGGGATCCACGCTTACGAGATTGTGTTTAAAAGGGGTAAGTGTATGTGTTATCTGTGTGTAAAAGCTAAGAATGAATGTACAGGTGTCAGTGCAAAAGGGTGAATTGCTATGGAACTGAGGCTTAGAAAAGAATGCTGAAAGAGGGGGATGACACAAAGACTTTTATTCGATAACTGTTAAGTTATGCCTACATATCTTCTCGTGCAATGAGGAAGTCAGAACACCATAGTTCGACTCAAAGAGACTGAAAAATGATTTTGACTGTGAACTGCTTACTTGTCTATGCTCAAGTGTATGACTCGTCTGGCTCAAGTGCTAACTGTCTTACATTAGACGGAAGAAGCAAGTTCTCGTTTGTGAATGAGTGTGATGAGAGAAGAATCTCGGAGGAGACGATTATTGTTTGTTTTTGTGTTTTTAGTTTTGTTATTGTTTTTGGTGTTTTGCATAAGTTAATGAGCTTAAGTCTAAACCAAGGGTTTGTAAACTCATTATATCTTCCCTGATTAGGGATAATGAGCATACTTAAGTATGATATAAGCATCTCAACTTAATTACCATAATGATGTAGGATTAAGATCATTAACCTACTTGTGATTAATTAGATGTTTTTTGGGTTTTTTTAGTGTTAAGTAATGAGTTTAATCTCTAATCACAAATTAGTGAACTCATTACACCATCCTAATAGAAGGATAATAGATGAGAACACTTAAGCTGAGGAAGATACCTCAACTTAATCCATGGTTAGGGATTACATTCATTATATGACAAACCTTTATTAAATGGATTTTAATTAAAGGGAAGAGATTAAGAAGTGGATGGTATGGTTTGTAAGACAACTTGAGGGGGACTTGTCCATTAAACACTAGGGTTAGTCCCTCTTAACCATAAGGAAGAGATAGAACCCTAATGTAAGGCCCAAGTTACAAGATAAATTATTGGTGATTATTAATGTGTTTTGATTGAGAGGTTTAAACAAATTAAAGGTTTAACACTTAGGATTAAAGTTATACACTCCATCCTAAGATACGGATGCAGACATAACCCTAATTCCAAAGTCCTAGAGCTTTAAGAGTTTAGCCTCTGATTAAGAGATGAGAAGAGAGACTCAAGGAGAATCAAAGGTAAAAATCTATGGGGGACTATATACAACCCTAAATATTATCATGCTTGAATATCCTATGGTTTGTAAGGCTTAAGAGAAAAGATCTTCAAGGCCACCAATGGAAGAAGCAGATGAAAAGAGAAGGAAGAAGAAGAATAAGTTACTTACTTCTTGAAGAAGATAAGTAACTTAAAAGAAAGAAAGAAAGTAAGAAGGAGGGAACATAAGTGAAAAAATTTCACTTCAAAGACATGTAACAATGCATATGAATGATGAGAAGAGATGGGAAGTGAAGGCAAATCCACCTCCCAAATAACTTACCAAAAGGTACCTGAAATGTTAGTATGAATGCATAAGACATAAAGCATAAGGAAATGAATTGAAATGAGATGTGAAGACCAAAGTCAGAAGTGATTATGCAGTGCAAATGCCATATGAGATTATTCAAGGTCATACAATATGCATATGAGTGTTCATACAAAGATGAGGTGCCATGAAAGCATGTTTAGAAGTTTGAAAATACATGGATGTTTATGGAATGTAATGAATGCAAGACATGGAAAATTAATGAAGAAATGATCAAGCAATGTTTTAACATGTCCTAAGATGTCTAAGATGTCATATGAATGTTTGAAATGTCATGGCAAGTTCATGTGATGATGATATGCAAAGGAGAATGCAAATGAACATGAGAAATTAGGGTTTTATGAATGTATGAGATGCAAATGACCAAAACAGAAACATACAACATGATAAAAAATTGAAATCAAGCTTAATAAAAACCTAAACCCATACAAGATCAAACCCCAAAGGAGAAGGTCAGAAGCTAATCCTATTGAAAGTTATGAATTTTCTAAGTTTGCTAGGGTTTTTGGGTCATTCTTAAGGGAAAATGAAAATCAAATTGAAAATGCAAGATAAATTTATGAGGAAAATAACCTAGAAAATACATGCAATATGTGAAACAATGCAAAGAGAATCAAGTTCAAACACTTCATGGTTAGGCAGAAATGAATTTTTCAAATTAGGGTTAGAAAATGTGATTTTAAAGAACCCTAATTCAAAGAAAATTGGGAAATTATGATCAAACCAAAAAAGAAATTTGTATGAAGAGTTTGAAAATTTTTCTAAATGTATTGGAATGGTTCATGATTTTTTTGGTGATTTTTAGAATCCTAAATGTATTTTTAATTAATTAAAATCCATTAATTAATTAAAAATAACATTTAAATATTTTAAAAATAATTTTTTAATGCAAAAAATAAAATAAAAATCATTTTTGGGTTAAGAAAAATATTTGGATCAGAAATGCAAAATGTGAGATTTTTTTGATGAGTTTTACTATTTTTAATAAAATAAGAAACAAATGCAAAGAAAATGAAAATAAAATGATTTAAATAAAAGGTATGCCCATACAAAGGCCCAGATTCAAACAAAATTGGAGAGAGTTGACTGGCGCGTGTTTTAAAGGCCCAGATCAAATCTGGCTAATTAAATATTAAACCTAATTAATTAATCTAATTAAAATTAAGTGGACAAATCCTGGCCCTCTAAATACGCGCTAATCACCATCTGATGGCTCACATTCAAACTGACCTGATTAAACCCTAATCAAACCCTAATTATTTTTAGGTGACCGGAGCTAGCTCCGGTCATCTTCTCCGGTCACCCTCTCCACCTAACTTCTTCCGTAGGCTAACCCAGACCCTCTAAAGCTCTAGAAATGATCCTCTAACATCCCTAAGCATGAATCCAACATCAAATAACATTTATGTTTCAAGAAAATCATGAATCGAAGCAAAATGGAAAAATATTCAAAACTTTCAGAAGTTCAATACATGCTTGATTCTTAACCATTTTCAAAAGTAAACATATCAGGATGATCAGTGCATCATGTAGAAGCATTTAAGAACTTAAAATAGGAGTTCTAGAAAAATTGTTCTTCATGGTTACCTGAGATGAAGCTTTCTCAATCTAGGCTTTTGGACCTCTTTCTTTGTTCAAAAGTACCCCAATGAGCTCCCTGATGATGTTACAATGCTTGGAACAAGTTTGTATGGCTTGGTTTATGAGTTTTAGTTCCTCTGCACCAAGAATTGTGTTTTGGTTTGGCTGTGTTTTAGGGCTTTTCAGAGGGTGGTTTGTGTTCTATGAGTGATTTGAAGATGATTGGTGAAGTTTGTTTTGAAGTTTGATGGTTGTGTTGTGCAATTCGAAGAGATGAAGCTCTATGGTGATTTTTGGGATTCTGAGTTATGAGAGCTTGCAGGCTTGTGTGTTATGTGTTTTGGGTTCCCTAGGGTTTGTATAAACCAATAGGAGTGATCAGAAGAGTTGGTGTGGCCTAGGGTGATTGGTATGGGCAGGTTGCAAAAAAGTAAAATTTGTGTACTTGAAGGTATGGGTCATGGCAGGAGCTGCTCAATGGGGTGTCTGGCCTCAGTAATATTCATGGAGAGCCATAGAATTTGTTTGATGTAGCTGGCACAAGTGGATGGAAGGATCCAAGGCATTTTGCAAAGTTTGTGTGTTTTGGCCCTTTTGAGATTTCTTAAAGATCAAGTCATGAAAACCATACAAACTTGGGCTAAATATGATCTTTGGAAGTTGCCTTGACATGTTATGATGCATAGAAGTTGATTAGAGGTCATGAAAAGGCTTGGCAAGTGAAATTGCAAAATTCCCTCTTTGGCATGAACTTGAAAATTATAGGATTTTTGCAAACTTTGAAAGGCCATATCTTGAGTTCTAGGATGAATCAAGACATTTTCTAGTACTTTTTGAAAAGGCAAAGACCTAATCTACAACTTTCATGTCCAATAATTTTTCATTTGAAGTATTTTTGGTCATGAAAGAGGAGGTTGAAAATCTTTCCCAAAATGGAAAGTTTCCATTACAAGTCATTTCCAAAAATGGCAAGTTTGCATTTGACTCAAAATTCTTCAACTTTGTGAACTTCCAACCACTTCTAAGATCAAATAAAGATCATAGATACTCAAAATGATGATGATAAACCTTTGGTACCCTTGTTGGGGGCCTTAGATGCCCTGATTTTGACTTTACTTGCTCAAAAAGTTACCTAATGATTAGATGACTTCCACAATGAATTTCTTCATCAAACTGGGTACACATGATCCTTATAACATATTAAGAAAATTAGCAACAAGAATGACCAAAAAAATTGGAGTTAAGGCCTCTGAAACCAAAACCCTAATTTTGGTCATCTGTGCAGGAAAGCCATAGCTCTGCTTCCATGCCTTTGCCATTTTTTGTGATCTCTTGACTTTCATGAACTTTGGGGAGCATATTGTGATTATAGAACACACATGGACCCTCTTGTAAAGCTTCAAGACCATTGGGATGGCTCATATTGATTCTTGTATTGCTCAGATCACAAACCCTAGATGCATATGAAAATGGAACTATGCAGTGAAACAAATATGCAATATGAGATGGTATGCTTATACTAAAACAAAAATGAAAGATCACAAGCCATGGTGTGAGAAAAAGTGAGGGAAAATTTGGGGTGTTTACATCTGCCCCTATTCAAGCATGAGTTAGCTGTGCATGATGTAAGTGCCTGGCTTAACAGACAAACAAGATAACTTGTGGTTGAATACCAAAGACAGTCCGAAAGTTGCACTCGCTAGGGAGAAGAAGAAAAGGGATATAAATTGTAAAAGTAGTATAGTATGATTATCAAATGAAAGCGATGAAGGACAACCATCGAGCAAAGGACAACTGTTGGGGGTAACATGGTAAGTTAAGCAATGACGGGGACGATCGACAAGCTGGGGAAATGAAGAAAACGCGACGGGGATGGCCATCGGGTAATAAAATAAAATTCTCTGGGGATTTAGACAAGCATAGATGGGGACGGCCATCAGGCTTGGAAAGTAAAGTAAACAACGATGGGTACGCCCATCGGGTTAAAGAATAAATGAAATATTTGATGAGAAACGGTCATCAGAGGTGAAGGACGATCACCTAGCAGGGGAGGACTGCTGAAAATATCACGACATAGGACGAATGTCGGATAGAAAAGGTCAACGATGGGGACGACAATCGGGTAAGCATGATGAAGGACAATCATCAGGAGGTGAAGGACGATCACCTAGCATGGTAGGGCTGCTCTTGGGGATTATCTCGACATAGGACAAATGTTGGATAACAAATGTCGACGATGGGGACGGCCATCGGATAAATGATGAGAGACGGTCATCATAAGGTGAAGGACGATCACCTAGCAGGGGACGGCTGCTAAACACATCACGACATAGGACGAATGTCGGATAGAAAGTTCCAACAATGGAGATTCCACTGGGGAAAAGGATGAAGGACGATCATCTGAAGGTGAAGGACGATCACTTGGCAGGGGATGGCTGCCAAAGGTACCACGACATAGGACAAATGTCGCATAGGAGAAAGTTGTTTTGTTGACGACTTACTGGGGAATGGTAAGCACGGACGAGTGCTTACGCTTTAAAAATAAAAGATATAAGTGTTTTGATGGTGTGTATAGATCAAAGATGCGGACGAGCATCCTTAGTACCACGATACGGACGAGTATCAATAGAAGAAAATGCTAACACATGTTTAAGGATGATGATACGGACGAGTACCAATCGATTAAGCAAGGAACACGGACGAGTGATGAATCTGCTGAGGGGTGATATATACAAGATACGGACGAGTATCAAAGACTTTTGTATAGGTATGTACAAGTATGATCTGTTGGTGATGTATGTGCAAGACACGGACGAGTGTTTGACTAGCTGGGGAAGTATGACACGGACGAGTGCCATATAAGACTATGTACAAGCTATGAACCAATATCTGTATTTGAGAGTGCAAAAGGTATTATGGCGACCCGTGGGGGAATAAGATGACACAGACGGGCGTCGAAAAGAGCATGTTATGAATAAGTATTTGTACCTGAGAGTGCAAAGGGGATGTCTTGGATTTTACCTGCGGGGGATATGAGTTTTGTATATTGCTGATGAAGGAATTTGCAGGTGACTGGCTCAAACCTGGCTTATGATCATGCAAATGTTTGATTTTTTCCGTAATGCTCCGTATTAGACAGAATGTTACACTTATTTCGGTGAATATGATGTGAATGCTATGATTATGCAAATGAGAGAACGGATCTGAAACTTGGATCCTGCGGGGATAAAGATCTCTGGTTGATCTGCTTGGAGGGATAACCCTGCTGGGGGAAGAAATCATTGATAAATCTGTCCGGAGGGAGAAGTCCTTAATGGGGATGAGGAGGTTTTAGAAACTCCACTAGGAATGTGTTTCAGGTATTGCTCTTCTGGGGAGGCAACTCTGTGGGGAATCAATTTCACCAAATCTGCTGAGGATGAGGGAAATCTGGCATTCTGGTGGGGGAAAGAAAGTTCCTAGACCACTTTGTTGTGGAAGAGACTGTCAGGCACTTCTCGGGACGTCCCGTTTGGGGAGGAGATAACTTATGGGAAGTAGTATGTTGGGGATTCAATACTCGATATGCCTTATGTTGCGAAAGATTGTCTGTCTTGAGTACCTGCAACCTATTAAGACAAAGGAAAACACACAAGTGTCCTGAGGTATCCTTAACCAGATTCCGTCATAGGAGTTAGATTTACCTGAAAGTAACATATTTCCTGCAAGCATTTGTTAAAATGGCTCATATGTTTTATGCAAGTGTTGTATTATGAACATTGGACATTTTTGCCTGGACTTACATTATGTTTTTATGTCCAGCGGGTCATTTTATGCAAAGTATTTTTTAACTGCATCTGAATTCACAGGAGACGGGAAGTCTTCACCATCCATGGTTGCGAGCATCAGTGGTCCACCTGAGAAGACTTTGGTTATCACGTAGGGACCTTTGTAGTTTGATGTCCACTTTCCCATTTGGTCTGTATGAGGAGGAAGGATTCTGAAATTCTGGGATCAGGTAGGTGATGTCGAATGAGATGTTTAAACACTTGAAGACTTGAACAAAACTTAAAGTGCGGGAAAATTAAACAACACAGGAAATTGTTAACCCAGTTCAGTGTATAACCACACTTACATCTGGGGGCTACCAAGCCAGGAAGGAAATCCAATATAAGTAATATTAATTCTAGACTTAAACCACTCAGTTTAATCTTTCACTTAATATCTACCCAAGGCAATTTCTACCTAAGACACAACTTAGATATGAGTACCGACTCACTCCCCCTCAATCACACAGTGATATGTTTACAAGTTTAATAAAATTGAAGTCATACTTCAAACAAAATAGCTTGATCTTACTTCACAGTTTCAATCAAGACACAATACACTTTTGCTTAAAAGCTCATAAAGTGATACACATATACAACCTGCTATTTAAAACACAAACACCCTATTTAGTCTTCTTAATTTCGTACTCAATTCTGAGAGTTTCTGTTGCTTAAATAGATGCTTGGATTTTTGGGCTTTCTGTAGGTTATCCAATCCTGATACGCATGCTGCCATCACCTTGAATTAGGGTTTGTTACTTCCTTGATTCTAGGTGAGTCAGTTCTTCTGTTTATACTGAAATCATATAACCAATCTCCCTACAGATGCGCCTTCTTCTGTTTTATCCATTCATAATTAATTCCAGATAAATTCCCTGAATTTACTCAGTTCTGTTAAGCATTAACTAATTCTGGTAGCAGGTTTGAGATGTCACAACATCTGGTGTGACATCCTGAAAACTGAACTTACTTCATTAACTGATACAATGTCACAACATCTGGTGTGACATCCTGAATTAAGTTCATTAACTTATACTCTATTTGATAATGTCACAACATCTGATGTGACATCCTGAACTAAGTTCAACACTTCTTGTTGGTCAAAAATTCTGCCAATTCTAAAAATCTACAAACTCCCCATTTGGCTAATTTTTGGCTAACATTATCTTCTGGTTTATCAGAGTGCAGCAGAGTTTCTTTTATCAGAGTACATCAGTTCTTTTCTGTTGAGTTATGTGTGAGTTTACTCCCCCTCAAACCTGTATGTGTTCTGACTTGTTTCAACAGAAATTTTTCATTAAAAACAACTTAGTTCAGAAGCAAACAAAAGACATTTTTCATTAATCAGTAAGCTGCAGCAGACATTGTTGTTGTTGTTCAGTTCTCTTCTCCCCCTTGTTAGACATAAATTGGGGCCAAATTTTACATAGTCAGAGAGAATTACAAAATTACAAATTCAAAATCCAATGCTGAAGCAGACAGTACATATTCCTCACATACATTTTTCACTCAGAATCTTCATATTCAGTATCTTCCTCTTCTTCAGTTTCATCATCAGAATCAGCAGCCTTCTGAGCACTTTCTTCTATTTCCAGCCTTTGAATAATCTCCTCAAGCTTTTGCTTCCTGGCATCCAGCTCTTTGCAGGTGTTCTTCAGTTCAGCAATCAAAGCAGCTTTGGATATAGGAGACTTTGCTTTTGAAGGTCCAGCAGATGTCCCAGTGGGAGCTTCAACATCAGCTGCATGATGGCTTAAGAACAGCTTGTAGTGGAAGGCCAAAGGACTTTCTCTTTTGCAGATTGTGTCCTTCTCAGTGAGGATACCTGGATACTGGCTGATGATGATTCCACATAGCAGAGATGGAAAGGCAATAGGCAGCTTTGTTGCAGATGTCCCAGCATGCTTCAATGTTTGATCAAAAATGTAAGCCCCAAAGTCCAGCTTTGTTTGGGTGCCCACAGCATATATGAATCTTCCCAATCCAGTTGCTATTGAAGAAGTATGGTTGGTAGGGACCCAGTTTACAGTACCAATCCTATGCAGCATTGCATACTTCCTTGTTAGCAAGCTAACATAAAGTTTGCCCTTTACTGGCCAAGCTTTGACTTGATTGGCAGTAATGACCTTGCACACCTGGTTGTCAGTCTTCCCCAGCTCATTAGGTCCATCAGATTCTCTCCCTAGGTAGTGGTTGATAACCCTAGGAGAGAATTCCACACATCTCCCTCTTACATACACCTTTCTGAATTCATCTGACTTGCCATCAGCACAGTCCTCTTGTAGGTTGACAATAAATTCCTTGACTAGCAGCTCATAGCAAGGTGAAAAGTTTGACACTGTTTTGAATAACCCAGCAGAAGAAATTAGGTCAATTACCTCAGTGAACTCAAGTGCATTGCTTCCCAGCTCTCTTTCAAGTGCTACCCTTCTTTGGTATACAAATTTCCATCTGCTCACACTTGACACATGATGGAATGAAACATTGTCCAGAGGAGCTTCTGGAACAGCAGAGGTGGACCTTGAGGGTGTTGGTTTCTTCTTTGGTGGGGATGTTGGGACATCCTCTTCAACATCTGAATCTGGAGGAGTAACAGCTTTCCTCTTTTGTGTACTTACTTTACTCCATTGTTTGGTAGGTCCAAAAGACACTTTGGCCTTGTCTTTCTTTGGAGTAGGTTGTTTCTTTTCAGGAGTTGCATGTCCTGCAGTCTTCTTTTCTTTCCTAGCCCAGAGCCTTTTGGCTATGCTAGGGTTCACAGAAGCAATGATCTCTGTGTCAGAGTCATTGTCTATGTCTTCAACATGAAAAGGTTGGGTAGTCTCCTCTTCAGCAGGTGGATCAACAGAAGCTTAGTCATCATTGGCTTCATCATCATCATCAGTTGAGGCCTTGTTCTGGTCCTCAGATGATGTTTCAACATCTATTGGGACATCTTGTTGAGCAGGAGTGTCCTCTTCAGCCTTATTGCTTTGTTCTTCTTGTGGAGCTGGCATGGTGTTCAGGGGAACAGATATACCACTCACAACTCTTTGTTAAGACAAAATCTTATTAACAAGATGTTTGATGGTGGCATCCACATATTCAGAGGCTTTGGGAGTGGTGTTTGAGGATGAAGGAACCCCTTTGCTTTTGCTGAACACAGGTTCCTTTGCTCTTCTCACAGTTGGAGTTCTAGGCTTTTGAGCAAGAGGAACACTTCCTCTGATTTCGTCCATGGGAGTAGTATCCATTGGAACCATGGAGATTGGGGTTGCATGCACCACATCTTCTTGGTTGAGGTTTTCATCAGTGAGGTTAGGGTTTTGATGTTGAGACATTTTCGAAAGTGGTGGAAGAAGAGTTTAGGTTTGATTGATTTTGATGAGCTCTGAAAATCAGTTATAGCATGCAATTTGTTTTGAGAAGATGATGAGAAGATGAATAGCTGAGAGCAAGCTGAAGCTTTTATAAAAGCCGTTACTTGGAGAATTTTAAGGAGTGGAATACACAGAGTTTTTGACCAGACTGGTGTTGCCATCTGGTGATCATGCCACACGATGTCATAGGACATGTTGGCACTTCTCCATAACTGCTATATTTCACATAAGAAGATTCCCAATTTACCCCTTAGGTTTTCAAATTGGGTAGCATCCAAAGCTTTAGTAAATATATCAGCCAATTGCAGATCTGTGGCTACATGTTCTAATGAAATCACCTTCTCTTCCACTAGATCCCTGATGAAATGATGTTTGATATCAATGTGCTTGGTCCTGCTGTGTTCGATAGGATTCTTTGATATGTTGATGGCACTTAAATTGTCACAGTACAATGTCATGACATCTTGTGGGACATTGTATTCTGTGAGCATTTGCTTCATCCAAACCAACTATGAACAACTGCTACCAGCTGCAATATATTCAACAAATCCCTTAGGTTGTTCCACATATACCTCCTCATTAAGATATCCATTTAGAAAGGCACTCTTCACATCCATTTGAAATAGCTTGAATTTCAGGATACAAGCAATTCCTAAAAGTAGTCTGATTGATTCAAGCCTTGCTACTGGTGCAAAGGTTTCATCAAAGTCTACTCCTTCAATTTGTGTGTATCCTTGAGCTACAAGTCTAGCCTTGTTCTTTGTAACAACTCCCTGCTCATTTGACTTGTTCTTATACACCCATTTTGTGCCAATCACATTTATGTCATCAGGTCTAGGAACAAGATTCCACACTTCATTCCTTGTGAACTGACATAATTCTTCTTGCATAGCACAAATCCAGTACTCATCATTAAGAGCTTCCTTGATGTTTTTAGGTTCAAAACAAGAACCTGAAATCATCTCTCTTGATCTAGTGCTTACACCACTGTTGGGATCACCAATTATCAAATCTATGGGATGATCCTTCTGGATTCTGATGGAGGGAGTTTTGCTGGATTGTTCTGTCCTTGCCTCAGTTTGAGTGAAGTCAGGATGATCACTCTTTATTTCAGCTTCAGTCTGACAGTCAGCAGATGTTCCAACATCATCTGTAACATCTGCAGGGGCATCATCAATTATCACATTTATGGACTCCATTATAACCTTGGTTCTGGAGTTAAATACTCTATATGCTCTGCTATTTATGGAGTATCCAAGGAAAATCCCTTCATCACTTTTAGGATCCATCTTTCTTCTTTGTTCCCTATCAGCCAGAATATAACAATTGCTAACAAACACATGGAAGTACTTGACTGTAGGTTTTCTGCCCTTCCAGACTTCATAGATGGTTGACAAAGTTCCTTTTCTTAGAGTGACTCTGTTGTGAATGTAACAAGATGTGTTCATAGCTTCAGCCCAGAAGTACAATGGTAACTTTTTAGCATGAATCATAGCTCTTGATGATTCTTGGATAGTTATGTTCTTCCTCTCAACAATCCCATTCTGTTGAGGGGTGATAGGAGAAGAATACTCATGATTAATTCCCTCTGAAGAATAGAAATCTGAGAATTTTTTATTCTCAAATTCCTTTCCATGGTCACTCCTTATTCTGACTACACAGCTTGCTTTTTCTCTTTGTATTCTTTGGCATAAATCTTTGAATACATCAGACTTTTCTTTGATAAAATTTATCCATATATACCTTGAAAATTCATCAACCACCACATAGACATACCTTTTTCCACCCAGGCTCTCAACCTGCATTGGTCCCATAAGATCCATATGCAATAATTCCAAAACTTTGGAAGTTGTCAGATGTTGGAGCTTTGGATGGGACATCTTGGTTTGCTTGCCTATTTGACATTCACGACATACTTTGCCTTCATCAATCTTCAGTTTAGGAATACCTCTCACAGCTTCCATAGATATGATTTTCTTTATTTCTCTGAGATGAAGATGACCCAGTCTTTGGTGCCATAGCTTCACTTCTTCTTCTTTGGCTAAAGAGCAAGTTGAAGTGAGACTGAAGTCTTGAGGTTCCCACATATAACAGTTGTCTTTAGATCTGGCTCCTCTCATGACAACCTTTTGTTCTTTATCAGACACTATACATTCAGTTTTGGTAAAGTTTACACTGTAACCTTGATCACATAATTGGCTTATGCTGATCAAGTTAGCAGTTAATCCTTTTACCAGCAGCACATCATCTAGTCTTGGTACATCTGGACAGTCCAAGGTCCCAACTCCCTTGATTTCTCCTTTAGCTCCATCTCCAAAGTTTACATATCTGGATGAATGTGACTTTAAGTCTACCAGCAGATTCTTCAATCCAGTCATGTGCCTTGAGCATCCACTGTCAAACTACCAGTCTTCTTTAGCTGATACTCTTAGAGATGTATGAGTTATATATGCTACACCCTTCTTTGACCATTTTTGCTTGTAGTGAGGTTTCCTTTGATGCCTCTGCCCTGTGTAGTGTCCATTTTTAGAGCACCAAGGTTGTTTGTTGAACTTGTTCTTGGGCATGTAGCTTTGATCAGCATGAAGACTAGCTTTAGGTACCCATACTTTCTTGATGATCTCTGTCTTCTTCTTAGGGGGTTGCTGATATCTTTGATTTTGATGTCCATGCAGCACTTTCTTTGTAACCTCTATCTTCTGCTTAGGTGGTTGCTGATACATCTGATTTGGATATCCATGCAATTTGTAGCAATGAGGTTTGATATGACCAAACCTTCCACAATGATGACATCTCCATCTTTGATACTTCTTTTTCATCATGTTCTTTTCATGATGTTGAGACATCTGTTGGGACATCTTGTTTGACTTTATGGGATTTGAAGTAGTTTTGTTGGTGCTAGCCTCAGCCTTTTGAGCTTTGTTAAATCCCAGTCCAGTTCTATCTCCTGAATGCTTATTGTTGTTGAGAATAACATCCAGTGTGTTTGAGCTACTGTTCAGCATTCTGACAGATTTGGACATATGTTCCAACTTGGAGTTGAGAAGACTTACTTCACTTTTCAAGGTGTCAATGGTTTCTATATTATTTGTCTTTTCAACCTTTAATGCCTCAATCTGCTTCTTCTGCTTTATAATCTCCAGGCATACTTTAGTTCTCCTTTTGCACAGCTCTTTGTATGATTCTTCTAGCTCTTCAAAAGTCAGCTCCTCATCACTGGATCCACTTTCAGATTCACATACTCCAGCTAGAGAAGTGATGTGCTTTGCTGATTCTTCTTCTGAATCACATCCTGAGACTTCATCAGACCAGGTCACAGAAAGACCTTTCTTCTGCTTCTTTAGATAGGTAGGGCATTCATTTTTGATGTGTCCATATCCTTCACATCCATGACATTTAATCCCTTTATCTTGATTGGTCTTTTCATCATAATTTGACCTTCTATTAGCATCATAAGGTCTTTTATTCTCAGAAGAGTTTGAGTATCTTCCACTTGGTCTGGACTTGCCATCCATCTTTCTGAGAATCTTGTTGAATTGTCTTCCAAGCATAGCAATGGTTTCTGATAAATTTTCTTCAGGGTCTGCTTCATTATTTTCTTCTTCTTTATCAGTATTTGACACCAAGGCTATGCTTTTGTTCTTCTTTACAATTGTGTCATTCATTCCCATCTCAAATGTTTGAAGGGAACCAATGAGCTCTTCAACCTTCATTGTGCATATGTCTTGAGCTTCTTCTATTGCTGTGACCTTCATGTCAAATCTTTTTGGTAAAGATCTGAGAATCTTTGTTACCAGCTTTTCATCAGTCATCTTTTCTCCCAAAGCACCAGAAGTATTCGCTATTTCCAAGATGTTCATGTAGAACTCATGAATTGTCTCATCTTCCTTCATTCTCAAGTTTTCAAACTTGGTGGTGAGAAGTTGAAGTCTTGACATCTTCACCTTTGATGTTCCTTCATGAGTTGTTTTGAGAGTGTCCCAAACATCTTTGGCCAGCTCACAGTGATGCACAAGTCTGAATATGTCCCTATCAATGCCATTGAATAAAGCATTTAAGGCCTTGGAATTGCCAAGTGCTGAATCTTCTTCCTCCTTGCTCCATTCTTCTTCAGGTTTCAACACTTTTGTTCCATCTTTGTTGTCTTGGACAGGGGGCTCCCATCCTTTGTTGACTGCTTTCCAGGCCCTATTGTCAAGTGATCTTAAGAATGCTACCATTCTTGGCTTCCAGTAGTCATAATTGGATCCATCCAATATAGGTGGTCTATTTACAGATCCTACATCTCTGTCCATGTTTCCAGAATTTGTAGTCCCTAGATCTCACCCAGTTAAACAGGCAGGGTGCCTGCTCTGATGCCAATTGAAATTCTGGGATCAGGTACGTGATGTCGAATGAGATGTTTAAACACTTGAAGACTTGAACAAAACTTAAAGTGCAGGAAAATTAAACAACACAGGAAATTGTTAACCCAGTTCAGTGTATAACCACACTTACATCTGGGGGCTACCAAGCCAGGAAGGAAATCCAATATAAGTAATATTAATTCTAGACTTAAACCACTCAGTTTAATCTTTCACTTAATATCTACCCAAGGCAATTTCTACCTAAGACACAACTTAGATATGAGTACCGACTCACTCCCCCTCAATCACACAGTGATATGTTTACAAGTTTAATAAAATTGAAGTCATACTTCAAACAAAATAGCTTGATCTTACTTCACAGTTTCAATCAAGACACAATACACTTTTGCTTAAAAGCTCATAAAGTGATACACATATACAACCTGCTATTTAAAACACAAACACCCTATTTAGTCTTCTTAATTTCGTACTCTATTCTGAGAGTTTCTGTTGCTTAAATAGATGCTTGGATTTTTGGGCTTTCTGTAGGTTATCCAATCCTGATACGCATGCTGCCATCACCTTGAATTAGGGTTTGTTACTTCCTTGATTCTAGGTGAGTCAGTTCTTCTGTTTATACTGAAATCATATAACTAATCTCCCTACAGATGCGCCTTCTTCTGTTTTATCCATTCATAATTAATTCCAGATAAATTCCCTGAATTTACTCAGTTCTGTTAAGCATTAATTAATTTTGGTAGCAGGTTTGAGATGTCACAACATCTGGTGTGACATCCTGAAAACTGAACTTACTTCATTAACTGATACAATGTCACAACATCTGGTGTGACATCCTGAATTAAGTTCATTAACTTATACTCTGTTTGATAATGTCACAACATCTGATGTGACATCCTGAACTAAGTTCAACACTTCTTGTTGGTCAAAAATTCTGCCAATTCTAAACATCTACAGATTCTTTTCAGAACAAGCTCTCCCACTTGGTATTCCCGATGTCTGACTTTCTGATCGAAGGCTTTCTTCATTCGCTTTTGATATAACTGCCCATGACAGATGGCAGCTAATATTTTCTCTTCAATCAGATTCAGTTGATTGTACCGAGACCGGACCCATTCTACTTCATCCAGTTTCACATCCATCATTACCCGTAAGGAGGTTAGCTCAACTTCAATAGGTAGGACAGCTTCCATATCGTACACAAGCTGATAAGGCGTTTCCCCAGTAGATGTTCTGATTGAGGTTCGGTACCCATGCAAGGCAAATGGTAGCATTTTGTGCCAGTCTTTGTAGGTAACTACCATATTCTGCACAATCTTCTTAATGTTCTTGTTAGCTGCCTCAACAGCGACATTCATCTTTTTCCTGTATGGAGAAGAGTTGTGATGTTGAATTTTGAAGTCCTGGCAAAGTTCTGCCATCATTTTGTTGTTCAAATTGGAACCATTGTCAGTAATGATTCGCTCGGGAACTCCATATCGACAGATGATGTCTCTTTTCAGAAATTTGGCTACCACTTGTCTGGTGACGTTTGCATATGAAGAAGTCGATTCAATCTTTCCAATCATGTCAATGCCCCACATGGAAAAGGGCCAAGGTGAAGACATCACATTCAAAGGATTTGGAGGCACATGCACTTTATCCGCGTAGATCTGGCACTTGTGGCATTTTCTGGCATAGGCACAACAGCCTGCATGCATTGTGATCCAGTAGTAACCTGATATTAATAACTTCTTTTCCATTGCATGTCCTCCGGCATGGGTACCGAAAGAACCCTCATTCACCTCGTGCATCAGCAGGTCTGCTTCCTTCTTGTCAATAAATCGGAGCAGGACCATGTCGAAGTTTCGCTTGTATAAAGAACCATTAGCATTGAGGAAGAAACTGTCGGCCAACCTTCTTAATGTATTCTTATCATTGGATGATGCCCTAAGTGGGTATTTCTGATTCTCCAAGAAGCATTTGATGTCATGGTACCAAGGCTTCTCATCAGCGATAGTGTCCACGGAGAATACATATGTCGGTCGGTCCAGTCTGGATACCAAAATCTGAGGCACATAATTGGCAGCTTGAAATTTGATCATGGAGGAAATGGTAGCTAAACCGTCTGTAAATTGATTCTCGTCTCGAGGGATGTATTCAAGTTTGACTGTTGTGAAGAAAGTCAATAATATCCTCGTATAGTCACGGTATGGAATCAGATGCTCCTGATGGGTGTACCATTTGCCGTTGGTCTGGTTGATTACCAAAGCCGAATCTCCAAATACATTCAAGGTTTTGATCCTGAGGTCAATGGCTTCCTCAAGACCCATGATACTAGCTTCGTATTCTGCTTCGTTGTTAGTGCAGGAAAAGGTGAGTTTTGCCGAGAAAGGCACATGAACTCCTTTAGGTGTAATGAACTCTGTACCAACTCCACGACCATTCATATTGGCAGCCCCGTCAAACATCATAGTCCATGCCTCTTATGGATCAGGCCCTTCAGTGTGAACTGGATCTTCACAATTGTTTTCCTTTAAGAACATGATGTCTTCATCAGGGAAGTCAAATCTCATGGGTGTCGCTCCCACCAAATGACAACCAAGGTCAGAAGGGGTACAGACGCGAACGGTCGGCGAAAGGGGGATGAGAACACACAGGGGTGAACTCAAGGGAAAAGAAAAGAGTCGCCAGCTAGGCATTTTTATCCCGAAGGAAAGGTAATGCTGCATAGACCTAGGAAAAGATATGGATAAGACGGTTGCGAACCAGAGAGACTGAGAAAGGGGGTTGGTTACAACCTGGGAAGGTATTAGCACCCAGATTGTCCGTCGTACTCGACGGGATCCACGCTTAAAAGATTTGTGTTTTAAAGGGGTAGTGTCAGTGCAATTTGTGCATCAAAGCTGGAAAGAATGCAAGTGTCAGTGTAAAAGAAATGTGAAATGAAATATGTGAAGTGTCAGTGTAAGAATAAGAATGAAATGCTCAAGACCATGAGGCTTAAAGAATAAGGCTGGAAAGAGGGGGAATATACAGAGACTTCTGTTCGATAATTGTTAAGTTATGCCTACGTATCCTCTCGTGCAATGAGGAAGTCAGAACACCGTAGTTCGACTCAAAGAGACTGAAAGGTGAATTGACTTGTGAACTGTTTACTTGTCTATGCTCAAGTGTATGACCTGTCTGGCTCAGGTGCAAACTGTCTTGCATTAGACGGAAGAAGCAAGTTCTCGTTTATGAGTGAATAAGATGAGAAAAGAATCCCGGAGGAGACGATTATTGTTTGTTTTTTGTGTTTTCAATCTTTTATTGCTTTTTGGATTTTGTCATAAGTTAATGAGCTTAAGCCTAAACCAATGGGTTAGTAAACTCATCACATCTTCCCTCTGATTAGGGGTAATGAGAATACTTTAAGTGTGAAGTCAACATCTCACACTTAATTACCATGATGTAGGATTAAGATCATTAACCTACTTGTGATTATTTAGATGTTTTTGTTGTTTTTGTTGTTTTTGTTTAGTGTTAAGTAATGAGATTAAGCCATAATAAAAGATTAAACAGACTCATTACACCATCCTAATAGAAGGATAATAGATGAGAATATTTAAGCTGAGGAAGACTCCTCAACTTAATCCATGATTAGGGATTAACCTCATGACAAAACAAAGCCTTTATTAAGTGGATTTTAGTTAATGATAATATTAAGAAATGGATTTTATGATTTGTAAGACAACCTGAGGAGGACTTGTCCATTAACACTAGGGTTAGTCCTTCTTAACCAATTAAGGAAGAATTAGAACCCTAATGCAAGGCCCAAGTTACAAGTTTGATGTCTTGATGATTATTAGATGGATTGATTAAAGGATTTAAACACATTAAGGGTTTAACACTTAGGATTAAAGTTATACACTCCATCCTAATAGAAGGATGCAGGCATAAGCTTAATCACAAAGCCTTAAAGCCTTTAGGGTTTAGTCCCTGATTATGAGATGAGAAGAGAATACTCCAAGAGACACAAAGGTAAAAGCTAAGTGGGGAACTAATCAAACCCTAATTGTTATCATGCTTGGTCATTCCTAGGGTTTGTAGGGTTTGAGAAGGAAATCTTCAAGGAACCACCAAGGAGAGAAGCAGATGAGAGGAGCAAAGAGAAGCAAAACAACTTGCTTCACTTAAGAAGACAAGTTGCTTGAAGAAAGAAGGTAAGATGAACAAGAATGAGCAAGCTAAATCCAATACACATATAAAATTCAGCAAGGGAAGTATGAAAGAGATGAAAAGAGAATGTGAGAAGTGAAGGCAAATTCACTTCTCAAACAACTTACCACCTGAAAAGTCAGCAAAAGAAATGAAATGCAATGCAAAAATGAGATGAAATGTCATGATGCAAACCAAAACCAGAAGCATAATTATGATGTTAATGATGCTAAGATATGATGCAAACATGAGGCAAGACATTAGAATGATCATACAAACATATGGATGCAAGAGAAGCATGCTTTGAACAATGGATGCACATGAAAAGTTATGAAATGTAATGGACATATAACATGGCAAATGCAAGATGCAATGATCAAACATGATTCTAATATGTCTTAAGATGTATATTGAATCAAATGAATACATAAAATGTCATGGCAAGTCATGGTATGCAAGCAAATGGAAGATGGATGCAAAGGAAGGCATAAATTAGGGTTTATGATCAACACACAAAGCAAAATTCAAAATCAGAAGCATATGACATGATAAAAATTTGAAAATGCAACCAAAGGAACCCTAAACCTATACAAACTCACTGCCCAAAGGGGGGGACCTAACCCTTAACCTAGTGAGAGTTGTGAATTTCCTAAGATTGCTAGGGTTTTAAGGTACCTTGTCAAGAAAAATGCAAAACAAATTGAAAATGCAAGACCAATTCATGCCAATTTTATCTTATAAACTACATGTTATGCAAGATGCAATGCAAAAAGAATCATTGTCCAACTCTCAATGGTTAGGCAGAAATGAATTTTTGAAGTTTGAAACAAAATATTGCCTTGAAATGAAATTAATTCCAAAGAAAATTATCAAAAGGCATCAAGATCAAAAAAGAAATTTGGTTTGAGAGTGGGACAATGTTTCTAAATGTTTTCAAATGCTATGTGAATTTTTTTGTGATTTTTAAATACCTAAAAGCATTTTTAATTAATTAATTTTCATTAATTAATTAAAAATAAACTTTTAAATGATTTAAAAATAATTTTTAATGCAAAAAATAAAAATAAAAATATTTTTGTGTTCTGAAAATTAATTAAACCTTTGACAAAAAATTTCAGAATTTTTAAAGGTTTTTTGCTATTTTAAATTAAATATGAAAGATAAAACAATTTAAATGAAATAATAAATAAAAAAAATGAAAGTATGCGCAAGGGATGGCCAGGATTTGATCTGGGCTTGGACTGGTTGACTGCGCGCCAGATCCAAGGGCCCAGATTCAAATCTGGCTAAAATGGTTTATGAATTAATTAAACTGGATTTTAATTAATTAAACAAGGTTAGGGTTTTTAATGATGCATCCTGGCCACACATTCACGCGCGGGTCAAACAAAGTCAGCCTGATCCACACTCCACATTCAAACTACATTTAATGACATAATTAGGGTTAATGAACTTCAGGTGACCGGAACAGTGGTTCCGGTCATCTTCTCCGGTGAGCATGAACCCTAGATTTCGCTACAGGTCACTAAACATGAAATTTCTTCCACCAAAATGATCTTCTCCTCAATCTAAACCTAACCCCTCTCCCAAAACTCATTTATTTTCACTCACAAGCCTGAATCGAAGCAAAGTATGAAACACGGGCAAATATTCAGAGGTACCATACATGCTGGTTTCTTCACCATTTTAAAAACTAAACACATATTCATGATCAGGGGAAGACATAGCATCATACAAGAACTTAAAAATCAGTTTCTGGGAAAAAAGTTCTTCATGTTACCTGAGATGGAGCTTCTCTGATTCTGAGCTTCCTGACTTCAAGCTTTGCACAAACCTTCTCCCTTGACCCTCCTGATGATGGAATGGAGCTTAGAATGCTTTGAGAGTGGCTGGTTTGGGAGATTGGAAGAGTTCTGTTCAGTGAGGGGTGAGAATCGTTTTTTGATTTCAGGGGTTTTCAGGGCATGGTGAAAGGTCAGGGATGATCAGTGAGACATGCTGAGATGTTCTGTGAAGTTTGTTTTGGTGTTTGTGTTCTGTGGAGTGAGTTTCAAATGAAAGTGCATAAGGGATGAAAACTTGGAAATATGGCTTGGAGAGAGCTTCAGCTTTGTGTGTGTGATGCAAATGAATCCTTGGAGTGTGTTTGTAAGGTCTGGATTGGGCAGAGAGTTGTTGGTGGCCTGTTGTGATTGGTATGGGCAAGTTGCCAAAATGTCAACTTGATTTGTACTTGAGGTATGGGCAAGTGTAGAGCAAGGACAAAGCATGGCTTGGCTGCAGCTTGAATCAAGGAAAGCTATGGAAAAGGTCTAGAGGCAATGCAGCAAGTGGATTAGGGTTTATGATAGGTTTTGCAACTTTGATCATCTTTGGCCCTTTTGAAGTTTCTTGATCCACAAGTCATGAAAATGGCCAAACCTTTGATGCAATCTTACTTTTTGACATTGGTTCATGTTTGTGTAAAGTTTAGAAGTCACTTTGAGGTCTCAATTTGCCTTGGCAAGGGATTTTGCAACTTTGCCTCTTTGGTAGAAAACTTGAAATTATGTGATTTTTCCCAACTTTGACAAACCATAACTTTTGATCCAAAATGAATTAGAACAAGTTCTTGTACTTTTTGAAAAGGGAATGATCCATTCTACAACTTTCATGACCAAATTCTTCCCATTTGAGGCATTTTTGAATCAAAAAGCAAGGGTTGAAAAAGTTTCCCAAAATGGCAAGTTTCCATTACAAGTCATTTTCCCAAAAAGTCAACTTTGCAAATGGCTTGAAATTATTCAATTTTGTGAACTTCTAACATCTTATATGATCAAATAAATATCATACACAATCAAAATGATGAAGAACACCCTTTGGTTGGGTCATTGAGGGTCTCAGATGCCCTGATTTCACACTGACTTGCTCAAGAAGTCAACTCCTGATTAGATGCCTTCCCCATGGAATTTCTTCATGAAAATTGATATGCATGATCCTTATAGCATATAGAGACCAATAGAAACAAGAATGACCAAAAATTTTGGAGTTATGGCCTTTGAAACCAAAACCCTAATTCTAGGTCATCTATGCAGTCAAACCCGGCTCTGCTTCCATGCCTTTCTCAGTTCTTGTTATTATTTGACTTTCTTGACTTTGTGGGGATATAATATGATGCTTGAACATACATGGACCCCTTTTAAATGATTGATGACCTTTGGAGTGGCTCAAGAAGCTCTTGGATTGCTCAGATCACAAACCCTAGATGCAGATGACTTAGAATCAATGCAGTGAATCAAAAATGCAATATGAGATGCTATGATTGAGTTTATGCATATAAAGAGATCACAAGCAATGGTGTGAATGGGTGAGGGCAAATTTGGGGTGTTTACAATGGGCTCGTAATCATCAATGGGTTGCTCAGCCAGATAATCAGACAATACACTGCCTTTGATGGCCTTTTGAGAAGTGTACTGAATGTCATACTCTATTAGAATCATTTGCCATCTTGTAACCCTTCCGGTAAGTGTTGGCTTCTCAAATATGTATTTGACGGGGTCCATTTTTAAGATCAACAAGGTAGTGTGAGTCAACATATATTGTCTTAGTCAGCGAGCAGACCACGCTAAAGCACATCATGTTTTCTCGAGCAGTGAATAACGTTGTTCACAGTCGGTAAACATTTTGCTCAGGTAGTATATTGTATACTCTTTTCGACCAGACTCGTCATGCTGGCCCAACACACACCCCATTGACCCTTCTAATACTGTCAGGTACATGATTAGAGGTTTTCATTCAACTGGAGGCATGAGAATTGGAGGTTCTTGCAGGTACTCCTTGATCTTGTCAAAAGCTTTTTGAAAATCGTCGTTCCACCTGACCGTTTGTTCCTTTCTTAACAGCTTGAACAGGGGTTCACAAGTTGCAGTAAGGTGATATATGAACCTTGAGATGTAGTTCAATCTACCTAAGAACCCTCGAACTTCTTTCTCAGTCCTAGGTGCAAGCATTTCCTGAATAGCTTTGACTTTGTCGGGATCAACCTCAATTCCCTTTTCACTTACAATAAAACCCAGCAGCTTACCAGAACGTACCCCGAATGTGCATTTGTTGGGGTTCAACTTCAGCTGATACTTCCTCAAACGCTTTAACAACTTCAGCAGATTCACCAGATGGTCTTCTTCAGTAAGGGACTTGGCAATCATATCATCCACATAACATTTGATTTCTTTGTGGATCATATCATGGAATAATGTTACCATAGCCCGTTGATATGTTTCATCGACGTTCTTCAGTCCAAACGGCATTACCTTGTAACAAAATGTGCCCCAAGGTGTGATGAAAGTTGTTTTCTCCATGTCTTAGGGTTACATCTTGATCAGATTATATCCAAAAAATCCGTCCATGAAAGAAAATACCTAGAACTGAGTTGTGTTGTCCACCAATACATCAATGTAAGGTAATGGGAAATCATCCTCCGGGCTAGCTCTGTTCAGGTCCCGGTAATCCACACACATACGCACCTTGCCATCCTTTTTAGGCACGGGTACAATGTTAGCAACCCACGGCGGGTAACTAGTTACAGCAAGGAAACTGGCGTCCCACTGCTTTTGTACTTCTTCCTTAATCTTCATGGCCATATCTGGGCGAGTGCGGCGCAACTTCTGTTTAACTGGAGGGCAATCTTCTTTCAAGGGTAGCCTGTGCATGACAATATCTGTATCTTGACCTGGCATATCTTGACCTGGCATATCTTGACCTGGCATAACTTCATTTTTGTTAGCCATATTCCTAAAGCATACTGATGAGTTGTTCCTTTACTGGAGCTTGCATACTGGCCCCAATCTTCACTTCTTTCAAATCTTCCTCGGTACCAAGATTAACAGTTTCAACCTCCTCCTGATGAGGAGTAATCACTTTCTCTTCTTGCCTCAACAACCTGGCTAACTATTCAGGCAACTCATAGTCTTCATCAACCCCTTCATCTGCTTGATTAATTGGATTGTCAAAGTCATACAAGGTCATAGCAGTGTTGTTGTTGGTGCAATCTGGAGGATTATCTCTGCAAGGGTTGAGATTGTTCTTTTTAGTGATTAATTTTAATCTTGTTTAGAAAAAGTGTAAATGAAGTTATTATTTTGAAAACATTGTCATTTATTGTTTTGTGCGAAAAATAACAAAAATGAAAAGACAGTGAGCGAAAAAGAAATTTTTTTGCAAAAGATGTCCATTGTTCATTGATATTCCATTTGCACAAAATACAAATATGGCCCTATTACAAAATGAGTCCTGACACCTTGGGCAAGATGCAGGACTTAATGCATGCTAAAGCAGGAAATAATAATTACTCTGCAGGAGTAACTCTTATAATTTCCTGGGAAGACCAGTTAAGGACTTGTTGGCCCGGGTTCCTTGGACGAATTCATCTCTCTAGGTTGAGGTCGCTTTCAGCCTCGTCTTCCACGTTATTGACAGCATCTGGGGTCAGCATTCCCTCACTTATGAACTTGGGCTCTTTAATAGCCTCTGCTTGATCTTGTCGGGATGGTTTGTAACCCAAACCGAATCTGTCTACTTTCTTCTCCATAGGCAGCAGCTTGCCCCAGCCTTGGGCGTTCCCATCTTCAACAACCTTCCGAGCTTGTTGGTAGGAGACAATTGAAGTACCCATCCTATCTTTTTGGGATGCAGCAAATACTTCAATTGTCGCCTCGTTGACGTTCAATGCTTCGAATCCTTGGCTCATGGTCTTGTGACTCTCACCATCCATCTCAATGTATTTGTAGGTAGCTAGATGGCTAACAAAAATGTCCTATTCACCACAGATTGTGATGATTTGCCCTTCCCACTCGTATTTTAATTTCTGGTGAAGGGTCGACGTAACTGCGCCAGCAGCGTGAATCCAAGGTCGACCCAACAAACAGTTGTAGGCCGATTGAATGTCCATTACGTAGAAAGTAGTTTGAAAGACCTGTGGGCCAATTATCACAGGCATCTCCATTTCTCCAATAACAAACCTCTTGGAACCATCAAAATCCCTAACCACCAGATTGCTTGGTAGGAGAGTTATACCGTCATATTCAAGCTTAACAAGGGCTTTATTTGGCAAGACATTGAGTGAGGACCCAGTGTCAACTAGAACATGTGAAAGCACAACCCCTTTACACTCTAGAGTGATGTGCAAAGCTTTATTATGATGACGGCCTTCCGCAGTCAAATCAGCATTGGTGAAGCCTAGTCCATGACTAGTATTAACATTAGAAACCACCGTCTCTAGCTGATTCACCATAATCTCCTCAGGCACATAGGCTGCGTGCAGGACTTTAAGTAATGCATCCCGATAAGCTTCGAAACACAATAACAATGATAGAATGGAGATCTTGGAAGGAGTCTGGTGGAGCTGATCCACAACCTTATAATTGCTTCTCTTGATTATCCTCATAAATTCATCCACATCCTGATCAAAGGACGTTTTCTGAGCTTCTTTCAAAACTAGTTCTTCAGGCACCACATTTTTGCCTTTAGCTTTGGCAGCAGCCTCAGCCTCAGCATTTACTCTTGGAACTTGTGACACGAAAAGACGTCTGCTTCGAGTAAAGCCTCCGCCTCCCCCGACATTATCGATCTGTGGTGTGTGAGTTGAAGAATCAAGAACGACTCTCACCCTGTTGCAGTAGAGGTCTGAACCATAGTGCCATGGTATAGCATTATCTTTTTCATATGGAATGGGTCCAGGTACCGTGATGGTGACTTGACTAACTACAACGGAAGTAGGAACTGTATTGTCTGTGGATCATAATATATGGTGACAGGATTTCTGACTGGTGGTGGTGGTGAAAGACTGAAGCTGGGTTGTTGTTGAGATTGTTGCTGAAAATTGTTGGAATCAGGGACCATTGTCGGGTCATAATATATGGTGATTGTGGAGATGTCATTATTAATGGTTGTTGTTGTTGTAGATGCGGATGCGGATCAACTAATGTTTGTTGAAGTAGTATAAGAGATGATTGTTGACTTTGTAGCAGAGTCTGTCGGAACAATTGTTTTTGAAGTTGTAAAGGGGGTGCTTAGTGGTGTTGTAGGAGGAATTGTTGATGTTGTAGACGCTGAAACCATTGATGTTATCTGCAGGATACCTTCTTTGATAAGACCATTGATGCCACTTTTTAAACTTGCACAACCATTGGTGGAAATTTTGCAAGATTCACAGCAGGCCTCACAACCTGGGAACACCTGGCACTTTAAAAGCTGAGCTTTAACCTCGGCCAGAGGTGTTTGAATGCTTGCAGTATCTTAAATTAGGTTCACTCATTGATCCTCCTAAATTGCATTTATCCTGGGCCCACCATGGCTAGGCATAGGATTCTTTGTGACATTAGGAGGAGGTGCAAAATTTAAAGCCTTTGAATCAACTAAATCCTGAACCTTCATGTGCAAGGCTCTGCACTTTTTCGTTGTGTAGCCAGGTGCATTGGAATGGAAGGCACATCTGGCATTGACGTCGTAATTCCTTGGAAGGTTCTGAGGATCTGGTGGAGCCAGAGTTCTCAATTCAACAAGATTGAGTTTCAAAAGTTGCAGTAGCAAATTGGCATAGGGCATCGGGATAGGATCGATTACCCTGTTGACTTGAGATGGCCTTTACTGGAAAGGAAGTTGTTGTTGGTTGTTGTTGTTGTTGTAGGACATTTGTTGAGGAAAATGTTGTTGAGGGAAATGTTGTGGTTGCGGAGTGTATTGTTGTTGAGGTGGTGGAGTAGGAATTGTGACAGTGGCAATTGATCTTGGCATATACTAGGGCTTACCTCTGCCCATGTGTACTGAATTGGTTTCACCCGACCTGCGAGGCCCCGCAAAAGGTTTCCTTGTGCTGCTAGAGCTGGCGCCGTTATCAGAAATTTTACCCATTT
This sequence comes from Lathyrus aphaca, assembly GCA_963966055.1. Taxonomy (NCBI): domain Eukaryota; kingdom Viridiplantae; phylum Streptophyta; class Magnoliopsida; order Fabales; family Fabaceae; genus Lathyrus; species Lathyrus aphaca. The sequence goes on from OZ014525.1 coordinate 272,175,306, forward strand.
TTAACAAACTCTCAATTCTTTCTCCTGCTATGACTACGTCAGCAAAGCTAGTGGAAGAGAAAGCTGCCAGCCTATCAATGTATGTCCCCTGTAAGGTGTTCATAAACATATCTTCCATTTCTCTTTCCGACATTGGAGGTTGAACAGCAGCAGCTAACTGCCTCCATCTCTGAGCATACTCTCTGAAGATTTATCTGGAGGATTATGACATACCCATTAGAAGAGTTTTGTTAGGAGCCATGTCTAAATTGTATTGATATTGGCATATGAAAGCCTCAGCCAAATCCTTCCAATTTCTGATTGTTGCCCTAGTCAGGTGAGAGTTCCACTCACAGGATGCCCTGGTCAAGCTATCCTCAAAATAGAACATACATAGCTTTTCATCCATAGTGTAAGCCTTCAATCTTCCCAGAAAGGATTGAAGATGGGTGTGAGGGCAAGATGTCCCATTATATCTTTCAAAACAGGGAGGTTTGAAATTGTGAGGAATTCTTACTCCCTCCATCAGCCCCATATCCATAACATCAAATCCTAAGGAGTTTTGAGACTCCAGAGATCTCAACTTTTCTGCTATCTCGTCCAGACAACGATCATAGACTTTATCTCCTGCTCCAACTACAGTGAATTGTTCCTCCTGAGGGTCCTCTTGCAAGGCCCGTCCTCCAGTATTACCATGGGTATTCCTGATAGCATTAACATCAGGGTTGAGATGAGGCCCAAACTCCGGGGGGTCAATACGTGGTTGTACATGATCATTGTTGCTGGTACCCCTTGTACCTGGGTGGTTTTCTTCAGGAGTTTGCCGCTCGACCAACTCTCTTAATCTTTCTTGGCTTTGGGCCAATCCATTCATTACTACCATGAACTAGTTCATCTGAGCCCTCATTTCAGTCCTTTCATTAGCCATCTGGTTTCTTACGTCACTCAGGTCTTGCTGAACCTGGTCCATCTGTAAGCTCGGAAGGTTGTTTCTTGTAGGATACCGGTGAACTCTGTTGATGGGGAAGACCATCCTACGAGCAATGTTTCCTGAAACCACAACAAAGTGAGAAAACAACAACAAGAAAACCTACAAAACAAAGAATGAGGTTAATATGCAATGCAGTATGCCTATTTGTCTTCCAAGGGTATCCGGTTTAGTTCTTAGGTTTTAACCTTCCAGACCTTGAGGAATGATGATGTTGAAGAGAAATGAAGCCCAAAGGATAACATACAAACCATATATTACAAAATTCAAAGATACATAGTTTATGGTTACAATAAGTTCCCATGGTAGGTCAAAATACAACAAAATCAACAAAAGTACAAACAAAATGAAGTACAAATACAAAGAAATCAGACATCCAGCCCAAAGTCATCCTCTTTGACTTCCTTCAGGAGAGCATCAGTCACTGGTCCAACTGGATGCTCTGTGATGGTCCTGATAAGAAGGTTCCTGGTGGCAATAGCATTTGTCAACTTCTTATACTTGTCTTGGTCTTTTGATCTTTTCAACCCCGCCCGAAGTTTCAATTCAGAGATTTCCTTATGTGCTGCTAACAAGGCTTCCTGACTCTTCTTATCATTAACTTCCAGTTGCTCTATCTTAGCATGGGTCTTCTGATCTTCATGTGAACGAGCTTCAGTAATTCTGATCCATCTAGCTTGACTCTCTTCCAAGTAGTGCTCAGCTCTGGCCTTCTGGATCTTGGCTTCTTTACAAGCATTCTTCAATACCAACTCCCCTGCTCTTGCCCTTCTGATGTAATCATTTGTCTTTTCAATCTTGGTCATATGCTCAATCCAGAGCTTCTCTAACCTTTCATTGTCCAGACGACTATCATTCCTCTCCCAGAGGGTTTTCTTCAGAGCTTCAGAAAGCTGAGTGTTCCTTTCCTTCAACTTCCCAAGTTCCTCTAAACTGACTGTAGCTACAGGCTCTACTGTTGATGGTCCGGGAACATCCTCCAGGGTGAATGGCATGCGGGTGATCTGTCCTCTGATGCGAGACCAATCAATGTACTGAGTTGAAGCTATGTTGTTACACTTGCCAAGAATAGCAGTCCCTTTTGTCTGAATGTTATCCCAAGCCCAGGCTGCTTGTCGGATGATAACATGATTATTCTGAATGTCACAGTAAAGGGTTTTTGATAAGTCCAGCTCTCTTGGTGGATGTACCAAGGCATACCCTAATTGCCTTTTGAAAAGAAAAGGATTGTAGTTAATGCAACCCTTCACTCCAATAAGAGGTACATTGGGATACTGCCCACAGCTGGTGATTATGTCTCTGCCCTTGGTGCTCTGAGTGCACCACCTGATGTCTTCTGAAGTGAGAGCAATCATTCTCTTAGACCAATTTCTTGACTGATGAGGATTCAAGAAAGCTTTTGTCTTTGGCAAGTGTCTCAATAACTAGCGGTAGAAGAGAGGTGCACAACATCTGACTAATCTTCCCCTCTGTTTCTCATTCCTTTGATGCACTGAGTAGTAGAAATCCCCGAGCAAGGCAGGAACTGGATTCTTCAACAAGAAGAGATGGATAGCATTATTGCTTACAAACTTAGGCTCGTCTGCAAACAAGATGATATCATATATGCTAAGGGCCAGGAGAGCACAAACAATTTCCCACTTCCCTGCTGCAGCATGACTGGTGGCCTGAATGATCAAGAAGTCCAAATGGAGGCCTGGGATTCCAGCCTTGGTATTCATATTCTGATCAATGATGGTGGTTTCCAAATACAGAGCCTTAGCTATATCCTCATTCCTAGGAGCAGTCATCTCAGGGTTGAAAGGAATCCCTCTCCTGATGGAGACACCCAACAACATGGAAAACTCCTCTAACAAAGGGCCCAACTGAAAGTCTTGAAAGGTAAAACATCTGAGAGGAGGGTCATAGAACTGAAGGAAAGTGTGGATCATACTCCTCTATGATGCATCCAAGTCCATGATCATGTCCATCATACCACCATAATGTTCCCTGAATAAAGGGACATGATCAGGAGTGATGAGTGTCTGAATCTGCCTGATGCCTGCTAGGGAGGGCTCAAAGAAATGGTAAGTAATGTTTCTCTTCCTGTATGGGTCCATACTGATAATGGATGCTAATGAAGATGACTGAGGAGAAATACTGATGGAGACAACTGATGAAGGTGCTGAAGAGAGTCTCTGATGAAGATGGCAAATGAATATATCTGATGAAGATGTCTGAGTAGAAGAACAGTCAAAACCAAACCAAAGATAATATGTGGATACCCTGTAAAAAAAAATAGACGAATGTTAAAATGACGCAAAATGATATATGCATAATGATATGCAAGGGTTTGTGATCAAGTGCTGGATCTATTATCTGCCTTGATAAGGTCCATGTGTATTCATAAGTCTAGATGAAGGCTTAGAGAACCAGTAACCAGGTGGGGGACTCAAATAAAGAGTCACAAGTCCAGGGTTTCATAGAATCAGTCCAAAATGATGTAACCTTAAAACAAATCTGGTAACAGGGTATGATGAGGTCAAGGGTTCCTGCAAACCTATAAACATCCCAACCCCCTCACAGGTATTGTTCTAGAACAAGGATCCTCAGAATTGGATCAGTTATGAGAAGTGTAAACACTTCTAAACCGGAGATACAGTGTTTACATTAATCATAAAGGATCCTCCTCTAATTCACCTCAGATGCTGAAGGTCATCTAAAGGTCATCCAGACTTAGCAGGCTTTCCAGATAGCCCTATTACAACAGGAAATCTGTAGCACAGAGTTCTCAAGAAGAAACCCATGACTGAACTGTGTTTCATATTCCCGCACCAGACCGAAATGGAATGGGAAAGAATATGAAGCCACTCTATCTTATGTGTCACTCAGGCTCCCGATATGGAACCTTACTCACAGAATATCCCTCCCACCAAGGTAAACAACAGATCCAGCACAATGATATGATGACAGTTATATGGAATGCAATAAAATAGTAAATGAAAGGAATAAATAAAGTTGTACAGAAAGCAATAAATAAAGCAATAAACAAAAAAACACATATAACACATAGCACCCCCAAAAACACAAATTAAACAAGCGCTAGGAGAAACCCACAAAAAGAACCAGAAGCCCTGGTTGTAAGATGTAATCCCCAGCAGAGTCGCCTAGTTGTCGCTCCCCCGAAAAGACACCAGGGTCCCAGGGTGCAGACGCGAACGGTCGGCGAAAAGAGAAAGGTGAAATGAACTGAATAGAGTCGCCAGCTAGGCATTTTTATCCCGAAGGAAAGGTAATGCTGCATAAACCTGGAAAAGATGGATAAGACGGTTGCGAACCAGAGAAACTGAGAAAGGGGGTTGGTTACAACCTGGGAAGGTATTAGCACCCAGATTGTCCGTCGTACTTGACAGGATCCACCCTTACAATATTGTGTTTAAAAGGGGTAAGTGTATGTGCTATCTGTGTTAAAAAACTAAGAATGAATGTACATGTGTTAATGCAAAAGGGTGAATTGCTCAGGAATTGAGGCTTAGAAATGAATGCTGAAAGAGGGGGATGACATAGAGACTTTTGTTCGATAACTGTTAAGTTATGCCTACATATCCTCTCATGCAATGAGGAAGTCAGAACACCGTAGTTCGACTCAAAGAGACTGAAAAATGATTTTGACTGTGAACTGCTTACTTGATTTAGACGGAAGAAGCAAGTTCTCGTTTGTGAATGAGTGTGATGATAGAAGAATCCCGGAGGAGACGATTATTGTTTGTTTTGTGTTTTCAGTTTTGTTATTGTTTTTGGTGTTTTGCATAAGTTAATGAGCTTAAGCCTTAACCAAGGGTTTGTAAACTCATTATATCTTCCCTGATTAGGGATAATGAGCATACTTAAATAAGAGATAAGCATCTCAACTTAATTACCATGATGATGTAGGATTAAGATCATTAACCTACTTGTGATTAATTAGATGTTTTTTGGGTTTTTTTTAGTGTTAAGTAATGAATTTAATCTCTAATCACAGATTAGTGAACTCATTACACCATCCTAATTGAAGGATAATAGATGAGAACACTTAAGCTGAGGAAGATACCTCAACTTAATCCATGGTTATGGATTAAATTCATTATATGACAAACCTTTATTAAATGGGTTTTAATTAAAGGGATGAGATTAAGAAGTGGATTTTATGGTTTGTAAGACAACTTGAGGGGAACTTATCCATTAAACACTAGGGTTAGTCCCTCTTAACCATAAGGAAGAGATAGAACCCTAATGTAAGGCCCAAGTTACAAGATAAAGTCTTTGTGATTATTAATGTGTTTTGATTGAGAGGTGTAAACAAATTAAAGGTATACACTTAGGATTAAAGTTATACACTTCATCCTAAGATAAGGATGCAATCATAACCCTAATTCCAAAGTCCTAAAGCTTTAAGAGTTTAGCCTCTGATTAAGAGATGAGAAGAGAGACTCAAGGAGACTCAAAGGTAAAAAGCTATGGGGGACTATATACAACCCTAAAGATTATCATGCTTGGATATCCTATGGTTTGTAAGGCTTAAGAGAAAAGATCTTCAAGGCCACCAATGGAAGAAGTAGATGAAAAGAGAAGGGAGAAGAAGAATAAGTTACTTACTTCCGTAAGAAGATAAGTAACTTAAAAGAAAGAAAGTAAGAAGGAGGGAACATAAGTGAAACAAGTTCACTTCAAAGACATGTAACAATGCATATGAATGATGAGAAGATATGGGAAGTGAAGTCAAATCCCCCTCCGAAATAACTTACCAAAAGGCACCTGAAATGTTAGTATGAATGCATAAGACATAAAGCATAAAGAAATGAATTGAAATGAGATGTGAAGACCAAAGTCAGAAGTGATTATGCAGTGCAAATGCCATATGAGATGATGCAAGGTCATACAACATGCATATGAATGTTCATACAAAGATGAGGTTCCATGAAAGCATGTTTAGAAGTTTGAAAACACATGGATGTTTATGGAATGTAATGAATGCAAGACATGGCAAATGAATGAATAAATGATCAAGCAATGTTCTGACATGTCCTAAGATGTCTAATATGTCATATGAATGTTTGAAATGTCATGGAAAGTTCATGTGATGATGATATGCAAAGGAGAATGCAAATGAACATGAGAAATTAGGGTTTTATGAATGTATGAGATGCAAATGACCAAAACAGAAACATACAACATGATAAAAAATTGAAATCAAGCTCAATCAAAACCTAAACCCATACAAGATCAAACCCCAAAGGAGAAGGTCAGAAGCTAATCCTATTGAAAGTAATGAATTTTCTAAGTTTGCTAGGGTTTTTGGGTGATTCTTAAGGGAAAATGCAAATCAAATTGAAAATTCAAGATAAATTCATGAGGAATATAACCTAGAAACTACATGCAATATGTGAAATAATGAAAAGAGAATCAAGTTCAAACTCTTCATGGTTAGGCAGAAATGAATTTTTCAAATTAGGGTTAGAAAATGTGATTTTAAAAAACCCTAATTCAAAGAAAATTGTGAAATTATGATCAAACCAAAAAATAAATTTGTATGAAGAGTTTGAAAATGTTTCTAAATGTATTAGAATGGTTCATGATTTTTTTGGTGATTTTTAGAAACCTAAATGTATTTTTAATTAATTAAAATCCATTAATTAATTAAAAATAACATTTAAATATTTTAAAAATACTTTTTTTAATGCAAAAAATAAAATAAAAATCATTTTTGGGTTAAGAAAAATATTTGGATCAGAAATGCAAAATGTGAGATTTTTTTGATGAGTTTTACTATTTTTAATAAAATAAGAAAGAAAATGCAAAGAAAATGAAAATAAAATGATTTAAATAAAAGGTATGCGCATCCAAAGGCCCAGATTCATACAAAATTGGAGGGAGTTGACTGGCGCGAGTTTTAAAGGACCAGATCAAATCTGGCTAATTAAATATTAAACCTAATTAATTAATCTAATTAAAATTAAGTGGACAAATCATGGCCCTCTAAATACGCGTTAATCACCATCTGACGGCTCACATTCAAACTGACCTGATTAAACCCTAATCAAACCCTAATTATTTTCAGGTGACCGGAGCTAGCTCCGGTCATCTTCTCCGGTCACCCTCTCCACCTAACTTCTTCCCTAAGCTAACACAGACCCTCTAAAGCTCTAGAAATGATCCTCTAACATCCCTAAGCATAAATCCAGCATCAAATAACATTTATGTTTCAAGAAAATCATGAATCGAAGCAAAACGGAAAAATATTCAAAACTTTCAGAAGTTCAATATATGCTTGATTCTTAACCATTTTCAAAAGTAAACATATCAGGATGATCAGTGCATCATGTAGAAGCATTTAAGAACTTAAAATAGGAGTTCTAGAAAAATTGTTCTTCATGGTTACCTGAGATGAAGCTTTCTTAATCTGGGCTTTTGGACCTCTTTCTTTGTTCAAACCAACCCCAATGAGCTCCCTGATGATGTTGCAATGCTTGGAACAAGTTTGTATGGCTTGGTTTATGAGTTTCAGTTCCTCTGCACCAAGAATCGTGTTTTGGTTTGGCTGTGTTTTAGGGCTTTTCAGAGGGTGGTTTGTGTTATATGAGTGATTGGAAGATGATTGGTGAAGTTTGTTTTGAAGTTTGATGGTTGTGTTGTGTAATTCGAAGAGATGAAGCTCTATGGTGATTTTTGGGATTCTGAGTTAGCAGAGCTTGCAGGCTTGTGTGTTATGTGTTTTGGGTTCCTTAGGGTTTGTATAAACCAATAGGAGTGATCAGAAGAGTTGGTGTGGCCTAGGGTGATTGGTATGGGCAAGTTGCAAAAAAGTCAAATTTGTGTACTTGAAGGTATGGGCCATGGCAGGAGCTGCTTAATGGGGTGTCTGGCCTCAGCAAGATTCATGGAGAGCCATAGAATTGGTTTGATGCAGCTGGCACAAGTGGATGGAAGGATCCAAGGCATTTTGCAAAGTTTGTGTGTTTTGGCCCTTTTGAGATTTCTTAAAGATCAAGTCAGGAAAACCATACAAACTTGGGCCAATTATGATCTTTGGAAGTTTCCTTGACATGTTATGATGCATAGAAGTTGATTAGAGGTCATGAAAAGGCTTGGCAAGTGAAATTGCAAAATTCCCTCTTTGGTATGAACTTGAAAATTATAGGATTTTTGCCAACTTTGAAAGGCCATATCTTGAGTTCTAGGATGAATCAAGACATGTTCTAGTACTTTTTGAAAAGGGAAAGACCTAATCTACAACTTTCATGTCCAAGAATTTTTCATTTGAAGCATTTTTGGTCATGAAAGAGGAGGATGAAAATCTTTCCCAAAATGGAAAGTTTCCATTACAAGTCATTTCCAAAAATGGCAAGTTTGCATTTGGCTCAAAATTATTCAACTTTGTGAACTTCCAACCACTTCTAAGATCAAATAAAGATCATATATACTCAAAATGATGATGATGACCCTTTGGTACCCTTGTTGGGGGCCTCAGATGCCCTGATTTTGACTTTACTTGCTCTAGAAGTTACCCAATGATTAGATGACTTCCACAATGAATTTCTTCATCAAACTTGGTACACATGATCCTTATAACATATTAAGAACATTAGAAACAAGAATTACCAAAAAATTTGGAGTTAAGACCTCTGAAACCAAAACCCTAATTTTGGTCATTTGTGTAGGAAAATCCTAGCTCTGCTTCCATGCCTTTGCCATTTTTTGTGATCTCTTGACTTTAATGAACTTTGGGGAGCATATTATGATTATAGAACACACGTGGACCCTCTTGTAAAGCTTCAAGACTATTGGGAGGGCTCATATTGATTCTTGGATTGCTCAGATCACAAACCCTAGATGCAGATGAAAATGGAACTATGCAGTGAAACAAATATGCAATATGAGATGGTATGTTTATACTAAAAAAATTGAAAGATCACAAGCCATGGTGTGAGAAAAAGTGAGGGCAAATTTGGGGTGTTTACAGCGACAACTAGCAACTCTTTTGGGGAACAAACCTAGAGTCTATGGTTTCCCTCGTAGAGTCAATCCTACCGTCTGGTTGTTTTTGTTTCTTTGGGTATTTATATGTGTGGTGTTGTGTGTTTATTTACTATTTTCATTTATAGTTTACTTTACAACATTTATTTATTGCTTTCAGTATTTATTTTCAGATGCATCATATATTGGACTGTGCTGGTTTCATTTTTTCTGTGGGACGGGATTTGTTACTGTGAGATGAGCTCATAACCGGGGCTCGAGTGCACCCTAGGACTTAGAGTGGTTCCACTTTCGCTTCATGGAATCTTGCTATGTTGGTAGTAGTGAGTTCCACACCCAGACTTTTGACCTTCTTGGAAATTTATTGATACTAAAATCTTTCTGGGGCAATACACAACCTTGATAGTTATGTGCAGTCAGGGGACCGATCATTGAGAACCTTTGTGGAAACATCCCTCTCTAGTGATGACAGTGGCTCACCACAGTTGTTGGCAAACCCACTCGCATCCGAGGGCCCATTGGGAACTCGCATAGGATGGCCTTGTTTTCTCATAGGAATCCAGTTAAGGAAAACTATTCGTATGACGATAGTATTGTACCCTTCTGGATGAATGTGCTATTGTTTCTCGATTCAGTGCTTGAAGCTAGGGACTTATGAGGGATGCTTGTTTCCTTGGACTCAGCTCAGACCTCCCAAAGTAGTACATAATGCCAAACCGATTCCCTGATTTGGTCATGAGCCATTTCTCGAAGATGGTGAACGTATTATTGTTGCTCGGCTTTGAGAGTCCGTTATTTTGACCCGAGTAGCACACCCGTGAGATTGGGAAGGGTTTACAGGTTTGTAGGAACCTTAACCTTCAACACACTCATTATGCCAGTATGCTTCAGTATTGTGATATGTTCTCTTACACATTGATTATGAGATTTGAACCTCTGATTAAAAAGATGTTTGTTTTGATGTGGTGATGTTGTGACCCTGCACAGGCACTTGCTTATATGATTGACACTACACAGACACATCACTGATCACATTCCTTGCCTTGCATAAACATCAGGACATCATTAATCATATGTGTTCTTTTTATTCTCAGGGTTCATATTACTCCCAATTCCCGGTCGCATTGCTGCTTCAAGATGGAAACTATAAGGAAGAAGAATGTTCACTATACTTTCCTGCAACCTGAGACAGTGGGTATTCAGAAGTTGATCAGCCTAATGAATGATAAGGTCCTGGATGACTTCAAAAGAGAATATGGAAGATCTTGGGATATGTGAATAAGCCAACAGTTAATCAAAGGGACAGCCTTCATTCCTTGTTGCAATTATATGATCCACAGTTACGAGTCTTCGTGTTTCCAGATTACATTTTGGCACCTACCTTGGAAGAGGTCTCCAGTATCCTGAATGTTCCCATCAAAGAAGGCATGCCTTATTATGATTCAGAGAGGATCCCTCCCTATGAAGAAATTATTGATGCCTGACACTTGAGTATGCTCATATTCAAAGATGGGGATAGAAGCCAGCCAGGGTAAGGGGATTTCTTTGGAGTTTCTCATCACAAAAGCTCATGTTATGGCATTGGGAAACAAATGGGAAGATTTCAGAGCCCTGCTAGCTATGCTGGTATATGGTATAAGCTTATTCCCAAGAGAGAAAGGATTAATCATCATGGAGGCCATTACCATCTTTGTCAAGAGAAACCCAGCCCCTACATTGCTAGGTGACTTCTACTATGGGGTCCATTACAGGAATGAAAGAAGAAAAAGACATGAGAACTATTGTGCTCCCTTGTTTGCTGACTGGTTTGTATGGCAAATCCCAAAATCGGGACCTTTCCAAGACTTGAAACAAGCTTGGAAGTAGTCCAAGAGATTGATGGGCTTAACCTCAGACAACATATCTTGGGGATGCAATAGGGACTTGATAGGCAAAGAAATTATTGCTAGCTATGTTACTTTCCCCAATGTACCCTTGTTGGGAAGAAAATGGGGAATAAACTACAATCCTTCATTGTCAAGAAAACAATTTGGTTACCCTCTGAAAGCTCCACCATCAGTTGAGGAGGTAGCTGAGTCATTGTATTTCTCAACAGAAGGAAATATGGAGTTGTGTATATAGGTAGACCAAGCTTGGGATGTCAGGACAAAGAAAGGAAAGAAATATTTGGGGAAGGTGGACCCAAAAACACATGTTCCTTTTGCTACGTGGTTGAAAGATCGTGTAGAAGTCTTACTTCTCCCGTTCTCTATGGAATCCCCTTTGTACCCTAAGGAGGAAGTACCCCTGGATTCAGTACCTCTCAGAGACTACCAGAAATTGGAGGCCTTGGTTAAGCAACTTAGGATGGAGAATCAAGAGGCCAACAATTCATGCCAAAAGTTGAAGATTCAGAATCAGAAATTGGAAGAAAGTGCTCACCAGACTGAAGAGATGGTCAGGCTCAAGCAGCAGGACTTCCGGGAGAGAGAACTCTACTTCAAGAAAAGAGGATTAGCTTAAACTCACAAGGAAAGCCAGCACCTAAAAGATAAGAAAGCTTTGAATGAAGCTAATGAAGCTATAACTTTGTGGCAGAAGAAATGGGAAGATATCTTGAAGAAGCAGAAAGAGTTGGAGGCCAAATACAAGCTAGAAATCAAAGGTCTTCAGGATTCCTTAGTTAAGCAAAGGGAGCTGCTCCAAAATGACCACCACCAAGAAATGAGTCATCTTCAGGATATGGAAAAGAGTCAACAGACAGTGGAAGATGCTCAGAAAGAGATAGAAGAGTTAAAGCTTCAGGTTGATGTTAAGAAGACCAAGACTGAGTCAAGTGCAAGCAAAGAAAGTGAGAAGGTGTTCATACAGCAAATTGAGGAGTTGCATGCTTCTTTTTATCTCAAGGATCTCCTAATCCAAAAGCTCATACACGAACCAAATCATCTGGACATAGCCCATTTGCTCCAAGGTGTCAAGCGCCTTAGCTGGAGGTTTCAGGATGTAGAACTTCCTAGGCTTTAGTCTTGTATTCACATATTTGGATTACCCACAGGTCTGTTGTGGGATTCCTCTCTTGCTTATGTTCTTTGCCTTTTGATATATGAACTGGAAACCCTACATGGACTTTGTTATTCCATATTTCTTTTGATTTTCCTTAAGTCTTTGTTTGTTATCTTTTGCACGGACACGGGATATTAAATGCTACCTCTTCACATCTGAATGTCACACAAGGTCTTCCTTCAAAGGCTATTCTCTTAATACCGAAATGGGAAAGTAAAGCAAAACCCTTGAGGATAAAAGGAACACATCATTGCATACATATCATTTGCATTTTTCTCTCTTTTGTAGGTTTCCCCAGGTTACTTAACTTATCCTTTCTTCAGGTAAAGATTGCGAGAGCAGCCATGACCCGTCATCCCAAACATAGCATTCCTCACTGGTATGCTACCCGCATCTATCAAAGAAACATCATGGACACTATGCAGACAGAACTCAACGAACTCCGCACCCAAATGGGAGAGTTTATGGTTATGATGTAGGGCATGGCCCAAGGGCAACAAGATTTGAGGAATGCCATGCAGAGGCTTACTCCTCCCCAAATTGACCCACCAATGGTTACTCCAGATGCTCAGGGGAATCCACCCAACAACAACAGAGGAAATGGGCCTCCAGGACCGGAAACTAACACACCTACTCTTATCCCTGTGGAAGACCGTCAGGAGGATCAATTCCCTCCTACTAATGATGATATGGGATTTGGAATGGGAGGAAACTTTCAAGATTTTATGTTGCTAGCTGAGAAGGTTAAGTCCCTTGAATGTAGGGACACTCTCGGAATTGATGTATCTGATATGGGTTTGGTCCCAGGGGTGGTCATCCCTCCTAAGTTCAGACCTCTGAGCCTTGATAAGTACAATGGCAATTCCTGCCCCAAGACATATTTATAGGCTTTTTACGGAAAGATAGCTGCTCACACTAGAGACGAAAAACTCTGGATGTACTATTTCCAGGACAGCCTCTCTAGGGGCTCACTGGAATGGTATATGAATCTAGAAAGGAACTCTGTCCGAAACTAGAAAGAGCTTGGGGAATCTTTCCTTAAGCAGTATCAGTACAACATTGATATGGCGCCTAGAAATACTCAACTCTAGTGTTTATCTCAGAAGAATTCAAAAAGCTTTAAAGACTATGCTCAAAGATGGCGTGAGGTTGCCGCCAGAGTACAACCACCTTTGATGGAGAGAGAAATGGTGGATCTTTTCATGGATACCCTTCCAGGGCACTTCATGGAGAGATTAGCAGGTTGTTCATCTAGTGGGTTTTCAGACATTATCCTAACAGGTGAGAGAATAGAAAGCTGGATGAAGCAAGGCAAAATCCAGAATAATGGAGCGTCAACCTCCAATGTAAAGAAGCCATTTGTGAAACGCCGAGAGGGAGAAACGGGGGATGTGTACACTCAGGACAGGAGAGGTAATCAGAATAGGTATCATCAAGCAGCTCTAGTTACCATTGCAGCTCCAGCAAACCAACCATCGGTTCAACAACAACAGCTTCAACCAAACTACCAGCAACAGAGGGCTCATAGGCCATACTATCCTCCCCGACACAAAGACAAGCATCTTGAAGCACCACCCATGTCATATTCTTAGCTTCTTCGGAACCTTGTACAACTGCAAATGATCCAGCTAAGGACCTTACAACCTCCAAGACCGGGGAAAATCCCCGAAGGGTATGATGTCAATGCTCAATGTGAGTTCCATTCTGGGGCTCCTGGTCATAGCACGAAGAATTGTAAAGCTTTGAAGAATTTTGTCCAGTACTTGATTGATTCCAAGGCAATTAATTTTGCTCATACTCCGAACGTAATCCAGAATCCTATGTCTCCTCATGGGAGAACTGTGGGGGCCATTGATAGCGGTGAAGGTCTGAATTTGATATTCGATGTTAATGACTTGAATACTCCACTAATGTCAGTAAAATCTTGCTTGGCCAAGAAAGTCTTATTCCCGGGTTATGGAGAAGATTGCCCAGATTGTTCTAGTTCCCCTGATGGATGCGATCAGCTGAGATCGGGGATACAGATGTTGATCAACGAAGGCAGCGTACAGTTTGATAAAGTTGTAAAAAACGAGGACATATCAACTATTACCATCTATTACAACCCAGCACAGGTTCCTGCTGCAGCAAGAGTAATGCCCATAACCATAACCATTACCATTATTGGTCATGTCTCGTACCAGAGTGACAGAGCCATTCCTTGGAATTATGGGGGTGAAGTGTATTATAATGGCCATAAGTAGGACTTGGCTGCATCAACTTCGTCTCCATGCCAAATTGAAAATGTTGGAGTTGGAGGGTTTACCAGAAGCGGCAGGTTATTTGCTCCAGAAACTCTAGGAGGTAATACAGTGCCACCAAAAGATACTGTCAAAGCTCAAGCAAAAGCCAGGGGCAAACAACCCATGACCAATGATACACCTACACCTTCAGCAGAGCCTGACATCACTTTTGATAAGGAGGCGGAGGAATTCTTAAGAATTATTAAGAAAAGTGACTACAAGATTGTAGATCACTTATAGCAGACTCCCTCGAAGATCTCTATCTTATCCTTGTTAATGTGCTCGTATGCCCATAGGAAGGCCCTGTTAAAAATCCTGAACAACGCGTATGTACCACAGGATATATCGGTGAATCAGTTCAAAATAGTGGTGTCGAGTGTAACTTCTAGCCATGGTTTGGGCTTCACAAATATGGATTTAACATCGGAAGGACGCGGTCAAGACCGCGCCTTGCATATTTCCATGGAATGCAAGGGTGTTGTACTTTCCCACGTGCTAGTGGACACAGGATCACCGTTGAATGTATTGCCAAAGAAAGCCCTCATGAAGTTGAATTATGATGGAGTTGTGCTGAGGCCAAGCGACTTAGTTGTACGAGCATTCGATGGCTCAAGGAGGTCAGTATTTGGAGAAGTGGAGTTGCCTATCATGGTGGGACCACAAGTCTTCAATGCTACTTTCTACGTAATGTACATTCAGCCTGCTTATAGTTGCTTGTTGGGGAGACCATGGATTCATTCAGCAGGGGCAGTATCCTCCACTCTTCATCAGAAACTAAAGTTCGTGTGGGAAGGGCAAACTGTAACAGTGTCAGGAGAAGAAGACATCTTTATCAGCCACCTAGCCTCGGTCAATTATGTGGAAATGGATGGAGAGATCGTTGAGACTCCTTGCCAAGCTTTTGAGCCCGTCAAATCTGAAAATGCATTAGCTGCTTTGTCTGAGGTTCCAAATAAAGGAGTCTCTATTGTCTCTTACAAGCAGGCCTTGGAAGTGGTGGATTCAAGTGTGAAAGAAGGTTGGGGCAGGACAGTTGAGATCCCAGAAAAGAAAGATATGTATGGAGTTGGCTATCAGCCAGGTCTCTCAACGCCTGGACCAAATGCTAGTGGTCGGAAAATCCCAATCACCTTCACCAGTGCTGGTTGGATTGATTATGACAACGTCTATGCTGCACAAGAGGATATGACTAACAGTGACTATGATATAGACGAGTGGGCCAAGCCTTGTACTCCATGGACACAACTAAACAATTGGTCGTCGGAAAAGCTCATCTTTGTCACTTGCCTTGAAGAGTAATAGTTTTTGTGTTTTGTTTTCCTGTATTCAAGTCTTATGCCTTACTCGGGGCGTAGAGACTCATTGTAAGGGTTCTTTTATTCATAATTTTATTTCATAATCATCAATAAAGCAGAAGTTTTTGCATTCATGACATGTTGTTCCCTGTCTTTCATTTTTGTTTTTGTTTTCAAAATAAATGGTAATGTTTTCACATCTCAATTGGCTTCTAAATCTAGCATGAATCATCATTCATGCAGATGTTCATCCTCGGGTCTCATCAACGACGACCTTGCTATGGCTCAGTATGACTTCGACAATCCAATTTACCTAGCCGACGAGGAAGGTGAAGAAGATTGTGAATTTCCCGAAGAGCTAGCCAGGTTGCTTAAACAAGAGGAGAAGATGATTCAGCCACTTGAAAAGGCTATTGAAGTGATAAATCTGGGTACCGAAGAAGACAAGAGAGAAGTAAATATCGTGGATGCGTTAGAAGAATCTATCAAGTGTCGTCTAATTTCCATGCTTCGAGAGTATGTTGATGTCTTCGCCTGGTCTTATCAAAACATGCCTGGTTTGGACACTGATATTGTGATGCACAAACTACCTCTCATGGAAGAGTGCTCACCTATATTGTTGACGTGAGTTCTACGAGCTCTTCGATGGTGAACATTGATGGTGGTGGCGGCGGACATTGAAGGAGATGGTGTGAGGTCGTCGATGACGTTTGAAGGGTAACGCCGTGAAGAAGATGACGCACGATCGAATGTTGAATACTTCGGAGAAGCTATGCGATGAAGATATCGCTCGAAGGCCTTCGTTCAAGCCATGCTTTATGATTCTTGTTGTGATTCGGTTTGTCACATCTTGTTGATGTTGATTCTGTTTGACTTCATATTCTCGCAGATCAAAGGTGAATCTATGATATTCGTGTCGATTGAGGAACTATTGCTGCTATCGGTTCAAGCACTAATCAGGTTGTCATTGAGGGTCAGTCACTCCTCTATCTTTCGTGTCTGTGTCACATGACTTTTTTCTTATTTGACGATCTTTCTTGTGTAATCCTTTTCGTCTTTCGCTTTTGCGTTACTTTGCTTATCCCTAACTTTTGCCTAAGTCGCTTGTTTTCAAGTTTCGACTTAGCGGGATTTTTTTTCATTTTGTTTTGAACGAGTCGTGTAACATTGTTTGTCTTGATTGCTTCCCGAGGGTTGTGACTGCCCCATTCTTTGGTCGACGAAGGATAACCATTGTGGTTTTCAATCTTTGGACCTTTTGACTTGGATAACCATTGTGGTTTCGAGTCTTTGGACCTCTTGATTAGCATAGTGGGATGTAATGGATCCTCAAATACACTCTTTGAATGAGAGAGATATTGAGGCTGGAGAAGAGTGAGTGTCAAAGATGAAGAATTGAAAATCAATGGTGAGTGAAGAAGAGTGAACGAGGAAGAGTGAAGATTGAAGTGAGAGCCCCCTAATTTGCAGCAATAAGCACACTTTATAGATGATGAATTGTTGAATTTTGGTTAGGAATTCTGTTAGGGTTGTTAGAAGTAGTTGAGTGAAGTTTTTCTTTTCTGAATTTTTCTTCTGATGAGCTTCATATTGCTTTTTTTCTCCTGAATATCTTATTATCCATGTTGAGTTATTTCCTGAACTTGCCACCTGAATTCAAATATCAATTAGAGTTTTCTCTCCCATTGATTTTTCCTTTATTTTGATTTTCTGTTATGTATCTATTGAACGAATTCCTTTTATAAATGTTCCGTATTTATTTCTGCTGGTATTGATGGAGAACAATTCTTCTACTCCACAACCTTAAACTTATGCCGATTTTGTTTACTTTCGATAGCCATAATGGAATGTGAACCATGATAGTCATTGTAACACAATAAATACAATCCCTTAACATATTCATGCAAGATAACCTGTGTAATGCCTTAGCATAGAATTTCGAAATTTCTCGCTAAGAAGTTGTATGCATTTAGTCCCGAAAGCATCTGATGCAATTGTCTCATACTCTAAAAGTGATAACACTCCAACTACACAAGTGGAAATCTCACATTTCAAGGCTAAGACCAGTCGCACCGAAAAAGTTTGTTGAGGCTAGCAAGCTCTTCCAATTTAGATGGTGGATCTTTACTTGCAAAATCATTACACATTAATACAATTGTGGCTAAGAAAGACTTGGATATCCTAAAATATATCATCTGATGTCAATTCTTCCAAACACAAATCCACCACAACCCCTGTCGAAGTTCATCTTGATTTTGTTATGTTTATGATGCCTAAAGAACTTGTTTTTTTTTGTTTATAGGATTGTAGAAAGGACAAAATACGGAATTGTATATTAAATGGGGATGGAGGAAATTGTCTTTATCATGTGAATACAGGATGAATTTGGCCTTGAACAATGATGTGGGTTCAATAGATTTAGATAGACTTATGTGTTAAAAATGGTAAAGATAAAAAAAAAAGCATTAATAATAATTGAATTTATCCTTAAAAGAAAATAAATTCGATTAAAAACAAACTTAGAAACCTAACCAATCGGAATATGATAATCCATTAACCAATTCAAAGTCATTGAAAACGATTATGACTTGAAAATGAACTTCACATAGAACTGATGAACTCTTGACCAAATTACCAATGAGTTAATCATGCATGACTGGATCCATTTTTGAAAATCATATGATTCAGGGAAATAAACCCCCATTCGTGTGATAGTGAACACCAGAAGGTAATACCATTGATCACTGTAGTTGTCAGCCTTTGAGAATTCATTTGATAAACGCATGCTCATAAAACAAACCCTGGTCCCTAACCTCCGTATTTTCCATTGACATAAACCTACAAAGCGTGAAGTCGCAAAGCATTGCCAAAACCATGATTCTCGAAGCCTCTGATCCAAATGACAAACTTATGCCAGTGCATGTATTAGTGTTATATGGCCTATAAAGCCAGATAGGGTTATAAATTAGAGGGAAAATTTTGGGGTGTTATAGCTGCCTCTATTCAATCACTGTGGACGTGAATGGATGATAGCAGTTGCTTTCAAACATTTGAGGTATGCATGGATTGAATACTAGAAACAACCAGAACATTTGCACTCTGTGGCAGAAGAACATGGAAATAAACTCAACCAAATGAACTCTGCTTGGATATAATTATGATGGTAAGAATCATAACCGGGGGATGCCTTTTGAATGATGCCAGACGACTACTAACTTGCCACGTTGTGGGTGGACCTTCATCGATCGAACTTTAAGATACTTTGCCACCCTGAGGATGGACTCTTGCCAATCTGCGGTTGGACTTCAATATATTTTGCCACACTACGGGTGGACTTTGGAAATTTTCCACACTACGGGTGGATTTTAAGAATTTGCCACACTGCGGGTGGACTTCTGCTCACTGCGGGAGACTTTTTCCCACTGCGGGGGACTTTAGAAATTTGGCACACTACGGGTGGACTTCTGCTCACTGCGGGAGACTTCTGCCCACTGCGGGGGACTTTAGAGATTTGCCAACTGCTGGTGGACTTCTGCTCACTGCGGAAGACTTCGGATATTTGCCACACTGCAGATGGACTTCTGCTCACTGCGGGAGACTTCTGCCCACTACGGGGGACTTTAGAAATTTTTCACACTACAGGTGGACTTCTGCTTACTGCGGGAGACTTCTGAAACTTTCCACCCGAAGATGGACTTTTGCCAGCCTGTGGCTGGACTTTTGCTCGCTGTGGGAGACTTTTGAGATTCGCCACCCGAAGATGGACTTTGGCCAGTCTGTGGCTGGGCTTTTGCTCGCTGTGGGAGACTTTTGAAACTTGCCACCCGAAGATGGACTTTGGCCAGTCTGTGGCGGGACTTTTGCTCGCTGTGGGAGACTTTTGAGATTCGCCACCCGAAGATGGACTTTGGCCAGTCTGTGGTTGGGTTTTTGCTCGCTGTGGGAGACTTTTGAAACTTGCCACCCGAAGATGGACTTTGGCCAGTCTGTGGCTGGACTTTTGCTCGCTGTGGGAGACTTTTGAGATTCGCCACCCGAGATGGACTTTGGCCAGTCTATGGCTGGGCTTTTGCTTGCTGTGGGAGACTTTTGAAACTTGCCACCCGAAGATGGACTTTGGCCAGTCTGTGGCCAGTCTGTGGCTGGACTTTTGCTCGCTGTGGGAGACTTTTGAATTTTCCACCCGAAGATGGACTTTGGCCAGTCTATGGCTAGGCTTTTTGCTCGATGTGGGAGACTTTTGAAATTTGTCACCCGAAGATGGACTTTGGCCAGTCTGTGGTTGGGCTTTTGCTCGCTGTGGGAGACTTTTGAAACTTGCCACCCGAAGATGGACTTTGGCCAGTCTGTGGCTGGACTTTTGCTCGTTGTGGGAGACTTTTGAAATTTTCCACCCGAAGATGGACTTTGTCCAGTCTGTGGCTGGACTTTTGCAAGATATCAAACTTGGATTATGCTGGGTACGCATATGTTGAATTACATGGCATGATGCCCCATGACACTAGGGATGATAGGTTTTGAGTATTGTCAATGAATTGGCATAACTGCAGAGGGAGTTCCTGATGCGGAAATAATAAGTCCTTGCTGACTCTGTGGGGAAACACAATGATCGCGGATTCGATCTTAAGAATCCTTGTGGGGATAACATCTATGTTGGAGAAGAGCGTGAATAATTCATTTGTCCCGAATTACCACCTTTGCCAAAAATAAATTGGAATTTAGATTTGAGGATCGTGCCCGGGGATACCTCGACTATCGGGGACTATCCACTCTTATGGATCTGCTGAGGAAGAGAATGATTTATCTGAAATCGGCTGGGGGAATAGGAGTTACCTTAGATCTGTTGAGGAACCGAGATCAAGGAAACCAGCTGTAAATACCCCAAATTTTCCCTCATTAAGTTCACACCATGGCTTGTGATCTTTCATATTTGCATTAGTTTAAGCATATCATCTCATGACATTTTTGCTTCACTACATTAGTTCAAGTTCATCTGCATCTAGGGTTTGTGATCTGGGCAATCCATGATCCATCTGAGCCATACCAAAGGTCTTCAATCATCTCAAGAGGGTCCATGTATGTTCAATCATCATATTATATCCTCCAAAGATCAAGGAAGTCAAAGAATCACAAGAACTTGCAAAACATGGAAGCAGAGCCAGGGTTTAACTACACAGATGACCTAAAATTAGGGTTTTGGTTTCAGAGGCCATAACTCCAATTTTTTTGGTCATTCTTGTTTTTATTGGTCTCAATATGTTATAAGGATCATGTGTACCAAGTTTGATGAAGAAATTCATTGTGGAAGTCATCTAATCATTGGGTAACTTCTTGAGCAAGTCAGAGCAAAATCAGGGCATCTGAGGCCCCTAACATGGAACCAAAGTGGATTTTTCATCAAATTGAAGTTATATGATCTTTATTTGATTATTTAAGTGCTTAGAAGTTCACAAAATATAAGAAAAGTGAGCTAAACCAAAAGTTGCCAAAAATGGAAATGACTTGTAATGTAAACTTTCCATTTTGGGAAAGTTTTTCAACCTCCTCTTTCTCAACCAAAAATGCTTCAAATGGAAAATTGTTGGTCATGAAAGTTGTAGATTGGATCATTCCCTTTTCAAAAAGTACAAGAACAAGTTCTAATTCATTATGGAACTCAAGTTATGGCTTGTCAAAGTTGGCAAAAATCCCATAATTTTCAAGAATGCACCAAAAGGGATTCTTCGCAAAACCACTTGCCAAGGCATTTTGTGACTTCAAACACACTTCTATGTATCATAACATCATAGTGCATTGCTTCAAGATCAGAATTGCCCAAAGAATTTCATCATGCCATGCCTTGAACATCAAGATTTCTCAAAGGGACCAAAACTTCACATAATTGCAAAACACCACATAACTTTGCTCCCACTTGCTGAATTACCTCAAGACTGATTTTGTGGACATCCTTGAACTAAGTTGCGCATGGACAAGCCAATGAGCCAGCTACACCATTGCCCATACCTCAAGTACAACACTTTTGACTTTTTGGCAAAAACACCCATACCAATCACAACAGTCCACCACCCACTCTCTACCCAATCCAGACTCTACAAGCATGCTCTAAGGGTTCATTTTCATAAGACACACAAGCCTAACACTCCAAGAACTCAGCATCCCCAAAAATCATCCCTCTTGCATTTTCCTTCGAATCTCTCAGCTCACTCACTCAATCTTCAAACCAATTTCACCATTGATCTCAAAATCACTCACTGACCACAAAGCAACCATTAAACCAGCCAAGAACACCCCATACACAAAATACGATTCTTGGCCAGTTCAGTTGTTACAACACAAACCAGCGATTCCCAAATCCTTTGAAGCATTCCATTAGTCTCAAGAGGTCAAAGGGAGTCATTTTGCACAAAGGAAGTGGCCAGAAAGCTCAAGTTTGGAAAGCTTCATCTCAGGTAGTCATCTGAAATCATTTTTCCAGAACTCATATTTTATGTTCCATTAAGAAAAAGCATGCTTCACTGATCACTCTGAGCTTTGTATTTTCAAAAATGGTTAAGAAATGAGTTTGTGTGAATGTTCTAAAATTTTTGCCATTTTTAATCTTTCCTTCGAATCTTGAGTTTGAGCAAGAATAAATTTGTTTTAGGGGTGGATTTGAGGTCAGGGAGATGAGGGGAGTTGATCTGGAGCTTTAGAGCTCCAGAAATGACCTAGGGAGAGAGTTTGAGATTTTCAAGGGAGCATGTCACCGGAGAAGACGACCGAAGCTCTTCTCCGGTGACCTGAAAGTCATTAACTGTGTTAATTAGGGTTAGGGCTTTGTTTGAATATAGGCTGTTTGATTTCCCTTTCCCGCGTGTGTTGTGTGGCAAGGATTAGTTCATTAACATTTAATCAGGATTAAATATTTAATTAATTAGGTTTAAGTGAATTTGAATGTGGACCATAGGATCTGGCGCGCAGTCAACTTAGAAATCCCCAGAATCAATCCCAGCCTTTGATTGCGCATACTTTTGTTTTATTCAATTTTTATTTCATTTTTCTCATTTTATTTTGTACCAATTATTTAAAATAGCAAGAAAATTCCAAAAAATATTTTCTTCTCCATTTTTGCTTCAAATAATTTTCTTAACCTAAAAATATTTTTATTTTTATTTTTTGCATTTAAAAATCATTTTTTAAACATTTAAATGTTTATTTTAATTAATTAATGGAAATTAATTAATTAAAATATCATTTAGGTTTCTAAAAATCCCAAAAAAAATCACATTGCATCTTTAAACATTTAGAAACATTATCATACCATCCACACAAATTTCTTTTTGGTTTTGAACCATCTTTGATAATTTTCTTGAATTTAGGGTTCATAAAATTCCTATTTTAGAACCCTAACTTCAAGAATTCTTTTTTGCCTAACCAAGAATGGTATGACAATGGTTCTTTTTGCATTGATCTTCATTTGACATGTAGTTTCTAGCATAATTTTGTCACAAATTTCTTCTGCATTTTTTATTTGATTTGCATTTTCTCCCTTTAGGTGCCTCATAAACCCTAGATAACATAGAAAAATCACAACTTTCATTAGGTTAAGAGTTAGGTCTCCTCCTTTGGGGTGTGATATTATATGGGATTAGGGTTCCTTTGATTGCATTTTCAAATTTTTAGCTAGTCATTTTATTCTGTTTTTGGTTTTTGCATCTCATGTTGTATGAAAACCCTAATTTCCCATCTTCCCTTGCATACATCTTGCATTTGATTTCATTCATGAACTTGCCATGACATTTTATGCATTCACATGACATATAAGACATCTTAGGACACATTAGAATCATGTTTGATCATTTCTTCATCCATTTACCATGTTATGTATTCATTACATTCCATATACATTCATGAACTTTCATGCTTCCTTCATGCTTCATTTGCTTTATCATCACTTGTATGATCATCCATTGCTCTTGACATACATTTGAATCATCTCTTAGAAACATTTACATCATGAACATGCTCCTGGTTTTGGTTTTCATCCTTACATTCACTTCATTTTCATCTCATCTCTTTCTTTGTACTAACCATTTCAGGTGGTAAGTAATTGAGAAGTGAATTTGCCTTCACTTCTCATCCCTATTCTCATTCCTTTTTATACATTCATTGCTGCATTTTGCTTTTGCCTTAGAGTGAGCTTGCTCATTCATGTTCCTCCTTCACTTTCTTTCTTCAAGTAACTTATCTTCTTAAGTGAAGTAAGTTAACTTTTTTCTTCTGCTTCTCCTTCTTTCTTCTGCTTCTTCCTTGGTGCCTTATTCTTGAAGATCTCTTGCAAGCCTCATAAACCCTAGGAACACCCAAGCATGATAACATTAGGGTTTTTGATTAGTCCCCCCATTAGTTTTACCTTTGAGTCTCCTTGAGTCTCTCTTCTCATCTCATAATCAGGGACTAAACCCTTAAGGTTTTAAGGCTTTGTGATTAAGATTATGCATGCATCCTTCTCTTAGGATGGAGTGCATAACTTTAATCCTAAGTGTTAAACCCTTAATGTGTTTAAATACCTTAATCAATTCACCTAATAATCACTAAGACAATAAGCTTGTAACTTGGGCTTTGCATTAGGGTTCTAATTCTTCCTTAATTGGTTAAGAAGGACTAACCCTAGTGTTAATGGACAAGTCCTCCTCAAGTTGTCTTACAAACCATAAAATTCACTTCTTAATCTTACCATTAACTAAAATATACTTTAATAAAGGCTTTTTTTTGCAATGAGGTTAATCCCTAATCATGGATTAAGTTGAGGTATTTTCCTCAGCTTAAATGTTCTCATCTATTATCCTTCTATTAGGATGGTGTAATGGGTCCATTAAATCTTTGATTATTGCTTAAACTCATTACTTAACACTAAACAAAAACTCCAAAAACATCTAAATAATTACAATTAGGTTAATGATCTTAATCCTACATCATGGGGATTAAGTGTGAGGTGCTTACTTCATACTTAAGGTATTCTCATTACCCCTAATCAGAGGGAGGATGTGATGAGTTTACTAACCCTTGGTTTAGGCTTAAGCTCATTTTCTTATGACAAACACAAAAGCAATAAAAGATTGAAAACATCAAAAACAAACAATAATCGTCTCCTTCGGGATTCTTTTCTTATCACACTCACT
This sequence comes from Lathyrus aphaca, assembly GCA_963966055.1. Classification (NCBI taxonomy): domain Eukaryota; kingdom Viridiplantae; phylum Streptophyta; class Magnoliopsida; order Fabales; family Fabaceae; genus Lathyrus; species Lathyrus aphaca. The sequence goes on from OZ014525.1 coordinate 272,200,045, forward strand.
CACAAACGAGAACTCGCTTCTTCCGTCTAATGCAAGACAGTTAGCACCTGAGTCAGACAGGTCATACACTTGAGCATAGACAAGTAAGCAGTTCATCAGTCAATTTATCTTTCAGTCTCTTTGAGTCGAACTACGGTGTTCTGACTTCCTCATTGCACGAGAGGATATGTAGGCATAACTTAACTGTTATCGAACAAAAGTCTCTGTCTCTTCCTCCCATCTTCCAGCATTATTCTTTAAGCCTCATTTCTGAGCACTTCACTTTACATCCTTTTTGCACTGACACTTATACATTCTTTTTCCAACTTTTGCACACAGATAGCACTGACACTTACCCCTTTAAAAACAAACTTTCAAGCGTGGATCCCGTCGAGTACGACGGACAATCTGGGTGCTAATACCTTCCCAGGTTGTAACCAACCCCCTTTCTCAATTTCTCTAGTTCGCGACCGTCTTATCCATATCTTTCCAGGTTTATGCAGCATTACCTTTCCTTCGGGATAAAAATGCCTAGCTGGCAACTCTTTTCACCTTCATTTTCATTTCTCCTCTCGCCGACCGTTCGCGCTTGTACCGGGATGCAAATCTTCGGGAGCGACACCAGCTGAAGGAAAAACTTGGTGACTTTACTGGGGATAACTTCCATTCTTCTGTTGGGGATGACCAAAACCGAGACACGTCCCGTTGGGGAGGAAAATAATTCAAGTTGTCTCGTGCTGGGGATCATTTGCTTCTATATGGATTTTACCTCAAGAGGATTTTACAAAAGACTTGGGATCTTTAAACTCTTAGGTATCGTAACGACTGTATGAATTAGCGTAATAATCTTGTTGGGGAGGTAACCATTGCTCATGCAGATGAGCTTAGAGCTGTAAGAAATGTTGAATGAGATAATTGGCTTGACGAGCGACCGCTAGATGGGTAATGGACCCAATCAGTAAGAGTTATGATAAGAGGGTGCCATAGAAACTCTTTGAGAGTGTAAATATACTGGTACTCTGAACTCCGGGTAAATGCCTTCGATCGTCTGTCTTCGGGAAAGAATGAATTCTTGTACTATTGGGGTGGCCTGCCCCAGTATGAGTATTTGAATAGTTTTGCATTTGACTGACTAATCTTCGCTCTTGGAGAGAGTTGAATTTTAAGGGATTTCCCCGGTTGGCATAATTTTGAAGAGATTGCTCGACATAACTTCCCCGGATTGGCTAGCTCTTGCCATGGCTGGTTGGGAAAGTCCCTGCTCAACGAAGCTTTATCGGAAAAGTGCACCTTGACATGACTGTCTTTCAGAAGTTTTGGACTTTTCAACTTGGAAAGCTTAAGCTTCTGGATTGAATTTCCGCATGTGAACCGTTTATGATGCCAAACAAATGTATGCAAGCAAAAATGTTTATTCTTAGAATGAAAATTCTAATGCAACACATGTAACGCCTTAATTTTTATATTTATTTTTGTGAAATAAATATTAATATTTTAATGGCATAATTGAATTAATTGGAGAAGAAAATATTTTATGAGAATAATAATAATAATATAAGGTGTATTATTATAATGTTGTTATTATTTAAATAAAATAAAATAAAAGATTTAGTTAGAGGTTTAAGGGGCAAAGGTGGAATTGTTGTTTTATGAAAAGAGGAATTATGGAAACAAACCTCATTCATCGTATTTTGACGAAGAACAGAGAGGTCTGGAGAAAGAGGAGAAGAAAGGAAGGTCAAGGATCGTAGATCACCAAGACCAAAAGTTGTGACGGAAAGCTTTGATTTTAAGGTAAGGGGGGAGAAAAGGGTTTATGATTGGTGATAGGACATAGAAGGGTAATTGGGAGTTCCTTCCTCCCTTAGGTATTTTTAAGAGATTATGATAATAATGATTGAATTGATGCAATACTGTGAAATTGTTGATGAATATGATTATACGATGTATTTTGAAAATATATTTGGTGTTGTGTGTTTGGTATTGGGAAGAATGGTATATGAAGGTTATGGAGGATATGATGAACAGAGAAGAGGATTAAATCTCATTGATTCCCTAATTTGATCTAGGAAAGTTTATTAATAAAACTAGTTGATGTTATATGTATAAATGGATAATAAACATGTGAATTGGTTGGTTTTGAGTGATAAATTCGACTTAGAATGATTAGGGTTCGTACGGGTGAGAAAGGGGGAAGATAATGGGAAAAACCAAAAATCAGAATTTTGGGGTCAGGCGCCAGGACACGGGCCGTGTCCCATGACACGGGTGGCCGTGTCAGGCTTCAGGAAATGAGTTTTTGTGGATTTTGAGGGGCGTGTCCCAGGACACCTGACACGGGCCGGGTCAGGGGACACGGGAGGCTGTGTTAGGCCCCTATAAATGTAATTGTTTGTCCGTTTTACGGTGGATTTGACTCATTCTTCCAATGTAGGATTATATTAGTGAAATGAGACTTTGAGGATGTTCTAATAGTGAATATAGGACTTGATGATTAGTTGCATAAGAAATCCTAAGTGCTTAATTGAGTTATATGAATATGTATATTGTTATAATTGTGAATAACATGAGATATGTGTATGCTCTGTGTGTGAATAAGATGCACTAATGATTGGTTGATGAGATCATGATGATCGTAAAGCATGATGTGTTCATGTGTGTTGTGATATGGTATGAGTTGTTGTGTCTGCATGCGCATACATTTGATGGAATAATCATGTCGTGGATTTGATTATTCGGGATTCGTTGAGAATCGTGGTTGCAGGGATGATCGTGTCTTGTTGGAGACGTTAACAATGCATTCGGGGTTCTATTGATGAACCGTTATTGTGAGTCGGTACCGCATTTGCATTGTGCATTTGAGTCACATTGCATTATGATTGATTGGATAATATGATTGATTGAATAATATGATTGATTGAATAATATGATGGATAATTTTGTATGATTAGGGGTGAATTACTTCTTCATATATGTCGTATGTGCCGTTATATTATGAATCTATTTCTCACCCCTCTGTTTGTTTTGTTGCGTTTGTGCTTCTTCGGAAGTGTAGACAATTCAGGTACTTGAGAAGGACGTTCGTGTGATGTCCGTGTCCTAGGAGCTCTGATATGTAACGCGGGGATCTTTGTCCACATTTACTGTTAATGTTTAGAAAAACTTATTTTTATGATTAAACTTGAACTGAAGAACCTTATTATGTGTGACTTGTTAAGCCTTTGAGCTATTGACGTTAAAGATTTGAATTCCGCTATTTTCTTTTATTAACAATTTTGATGAACGATGATGATGTAACATTTCACTTTGGACAAGTAACTCTGATTTTATTAAAGATTTATATAAATATTTCTGTGGGAAAAGTGGGTGTTACAATTGGTATCAGAGCAGGTCGGTCCAACCGGCCAGATTGAGTCAGTCCTTAGAATAAGAGTCGCGTGTTTCCTAACCTAAGTTGTTTGTTGTATCAGTATGGCAGGAAGGAATGATGTTGCTCTTGCTGCGGCTATGCAAGCTATGGTGCAGACGGTTGAGAACGTTGTTCAGGTCGTTCAGGGTGGAGGAAATGCTCAGTCTCGTGCATTGGAGCAGTTCCGGAATAACAAGTCGTCGACGTATGAAGGTGGAATTCTAGATCCAGAGGCTGCGCAGAAGTGGTTGAAAGCTGTTGAGAATATCTTCAGAACCATGGGATGCTCTGATGATCAAAAGGTGAGATTTGGTACTCACATGCTGGAGGGCAAAGCTGAAGTCTGGTGGGACAACAGTCGCCAAAGAATGGAGGACGCGGGTACGACTATCACTTGGGCTGTATTTCGCAGAGAATTCTTGGAGAAGTATTTCCCGGAAGATATTCGTAGTGCTAAGGAGGTTGAGTTCTTGGAGCTCAAGCAAGGTAATATGACAGTGGCGGAGTATGCTGCCAAGTTTGAAGAACTAGTGCAATACTGTACGCACTATAATACTGAAGAGGCAATGACTTCCAAATGTCTGAAGTATGAGAATGGACTGCGTCCTGAGATTAAGTTGGGTATTGCTTGCTAGAAGATCAGGAATTATCTAGAGCTAGTAAGTAGAAGCAGGATTTATGATAATGACAACAGGGCGCGGATTGCACACTACAAAGTTGTGAATGATAAGAAATGGAAGCAGAGATTTGGTGGTACTCCTTACAGTGCTCCAGCTGACAAAGGGAAGCAAAAAGCTGGAAATGAGAAGAAGCCAAGTGGGGGAGGAAGTACTCCCGGTGTGCTCAAATGCTACAGATGTCACGGCACGGGATATTGTGCCAATAATTATCCTACTGAAGAGAAGAAGTGTTTTAAGTGTGGAAAGGCGGGTCATGTGATGGCCAATTGCAGAGGGAATGTGCCTATTTGCTATAATTGTGGAGAGCAGGGCCACATTAGCACTAATTGCCCGAAACCAAAGAAGCATAAATCCGATGGGAAATTATTTGCATTAGTGGGAGCTCAGCCAACTAGTGAAGATCGATTGGTCAAATGTACTTGCTTTATCAATAATATTCCTTTATTTGTGATTATTGATACGGGTGCAACACACTCATTTATTTCTTTGGAATGCGTGAAAAATTTAGGATTGGAACCTTCTCAGTTAAGTCGAGGAATGGTTATTGATACACCGTCTATAGGGTCTGTGACTACTACCTTGATATGTCGTGATTGTGTTTTGGCTATTTCTGATAAAGAGTTTATAGTGGATCTTATATGTCTACCACTCAGTAATCTTGATATAATCTTGGGTATGAACTGGTTGGAATCCAACCGAGTTTATATTGATTGCTTTAGGAAGAGTTTGTTATTCCTAACTCCAGAAGAGGAAATTTTGGCCAGTTCAGTTTCTACTAAAGATCTGAGGACCTTATTGGAAGACGAAGCGAAAATGTTTGTTGTGTTTGCTTCATTATCTATGGAAGAAAAGGTCGTTGTTGAAGAGTTACCAGTGGTGAATAAATTTCTTGAAGTATTTCCCAATGATATTACAGAGTTACCTCCGACGCGTGAAGTGGAGTTTACTATTGACTTGATTCCTGGTACCAGGCCTATTTCTATGGCACCGTACAGGATGTCTGCTACTGAGTTAACTGAATTGAAATCGCAGATTGGTGACTTACTTGATAAGAAGTTCATTCGACCCAATGTATCACCATGGGGTGCTCTAGTGTTATTGGTTAAGAAGAAGGATGGTAGTATGCGCTTGTGCATTGACTACCGACAGCTGAATAAGGTTACTATTAAAAACAAGTATCCACTTCCAAGGATAGATGACTTGATGGACCAACTGGTTGGAGCTTGTGTTTTTAGCAAGATTGATTTGAGGTCAGGATATCATCAAATCAGAGTAAAAGAGGAAGATATCCAGAATACGACATTTAGAACTCGATATGGTCATTACGAATATGCAGTGATGCCTTTCGGAGTGTCTAATGCGTCGGGCGTGTTTATGGAATATATGAATTGGATATTCCATTCTTACTTGGATCAATTTGTCGTAGTATTTATTGATGATATATTAATATACTCGAATTCTGAAGAAGAACATGAGAAACATTTGAGAATTGCGCTGCAAGTGTTAAAAGATAACAAATTGTTTGCTAAATTTTCCAAATGTGAATTTTGGTTGAAGACAGTGAGCTTTTTGGGACATGTAATATCTGGTGAAGGTATAATGGTAGACCCTTTGAAGGTCAGTGATGTGCTTGATTGGGAACCTCCGAAGACAGTAACGGAAATTAGAAGTTTTCTTGGTTTAGCTGGTTATTATCGAAGGTTTATAGAAGGATTTTCTAATTTGGCATTGCCATTGACTCAATTGACCAGGAAGAGTCAAGCCTTTATTTGGGATGTAACTTGTGAGAGAAGCTTTGAAGAATTGAAAAAGAAATTGACTTCGGCACCGGTATTGATTTTACCGAATCTGAATGAAGCTTTTGTTGTGTATTGTGATGCATCTAAAATGGGTTTAGATGGTGTGTTAATGCAGGTTGGTAAAGTAGTAGCTTATGCTTCAAGACAGTTGAGGATACACGAGAGGAATTATCCTACTCATGATTTAGAATTGGCTGCAGTGGTATTTGTGTTGAAAATATGGAGGCATTTTCTCTATGGGTCGCGATTTGAAGTCTTTAGTGACCATAAGAGTCTGAAATATTTATTTGATCAGAAGGAACTTAATATAAGGCAGAGGAGATGGTTAGAATTTTTAAAAGATTATGATTTTAATTTAAGTTACCATCCAGGAAAGGAAAATGTAGTAGCGGACGCATTAAGCCGGAAAACAGTTCATATGTCGGCTATGATGATGAAAGAGATGGATTTAATTGAATAATTTAGAGACTTAAGTATGGTGTGTGAGATGACACCTGGAAGTGTCAAGTTGGGCATGTTACGAGTAAATAATGAATTTCTTGATGCAATTAAAGAAGGCCAACGACAAGACGTGAAATTGGTGGACTTAATGCCTACCGAAGGAAATGATCAAGGCAGTGATTTTAGTTTGGATAATAATGGTATTTTGAGATTTCGGGGGAGAATTTGTGTACCCGATAATGTTGAACTAAAGAAAGAAATTCTGGAAGAGGGTCATCGGAGTAGCTTAAGTATTCACCCGGGAGCTACGAAGATGTACCATGACTTGAAGAAATTATTTTGGTTGCATGGTATGAAATGAGATATTGCATAATTTGTTTATGCTTGTTTAGTATGTCAGAAATCAAAAGTGGAACATCAGAAGCCTTCGAGGCTGATGCAACCTTTAGAGATCCCAGAGTGGAAGTGGGATAGTATTGTTATGGATATTGTGACAAGTTTTCCGAATATTGCGAGAGGACTGGATACTATTTGGGTAGTTGTAGACCGGTTGACTAAGTCCGCGCATTTTATTCCGATAAACATCAGTTACCCGTTAACTAAGTTGGCAGAGATTTATATCCGAGTTGTTGTGAAATTGCACAGTGTACCGTCAAGTATAGTATCGGATAGAGATCCGCGATTTACCTCTGAGTTTTGGAACAGTTTGCATGAGGCTTTGGGTTCTAAGTTGAAATTGAGTTCGGCTTACCACCCACAGACAGATGGACAATCCGAGAGAACTATCCAGTCATTAGAAGATTTGTTGAGAACTTGTGTGCTAGAAAAAGGAGGTGCGTGGGATACACATTTGGCACTGATTGAATTTACTTATAATAATAGTTATCATTCGAGTATTGGAATGGCGCCGTTTGAAGCTCATTATGGTAGAAAATGTAGAACACATTTGTGTTGGTATGAGACAGGTGAAAATGTTATGCTTGGGCCTGAGATTATTAAGTAGACTACTGAAACTATTTAGATGATCAAAGAGAAAATGAAAGCGTCTCAGAGTTGGCAGAAAAGTTACCATGATAATAGAAGGAAAGACTTAGAGTTCAGTGAGGGTGACCATGTATTTTTGAGAGTCAACCCGATGACCGGTGTTGGACGTGCGTTGAAGTCTAAGAAGTTGGATCCTAAGTTCATTGGACCGTATCAGATTATGCAGAGAGTAGGCAAGGTTGCTTACAGAGTGGCATTACCGCCGGAACTTTCGAATTTGCACGAAGTGTTTCATGTATCGCAACTCAGGAAATATGTGTCTGATCCGTCACATGTAATTCAGAGAGATGAAGTGCAAATCCGTGACAATCTTACGGTGGAGACTTTACCGTTGAGGATTGAAGATCGTAAGATGAAGCAACTTCGAGGCAAAGAGATACCTCTGGTGAGAGTAGCTTGGGGAGGAGCTGCTGGTGGAAGTGTTACCTGGGAACTGGAGAGCAAGATGCGGGAATCATATCCAGAGTTATTCCATTCAGGTACATTTTCGAGGACGAAAATAATTAAGTGGGGGAGAGTTGTAACACCTTAATTTTTATATTTATTTTTGTGAAATAAATATAAATATTTTAATGGCATAATTGAATTAATTGGAGAAGAAAATATTTTATGAGAATAATAATAATAATATAAGGTGTATTATTATAATGTTGTTATTATTTAAATAAAATAAAATAAAAGATTTAGTTAGAGGTTTAAGGGGAAAAGGTGGAATTGTTGTTTTATGAAAAGAGGAATTAGGGAAACAAACCTCATTCATCGTATTTTGACGAAGAACAGAGAGATCTGGAGAAAGAGGAGAAGAAAGGCAAGGTCAAGGATCGTAGATCACCAAGACCAAAAGTTGTGACGGAAAGCTTCGATTTTAAGGTAAGGGGGGAGAAAAGGGTTTATGATTGGTGATAGGACATAGAAGGGTAATTGGGAGTTCCTTCCTCCCTTAGGTATTTTTAAGAGATTATGATAATAATGATTGAATTGATGCAATACTGTGAAATTGTTGATGAATATGATTATACGCTGTATTTTGAAAATATATTTGGTGTTGTGTGTTTGGTATTGGGAAGAATGGTATATGAAGGTTATGGAGGATATGATGAACAGAGAAGAGGATTAAAACTCATTGATTCCCTAATTTGATCTAGGAAAGTTTATTAATAAAACTAGTTGATGTTATATGTATAAATGGATAATAAACATGTGAATTAGTTGGTTTTGAGTGCTAAAATCGACTTAGAATGATTGGGGTTCGTACGGGTGAGAAAGGGGGAAGATAATAGGAAAAACCAAAAATCAGAATTTTGGGGTCAGGAGCCATGACACAGGCCGTGTCCCATGACACGGGTGGCCGTGTCCCATGACACGGGTGGCCGTGTCAGGCTTCGGGAAATGAGTTTTTGTGGATTTTGAGGGGCGTGTCCCAGGCCACCTGACACGGGTCGTGTCAGGCCCCTGTAAATGTAATTTTTCGTCCGTTTTAAGGTGGATTTGACTCATTATTCCAATGTAGGATTATATTAGTGAAATGAGACTTTGAGGATGTTCTAATAGTGAATATAGGACTTGATGATTAGTCGCATAAGAAATCCTAAGTGCTTAATTGAGTTATATGAATATGTATATTGTTATAATTGTGAATAACATTAGATATGTGTATGCTCTGTTTGTGAATAAGATGCACTAATGATTGGTTGATGAGATTATGATGATCGTAAAGCATGATGTGTTCATGTATATTGTGATATGGTATGCATTGTTGTGTCTGCATTCTCATACATTTGATGGAATAATCATGTCGTGGATGTGATTATTCGTGATTCGTTGAGAATCGTGGTTGCAGGGATGATCGTGTCTTGTTGGAGACGTTAACGATGCATTCGGGGTTCTATTGATGAACCGTTATTGTGAGTCGGTACCGCATTTGCATTGTGCATTTGAGTCACATTGCATTATGATTGATTGGATAATATGATTGACTGAATAATATGATGGATAATTTTGTATGATTAGGGGTGAATTACTTCTTCATATATGTCGTATGTGTCGTTATATTATGAATCTATTTCTCACCCCTCTGTTTGTTTTGTTGCGTCCGTGCTTCTTTGGAAGTGCAGACAATTCAGGTACTTGAGAAATACGTTGGTGTGATGTTTGTGTCCTAGGAGCTCTGATATGTAACGGGAACGGGGATCTTTATCCACATTTACTATTAATGTTTAGAAAAACTTATTTTTATGATTAAACTTGAACTGAAGAACCTTATTATGTGTGACTTGTTAAGCCTTTGAGCTATTGACGTTAAAGATTTGAATTCCGTTGTTTTCTTTTATTAACAATTTTGATGAACGATGATGATGTAACATTTCACTTTGGACAAGTAACTCTGATTTTATTAAAGATTTATATAAATATTTCTGTGGGAAAAGTGGGTGTTACAACACACATGTTAATCTTGAAGTTTTGAAAAGGGATCGCAAACCTTTGTGATCGAATCATTGGTTAAGATACGACATTATTTTGAATGAAAGTATGTACATGCAATACCAACAAATGTCTTTTAGCATAACTCATAGGAGTCAGGAACGCGATCTCGTAGTAGTACGCTCTCAAATTAACCCTGTTTCAGTTAGGACTTTTGAGGGTTGTATCGTGGCCTGGTTCACGGTTACAGAAACAATGGATATAGGCTCAAAGTTTATTTGTGCCCACCCACTCTTCGTGATGTTCTTCATTCCTATGTTCAGCTAATTTTCACAAGCATTCACCTTTCATAAGGGCTTCGTGTCGGTTGAGGAACCATTGCTGCTATCGGTTCAAGCACTAATCAGGTTGTCATTGAGGGTTAGTCACTCCTCTATCTTTTGTGTCTGTGTCACACGACTTTGTTCTTATTTGAGGATCTTTCTTATGTAATCCTTTCCGTCTTTCGCTTTTACGTTACTTTTCTTATCCCTAACTTTTTCATAAGTCGCTTGTTTTCAAGTTTCGACTTAGCGGGCTTTTTTTCATTTTTTTTTTGAACGAGTCGTGTGACACTGTTTGTCTTGATTGCTTCGCGAGGGTTGTGACTGCCCCATTCTTTGGTCGACGAAGGATAACCATTGTGGTTTTCAATCTTTGGACCTTTTGACTTGAATAACCATAGTGGTTTTGGGTCTTTGGACCTCTTGATTAGCATAGTGGGATGTAATGGATCCTCAAATACACTCCTTTATGAAAGCCTGAACGCTTGGTCCGACTAGCTGACATCTACCCTGCCCCTGAGTTACATGTGAGGGTTTTTTATGCGAAAAGAAACTCCTACTTCAAGGCTCAAAGGGGTTAGCAAGGGTCTATCTTCCTTATATCTCCATTGTTTAGGGATTTGAAACAAAGCATGTACATCGTCAACAGGGTCTTACTCGAGAGCACACAATTAGAGATTTTTGCGTTTTTGTTTCGTCACTCTCCTTCATAGAGTTTAAGCATGACAATTGGTATTGCGATGTACACATTTAAAATTATAAGTGAATGCGAATGAATTTACTTCAAGAAAAACATGTGAGTTTTAGTATTGCTAACATTCAAAAGCAAACATATTTCATACATGTAGACAAATGTTTAGCGCATAAAAGAAACTACAAATGGAAATGAAGTAAAGAAACTGAATATTGCCGTAGTTGAGGAGGCTTGACTCCGTTTGGACTTGTCAGTCTTGGATACTTTTAGTGATCAATATCTCTTTCACAGACTTGTAATCTTTAAGTTGCAGTCGTATACCCAAACAGTGGCAATCATACCTCTTCTTCTAGTTATTCTGATTCTGACACGAGACGTCTGAAGGAAAAAGTGAAGCTGGGGAGTAAAGTTGCCCCATAAGGTTGCTCGGAAAGACCTGACGATCTTCTGCCTACATATCTCCGTTGACTGATGACCAATGAAGAATCAGAGCGACGTAGTTCCCCTTAATAGGGATGAAAATGAACAATGAAGAAAGGAGAACACACAAATGCCATCACCGAGAGTACTTGAATACTGCTGGCTTTATTTACTTCATGAATACCCCGACGTCCTGGGTGATTAACTCGAAGACTTCAACTTAACGTGGACCATCTGGTAGAGCAACCATGACACCAGTTCCATTGTGACTAGGCATCGGATTCTGGAGTACCTTTGGATGAGGAGAAAAATTGATTGCCTTGGACTCAATTAGGTCTTGTACCTTGTTTTGAAAAGCCCAACATTTCTCAATACTGTGCCCCTGGGCACCTGAATGGAATTCGCACCTGGAGTTTGGATCAAAATTTGGTGGTAGATTATCATCAGAAGGAGCCCTCATGGTTCGGAGCTCAACCAGGTTCAACTTCAGCAGCTCTGGAAGCAATACATCATATGAACATGGGATAGGATCAAGTATGCGGTTCCTAGCTCTTGTTTTTTCCTGAAATGGTATCGGTGCCTGTTGTTGCTGACCCTGAGATTGTGATTGAACATTTTGTTGTTGACATTGCATTGGACGCCTGACATGTCCCTGTACTCTCTTACTCATACTCGGCCAAGGAGCGAATGAAGATTGTTGATGTATCCCCTTTGAAGACTTGGCCTGAGCAATGATTCTAGAAGAAGGAAAATTGACCACCTCTTTTGTATTCCTGCATGCTTTATCTTGCGGCACCTCCGGTCCGGTCAGTCCGAAAGTGATTACGCCTTCATCAATTAAGTCTTTCACTTGATGTTTAAATGCCTTGAAATCATTAACATCATGTCCAGGAGCTCCAGAATGAAAAACACAGTAGGCGTAGGGATTCTAACTTTGGTGAAGTTTACCGGAAAGAGGAGTTAGCTCGTGACACTCAATCAACCCCATTTGAGCAGTTGTGGGCATAATTCAGCATAAGACATGGGTATCGGATCAATAACCCTTTCTTGCTCCTATTGATGACGGGTTGCTAACCATGGAGGAGCTATAGACGAAACCTGTTGAAATATTTCTCCTGGAAACCAAGGCGTAGCAGCTGAGGAGGATCCCTGATAAGGAAAGAAAGTGCTCACTTCTTCGGTAACGATTGGTGTAAGATCATTTAGCTCACATGTGGATTTGGTTCCTATCTGATGCTCTTCCTAACTGCCAAGTGGCGATTGCTGGTGAAGAGATTCAAACTATAAAGGAAATCCACCTAACAAACCTTGATTCAGTGGACATCCCAAAGAGATGGGAGAAACATGACCTTCTATTTAAAGAGCAGACACACGGCTATTTTCCTTTTTCGACATAGCATTCATGATTCCTGTAAGCAGCTTTATCTGAGTCTTCATCAAGTTGAATTCTTCTCTCAGCAATTTCTGATCCTGGGACAACGCTCGAATGTCCACTATAAAATGCCCCAGTTGGGCCTTCATCTCAGTCACCTCCGCTCAGAGTTGTTCCATGTCTATACCTTGACAATCGTGATTTAAATTGACCATTCTGGAGAGAAACCAAGTCAGGATAAGAATTTGTCCCTGAATACCTGTCAAAAATGCAAGGATGTATGCAAATGCCATGTTCGGTTATTTCCAAGGAATCTATCTGTTTTGTTCCAAGTTTTAATGCAGAAAAAATCTGACGATTTAATTCAGATATGTGATCCTTGGAAGTAACGGAACATGTATGCTGAGATGCCATGATGTTATATATGCAACTGGCATGTGAGCAGTGGTCCGACGCTGGTGTGGATCAGATAACCAAGTGTTGGTGAAGAGTCATAATATCATTATCTCTGTGCAGCAATTCCAGAATTCTCAACCAAGTATCATATAGGACCGGATCATATTGTGGAGTGATACTGGCAAACGCGGGTATGTTGGAAGTTTAGGGTTCCTGCAAACCTGTAAACCCCTCCCAATCTCACGGGTGTGCTACTACGGGTCAACGTCACGGACTCTCAAAGCTGAGTAGCAATAATACGTTCACCATTTCCGAAAAATGGCTCATGACCAAATCAGAGAATCGGTTTGGCATTAAGTACTACCCAGGGAGGCCTCAGCTGAGTCCGGAAAAACAAGCATCCCTCATAAATTCCCGGATTCAAGCATTGAAGTCGAGAAACAATAATACATTCATCCTGAAGGGTACAATACTACCGTCATACGACCAGTTGCTTTAACCAGGTTCCTATGAGAGAACAAGGTCATCCTATGCGATTTCCTAGTGGGCCCTCGGGTGCGAATGGGTTTGCCACAAAATGTGGTCTGCCACTGTCACCACTGGAGAGGGTTGTTTCCACTAAGGTCCTCGATGATCGGTTCCCAGTGTTAGAAACTTAAGTGACAACATTCTATGGTCTGCTTAGGCAGTATAGAACATATCCCAAGAGAGCCTGATCTGGGTGTGGGACTCGTGAAAACTACACGTGCTCAAAACCACGCAAGCCACACGACTGCCCACTCTAAATCCTATGTGTATACTCAAGTCAGGTATTTGGCTTATCTCACAATAATCTCATCCCGCCAAGGAAAACCAGAACAGCCTGTACAGTACATGCCAGTATATGCAACAATAAAGTAAAGTGCAGAAAGTTGTAAATAAAGTAGTAAAGTAAAGCGATAAGCTGTAAACAAAACAGTAAAGCTAAACTAAAGCACAACAGCGAATGAATAAACACCCAACGAAAACAGAAACAAACAAGCGCTAGGATTGACTCTCAAAGGGGAAACTAGAGATTTCGGGTCCCCAGCAGAGTCGCCAACTGTCGCTCCCGGGATTTTCATCCTATTACAAACGCGAAAGTGGCGCGGAAAAGGTAGAGTCGCCAACCAGACATTTTTATCCCGAAGGAATGGGAAAGGTGATGTTGCACAAACCTAAGGAAGAAGGAAAAAGGACGAGGCATTGTGAACCAAATATCTAGGTCCGGAAGTCGGTTACGAATTAGGAAGGTATTAGCACCCTAATCCGTCCGCCGTACCCGACGGGATCCACGCTTATAAGTCTGTTTCAAAGGGTGAGAAATAATATGTTGCTCAAATGAAAGAATGGCTATTTGGAATGAAATGGACATGAGAAGAGTAATTGGAAAGGAAAATGGAAAGAAAGGGGGAAAATGTAGGGAAAAAGAAAGATTGTGCTCGAATGGGCCCTACCCCACTGCCTACGTACCTCATCGGGATAAATGAGGATCAGAGTCGCCGTAGTTCGTCTAACTAAGGCGGGAACTTGTTTGTGATTTTTAGGATGACGTTGCCATAGCTCTAGCTCAGGTGTTACCGGCTCTGACTCGAGGGTGTTTATCGTATCGCTGTTTGAACTGTCGAGGCAAGTCATGTTCGTCCGCAAAGAGTATGAGATGAGAAGAGAAGACGTGAGGTCTTGGTTTATTGTCTTTTAAAAGAAGTGTTTTGAGTTTGTGTTTATCGCATGTACAACACTAAAGACTATGACACAAGAGCGAATGCTTTCCAAGATCGCCCCCAATGGAACATTTGTAAAGCATCCTAGAAGAGTGAATGAGACCTTCACTAGTCATTTCCTGTATAGCTTAAGGCTCGTGAAGCATTGTACACATTTTCCTTTATCAAGTGTTTTGATTTTTCTTAAAGATGAGAAGTGAGACTCAAGTTACAAAAGGAAAAAACTCTAAGGGAAACTAGACTTACCCTAAGTTAGTTGAGTTTAAGGATGACCTATGGTTAGTGAGGTTTGAAAGATTAAATTTACTTAAGAGATATTAGACTAGAAATGCGAGTACAAAAATTAATAATGAACAATATGGTCCTCCTAAGTCATGGTGGGTAAAAACATGCATGAAACATAAATGGGATGAAACGATGGATCGGGTGGGTCGATTGCGTGGTGCTGAGACACACGACTTATGGTGTGCAACATACAAGGCTTGCTTTTGGGTGTAATGGAGTGGAATAATGGTAATCGAGGAATCCTAAAGTTACATGAAACTTTATTTATTTATTTGAAAATTTACTCGACGTTGGATCGAGTATTTTATTTTATTTTTGAGTTTTTGTTTTCTATCGATTCGTTTTATCTTTTCTATCCTAATTATAGGAACTATACAAATATTACATCACAAGGTGAAAACCACATAAAAATATAATCGAGGCATAATAAACATAATTCAAGTCCATACGCGAATCCTCGAAAAATACCTTGCACCAAAAAGAAAATTGTTAGTAAATGAAATGAAAATGCATGTGCAATATTATGATGGAAATGAATCAAGATAACAAAAATATCAAAAGTCTTGGAAAAAATGTGAAATTAATTCCCTAGGGTCTCAAACCTGACTATAATAGTGTATTAAAAAATATCCTAAATATTCAAAGTCTAACTATGTCAAATGGTCACTTAAACTTATCTAAGATTCAATCATAATTTTATACAAATCACACTACCAAAACAGTGGATAAAATGGCCTAAAAAATACACCAAAAATATTCTAGGTACTATTATTTATCCTCTAATCATAGCAAAAAGAATGGGCCAAAAATGTTACACGAAGTGAGAGAAATAAAATGTACAAAATTATGTGTTCATGTGAGAATTCAATATAAAATCAATTAAATGAAAAATCGAAATTAAATTGAAAAATGATTAAATTCAGAAAGTAAAAATGTGGAATGTTTCTAAAATGAGTTAAAAGACTACTATAATTTTTGGAGATTTTTATTATGCATTTTAATATTTTTTGTTGATTTAAATTGAAATGGTATTAAACATAAATTAAAATAAAATTAAAGAAGACAGGGGGTGAGAAGAGTAGTAATTAATAGTTAAAATGGAACATGGGCTTGAGAAAATGGGGTGGGAATAGCGAAATACTTAGGCCCATGCGCCAGGTCTTGGAAGGTGTATATTTTGGGATACAGTCAACATTGTTGACTCCAAGGGGGCAATTGGATTTGTGGTCTCTCCAAGGTATTTCTATCCAACATCTAACACTGAGAGGTGCGTGGTAAAGGTTGTGGGGTAGCGCACGTGGGATTAGGACAACAAGGTCCTACCGGATGGTGACACTTGTCACCGCCTGAATGGACCGAAAAACACAAATCTTATCCTCAAAGATGGGGCGGTGGAATTGATTAGACTGATTTTTTTGGCAATTACTAATTCTTTAATATGCAATTAGTGTGGTTTATGAGCTTGATTGTTTCAGTTAATCTCAAAATAAAAATCAACAATAATTAAATAAGACCAAAGACAAACACTCAGTCTTCAAAACGCAACCCCTCCTCTCTCAAAACGCCAAAGCTTCTCACACAAACCCTAAAAAAGACAGCCGCCGGAGAAGATGGTTTTACAGTGCAAACCGCCATCAACTCCGCCGAAACCACCTCAAAACTCCATACCTCTTTCACTAACCATCCTTCTTTTCTTCTTTGAGGTCAGTTTCCTTTACAACTCAAACAAAACGCCGGATCGGAGCCTTCGAAAAATATGAAGTCAAGAACAAAAATCAACATTCACATACCTACGTGCGAGCAATGGTGTAAAGGTCTCTGGCAGCTTCGGGTGATTCTTGTTGACGTGAGTTCTACAAGCTCTTTGATGGTGAACATTGATGGTGGTGGCGGCGGACATTGAAGGAGATGGTGTGAGGCCGTCGATGACGTTTGAAGGGTAACGCCGCGAAGAAGATGACGCACGATCGAATGTTGAATACTTAGGAGAAGCTATGTGATGAAGATATCGCTCGAAGGCCTTCGTTCACGCCATGCTTTATGATTCTTGTTGTGATTCGGTTTGTCACATCTTGTTGGTGTTGATTCCGCTTGACTTCATATTCTCGCAGATCGAAGGTGAATCTATGAGATTGGTGATTATTAGTCGAAGGACTAATTGTTTGTGACAACATTGACGTGAAGAGGAAACCAAAGGGTGATGAAATATTGAAGATTAGTGAGGTTGTAGAGAAAGTTTCGATTTGGTGTGTTCTTTGGCGATGTGGAAGCAGTTTGATGACGATTGAAGCACAACACTCAGGTACAGGCTCCTTGATTTCTTTTTCTTTTCTCTCTTAAGATGTTGCTGTTGACGCTGAGCTTATCAACCCTTGCAGATTCTTGGTGGTATGGAGCTGGCTTAAAGAGACTGAGGAGGTTTCTATGATGAAGAGTTTGCTGCGGATTGATGAGGATTTAAGTTTAACCGATGAAGGTTTTGTGATGTTGATGAAGAGGTCGATGAAGTGTGTTATGGTGACACGGTGATATTGATGCGTTTCGAAACAATGGAACACTGTGAGATGGTTGCGGCGGTTCACTCAATCGTGAATGCATATTGAAGATGAAGGCGACGACATGATGCTCCCGGCCGGTAAGATTCATTTTGTTCTTTTCTTCTCCTCCACTTCTGTTGTCGTTATTGCGATTTTACAAAGTCACTGTCGATTTGTTCTTGAATTCCTTCTCTTCTTGTTCTTTTGCTTCATTGTGAATTATGTTCTAACTATGTTGAGGCTTCTTGATGCAGGTTAGATTGTTGATGATGTGAGCTTTTTGGTTCAGGGAGATTGATGAAGTTGTCGATGAAGTTGGATGAAGAAGCTGAAGGTAGAAGATGACGGTTGAGGATTGAAGATATTCGGTCATGGTGAGATTGATAATGCAGGATGGTGATGAATCTGCAGATTGATGAAGGTGAGAGATTTAAGAGAGTTTTCAGAATGAACTTGGAAGAATGAAGGAGAAGAGGAAAATGGTTTCTGCAGAAAACAAAAAAATGGAGGAAAGAATGAGAGAGAGATTGAGGTTGGAGAAGAGTGAGTGTCAAAGATGAAGAATTGAAAATTAGTGGTGAGTGAAGAAGAGAGAACGAGGAAAAGTGAAGATTGAAGTGAGAGCCCCCTAATTTGCAGCAATAAGCACACTTTATAGATGATGAATTGTTGAATTTTGGTTAGGAATTCTGTTAAGGTTAATAGAATTAGTTGAGTGAAATTTTTCTTTTCTGAATTTTTCTTCTGATAAGCTTCCTATTGCTTTTTTTTCTCCCGAATATCTTATTCTCCATGTTGAGTTATTTCCTGAACTTTCCACCTGAATTCAAATATCAATTAGAGTTTTCTCTCCCATTGATTTTTCCTTTATTTTGATTTTCTGTTATGTATCTATTGAACGAATTCCTTTTATAAATTTTTCGTATTTATTTCTGCTGGTATTGATGGAGAACAATTCTTCTACTCCACAACCTTAAACTTATGCCGATTTTATTTACTTTCGATAGCCATAATGGAATGTGAACCATGATAGTCATTGTAACACAATAAATACAATCCCTTAACATATTCATGCAAGATAACCTGTGTAATGCCTTAGCATAGAATTTCGAAATTTCTCGCTAAGAAGTTGTATGCATTTAGCCCCGAAAGCATCTGATGCAATTGTCTCATACTCTAAAAGTGATAACACTCCAACTGCACAAGTGGAAATCTCACATTTCAAGGCTAAGACCAGTCGCACCGAAAAAGTTTGTTGAGGCTAGCAAGCTCTTCCAGTTTAGATGGTGGATCTTTACTTGCAAAATCATTACACATTAATACAATTGTGGCTAAGAAAGACTTGGATATCCTAAAATATATCATTTGATGTCAATTCTTCCAAACACAAATCCACCACAACCACTTCCGATGTTCATCTTGATTTTGTTATGTTTGTGATGCCTAAAGAACTTGTTTTTTTTATAGGATATTGTAGAAAAAAAGATGTAGAAAGGACAAAATACGGAATTATATATTAAATGGGGATGGAGGAAATTGTCTTTATCATGTGAATAGAGGACGAATTTGGCCTTGAACAATGATGTGGGTTCAATAGATTTGGATAGACCTATGTGTTAAAAATGGTAAAGATTAAAAAAAAGGCATTAATAATAATTGAATTTATCATTAAAAGAAAATAAATTCGATTAAAAACAAACTTAGAAACCTAACCAATCGGCTTATGATAATCCATTAACCAATTCAAAGTCATTGAAAACGATTATGACTTGAAAATGAACTTCACATAGAACTGATGAACTCTTGACCAAATTACCAATGAGTTAATCCTGCATGACTGGATCCATTTTTGAAAATCATATGATTCAGGGAAATAAACCCCCATTCGTGTGATAGTGAGCACCATAGGGTAATACCCTTGATCACTGTAGTTGTCAGCCCTTGAGAATTCATTTGATAAACGCATGCTCATAAAACAAACCATGGTCCCTAACCTCCGTATTTTCCATTGACATAAACCTACAAAGCGTGAAGTCACAAAGCACTGCCAAAACCATGATTCTCGAAGCCTCTGATCCAAATGACAAACTTATGCCAGTGCATGTATTAGTGTTATATGGCCTATAAAGCCAGATAGGGTTATAAATTAGAGGGCAAATTTTGGGGTGTTACAACGTCGAATCATCCTCAAATGGACGGTTAGATGGAATGGACAATACAAACTTTGGAAGATATGTTAAGAGCTTGTGTACTTGAAAGTGGAGGAAATTGGAAAGAACTTATACCACTAACTGAATTTGAATACAACAATAGTTACCATGTGAGTATTGGTATGGCTCCTTACGAATCATTGTATGGAAGGAAATGTAGGACACCATTGTGTTGGACGGAAGTAGGTGAAGAAAGGATTTTGGGACTGAAGATTATCAAGAGACTACGAAAAAGATTAGAATGATTTGTGACAAGATTAAGAAAGCACAAGACCGTTAAAAGAGCTATACGGATAACCGGAGGAGACCTTTTGAATTTGAAGAAGGTGACCATGTGTTTTTGAAAGTCACTCAGAGACTGAGATTGAAATGACCATTTAAGTCACTGAAGTTAAGTCTGAGATACGTGGGACCATATCAGATCTTAGAAAGAATTGGTGAAGTAGCTTACTGATTAGAATTACCACCTTATCTGTCTGAAATGCATGATGTTTTTCACGTGTCTCAACTCCGAAAGTTTTTTCCAAATCCTCTTCAAACAATTCTACCGGATACAATTGAGATAGAAGCAAATTTCACGTTTGAAACCTTGTCAAGTTGTGTGGTGGGGAGAGAAACTAAAGTGTTGAGAAACAAGGAGATTCCTCTAGTTAAGGTTCAGTGGGACAAAATGCATCCGGGTGATGCTACTCAGGAGCTTGATTCAGAGATATGGTATGCTTACCCTACCTTTTTCAGGTAATCTTTAAATTTGAGGACTAATTTTTATTTAAGGGGGAGGATGTAATACCCCGTATTTATTAAAATGCTCTAGAGAATATCAGTTGAGATCCATTGGGTTCTAGTGTGCTCTAATATTTATCTGATGAGACAATTGAAGAAACTGATGAACTCATATATGATTTAATTAATATTAACTGACTCCGAGGTTTTATTTATTGGTGCATTAGAGGCATTATTAAATACCCTCTTATTTGGATAATTCCAAGTTAGTCTTACTAACTTAATGATATTTCTCTTATATCATTTATTTTTATTTCCTTCATTTAGGTACCTAGAGAGAAAGATAGAAAGAGGAAGTAGAGAGAAGGAAGATAAAAGAAGACGAAGAAATCATATAGGAAGAAAAGTTTGGGGAACGATAATTGTGGTTAGCAAGTCGTTTCAGCTTTACTCGGTAAAGGAGAAGATAGTCATACACTTGTTCGACGTTAACTTATCCAAGAGTTGAAGACGCATAAAGAATCATACACATGGTTGTACAAAAAGAAAGAAAATTTTGATGCAGTGTATGAGACTATTGTTCCTTGCTTCAATTTTATGACACCAGAGGAAAAATGGATGTGCTTCCTTGAAATGAGTCACCTAATATCATGTACGTATTATAGAGAGAGAGAGAGAGAGAGAGTGTGTGTGTGTGTGTGTGTGTGTGTGTGTGTGTGTGTGTTAACCTGACACGCTACAATTTTTCGAAAACCTTTTTCCTACTAGGAACCGCCCCACCCTAAAACCCAAATGATTGTATCATGTGTATGAGTTTGCTTTCAAAATCAAGTCATTTTGTTCAAGTTTACTTGAAACCAGGATGCCCTATACCACTTACATCACCGGAGTGGACGACTCATTCAACCACAAAAGTAAAGACGTGGCCGGATCATTTTATGGAAAGGATGCAAGAATTCGAGAGATTGAACAACATTGAAAAGAATAAAATGCATAAAAGTCCAAGGGGTCCAAATTGATTTATGGTTTCTATAAATAAAGGTGTTCTAATGTTATATTCACACAAACTGAAAATGTCTCAAATGTCACAAATAAACATCTATTGGTATGTTGCAAATATGTCCTTCTCCGCTCTACACCCAGCCAAACGTTCAAGCTCACCGACCTGACCTCCCTTGAAGATATCAAAGACGAAATACATCATCTTCTACCTTCCATAGACAATCGAAATATTGTGAAGTTCGAATACCGTTCATCGTCGATTGACAATGGAGGGAAGATTGAGTTCAACAAACTTAAGCTCAATACACAAGTAAATGTTAGGGCTATGTGGAATACGTATTTCTGTTTTGAAACAAAAGTTCCGCTTGAGTTGGAAGCGACCCTACAAAGATCAGTCGAAGATATTCTTAAGATGTGCAAGCGTCCATCGAGATATTGAAATGTAATATTGCATTTTATGTTGAAATCATCATTATAATGCTTATTTTATGTTATGAATGTCAATTTCATTTGGAAAATTACTTTTATGTTGAATCTGATATCGGTATGTCTCCAGAGATGTAACTACGGAAATATTCTGGGGATGCATCTCCAGAATAAATTAACCCAAATAAAGGGCGTAACTCATAATAGTCTTTGTTGAGTGTGTGTTGGGGTGTGTCTGGATATACATTTTCGAAAACAGAGAGCATTTGTGAAAAATCACATGAAGGTGCCATAAGAAATTCTCTTGAAAAATATTGTTTTAGATTTCAGATTCGTCCATTCAAAAAAAATCTAACTAAAAATATTTCTAAAAATCAGTTAAAACAATCAGATTAAAAAAATGGTCAA
Source organism: Lathyrus aphaca (assembly GCA_963966055.1). Lineage (NCBI taxonomy): Eukaryota > Viridiplantae > Streptophyta > Magnoliopsida > Fabales > Fabaceae > Lathyrus > Lathyrus aphaca. The sequence goes on from OZ014525.1 coordinate 272,222,356, forward strand.
AAAATAAATGAATGGTTGAGATGATACCGCTTTATTTTGTCCAAAGTTCTCTCAATGGGAGGTAATTTGTTCCCATCAACTATCTATCTATTACAATTCAATGGCATTAACTTTCAAAATTGTCTTTTTATCATAAATTATTTACACTAATAAAATGGTATTTTAGTAATTAATTAATATTTACTTTTTTCATTCTCATATTCTATTACATCATGACAAATGACATTCATTTATCAATCTCCATCAATTAAATCACAATTAAATATTATATGCATTCATTCGAATTCCAAATTTCTCACATTTCTTTTTCCTGCACTTTCTCACTTTCAATTTAATTTTTTTCTATTTATTTATTATCACTTAAAATATTAATAATCAATTTTTTAATTTTAATAAAATAACACAATATATTTATTTCACAAGTCACTATCAACACAATATAAATTTTATTTTAATCAACAATCATCTTAATTTGAGAGAAAATACTTATTTTTAAATATTAATTTTTTTTCTCCATCTCGAAATTCTTTTTTTTTATATAATTATTTAATACAATTATGTTTATATGATTATTGTTCATTTTACGATTAAGTAAATCATTTGAAATTTTGCATTTGTGTCTAAATACATTTATATCGCATCGAATAATTTTTTATCTCACGGGTCATTATCGTATCAAAATTTTCTATTTTGTTTTTCTTCATCTCAGGAGTCTTTTTTTTTTTTACAATTAAATAATTAATTTCAATTTTATATCTCTTTATGAATACATTTTATATTGTATCAAATAAACTTTTTATTTCACATTTAACTATAAACACAATACTTATTTTATTTTAATTAATAATTCCTTTAATTTTAAGATGAAATCCTTATTTTCAAATATAAAAAAAAAAAAAAAATTCTCATCTCACGAATCTCTTTTTTCTTTATATTTTAATACAATTGAATTTATATAATCATTATTCATTTTAAAATTAATAAATAATTTCAAATTTATATACATATATAAATATATTTTATATCGTATCCAATTTACATATACATTTAAATATATTATACACCATATTAAATTATTTTAACTGTGCAGATCTACTAGTTCATTTGATCATTTGAACTGATTCAATTCATTTGAACTTTTTCTAAAGTTGAATAGATCACAAAAAGTGTTTTGGGCTTTGTAAAATATTATGTTTCAGGCCTAGTAAAATATAATTCTGTTTTAGACCTATTTAAAAAGTATTGTTTAGGATTTAAGACCCCTTCATTCGGAAAAGAAAAAAAAAACAAATCAGACTGAAAATATTTCTAATGAATCAGTGAAAAATAGGTAAAAATAAGTATTAAATAATATAATTCAATAGATAGATATTAGAAAAATAATAATAAATAAATTGGCTGATGGTTAATGAATTTTTTTAATTTATCCTTTACAATCCAATCCATCAAATTTTATCACCCTACATGAAATTTCAGATTGATAATGTAACAATCTGAGATCTTTGGAATGTTTCTTTCCCCAGTTGAAAGACCCAATCAACATAGAGTCTAGTAATCACGGGGCATGTTGCCAGATATGTTTCATAGAACATGGAATGGGAGATAAAACAAGGAGATTGTTCATTGCACCCTTACCAATTCTCTCAAATTTTATGAAAACTCAAAAATACTCTTTTACATCATCTGGAGACATATTACAAGACAGCTCAAAGTTCATTTGAAACTCACCAAATGCAGAAATTGTCCTGGCTTGGTTATGAGATATAAAGCAAGGGAATTGCTCATTCACAATACCCATTTTGATTTCAAACTTGAAATTTCAGTTTTAAAATAATGATAAATTACATGATGAGGAGAACAGTTTTCCACAATCTTCATGGCAAATTTACAGTATAATTGGCACTAAGAAATAGTTTAACAAACTTAACCCAGATTTGATGTATGATTTATAAGGCAACTCATATTCTAAAAGAATAACAAATTTTAAAACCAAATTTGCAAAATTGAATTCACACCCACTAAACTTTCACACTTCTTTATGCCATCTCTACTATGCATGTGCAAAAAACAGTAAGCCAAAAGCTTCAACTGGTAAATAATATGTTCAAAATCATTTCTGCTTCAGATACACTTAAATGCCTCAGCCCAGTAAGTTAAAAGCTTCAACTTGTGAATACTCTGTTCTTTGAAATCTTCTCTGCTTCAGACACACTTAAATGTCGAATCCCATTATCTTTCAACCATCTCTTCCCCCCTGTCATACATTCTTGCACTCTCTTTTCATCCATCTTCAACAATTTAAGACCTTCATTTGATTTTGGAAAAAAACCTTCTGGCCTCAAACACCATGCCCCATATACCCCAAATAAAACATCCAAGTCACTACCGAATCTTTCAACGCCGCTGTTATGAAATTTTGCATTGCTAAGGAGAATACCATTAAAAATTAACCGATCTATTCCTGCTGCCAAACTCCTCCAAACCGCAACAAAATCCCTACTGTTCAAACCTTCTTCTACCACCGACATTTTACCTTGCAGATGATCCAAGGCCTCTATTAGAGTCTTTGACACTGCCCATCCTTCTTCACTCTTTTGCCATTGCTTTTTGTTCTTCAGATATTCTCGAGAACGCGCATCAAATCCTCTTAAAATAACTACAGCTATCTTTTCAACCCACTCTGTTCTAAACTCTTCCATCTTTTTTATCTCATCATCAAAGATAATTCTATTGGAACTCTCTGGTAACCCTTCACTATCCCTATCTGTATTACTTGGTAATTCTCCGGTTTCATCCTCATTCACTCCCATCTCAAGGAAAAAGACATCCTCAGACCATTCCTTTAAAACAGATTCAAAGTAATGAGCAGCATTGATGGAAATTGCAACTTTAACTAAAGCATCATTGTCATTTAAGGCAGTCAATCCTTCAGCTTCTTGGCAGCGGACAAGTATGGAATCAAAAAACTTTCTTATAATCGGCACACCAACTAATCTGAGAAATTTCGACCTCAAAGTAACACTTGGCAATGACCGACAACGTTCAACAACAGATGCTAGATGACGAACAAAGGCACTGGAAACCAGAGGAGACTTATGATCATCAGTACATGTTGAAAGAACTACACTTTCAATTTTCTTTTTCCAATTACTCTCGTTTTCGATGTCTGGTTTCAACTTATCCAGGGCATCACCTAGCTCTATTTCTGCCCACAGTTCAAGCCAGTCTGGACGATCACAAAAAACAGATAGAGAAGAAATTCTCTGCAAGATATCATCATCTAAAGATAATAAAATCCCAGAATGTTCTACCATAGATATAATCCTTTTGTCAAAAGCTATCATCAAGTCAATGAGGTGCAACCATGATATTCTAGCAGATGACTGAATACCTGTAACACTCTCTTCATCTAGTTGAGTAATGTAACTAGGGAAAACTTCCTTTGCCATGTATGTTGATAAAGAGGTTACCATTGCTGAGATCCATTCTTCTCGGCAACTATATCCAACTACCTTAGCTTCATCAACCAATGGCTGCAAAATTTCATCCACAGAGTCAACATAATCCCTTGTGATCTTAAACACGAGGGTAAAAATAAATTCTGGTTTATCAACCCATTTTGAAAAATGCTTTTGGAAAGCCAATGATAAAGGATTCACAAGCTCTTCAATTGCCCAGAGTGGTTGACGTAGGGCAACCTCCCTATCATGGCCCACAAGTTGTCTAGATTTCCTTTTCCTTTGCAACTCCTGCAGGTTGCACAAGGCAAGAAAATTTTCTGAATACTTGAGCTTATGATCGGCTTGCATGCTTTGTAGAGGATTCAAGACTTGATTTGCACTCCTTGCATCTGAGTGCGAGGATGTTAATGCAGACAGAGCCGGGGGCCATCCAAGCAGAGCTAGAAGTGACCGATGATCAGCAATTGCCTGAGGTCTTAAAATGGCTAGAGCTCGATCTACTCTATGATCAACTGCGGACACAAGATGTCTCCATTGAGGGTGCATCTTTGTAATTGAAGTCAATATTTCTTCTGTCATTTTTAGTGTTTTAATAGCAAACAAACGCATATCCTGCAACATTTGAAGATACATTAAGGAATATAGTAGTGTATGAATTCCCAATATCTTCAGATTCATATTATGAAAGTGTGCTCACTCCTGAATTCTCATCAGAATAATGTTTCCTTATGTTTTTGCTCATGGTAAACGATACAGCATCTTCGATATCACCAATCAAAGTATCAAGCTTCAGTGCTGTCTCTGGAAGACACACAAAGGACTTTTAAGAAGCTATAAGGTAATACCTAAGAAATCAAACCAAAGACAGTATGGTAACCATCATTGAAAAGCAATACTTTTCTTGATAATCACAACAAATACATCACAAAAATCATTGTAACACAAGTTTTAAGAATAACATCATCTCCCATTCTTCCCAAAATGTTCCAATTCACAACGAATACATCAAGCTTTTATGCCATCTCTATAAGAAAATAAAAGTAACATTAACATTAAAGGGAAATACCAAAGAAATCATACCAAAGGCAATAACCATAGTTAAAAAGAAAAAGAAGCATATCATAAGAATCTATATAGCACCCAGAATTGAAAGTGTGTTCGGTGTCGGGGTCTCACACAAACCGGACACAACCATATGTTGTGACACGTGTGCTTGCTTGCATTGAGTTACTTCTATTTTCTCAAATTATTACCAGCGTGCACGTGTCAGTGATGTGTGCAGCCTCCAATGAGCTTCATAGATAACAATCACTCAAGAAATGATTTGAAAAAACATCATCTTGCATTTTTCATGTAAAATGTTCTTTGATTAATTTGAAAACACCAAATTTCAATTCTCTCCACAATGTTATTCAATTTGCACATTTAAAAACCAATCCAAGCAATAGAAATAAAACTAACCTGCATAAACACGAACCGTTTCCAACCTAGCCACTTCCTTCGCCAAAGTCGCAAGTTCTTCTCTGAAACCTTTCCCACCTTTACCCTCTCCTTCGCCTCTTCCTCCATCTTCATTCAACAAAACAAAACAAAAAAATAAATTCTCAAAAACCGAAAAACCCTAAATTAAAAAGTCATCGATCAAATCACGAATCAAACCTGTCACAATGCCGGAGGAGCACGTAGCTGATAATTCATTCAATTTAGAGTTAACACCATCGAAGAGGCTGTGAATTTCAGTGGAAAATGACGCATATGCCGCAAGACCTGCTCCGAGTCTTTGAGTCAACTCGGCAAGAGCCCGATCCAACTCGGAGCACTGAGTTTGAAGCTCGGCGACGAAATTGGGAGATTCGGCGAGAACAGTTGCGGTGTGAAGCTTGTGGTCAAGGAAGGAAAATGCAGAATGCGAGAGGTGAGAAGGTGGTGGCAGTGTTTGGAGTTGTTCCATCGTAGAATTTTGATATCGGTGGTTAACTAAGGTTGTTCTCCGCCCTGTGTGGTGATCGCCGGAATCGGAGTAACAGGAGTCGACGGCAATGAATCGGACGTTGTTACGATCGACTGGATTTTGTTGGTTTGGGTTGATCCAAAGCAGGTCCCAGTTTGGTTGTTTTCATTTTTTTATATTTTATGTTAATAAAATAATAAAATATTTTGCTTGTCATAGATTTTTATTTTTACTTTTAAAAATATATATTCACTTTATTTTGTTAATAAATTTAATATTCTTTAAATAAATTATTGTTATGAGAAATAACGTAAAATGTTATTTGAATATGTATTGTAAAATAAATAAATAAATAAAAAATTCATATTTTTTTTTCGTTTCAAAAGGCTAATATCTTGATAATAATAATGTATTACTATATATAAAGAGGATATCAGTTTTTGGAGTGAATTATTTTTGTTCCAAAATTACCATTTTTTAAAATAAAAAAAATAGTTTAATTTAAAAACTTGAATCTATTATTATATATAAATAGGATATCAGTTTTTGGAGTGGACTATTTTTGTTCCAAAATTATCCTTTTTTAAAATTAAAAAGAAAATAGTTTAATTTAAAAACTTGAATGGTTAATAACTTTTGTTGGAATTAACTTTCATGTCTTAAAAAAAAATCTCACACCTATAACTTTCATTAACTACTAAGTGGTGACGCAAATTAAAAATTAATTTTTTTATTTATTTTAAATTACATCTCTTTCTCAATGAAAACACTATCTTTTTAACTTTATTAAATAATTATTTTATTAAATAACCAGATATTTACCAATTTGCAGTTTTGGCAGTTTTCATCTTTTACTTCATAAATATATAAAATTTACAGTTGTGTTGTATTGCCCAAAATGAAAAAGAAAATTTTCAATAAGTAGTGCTCTAATGTTGTACGATTAAACAAAGAAGGAATTAATTGTCAAGGAAAGAAGAAATTGGTGACAGAGGATATTGGGAGAATATAAGTTGATGAAGCCGCATCGAAGAGGAAAAATAACACACATACTTTTGAGGAAGAGAAGATATTTGACAAGGAAAGAAGAAAGAGATGACTTTATCATTCAACAATAACACTTTAATCTTATTTTCTCATTTTCTCTCTATGTTTGGTTCCTCTTTATTTGTCTCATTTAATTTTTATTATCTCATGTCTGGTTCCTCTCTATTTGTTTCATTTAATTTTTATTATCATGTGTTGTGTTTTAACTGAAGGTGTGGGTGATGTCATTCTTTGAATCATCATGAACAACGCAATAAGTTATTTTTATGTGGTTGTAATGTGTTATACATTGTTATTATTAACTTCCTATCGGTTTCTTTTCTTTGAGTGAAAAAAAAACAGATTCTTAATTCTAAATAGAGAGGAACAACAAAGATATTTTAAGAAATTTTTCTCATTTAAACATTAAAAAATAGTAACTCAGTTACTTTATTTTCTCTCTTTCTGTTTTGTATATATGATACTTTTTTTATAAGCTTATATATGATACTCTTTATTTTCCCTACATTTCCCCCCTTTTCGATCTTTTTTCCAGTTCTCTATCTCACTTCCATTCCAGTTAGCGGTTTGTCGCTCCCACCAAATGACAACCGGGGTCAGAAGGGGTACAGACGCGAACGGTCGGCGAAAAGAGGGATGAGAACACACAGGAGTGAACTCAAAAAGACAAGAGTCGCCAGCTAGGCATTTTTATCCCGGAGGAAAGGTAATGCTGCATAAACCTAGAAAGATATGGATAAGACGGTTGCGAACCAGAGAGACTGAGAAAGGGGGTTGGTTACAACCTGGGAAGGTATTAGCACCCAGATTGTCCGCCGTACTCGACGGGATCCACGCTTAAAAGATTTGTGTTTTAAAGGGGTAGTGTCAATGCAATTTGTGTATAAAAGAGCTGGAAAAGGATGTACGGGTGTCAGTGTAAGAGAAGTGAAGTGTATAAGTGAAGTGTCAGTGTAAGAACAAGAATGAAATGCTCAAGATCATGAGGCTAAAAGAATGAGACTGGAAGGAGGGGGAATATACAGAGACTTTTGTTCGATAACTGTTAAGTTATACCTACGTATCCTCTCGTGCAATGAGGAAGTCAGAACACCGTAGTTTGACCCAAAGAGACTGGAAGATAAATTGACTTGTGAACTGCTTGCTTGTCTATGCTCAAGTGTATGACATGTCTGGCTAAGGTGTAAACTGTCTTGCATTAGACGGAAGAAGCAAGTTCTCGTTTGTGAGTGAATGAGATGAGAAAAGAATCCCGGAGGAGACGATTATTGTTTGTTTTTGAGTTTTCATTCTTTTATTGCTTTTTGAAGTTTGTCATAGGAAAATGAGCTTAAGCCTAAACCAATGGGTTAGTAAACTCATCACATCCTCCCTCTGATTAGAGGTAATGAGAATACCTTAAGTGTGAAGTCAGCATCTCACACTTAATCACCATGATGTAGGATTAAGATCATTAACCTACTTGTGATTAATTAGATGTTTTTGTTGTTTTTGTTTAGTGTTAAGTAATGAGATTAAGCCATAATCAGGGATTAAACAGACTCATTACACCATCCTAATAGAAGGATAATAGATGAGAGTGTTTAAGCTGAGGAAAGCTCCTCAACTTAATCCATGATTAGGGATTAACCTCATGACAAAACAAAGCCTTTATTAGATGGATTTTAGTTAATGATAAGATGAAGAAATGATTTTTATGGTTTGTAAGACAACTTGAGGGGGACTTGTCCATTAACACTAGGGTTAGTCCTTCTTAACCAATTAAGGAAGAATTAGAACCATAATGCAAGGCCCAAGTTACAAGCTTGATGTCTTGATGATTATTAAGTGAATTGATTAAAGGATTTAAACACATTAAGGGTTTAACACTTAGGATTAAAGTTATACACTCCATCCTAATAGAAGGATGCAGGCATAAGCTTAACCACAAAGCCTTAAAGCCTTTAGGGTTTAGTCCCTGATTATGAGATGAGAAGAGAAGACTCAAAGAGACACAAAGGTAAAAGCTAAGTGGGGGACTAATCAAACCCTAATTATTATCATGCTTGGTTGTTCTTATGGTTTATGAGGTTTGCAAGAAAGATCTTCAGAGAAACCACCAGGAAGCAGATGAAAGGAGCAAAGAGAAGCAAAACAACTTGCTTCACTTAAGAAGTCAAGTTGCTTGAAGAAAGAAAGTAAGATGAACAAGAATGAGCAAGCTCAATCCAAAGCACAAGATAAAATGCAGCAATGATGCATAAGAGAGATGAAAAGAGATTGTGAGAAGTGAAGGCAAATTCACTTCTCAATACAACTTACCACCTGAAAAGTTAGTAAAGATATGAAATGCAATGCAAAATGAGATTCAATGTGATGATGCAAACCAAAACCAGAAGCATGAGTATGATGTTAATGATGCTAAGAGATGATGCAAACACGAGGCAAGGCAATAGAATGATCATACAAACATATGGATGCAAGAGAGGCATGCTTTGAACCATGGATGTTCATGAAAAGTTATGGAATGCAAATGACATACAACATGGCAAATGAAAGATGCAATGATCACACATGATTCTAATATGTCCTAAGATGTCTTATGAATCAAATGGATGCACAAAATGTCATGGCAAGTCATGGTATGCAAGCAAATGGAAGATGGATGCAAAGGAAGGCATGAATTAGGGTTTATGATCAACACACAAAGCAAAAACCAAAACCAGAAGCAAACATCATGATAAAAATTTGAAAATACAATCAAAGATACCCTAGACCTATACAAACTCACTGCCCAAAGGAGGGGATCCAACTCTTAACCTAGTGAGAGTTATGAATTTTCTAAGATTGCTAGGGTTTTAAGGTACCTTGACAAGAAAAATGCAAAACAAATTGAAAATGCAAGATCAATTCTAGCCAATTTAATCCTATAAACTACATGTTATGCAAGATGCAATGCAAAAAGAATCATGATCCAACTCTCAATGGTTAGGCAGAAATGAATTTTTGAAGATTGAACCAAAATATTACCTCAAAATGAATTTAATTCCATTGAAAATTATCAAAAGGTATCAAAAACAAAAAATAAATTTGGTTTGAGAGTTGGACAATGTTTCTAAATGTTTTTAAAGGTTACATGAATTTTTTGTGATTTTTAAATACCTAAATGCATTTTTAATTAATTAATTTCCATTAACTAATTAAAAATAAACATTTAAATGATTTAAAAATAATTTTCAATGCAAAAAAATAAAAATAAAAATATTTTTGGGTTCTGAAAATTAATGGGATGCTTGACAAAAAATTTCATAATTTTTAAATATGTTTTACTATTTTTAATAAAATGTACAAGATCAGATAAACAAAATGAAATAAAAATTAAAAAAAAAAAAAGAAAGTATGCAGGATGGAAGACTCAGATGCAATCTGGGTTTAAAACGTTTGACTGGGCGCGCATCTGGACGGCCCAAGTTCAAACCTGCCTAATTTTAATTAATTAATTTTTAATCCATAATTAAGAGTTAATGAAATGATCCAGGCCCTCCATACGCGCGCGGGAAACAACATCCAGTGGCTCACATTCAAACTTGGTGCCCTAACCCTAATTAGCACTAATCACTTTCAGGTGGCCGGAGAAGACTTCCGGTCGTCTTCTCCGGCCAGACCCTCACCTGAAAGTTGCTAACTTCTTCCCCAGGTCCCTAAAACCTAGTCTCTCTGCCCAGAATCCATCCCCACACATCATACAACACGAATCAACAAACAAAATGCATTTATTTTTCGTATCCAAGGTGAATCGAATCAAAAGGGGTTTAGGTCAAAAAATTTCAGAAGAAGCATACATACTCAAAACTCAACCATTTGCAAAACTAAACATATCAGCATGATCAGCATATCATATAGATTCATCTAAGAACTTAAAAATGCATTTCTGGAAAAAAAGTTCTTGAGCTCACCTGAAATGGAACTTTCAATCCAGGAGCTTTCTGGCTGGCCCTTTGATCCAAAACGCTTCTAATGAACCTCCTGAGAAGCTTGCAATGTTTGGTTGGAGTTTAAAATGGCTGGTTTGTGAGTTTGCAGAAGTTCTGTTCAGGAGAGGTGAGAGATCGTGTTTTGATTTCAGGGGGTTTCAAGGATGAATGAGGGCAGGGATGTGATCAGTGGAACATGCTGAGATCAATGGTGAAGTTTGTTTTTGTGTTTGAGGCTTGTATGATGAGTTTCGAAGGAAGTTGCATAAGAGGTGAGTTTCTTGAACTATGGCTTATGATCTCTTTCAGGCTTGTGTGTGTGGTGTGTTATGCTAGCTTTGGTCCACTTATCACAACTAGAGAGGTCAGAGGAGTTGGTGTGGACTGTTGTGATTGGTATGGGTGTTTTGGCCAAAAAGTCAAAAGTGTTGTACTTGAGGTATGGGCAATGGTGTAGCTAGCTCATTGGCTTGTCCTTGCTCAGCTGAGATTAAGGAGGTCCATGGAATTAGTTTTGAGATGATTCAGCAAGTTGCATGAAGTTTATGAGATGTTTTGCAAATTTCCCAAAGTTTGGCCACTTTGGAAATTCATGAGATTCAAGGCATCAAAATGCAATATTCTTGGGCCAATTCTGATCTTTAGAGGTCATGTGATCATGTTGTGAAGAGTTTGTGCACATTTGAAGCCTTTAGAACACTTGATCATACCATTTTGCAAAATGCCTCTTTGGTAGAAAACTTCAAATTATGTGATTTTGGCCAACTTTGACAAGCCATAACTTTTGATCCAAAATGAATTAGGACAAGTTCTTGTACTTTTTGAAAAGGGAATGATCCATTCTACAACTTTCATGACCAAAGTTTTCCCATTTGAAGCATTTTTGAATCAAAAAGCAAGGGGTTGAAAAAGTTTCCCAAAATGGCAAGTTTCCATTACAAGTCATTTTCCCAAAAAGTCAACTTTGCAAATGGCTTGAAATTCTTCAATTTTTGTGAACTTCTAACATCTTCTATGATCAAATAAAGATAATACACAATCAAAATGATGAAGAATACCCTTTGGTTGGGTCATTGGGGGCCTCAGATGCCCTGATTTTGCACTGACTTGCTCAAAAAGTCAACTCTTGATCAGATGACTTCCCCATGGAATTTCTTCATGAAAATTGATATGCATGATCCCTATACCATATAGAGACCAATAGAAACAAGAATGACCAAAAAATTTGGAGTTATGGCCTTTGAAACCAAAACCCTAATTTTAGGTCATCTGTGCAGTTAAACTTGGCTCTGCTTCCATGCCATTCTCAGTTCTTGTGATTTTTGACATTATTGATTTTGAGAGGATATAATATGATGCTTGAACACACATGGACCCCTTTGAAGTGATTGATGACCTTTGGAGTGGCTCAAATGGCTCTTGGATTGCTCAGATCACAAACCCTAGATGCAGATGACTTAGAACCAGTGCAATGAATCAAAAATGCAATATGAGATGCTATGATTGAATTATGCATATGAAAAGATCACAAGCCATGGTGTGAAAGGGTGAGGGCAAATTTGGGGTGTTTACACGGTTTTATTCAGCAACAACTTATTTCTCACCCTTTGAAACAGACAAACAAGCGTGGATCCCGTCGGGTACGGCAGACGATCTGGGGTGTTAATACCTTCTCAGGTTGTAACCGACTTTCGAACCCAAATCTTTGGTTCGCAGGACCTTGTCCTTTCATTTTTCTCTTCGATTTGTGCAGCATTACCTTTCCCATTCATTCAGGATAAAAATGTCTGACTGACGACTCTACCTTTTCCGCGCCACTTTCGCGTTTGTACTAGGATGAAAATCCCGGGAGCGACACGCTGTTAAAACATTTTAATGAGTAAATGAAGTAGTTGAAACTTCATGTTATGTTTATAAAGATGTGACACCTTACTTTTGATGCAAACTCTGATTACTTTTCGAAAATTATTTATATATTTTTTATAAGTGGGAAAGTGGGGTGTTACAAACAACACACCGACAACACTTCTGCATATAGCCCAAATAACTCATACAACCCAGCCCATCATAGCCCCACCACTCCCACCAATGAACACCCAAACATCGTCCCGCCAAGCCACTCAACCACTATTTGACTATCTTACCCCATAAGCCACATTGCTTCGTTTTCAAAATGATTTAGTGATCCAAATGCGGACAATTGTATCGTCCTCAACCAACCCAACCAGTACAACCCGACTTTGAATACATGGGCACTGAAATTAATTATGTCAGAGCCATTGCCAGTAACCCCCGACTATTGGGGACAAAAGCGTGCAAATATATCCTATACGCCGGGATCCTCTAATCAAATACCTTTTCCTCCAACCAATACACAAAGACCATAGACACCTCGGTCAAATCATAGACCTAAAAGACAGACTAATACACCTAAATGTGGTACAGGGGAGACGTTTTGATCGGACAGAGAATTGATTTTATATATATATATATATATATATATATATATATATATATATATATATATATATATATATATATATTATGGCTAATTGAATTTAAAAAAACAAGCATATACATCATATCAAATGATTTCTTAAAAAAAATCTTTACGCCATTTCATATGGCTTTTCAAAATTAAAAAAAAAAAAAAAGGTAACTATGACGTCTTTGACCAATTTAAAAATAAATTTATACTAATGCACTATTTATTATGGTGTAATATAAATATTACAGTCATATATCAAATGACGTATATGTGTATGCTATGATATATATGTATTTTATATGATTTTTTTTTATTATCAGAAATTACGTTATTTTGATAATTTTTTGAAAACTATCTTATTTTAATAATATATCTAAAAAGATTACGTTATATTAAAAAAATAAAAATCAACCTATGCACCACTCTATAACAAAATGTAACAATTTATTGTACGTTGCACGAGTCAAAAGATATCATGTTTTACATATTCACTATTTTTTTTTACAATAATGATATATTTTCATTCAATAACACCGATTTTATGATAAATTATGAAGTTTTAGAATTTAATAAATTGCATTGCACGGCATAAAAGTCTAATTCAAAAGTGAAAACTTTGTTATGATATGAAATGGGATGGAGTAGATTACATCCCTAGCTAGCCAAGTATAAATGACCAAATTTGCATAATTGTATAAGTGATTATATTTGATTTTAGCGCTTTTAGAAAAACAATAGGGACTTTCTAACTGCAGAGTTATAGAACAAAAAAGAAAGAAAAAAAGTTACAACATAATCTACTACATCATAATGCATTTACTCTTACATTCATATAACAAAAAAGAAAACACAGCTTAAAAGTAAGAAAAATCCCAATAATGTTTAATTAAAAACAAGTTAAATTCAAAGCTCAAAATGGTGTAATACTTCCACTTCTTGTCTCAGTTGGACTGTATAATGCAGACCTATTCCTTGGTCTATTCTCCTCCAACTGCCTCACAACTTCCTCCATGCTCGGTCTAACCGACGCCACCGGTGCGCAACATCCCATCGCCAGCTTCAACGCCTGAACCAGCCCGTCTTCCATTGGACTTCTTATCCCTTTCAACAGTTCCACGTCGAAAACCTCCATTGTAGTTTCCTCCAAGACGGCTACTTTCACCATTGAAGGTAAATCTATATACTCGCCGCTTCTTCCGTTCTTACCAGGCTTCCTGCCGATTAAGATCTCAAGAAGTAGTATACCGAAGGCGTAGACGTCGGTCCTTGAGTTGCATTTCTTCATTCTTTGAAGCTCGGGTGCCTTGTAGCCGTCTGTCTTGGCGAGTGCCACCATTTCATCGGCTATGGATGGGATCATTAGTTTATCGAGAGCGAAGTCGGTGATCCTCGCAACGAAGAAGTCGTCTACGAGCACGTTCTTGGATCTTACGTTTGCGTGAGTTATAGGAACATCGAGTCCCGTATGAAGATACGCTAGTCCTCTTGCTATACCTAATGCAATCTTGTGTCTCCTTGCCCAGTTTAGCACTGGTTTTCCTGCTTTAATTTCTGCCGAAAATCAAAATCACAACATCATGATCAATCGCTATCATGTTGCAACACAGAGGCATTACATTAATCGCAACATAACTTATTGTTCAACTCACTTTTAACTTTACTTGAATCTCAACATAAACCACTTTACCTTCAACATATTTTTAACTAAAATCAATTTTACTAAACCAATTCATTCAAAACCAAATTTTATCACCACAGAACCAAACACACGCGAAATGCTATTCATGTCATCGTGTAATCGAAACATAAAAAGAGAGAAAAGAAAAAAATGCATAAGCAAAGGGTTAAGAATTCAACAAACCATGCAAAAGTTCATGAAGTGTTCTGAGAGGCAAATAATCATAAATAAGCAGCTTCTCCCCTCTTTTCCCTTGATAGAAAGCTCTCAAAGGAATCAAATTCTCGTGCCGAATTTTCCCCAACTGTTTAATAACCGCCAAACACGAACTCCTATCCTTGCAAGTACCTTCTCTCAACAACCTCAACGCGATCGTCCCACCATCCGCAAGCTTAGCCTTATAAGCCGTTCCATAACACGTCTTCTCCATAACTTGCCCGGTCGCATTCAACACATCATCAAGTGTCAAATTCTCACCACCCGGAAACAACATAAGCTTCCCTTCACCACCATTTCCACCAACCGAACCACCACCACCGCCGTTCTCCTCGTCGTCTTCATCATCATTCAACTCATCCTCACTCTCACCACTCCCCTTTTTCTTCTTGTTTTGCATATAACCAATCAACAAAGAAGCCAAAACAACAGCACCTGTCATAAGACTAATAACAATACCAGCAACAGCACCTGAACTCAACGAAGAATTCTTACCACAACTTTGCAAAGGTGGACCACACAAATCAGGACTATTCCCTTCAAAACAATCCACACCAAATTTCGATTCGCCGAAAAGCGGAACAACCCCACTAAAATTATTATGAGAAAGATTCAATTTTTCTAACCTAAGTCCAACTAAACCATTAGAAATTGCACCAGAAAACATATTACTCCCTAAATCAAGCTGTTTTAGAGCACCAAATTTAGTAACAAAATCAGGAAAATTACCAGAAAATTTATTACCACCCAAATCAAGAAACTGCAAAACCTTACAAGATGAATCAGGTAATGCAGGTTCTGAAACAGACCCAGATAATGAATTTCCATGAACTTTGAGAGAAACAAGTTTATCACACAAGTTCCATATAGAAGGTGGAAGAGAACCAAGCAAAAGATTATCACTCAAATCAATATCATTAAGTGAAGAGCCATAACCAAGCTCAAGAGGAATGGTTCCACTCAATGAATTGATGTTAAGGTAAAGACTTTGCAGCATAGGAAACTGACCAAGCTCTCTAGGGAGAGAACCGGAGAGATTTGCGGAAGGGAGTTGAAGAGACAACAAGTGCAAAAAAGGGTCTTTTGAAAAGGAAAGATTGTTCCATTGTGGTGAAGATAAGTCAGTACATGAAAGAGATGAACCGTTAGTGAAGACCCATTTGAGTCCTCGCCATTGACAGAGAGGAGATGAAGTGTTCCATGAGGAGAGGACGAGGTTTTCTGTGGTGCCTTGGAGAGAAGGTTTGATTTTGAATAAGAGGAGTTGAACATCAGAGGAAGTTGTTGGAGATTTTGTTGAGGCTTGGTTGAGGAAACAGAAGATGGAAAGGAGGGGAATGTAGAGAGAGAAAAGGGTTTTGAGAGAAGCCATGAGAGAGAGAGAGAGTGTGGTGAAGATGAGAGGAAGAGAGGTTTTGTTTACTGGGAAAGCTGACACAGTGTTGACTATGAGTGTAAGGAGGAACAAGGTTTCTCAAGTGTTTTCCACTTTGTTAATTTCAAAGGTTATGATTGGGTTATACTCTAGTTCAAAATATATTTCATGTTTTTTATTTTGACAAATCATGTCATGATGTATGTTTTTATCAAATTATTTTACTTAAATTATGGATATTGAATACTCTCTTTCACCTTATTTATACACAAAAGGATTTTTTAAAAATTGGCTTTAAACAAACTTAAAGTTATATTCAGTTATCTTCAAATTTTCCATCTATTAAAATACAAAATGTATGAATCCTACCTCCTTGCTTTTATAGAAAACAAAACATTTAAAGTAAATAATATAATAGATTCTTGAATTGACAAGGGCCAAAATGAGGAATAACGAATAAGATTAGAAATTTTGTTTTTGTTGAAGCTTAAAGAAAATACCTAAAAATTCAACTTTTGAATTCTGTCCCTAAGACTTGTCGCAACATGGTTGCATAGGTAGACAATCATATAAACATTTAACACGTATATTAATGTAATATATCAATAATTGTCTCAAAAGTGAGGATAATGAAGAGTATGTTTAGATTGATGATGCCTTAAATGAAGATAATTATGATAGTGATAGTGTAGTAGTGGTGTCGAGTTTAACGACTATCAGAGTTAGGTATTTGATTCAGAAGATAATTATGATAGTGATAGTGTAGTAGTGGTATCGAGTTTAACGACTATCAGAGTTAGGTATTTGATTCAGAAGATAATTATGATAGTGATAGTGTAGTAGTGGTGTCGAGTTTAACGACTATCAGAGTTAGGTATTTGATTCAGATTGTTCTTATCACATGTTTTCAAGAAATAATACTTTGAGACTTAAAGTTGAAGGAAGATGGAGTAGTTCGTTATAGTGACAATAAGGTCTGCAAGTTCATGGTGTTGGTACAGTTAGGTTTAAAATATTCTATGATCGTGAGTTCCTTCTATACAATGTGACATATGTTCTAGAGCTCAGACAATTTTTTTTATTCATAAGTATGTTTTACGATCTAGGCTATTGAACTAGAGTTAAACACAAGGTGTTGCAAATTTCACATGGTGGAGTTATCATGTCTAAAATCTCTAAAATGTGTGGATTATATATTTTAGAAGGTTTTAATGTTGTTGTTCATTCAACAACAACAACTAGTGAAGACTTTCATGAAAATATTATCTATGAGATTTAAGGTCAAGGCATGGTAGATTCTTGAAGGTTGTAATAGAGTACTTTAATGAGTTTTGTAAGAGACAAGGAATAACAACCCATTTGAATGTCTGAGTTTCCATGGAGTTTTTGGGATAATGTTGTGGCCTAAGTAACTTACATAGTAAGTAAATATCCACTCACATGAATAAACTTTCAAAAATATTATTCAAGATTGGAGTAGAAAAACTATAGACTATTTTATTTTGAAGGTTTTCAAAGCTTTTCATACTCATCAAATCAAGCTAGTTCAACTTTATGGTAAGGTTGTGAATTATGTCTTTAATGGATATTCAAGATATGGGAAGGGTTATGAGTAGTGGGAAGTGAAATTTGAAGGATCAAAGTTTACCATTCAGTGAATCCCAATAAGGGAGTAAAAGTAAAGACATGTACGTGAAGATACCAAAAACTATGGTAGAGAATACTTAGTTTGAGATGAAGGTTTTTATTATGAATACTACTAGTAGTAGCGAGTAAACAATTACAGAGACATATGATTTTCATTTGAATCATGAAAAGGTAAGGATGAAAATTATATCATATCAAGGATATAATTATATTGGATTTTATATTTATACTTTTAATGTGGATGAAGGATTGCAAAACTTATAAATAGATATCTTCAAGTAGGCATTCAAAATAAAATGGAATAAAAGTTTGTTAAAGAATCTTACTTGCGGGCTTGTTAAAATACCTAAGCAGGAAATTGTTGTTAAAAATAAGTGGATGAAGGTGGAAAGATCAAAGTTCAAGCATGGTTGGAACTTGATCAAGTTTATTGAATGATGATTCAAATTGGAGAGGTTAACAAGGTGATTTATGGGTAAATTTACATCACCACGGTTTAAAATCATGGTGGAGAATTATAAAAATATATCTTAAAATCTTAAGTTACGAAGATAAAAAAATTGTATTTTGAGTATCAAAAACTAAAGTTACAAAAGACCAAAAAGTAGCCGAATTACATAAAAACCTTAAAGAAACAATAGTTATAACAACAATGTTATGCTTACACCCATTTCCTACACCAATACTTATACCGTATACACTATTCACCGTATACACTGTTCACAATGTATTTTTTGAATAAAAAATATTTTTTATTAACAATATCAATGACTAGTAAATTCGTACATGAACAATGTATGTGAATAGTGTTCGTAAATAGTGTTCGTGAACAATATTTTTATAGTGAAACAAAATTAGTTAATATAGTATAAAATTTTGGTTACTGCAGTAATGAAGTTGATTAATAAACGTTCAGTACTAAAAATAATTTTTAATAGTCACCAAAGTTGGTTAATGCAGTGTAAAAACTTAGTTAATGTAGTAATGAAGTTGGTTAATAAACATTCAAGTATTAAAAAAAATTAAAATAATAACTTTTTATATTATTTTTAAAAAAATATATTATTATAATATTTCACTGTTCACCGTATTGGTGAATAATGAAATACGATGTAAGTGTATAAAATGATGTAGGAATAATATTTTTTTTGTTATAAATGTATAGCTTAAAAGGTCAAATGATGTATTTGATTCATTATCTATAGAGTCAAAGGTTTTCCTGGATTAGATTAAGTAGTTTTTATTTTTTCATTGTGAAGGAAATTTTTCACGTTAAAAAATTTTGATGTCATTGATTTTATTTTCATTTTCCATTATATTGCATCTTAGAATTATATATATATATATATATATATATATATATATATATATATATATATATATATATATATATATATATATATATATATATATATATATATATATATATATATATATATATATATATATATATATATATATATATTTTGTTTGTCTATTTATATACACAACCAAAGAATATATGTTTTATTGAGATTGTTACTCTTTTTCCTTTTTTTTTTCTTTCAAAAATATGATATCATGGTTGAAGATCTAAAAGACTAAACTAATTGGTGTCTTACAAATTCAAGGATATTTTTGTCTATTTGTAATTTTACATATTAAAGTGACTGGATTTTAAAATTCTTAAAATAAATTTAATAATTTATTGATATAAAAACTTTAGTGCTATAGCATCCCCTATATTAAGGAAGATCAGCCACTAGTACATAGATACCATTTGGATATATCGTTTAGATAAAGCTATTCAATATATATATATATATATATATATATATATATATATATATATATATATATATATATATATATATATATATATATATATATATATATATATATATATATATATATATATATATATATATATATATATATTGTTTAATATTTAATGATGAAAAGAACTATAATGGTTAAACGAATCTGTGGACAAATTTGAAGATATTAAAAATGATGTTTTGGACAGTTGTGTTTACATTGATGATTTACCTCTTTAGCTTTAACAAGTCTTATGTTATTATTTATTCATTTTGTCTATGCACGCTTACTTTTGTAAAATGGCCTACAAAATTAAATATTGTACTTTGCAATCTTTGAGAATGAAGGTAAGGTTTTCTATGCATGGCCCCCTTTTATCATTTCAAGATAAATATTGTGGACTACTACCAATAACATAGTGTTCTTTGAAATTTTGTTAAAATCCTAGAGTTTTTCAAGTTGTTGCATGTATATATGGATCATGACTATACTAGTATATCATTTATGACCTCATATTAAGTCTAATAGTATTGGTATGAAGGAGATATAATTTGAATACATCTTATTGAGAGTGACGTTCTCATAATTTAATATGATTTTGTTAAGATAGGTTAGGTCAAATATAAAATTTAAAATTAAATGTTGTTTACCCTGTTATAGGAGCAAAATTTGGTTTAATTCCTTAAGAAAAAAATTTGACATTCCCCCTCAACAAACTAAGATTCTCTTTCAATTCTCTTATAATGCTGCCCGTGTCACAGAATCTGTACAATTGACGTTCATGTGTCATTTTTTCTTAAGGGGGAAGTGGAAAGAGAATCTTGGTTTGTTGAGGAGGGAATCTCAATTTTTTTTCTTAAGCGGGTAAACCAAATCTCGCTCATATGGCAGGGGATAAACAATATTTAACCCTAAAATTTTATATGTTATGAGTTAGATTGAGAATAACAAATTGTAAATCGGATTTAAAAGTTGTGCTAAATGTGAGAGTGAATATTTAAGTTGTATTAAATATTATATCATCAAAATTTTGATGGGTCTCTATTCGTTGGGTTGATAATCGTGTAAAAATGTGAATTCGAACCACGACATTCTATTTAGAGTTTGTTTGTTTTAGTTTTAAAAAAATGATTTTTTTCTTTGTATTGTTAAAAATAGATTTTATAAAATCGTTTTTTTTATTGAAAGATTAATTTTGACATTCTATAACATAAACATACATTATTGAAGATAAAAAGATAGTCGAAATCGTATTTTTTTTTTTTTAAATTGTATCTAAAAAATAATTTTTATGAATATCTATTTGAAATAGTTTCAAAATTAAGTGATATTTTGAAAATTTGATATAAAATAATTTCAATGAAATTATGAAATATCTAAAATAACATTGTAAGAATAACTATTCAAATTAAGTTTTCATTTAAAAAATTTATTAAATGTTTCTTTGTAAAAAAAAATTACACAAAATTATACTACACTTTAAAAGATGAATTTCAATCCTTGTATCTTTGAAAAAAAAGAAAAGTTACAAATCTTTAAAATAACTAGAAAGAGAAATTGTGACACCTCTATGACAATTCTTCTCTATGAATGCTCAAAATACATTGTAAAAAAACTTTCTTTAAAAGATGACGCAATCAAAAATTGAAATTACTTAAGCAAAGGCTCAAGACTTGGAACAGGGACATCTTTGGGAATGTGCATGAGCTTCTCAATAATGTCACAGCTAAACTGGAAGACATTCAAGCTCAGATTCATTTGATAGGACAGACTGAGGAGCTTATGAAGAAGGAATAATATGCTCAAATTAACTTAGAAATGGCTTTAAATTTAGAGGATATATATTGGAAGGATAAAGCAAAAGTCAATTGGCACACCAATGGTGATAGAAACACTGCCTATTTTCACAGATTGAACAAAGTGAGAAACTGTACTAAATCAATCTCTTCCATTTAGCATGAAGGCAACATGATTACTGACTCTAGCTACATATCTAAAATCTTCCTGGAGCATTTTGAAGGGCTCTTCATTATCAACAACAACACATTGAAAAATGGTCTTGTAGATGAAGTGATCCCTAGACTTGTTACAGATGAGACTAACTTTATGCTCACAACCACTCCTACTCCTGCAGAAATCAAGCATGTTGTGTTTGCCTTGAACAAAGACAGCTCACCAGGCCCAGATGGTTTTGGGGTACATTTCTTTCAACAACATTGGGATATTATTAATGAAGATGTCATTAGTGCAATCACACAATTCTTCACTATAGGGTGGTTACTTCCTAATTGGAATGCCAATACTATCATTCTTATTCCCAAAGATGTAAATGCAACTAAGGTGGACAACTATAGGCCAATTGCTATGACAAATTTCAAGTTCAAAATTATCTTCAAGATCTTAGCTGGCAGAATTGCCCCTCTAATGCCCTTCCTCATCTCAACTGAACAGAGAGGGTTCATTAGAGGAAGGAATATTTCTGACTGCATTTGCCTCACTTCTGAGGTCATCAACATGCTAAACAAAAGTGTAACTGGTGGAAACATGGCTATCAAAATTGATATAAAAAGGACTTTGATACTTTAGACTGGGATTTTCTTTTGTTGGTGCTTCAGAAATTTGGCTTCTCAGCTGTTTTTTGTGGCTAGATCAGCAATATTCTTCACTCTGCAATGCTTTCCATTTCAGTCAATGGAGACCAGGTGGGATACTTCAGCTGGAAAAGAGGAGTGAAGTAGGGGGATCCATTGTCTCCCCTCCTGTTTTGTCTGGCTGAGGATGTCTTGAGTAGAGCAATTTCTGAATTGGCTAGGGAAGGCAAACTTAATCTCATCAAAGGGCCTGGTAATTATACAGTTCCTTCTCATACCCTCTATGTTGATGACATAATGGTCTTCTGTAAAGCTACCTGCTCCAATGCTAAGGCCTTGAAGAGTCTTTTCATCAGATATGGACAATGTTCTGGACAGTTGGTAAACCCTTCTAAATCTACATTTTATGCAGGGTCAGTCAGTCCCATAATGGTTAGTTATTTCAGTCAATCTTTTGGATTCTTAGAAGGTCAACTTCCATTCAACTATCTTGGAGTGCCCATATTTAGAGGTAAACCAAAACCAGTTCACTTCCAAGCCATCTTAGATAAAGTTAGGGCTAAAATGTCTAAATGGAAAGCAACTCTTCTTAGTATGGAAGGTAGAGTAGAATTGGTAAAAAGTGGCATCTATAATATGTTAATGTATAGCTTGCTCATCTATTTTTGGCATGTTAGTTTGATTAATGATTTAAACAAAAGCATTAGAAACTTCATTTGGAGTGGTGATATCTCAAAGAGAAAACTCATAACAGTTGCTTGGAGCAAAGTTTGTAAGCCTATCAAGGAAGGTGGGCTAGGACTAAGATCCCTAAGAACAGGCAATGAGGCAGCCAATCTCAAAAATTGTTGGGAATTCTTCAACTCTTCCAGTCAGTGGGAAATTCTGTTAAGGCAAAGAGTGCTGAGAAATAATAGGCCAATTCACAACAACATTTCCTTTTCCATTTGGTCTAGCATAAAAGATAGATTATCTCTCTTCATGACAAACTTTTGGTGGAATCTTGGTGATGGGGGAAGAATTAATTTCTGGACTGATAATTGGTGTGGTGTTCCTCTAGTTCAACAACTACAAATCTCTTCCTTTGCTCATGAGAAGCTTTATGCTAAAGTGTCTGACTGCCTGTTTAAATCCACCTGGATGTTACTACCTGGCATGGTTGCATGGTTCCCCAACATAAATAATATCCTTGATATGGTACAGATTCCAATCAACCCTTCTATGGACCAAAGATTTTGGACACACTCTGCAGATGGTAAGTTAAAGTTGAAGGAAGCTTATATTTTCCTTGCTAATCAAGGAAACCTTGTGACCTGGGCCAATTATATATGGCATAAAAACATCCCCCGGCTAGGTCTTTGTTTGTCTGGAAACTGTTACACTCGAAAATTGTTACTAATGACATTTTAGTAGCTAAAGGTTGAAGCATTCATCCCTCCAAATGCGTGTTGTGTGGAGTAGAAGAAGAAAATTTAATACATCTTTTTTCAACTGTAGTTTTGCTACTAAACTTTGGAATTGGTTGGCAGGTGTTTTACAAAGAAACATTAGTTGTAATTTCATGAATGTGTGGGAAGTTTGTAATGGATCTTGGCCGACTCTATGCAAAGTTGCAATTAAATCAGCAATAATAAACATCTTAAACTCTATTTGGCATTGCAGGAATCAAAGGAAATTTAAAGAGAAAATAATCATTTGGAAGTCAGCCCTTAACACCATCATCTCTAATGTGAACTTGTCAGGCAATGGGTTTACTAGTAGTTCTCAATGCTCATTAAAAGATTTTTTGGTTTTGAAAACTTTCAGGATTATAATCCCTTCTCCAAGGGCCTCCACCACCATTAAAGTCATTTGGAAACCTCCATTAGCTTCATGGATCAAGTGCAACTCGGACGACACCTCTCTGGGCATCCCTGCTAAGGCCGCTTGTGGGGGAATCTATATAAATCATTATGGTGATTGTATTGGATGTTTTGCGCAACATTTAGGCCAAGAAAGTGAATTAGTGGCGGAATTTATGGGAGTGATTATAGCTATTAAATTAGCAGTGGAGTGTCACTGGAGTTACCTTTGGATAGAAACAGATTCTTTGCTGGTATTGAAAGCCATATCCAATCCGAAATTTTTTCCTTCGCAATTGAAGAATCGATGGGAAAATTGTATTCAGAGGATGGTACAAATGTCATTTATTTTATCGCATATTTTTAGGGAAGGAAACCACTGCGCAGACATTCTAGCTTCATTAGGCCTTTCCATTCGCGATTTCGTATGATGGAATGAAGCTCCCATGTCTGTGTTTGATGATCTAGTTAAAAATAGACTTGGTTTTCCTTACTTTAGGATAAGTCTTGATTAGAGGGTTCTTGGTTTGGTCTCCGCTCTATTTTTGTATCTGGTTCCCTCTTTTCTTTTTATATATACCATTTTTGTTGTTTAAAAAAACATTGTTTGTCGTTAACATCTTGCCACATTCACGAAGTCACAATATGCATGCAAGTCGGATTGATGCTAAATGGTTTAAATTTAATACAAAGTTTATTTTTTAAATAATAAAAAATATTAAACTTAAAATATAGATCTTCTAATCTCAATCTAAAATAAAAAACTTGAGAAATTATTATGCCACACCACGGCATCATGTATACTTCTTAAAATATTCCTTTTGTTTTCATTAATGTATTCCCCAAACGTACATTTTTCACGTTTTAATTTAATTAGTTCTGTAGATGTATTTATGGAAGTTTTCCATAGGTATAGATGTGGAAGAAATCCAGAGACAAAAACTTAATACATTCAACATAGCAACCATAAGTTCAACATTCATAAAATAAAATAGATAATACATTGATGATTTCGACATAAAAATAAATAATACATTTCAATACCCGGTGGACGTTGGCACATCTTATAGATTTCATCGACCGTTCTTCCTATCGTCGCCTCCAATTCGAGCAGATATTTCTCTTTGAATCCAAAATATGTCGCCACATCGCCCAAATATCGTCTGAACTCTTTAGCTGGAGTTTGTTGAACACGACGTTTTCTTCGTTGTCAACCGAAGGAAAATAATATTCGAGTTTCTTAACCTTCCTTCGATCGTTGTAAGGTAGGAGATACTCAATTTCGCCGATGATACAACCGAGCAAAGAGTTGCGGGTGACTTTAAAAGTCCACTCGGATGTTCTGTCGTCGGTGTAGGATACACTTACTTCATACCAACAAATCTGGATATCATACAATTGATACATTTTTGGGTTTTAGTATGTGTTTGTGTTTGTGTTTGTGTTTGTGGGAAAGATAAAGAGTGAAACACCAATTTTATAGAAAACCTAGATGAATATGGTCCAAAAAAATGTTATGTTATCTACTTCCAGAGATGTAGCTACAGAATACGCCTTAATGAGATCCCTATGCATGTATACTTGCGGAACATGTCAACGTTTGATGCTTTCGCATATATACCTGTTGAATTTTTGCTGATACAATTTAACAGCATTCCAGCATCATTATAGCATTTTGTGAAAATGAGTAACGTTGCATTACAATATATATATATATATATATATATATATATATATATATATATATATATATATATATATATATATGTGTGTGTGTGTGTGTGTGTGTGTGTGTATGGAATATATATATATATATATATATATATATATATATATATATATATATATATATATATATATATATATATATATATATATATATATATATATATATATATATATATATATATATATATATATATATATGTGTGTGTGTGTGTGTGTGTGTATGTGTATGAAAGACACGTAAACAATAGATGTGAACCAAAATTGACTATTATATATCACTTCAAACAATAGATGTGAACCAATTTTTCAATGTTGTGTGTGTCGACTCAACTCTATTGGTGGTAGTGTTTCCAAGATGTCGTACATTATTGGTCCGCGCGTAAACAATTTTTTCTTTCACTTGATCAAGAATGGTGGATTCAACATATTTCAACAAAGTCAGATACTTCTCACACACCTTCCGGAAATTAATGACGAAATCCGCGTATAAATCCTTTGTGGAAGAATTTATAATACGGTTCCAAGCATCCATTATCTTTTCCACAATCACACCGACTTTCACCAATTTTTCGCCTTCGGATGCCACTTGTTTTATCCCTACTGCAGGTTTAACCTGACTTCTCACAGTCTTTGTTATGTGATATCTACAAAGTAACGCATAAGAAGTACAAAATACCTTCGCCACGACGTTCATCAAGGCAGTATCATAGTCCGTAACAATAGCCTTCAGCAACTCAACACGAGGCTTCAAAAGTGACCGACACATGTAACACTCCATTTTTAATATTTAATCATCGGGTATTTTTGGTGATGTGTTGGCCTTGTTTAATGTGTATGTCTTGTTGTTTTGGTGTTGTGTCCTAGTGGGATGGGTAAAATCGGGTGCGCTTAGTAATAGCGGGTGTGTGAATAATAATAAGATTATTTAATTTACTGTTATTATTATTATTATGAAAATAATATTAGTATTATTAAGTTTATGACTATTATTGGAATTTAATTAAAATAGGGGACAATTTAGTAAAATATCATGGTGGGGGTTTAGAGGTGAATTAGTCAAAACAGAGGATTAGTAAAAGATTAATCATAAAACAATTTGTTGGAAGAGCAATGAGGCTAGGAAGAGAGAAGATAAACCTAGGGCACAATTCTTAAAGAAATTCGTAGGAATTTTCACACAAATTCGAGGTAAGGGGGATAAAGGATTTAAATTTAGGTGATTTAACATGAGGGGTAGTGAGGGCTTCCTTCTCTCGTAGGAATTTCTATTGTTTATGATGTTTGCGATAAATTTGTGGATATGTGATCTTTGTTGCGAATCTGTGAATATGACGGTGTAATTTTGATGAAATTTTGTTGTTCTTGTTGTTCTGGATGATGTATAATTATGCATATGTTGTTGTTGTTGATGAACAATACGAATTTTAGATCTAGAACGAAAATATAAACTGTATATAGTAATGTAGATGAAATAAGAATGAAATTAAGAGTGTAAAACTTGATTAGAAACGATCATAGGTCTGGTATGAATCTGGGAATCGAGTGCTATGAGGAACAGATCTGGACTGAGGAAGAAAAATCAAGAAAACATGGGTTTTCCCCATACGCGTATGAGACTAGGCAATACGCGTATGGATGTGCGAGGAATGGGGCTAATACGTGTATGGAGGGGGCAATACGTGTATGGAGGGTGAAAATGTGGGGTTCTCTGTCCATTTATGTATGCTACGCGTACGTGGATAGAGCCAAACGCGTATAAGGGGCGTATGAAGGGCGTATTGTGCGTAATAGGCCATGTCAATATGTGTATGGCTTTGCCATTATGCGTATGACCAGTGTGTAGGGCCAAAACGTGCTATTTTGCGATTTCGCATGCGTTGCCGATTCTTTTGGTGTGAGGTATTGATATGGACCTTAAGACATGTTTAATCGAGGATTAACAATGATAATGAATTAATGATGGATTTTAGGAGGATTTAATTAGTTGATTAATTGATTAAATCGCTTGAGGTTATTATTGGTGATTTTTAGTGGAATTATTGTTGTGTTTTGATCGGATGGATCGTGTAGATGTATAATATGGTGAATTATACATGTTGTATGCATTTTCATAGTCATGCATACATTTTTTGAATTATTGTTGGGATGATCGTGCCGGATGGGCGAATACGATCATCCGTACTCCATTATGGAGAATAGTGGGATAATCATTGTCGTATGGA
This sequence comes from Lathyrus aphaca, assembly GCA_963966055.1. Lineage (NCBI taxonomy): Eukaryota > Viridiplantae > Streptophyta > Magnoliopsida > Fabales > Fabaceae > Lathyrus > Lathyrus aphaca. Next base: position 272,250,351 of record OZ014525.1, read on the forward strand.
CGTATGTGATTATATGTGTTCGATTGAATGAACAAAACCCGGTACCACATGCATTGTGTCATATTGAGTCACATTTCATAACTATTGTTGTATTTTTTTTGCATAATTATTGTTATATTTGTTGTTGTTGGATTATTGGTGTACTTGTTGTATTTTTTGTTATGTGTGAGAAACTACCTTAAAGATGTTATATGCACCGTTTATGTTTGAATTTGTTTCTTACCCCTTTGTTGTTGTTGTTGCATTGATATGTAACACGGGATGGAGAACTTTTATTTGTTTATTTTGTTTCCGTTACGTATCTATTTTATAAACCAAATTATTGAGGATATTTTTTTGAGATTGGCTTATTGCCCGAATTGATTTAAATGGTTGTTTATTTCCACTGTTTTTAATAAAGAACTTCTTTTGGTGATTGTAGTTGAAAATAATGTGGCATTCCACTTTGGAAACTTTGATTTTTCGTATTAAATTTTTATTTTAACTATTTGGGAAAGTGGGGTGTTACAACACACCTCTAAAGCCCAAACAAAGTTATCCTCTTTTTCACATTCCAAAAAAGAAAAACCAACTCAATATGTCTTCTTCGTGGAGGTTAGACCAACCATATAAATAATGGAAGCCTATACTTGTTGGTCTTGTAGGTGGAATCAAGAATGAGCACCGTCGAAAAAGTGTTGAACAACTTTATCGATTCCGGGTGATGCATGTCTTCTCTTTCGATTTGACGCGACAACCACTAGTATGACCTTGTAACTTTGAGCATATTTCATGGTTATGTGAACCACAAACAACACTAAATTTCCACTTCTTTCTGGCCAACATGTAACCACGAATTTTAAAAGAACACTCATATTTTCTATAACATGTGTCGTCTCTTTTAAACTTCCACAGTGAAACTTGATATATCCCACCTCTTTCGCACAACAAAGTTACAAAAGGATTTCTTCTTTCCGATCCATTATTTGATATTTCAATAACCACACCAAAACCAAGGGTAGTTATCATCCTATAAATCTATTTGATCATGCTTTCACGATCATCAAAGTCTTACTTGTGATTAAAGTTACCGCCAACTTCTTTTGTCTTCATAATAACCCTCGATACATTTGGAACACCAACCTTTAAAGATACTAATTCTTTAGAGATGTTATCCGGGTGCACCATATCTTTGGTAAAGAATAAGAAAAATAAAAAATAAAAAAATAATTACAGCAGACAATAAGAACATAAGTAATAGCGAAAGTTCTGCAGATGTACATGCATAACTGTTCTTCATGAACATGTTCCGCTTATGTACTTGCGAAAGTAATATAACTTTTTTTTTGCAAAAGTTTGAGGATCAATGTGAACAATGTAATGGACACAATTAGATTTTGACCTGAAATTCGCTTTTCACTTGCTCCCTTTGATTTGTTGCACCATAAAAGATTAAGTTTTGAGTAAAAAATGGAGTGGATGATACAGGGTTTTCTAGTTGTGGAAGGTTGAAGAAGAGGAAGAAGCTACAATGGGGGGAGTGATCATGCAATTTAAACTTATAGCAGAAACTTACGATGGTACATCCACAGAAACACCCAAAAACATTATATCATGTGTGCTTCCGTAAATACACTTGCGGAAACATCCAAAATTTAAAATGCAAACAGTGCGTCCGGGGATATACTTGCAGAAGCTGGGGACATTTTAGAAATTTTATCATGTGGCTAAGAGAGTCATGAGTTGGATTGAGAAATTCTCAAAAACTTTGATATAATGAATGTATCATTTTCCTAATTGCACTTTATGAATGCCCTAAGTTGTTCATTTTCCTTTATTTGGTAACCTTTTCCCTCTCCCGTTGAGGTATTTCTCCCCCACAACATGGTTTTTCTCGTTGAACAATCTCTCAATTCACTCAGCTTTCTAGTTCAATCACCCACAACTAGATATGGCAAGAAATTTAAAATTGGCCGACTCCGACCGACTTTGTCCCAAATTTAACAAGAAAAACTAATTTAATTAGAGGTGACGACACGTGCTGGGAAAATTCAAATTTTAAAAATAAAGACGAGGCAAAACGAATTTTTGATACCCACTAGGGTGAGGGTGTTGATACCTACTCTGATTTCACCTCTGTCCTCATTTGAATTACTCAAAATTACTAAATTACAGTTCTACTTAATAACTTTACTACACATTTACCCATATTAAAATTATATGTTGCTTTGATAATTTTATATTTAAGATTTAGATTTTTAAAATTTTAAGTTGTATGATTAATTTATGTTGTGTGTTTTTATTTAATTTAATTATTATTTTTTTGGTGTTATGAAGATTTAAAAATACATAAATATATTTAATTTTAAATAAAATGTTACAATTTCTAAGGGAGGGACAGAGAAATTCGTCCCCATTGGAACAATGATGTTTGCTCAAAAATCATTCCTAATAGAATTTGTGGAGGTGTTGCATAAGGAGGCAGAAATGGGGTTGATAATGTTGAAAACTTGTCCCACCCCGCCATATTGCCATACCTACCCACAACCTTTACACCTACACAACAACCCCTAAAGCTTTCATTCCAATTTGTCAAAGACGCCTTATTTAGAGTAAAGATACTCACTAGAACCATCATGTATCCACCACATCTCCTTTGAATCCCCATCTCTAATCCCAAATACGAGTTTGTTTCGCCCAACACTGAAACCCTTGTGACATTTTTTGTGGTTTGACATCTTTAATTCCTTCTAGTTTTAGATCTTTGTTATTTCAATATTTCCCAAATGATGTTTGTTAAAAAAGTTAAGTGGCATTGGACATTTTAGAATGTTATGTATGCGGGAATGATTGTGAATTCCATTAATCTTTATCCCTTTTTCCTCTAAACAAAGAAATTCCAAACAAGTGATGAGTTTGACTAAATTAGAGAACACGTATAATTGTTGCCTGGCTACAAAATTTAAGAAAATGATCCTTAATTAAATGAAATTAAAGTTTGGATTTCCTCTTCTCCTTTGTCAGAGATCATATGTGGAAGAAATCAGTTTGTATATTAGATTTTAGATATTGATTTGTTATTTATCTCTTGATTATGTACTCACAAAGTGTATTGTTGTCCAAACTTTTGTTTATTTGACTATTTGTACTAGTGTGGATGATGAATTCCTCAACACATATAAACAAATCTATTTGTAATGTTTTCTAGTTTGACTAAATAATTTAAATGTTGTTACTATCAATTTTTTATAATGACATTAAAACTCAATTATCATTCTCTTAAATAAGAACTATTTTTTTTTTATTATCAAAATTGGATTCCCTTCGGTCAGAATGAGCAAACATTCAAAGTATTAATGATTGTTCAATCAAGATTGATAGTCCAACAAAACACACATTATATTTTATAATTTAAAATATCAAACTTAAATTTTATTTGTGCGATCTTGATCAAATGCTCACTGAATACTTGAATATGCATCCTCTTATAGCAAGAAATATGATCGGTTTCTATCATCATACACATGTTTCTGATTGATTTTTTATTTATGGAATTGTTGAATTTGTGATTATGTGTAAATGATGAGAGAAAAATATAGTTTATTATGACTATTGACTTGATGCAAAGACTCAATATTAATCCCTATTTGTAGGGATACATATACTCAATTATAAATTAAGAACAAATCATGATAATAATAACTAATATCAAATATGATATTAAGAGATACTCTAAGATACTTTAAATTAATGTAAAAAAATAGGCTTAATACCCTTTTTGGTCCTCTAACTATGCCTTAGGATCCAATTTGGTCCTCTTTCTTTTAAAAGTTCCAAGTTGGTCCCTTATGTTATTAAAATGGTATCACATTTGTCCTGCCCGTTAGAAACATTAATTTTTCATTACAACTCAGGTTGACGTGGTATGTTTTAGCTTATGTGTAAAGGAATGCATGGCAATGTGGCATGATGACTAAGCTCAGTGTTGACGTGTTAAAAGCCTTATAACACGTGGCATGATGACTAAGTTAGTTTTTCATTTAACTTGTCATTTTGTTTTTGTCTAAGTCATTACAACATTGTGTTTCTGAAATAACAAGAACCCTAGCAGAGAAGTGGGAACGAAGGCGACACAAAGAAGTGGGAACAAAGGATGTGCTAAGGAAGAAGAAGATGCAATTAATACAATGATTAGTTTCCAATTTTTGTCTTTTATCAATGTGTATAAATGTTGCGTTTTCTAGGTTTTTTTGCCCCTTTTGAAATCTACAATGTTGTTGTGTTGTGTTATGTTGTATGCATGCTTATTGTGTGTAAATGTTTCCTGTTGTTGTCAATTTTATGATTCATTTTCTTATCTTAGTTTGAAATGGAAGAAATTATAACTCTACAAATTCATCATAGTGGTGAGTTTGTGGCTTCTGAAAAAATTATTTATATGGGGGGGGGGGGGTAAATGTAATGATTTAGAGGTAGATGTGGATAGGTGGTCATACGTTGAATTGGTGGGTGTTCTAAAAGATTTATGATATATTGAGGTAGACACTATCTACTACAAGGATCCAACTTTTGGGATGAATGTTCTTAATGATGATAAAGGCGCGTCAGAGATAGCTGACCTTTGTAGGGTACACTTGAAAGTTGATATTTACATAGAACATCCCTTATCCCAACCAGAATATGTTGATATCCTTATAGATGAATAACCTATAAACATGGAGGAAGAAGCCATAAATGAAGAACCTTTGAATGTGGTTATTCCATAGGTATATGATATCATTGAAGATATTTATTAAGAAGTCATTAAGGATATGAATAATGATGGTGTTAAGTGTGTGAATGTAGGTGAGGATGTGAACAAAGTTGGTGATGAGAGTATGAATGTAGGTGGGGATGTGAACACAGCTGGTATTGAGAGAATGAATGTAGTTGAGGATGTGAACAATGTTGGTATTGATAGTATGAATGTAGGTGAGGGTGTGAATAAAGAGGGTGATGAAGATATGAATGTAGGTCATGAAGAGTTGAACAATGAAGGTGAGGTGCATAATGATATAGATACAAATGTTGGTTTGTTGAATGTTACCACAAGTTCTGATGATATTGAGGATGATACATACAATTATGATAGTGCTTTGGAAGTTGCATTTAGTGACTCTGATCTTAGTTTGGATTATTCTGAAGAACATGTTGACAACCTTGTTGAATATGATTAAAACCATGAAGGAACAAGTAAAAAAAATAAAAAAAAGGGTTATAGATAGTGGAAAGGAGAATGAAAATTTATATGATAATTAGGATTTAGATAGTGGTTGTGATAGTGAGGAGAGTGATGCACCAAGAAAGAAGAAGTATCCCATTTTCAAGTTAGTGAAAGTCATGTCTCATTATAAAAGGGAGTTGTGAACTTATTTTAATTCAAAAAATGACTTTAAGGAAGCTATTCAAACATATGATGCTCAAACTAGTAGAGGTCTTAAGTTTTTAAAAAATGACAAAAAGAGAGTGAAGATGGTGTGTAAAGAAGGCTGTGAGTGGGAGGCTTATTGTGGAAAGCTTCATAATGAGAAAACTTGGAAACTTAGAAAAATAGTTGATACACACAATTGTTCTAGAGATTACAATGTAAAGATGATGAGTACTAAATGGCTTAGCAAGAGGTTACAAAATTCACTAAAAAATAATCCTAAGCTGAAGCTAATTGATACAAAGGAAAAGGCTATAGAGAAATAGAAGGTGGGGGTTAACAAGACAAAGGCAATTATGGCCAGATTTGCAGCTAGCGATATGGTTGATGAATCATTTTTAGGAGATTACACAAGGATATATGATTATTGTCATGAAATTTTAAGGAAAAATTTTGGTTCAACTGTAAAGTTAAATGTCACACCAATTCAAGAGGGGGTTGAGGATACAAGGCCTTATTTCAAGAGGTTATTTATTTGCTATGTTGCTTGCAAGAAGAGTTTCAAGTTGTGTAGGCCTATTATTGATCTTAATGGATGCTTTTTAAAGGGATTTTGTGGAGGTCGTATTTTAGCAGCTATTGTAACAAATCCCAATGATCAGATGTTACCTATTGCTTTTGTTGTTGTGGAAGGGGAAACTAAAGATAGTTGGTCATGGTTTTTGAAACTCCTAATTGGTGATCTAGGTGGTAAGGAAGAATGTAGGATCTATGCATTTATTTTCAATCAGCAAAAGGTACCACTCTATTTTTTACATTCATTTAAGTTACATGTTTCATTTATGATAAGTAAGTGTATTTTGAACTTTTACATTAATTTTGCATGGTCTTCTTCCTACAATGGATGAATTACTACCCAATGTGGAACAAATGTTTTGTGTAAGACATTTATACAATAATTTTAGGAAGAAATGTTTAGGAAAACTATTGAAGGAGATAATTTGGATGGATGTTAAGGCTACTTATCTACAAGCATAGGAAAAGGAGATGAGATGTATGAGGTAAATACATGAAGAGGCTTACAAGAACATGATGAAAACTCCACCCATATTTTGGAACAAGTCCTATTTTAGGACAACTACAAAGTCTAATTATGTTTTAAATAACATGTCAGAGGCTTTCAACAGTGTGATTGTAGAGTCAAAAGCAAAGCCAGTGGTGACCATGCTATAATAAATAATGGGATACATCATGTAAAAATGGGCATAAAATAGGGTGAAATTCCCTTAATTAAGTGATGGGGATGTATTTCCAAACATAAAGAAAAAGTGGATAAAATAAGAACTTACACAAATTAATTGATAGTAAGGTACAACACTACTTTAATACCTTCTCTTAGTGTGTATGGTTTTTATATATTGGTTGATGAATTTTCTTTTTGCTATTTTATAGGATGTCATCTAAGTTTATTTTTTAAGTGAGACACATTAAGAACCAAGGTGACATATTTGATGTCAACTTAAAGGAACAAGATTGTTTATTCAGAAAGTGGCAATTGACAAGTCTCCCATGTGCATGTTATTTCTACAATGAAGAGTAGATGTCTGATTATTGATGACTACATCCTAGAGTATTATAAGAAGGAAATGTATATTTCTGTTTATGAACCTATAATTTATCTTGTTAATGGAACAAATTTATGGGTCAGAACAGAGTACCCAGATGTGCAGCCAGCAAAATTCAAGAAAATTCCTGGAAGACCTAAGAATATGAGTGTAATACCTCAAAATTTGCCCTCTCATATCCTCAACATTTTGCATATCATTTGGCATATATAAGTTCATAAAAATAATTTTAAAAAAAACATTGCATCATGTGTAGCATAGCTGAGGCATAGGTATGTGATCAATGATTGGAGCAACTAAAAGCTATACAAAGGCAATCAAAGGGCCACAAAACTCCTCAATCATGTGCAAGGGGTCTACAACATTCCACAAGTCTCTTTTTGAAGCCTCAAGTCTTGGAAAGAAGTGAATGGCTCCAAGGAATGCAAGCAGTGCAACATCTCTTGAGGAAATGATCCAAATTAGGGTTTCAATTGTGAAGGGCTTCTCCATGAATTTTTTGAGAAAAATTGGATTCCGTTGTGTTCTATATGACAACAAGTGTATAGGGTTCATATTTCATCCACAAATTCATTTTGGAAGGGGTTCAATTCGTCGGATGATTGAAAATCAGGAAATTGGAGAAAAGTCAACCAGGATGAGTAAAAAGTCAACTCTAGACTCTTTGAGGTCAAGGTCATGAAATTTTGGTTACAAATGACTTATGGACCAAATTTGATCAAGAAATAATGGAGAAATCAAAGAAAAAACAGTTTTTGGGGACTATGTATCGATACATACGAGTTTTGTATCGATACATGTTTGCTGGAAATGGACCATGTATTGATACATAAGCAGGATGTATTGATACATAAGCAGGATGCATCGATGCATCCGTGTTATGTATCGATACATATCAGTTAAAAAACTGACATGTATCGATGCATTCGTGTTATGTATCGATACATAGTTATTTTTTTGCTGAAAATTGCCAATGCTTCAGTATGTATCGATGCATACCCACATGTATCGATACATAATGCTGTTTTTCTGCTAAAACGCTGTTGTATGATGCATAGAAAGGGGCAATGACAATGCTGTCTTGGGGATAAGTTCAGGGGTGACTTGTGCACATATTAGAGCTCATTTAGCTTCACATTTGCTTCAATTCAAACCTCAACCATTTCTGCAACATTAGAGTGGTCCTCACCACAAGGATCATGAGTTGGTGTACACTAGATCATGGTCTCAAGATGTATTTGGACTTTTTTTTTGTTGCATCAGCAGGCTGTTATTAAGTGTATGCAGGACCGCTTTAATTGTTGTGCATATCACAACCAAGTGAGTAAACTCAAGTTGCAATCCTTGGGCAACTAAGCTGGTGTTTCACTTCACTAGTCTTCAGCATAAGCTTCATGTTCTCTACAACATTGGATTGATTTCAACTAAAGAAGGTTCTAGAAATCCAGCTGGCATAACTATCATAACTAACTTCACTCATTTAACTCACTTCACTCAGTTAACCAAGGCTAATTAACCCTGGTTCTAACTGTTAACCAGAGGTCTAATGCTCTATAAAAGGATGAGTAGTGACTGAGTTTGGGGTTCAACTTCATTTTCACCCAAATCACACCAAGATCCTCCAAATTTGTCTCTACATTTTCTCTGCAAGTTCTCTGCATTTTGAAGGATTAAGCTTCCACAACCATAACATTGATCTTCTTCTTCCTTGTGCTTCTTCAAGCACCATTCGTAGTGCATTTTCATGGATATTTGAAGGTGGAAATTTGAAGTTGCATCATCACAACATTTCCACCTTTTGGATTGAACAAGCTAAATCATCATCCAACAAGCCTCATTAAGCATCAATTCATCACTAGCATCATGATTTGCAGCATATCCATGGTGTTTATGGCTTGAATCATCAAGAATTCACTTCTGAATTTTCTGCATCTTCATCAATTTCTCAAGATTCTTCATTAACAAAGTGTTTATTTCACTTCACAAAGGACTAAGATCAATCATAAAAGACATTGGAACCTCACCTCTAGATTTCTATAAGTCTAAACACCACTAAATTTCAGGTTTCATCTTCAATTCCATTGACACGAATTCTGGTTTTTTTGGTTGTTTTGTGTTGATATGAGCTAAATAGGAGCAATGCTTGTGCTGGCTAGCTGATAGGCACCTTAGGTGCTTAAATTCAATTCTTAGGTTGATTCTTGTGTGCTTCGATTTTCATTATTCATGAGCCTTAGGAGAAAATCAAGCCCAGATTGTTGATTAACTTGAGGAGACGAATCCATCCATGACCTTATTTTTTAGTTTGGTAGACATTTGTCCAAACCCTAACTGGAGAGTGATCGGAGAAGATGACCGGAGTTTAGCTCCGGTGACCGGAATAGTGAGCCTAACATTAAGTGGAGAACATAACACAACCCTTAGATTAGTTTAATCCCGGCTTGAGTGCACTATAGGTTTAGCGTGGACACGTTGTACTCGCATGGTTACATGATGAGTGACGATGTGTTCCACACCCAGACAGCGACCGTCTTGGAACTATTCTGTGTGGGTGTTCTTCCCCACTTCAGGGTACGACCTTGATAGTTATATGCATCTGGTGACCGATCTTCGAGGACCTTAATGGAAACACCCCTCTCCAATGATGACAGTGGCATACCACATTTGTTGGCAAACCCACTCGCATCCGAGGGTCCATTGGGAACTCGCATAGGATGACCTGGTTCTCTCATAGGAATCCAATTAAAGCAAATTGTTCGTATGACGGTAGTATTGTACCCTTCAGGATGAATGTACTATTGTTTCTCGATTCAGTGCTTGAAGCTGGAGACTTATGAGGGATGCTTATTTTTCTGGACTCAACTGAGACCTCCCTGAGTAGTACATAATGCCAAACCGATTCCCTGATTTGGTCATGAGCCATCTCTCGGAAATGGTGAACGTATTATTGCTATTCGGCTTTGAGAGTCTGTGATGTTTGACCCGAGTAGCACACCCACGAGATTGGGAGGGGTTTACAGGTTTTCAGGAACCCTGAGACCTTCAACATACCCGCTTTGCCATATGGTTCAGTTTTGTGATTCGGTTCTCTTATACTTTGGTTCTGAGATGTGGATCCCGGACCAGAGGGATTGTTATTGTGATATGTTGATATCGTGGCCTTGCACCGACACCTGATTATATGATTGGTACATCACAGACACTTCACTGATCACATGCCTCACCTTTCATAAGCATCATAACATCATTAATCATTTCTGTTTCTTTTATTATCAGGATTTGCATTACTCCCGGTTCCTGGTCATATCATTACTTCAGAATGGAAGACATCAGAAAAAGGACTGTGCACTACAAATTTTTTGATGCCAAAGTGGACTTGATTAATCAAATGGTGTCTCTTATTACCCCGGGTCATCTGGGATACTTCAAGGAAAAGTATGGCGATATTCTGGACTTGGTATTCAACTTGGATACCTCTCAAAGAAGCGTCATTCACACTTTGTTTCAGTATTACAATCCACGGCTCAGATGTTTCACTTTTCATGACTTTCAGTTGGGTTCTTTACTGGAAGAGTATGCTGAGATTATGGGAGTGTCAATCAAGGATCATATTCCTTTCGACTCAGAGATGATTAGGCCAACCCATTCTGACATCGCCAAAGCTCTTTATATGAGCTCATCCGAAGTATCTGCAAATCTGGCTACCACCAAAGCAAAGGTACTTGGTTTCACTCTGGAATATCTGGTTAGAAGGGCTGGAGAACTTGCAGTGACAAATCAGTGGGATTCTGTTTGCGCCATCTTGGCATTATCCATTTATGGGATCATCCTGTTCGCTGATATGGACAAATTTATGGACATAAACGCCATTCATTTATTTGTGTTGAAGGATCCAATACACACTCTCCTTGGTGACTTGTATTATTCAGTGCACTATAAGAATGAGAAGAAGCGAGGAGGTCTAGTTAGATGTTGTGCTCCTTTGTTCTACAGGTGGGTTATAAGACATTTGCCTACCACTGAGAGTTTCACTGATCCTAATACTACTTGGGCCCAGAAGCTGAAAGGAAAGAGTTTTATTACCAGTTGCGGGAATTATCTCAATGTGTCTTTATTAGGAGTATCAGGGGGTATCAACTACAACCCCATTCTCTTAAGAAGACAATTGGGGTACGCACTCAAAGAGATTCCCGATGAATCCAAGTTATTCCAAACTTTCTACTTCTCAGTAAAAGATAATCTTCCGTTGGTCAGAAATGTTGCAGGATCTTGGAAAGTGATCAAAAGAAAAGACACGACATGTCTAGGCAAGAGCAATAACCTAATGTTCCCTGAATTCGAAGCTTGGATAAAGGTGGAGGTTCAAACGGCTCTAGTCCCTTTTTCTATACCAACTCCACCTCCAACAACTGTGCCTTTAGAGGACTACAAAAAATTGGAGGCTTTGGTCAAGTAACATAGATTTGAAAATCAGGAGGCTCACAACTCTTGTCAAAAATTGATGATTCAGAACCAGCAGTTAGAAGATAGAGCTCTCCGAGTTGAAGAAACAGTTCAGCTTAAGCAGAAGGACTTTGATGAAAGAGAACTATACTTTAGGAAGAGAGGATTGGCTGAGATCCACAAGGCGAGTCAGCGCCGGAGGGATAAGAAAGAACTGAATAAGGCTAATGAAGCCATCACACTTTGGCAAGAGAAGTGGAGCGATCACCAGAAAAAGAAAAAGAAGGTAGAGGCTGAATTGGAGTTGAAAATCAAAAACCTTCAGGATGCCCTGGTCGAGCAAGAAAAGTTAGTTCAGAAGGCCCAAGAGCAACAAAGAAAATACCTTCATCAAATGACAAAGAGTCAACAAATAGCTGAAGATGTCCAGAAAGAAGTTGAAGATCTGAAGCTTCGAGCTGATGTAAAGAAGTCAAAGGCCGCGCCGGATCCGAGCAAAGAAAATGAAAAGGCTTTCCTGTAGTAGATTGAAGAGTTACATGCTTCCTTTGATCTAAGGGATCTCCTCATCTAGAGACTCATCCGGGAGCCCGATCATCCGGATATAGCTCAGTTGTTCCAGAATGTCAAGCGCCTTAGCTGGAGGCTGCAAGACTTAGAGCTCCCGAGAGTTTAGTTTCATGCTATTGTACTTGGATTACCCACAGGCTTGTTGTGGGATTCCTTTTATTGATATACTTTGTTATTCTTTTGATTGGCACCCTTCGGGACTTTGTTGTTTCAAACTTCAGTTTATCTAATTGACTTGCTTTGAATCCCTTGTTTGTTATCTGTTGCACCGACACGGGGTAATAAGCACCAATTCTCCACGACCGTCATGTTATTTGAACATCATATGGGTCTTCTTCCAAATATTATTCTCCTAATATTAGGACGGGAAAGGGAAAAACCTTGAGGATAAAAGGAACACATTGCATTGCATACACATCATTTGCATTTCTTCTTTGTTTTGCAGGTTTTCTACAGGTTGCTTAACTTATTTACATTTCAGGCAAAGATTGTGAGGGCCGCCAAGACCCATCATCTTCGACAAAATATCCCGCATCGTTACGCAACACGCAACAACCAGAGGACAGTCATGGATGCTATGCAAACTGAGCTTAATGAGTTCCGTACCATAATGGGGGAATTCATGGTCATGGTGCAAGGGATGGCTCAGGGACAACAAGAGTTAAGAAATGCAATTCAGGGGCTCAACCCTCCTCAGAATAATATCCCGGTAACCACTCCTGATGTACAAGTGACTCCTCCTAACACCAACAATGGCCCAGGTGGACCTCAAGTTCCAGAACCTGGCACAACAACTTTCATTCTAGTACAAGATAGGCAGGAAGATCAGTTCCCTTCTTTCAACAATGACATGGGGTTTGGCGGAGAAGGAAATCTTCAAGACTTTTTGATGCTTGCTGAGAAAGTCAAAGCCCTCGAGTGTAGAGACACTTTGGGGATAGATGTGTCTGACATGGGTCTAGTTCCCAGGGTGTTTATTCCTCATAAATTCAGGCCATTGACTTTTGACAAGTATAACGGTAATTCCTGCCCTAAAACTCACTTGCAGGCATTCTATCGGAAAATTGCTTCCCATACTAGGGATGAAAAGCTCTGGATGTACTACTTCCAGGATAGTCTCTCCGGAGGATCCTTGGAATGGTACAGGAAGCTAGAGAGAAGCTCTGTGAGAAGATGAAAGGAATTGGGAGAAGCATTCCTTAAGCAATATCAATATAATATAGACATGGCGCCCAGTCGCACTCAACTTCAAAGTCTGACTCAGAAGAACTCCGAGAGCTTCAAAGATTACGCAAAAAAATGGCGTGAAGTGGCAGCTAGAGTGCAACCACCTTTGTTGGAGAGAGAAATGGTAGACCTGTTCCTGGATACCCTCCCTGGGCATTTCATGGAAAGGCTAGTTGGATGTTCCTCAAGTGGGTTCTCAGATATCATCTTGACTGGCGAGAGGGTAGAAATATGGATCAAGCAAGGGAAGATTCAGAATGGGGGCGCTTCGAGTTCTGGTGTCAAGAAGCCCTTCGTGAAGAGGAGAGAAGGAGAGACCGGGGCAGTGTACACGCAGATGGGAGGAAACAACATAGGGTTTTATCAGCAAGTGGCCCCTGTCACTATATCAGCTCAACCTATTCAACATCAAGTCCAACCACCGCAGCCGCAACGCCAACAAGGGTATCAACAAAGAGCTCCTCCTCCATATTACCCCCAGAAGACCAGGGAAAGACATTTCGAAACTCCGCCGATGTCTTATTCACAACTTTTGAAGAATCTCCTACAACTCCAGATGATTCAACTCCGAACTCTACAACCACCGAAGCCAGGCCAAATCCCCGAGGGTTATGATACAAACGCCAGATGCGAATTTCATTCCGGAGCTCCCGGGCATACCACAGAAAACTGCAAAGCTCTGAAGTATGTTGTTCATGACCTACTGGATTCTAAAGCGATTAATTTTGCTCCTACTCCTAATGTAATACAGAACCCCATGCCTCCTCACGGGGGTACGGTTGGGGAAATTGATGAAGGGGAGAATCTAAACTTGGTATGTGATGTCAACGACCTGCAGACTCCTTGAGTGCTGTTAAAGTTTGCTTGTCACATATGGGTGTTTTTCCTGGGTGTGAAGATGGTTGTCAGGGATGTGCTGAAGCTCCAGATGGTTGTGAGCAGTTAAAAAAGGGGATCCAAAGTATGATTAATGAAGGGGTTCTACAGTTTGACAAAGTTGTAAAGGAAAGCGAAGTCTCCACAGTAACCATTTTCTATGATCCATCTCAAGTTCCTCCACGGGCTAGAGTGACACCGATAACGATTACCACTGCAGGACCAGTAATGTATCAGAGTGATAAAGCCATTCCTTGGAATTATGGTGGCGAAGTATATTGTAACGGCCAGAAGCAAGAGTTGGCCACGTCTAGCACGACCCCAACTCAAGTAGAAAACGTTGGAGTAGGGGGCTTTACTAGAAGTGGAAGGTTATTTGCGCCGGAAACACTAAGAAATAGTGTGATACCACCCAGAGACACTGCAGAAGCCCAGGCTAAGGCAAGAGGGAAGCAACTAGTGGTTGTCAATGAGCCTACCCCAGTGATCGATCCAGGCATCACATTTGATAAAGAAGCTGAAGAATTTTTGAGAATTATCAAAAAGAGCGATTACAAGATTGTGGATCATCTACAGCAGACCCCATCGAAGATTTCCATCCTGTCTTTGCTAATGTGTTCCGACTCCCACATGAAAGCTCTCTTGAATATCCTGAACAAGGCTTATGTGCCTCAGGATATTTCGGTAAATTAGTTAGAAGCAGTGGTATCTAATGTCAATGCCAGTCATTGATTGGGTTTTACAGACATGGATCTAACATCTGAAGGGCGTGCTTATAATCGGGCACTGCATATCTCTTTAGAATGTAAAGGTGCGGTACTTTCTCACGTGTTGGTAGATACCGGATCATCGTTGAATGTTCTGCCCAAGAAGGCATTGATGAAGTTGGATTATGATGGAGTAATTCTAAAGCCCAGCGACCTGGTGCTTAGAGCATTTGATGGGTCGATGAGATAAGTGTTTGGGGAGGTGGATTTACCAATTAAAGTAGGTCCATAAATCTTCAATACCACATTATACGTAATGGATATACAACCTGCATACAAATGTTTGCTAGGAAGACCTTGGATACATTCAGCAGGAGCAGTATCGTCCACACTTCATCAAAAACTAAAGTTCGTCTGGGAAGGCCAAATTGTATCAGCCAGTGGGGAAGAGGACATTTTCTTCAATCATCTAGCTTCATTCAAGTATGTGGAGATGGATGACGAGATAGTTGAAACTCCATGTCAGGCTTTTGATCCCCTGAAAACTGAACAAGCATCTGCATTGGCAGCTTCTTCTGAAGAACCGAAGAAGGGGGTTTCCATGGCCTCTTATAAGCAAGCTCTTAAGTTGGTAGAGTCGGGGATGCGAGAAGGCTGGGGCATCCAGTAGAAGTGCCAGAAAAGAAAGATATGTTTGGGATTGGTTACCATCCTGGGCAGTCATCCTCTAGACCGAGTGCTAGAGGTCATCAAGGCCTGTTTACTTTCACGAGTGCGGGAGTGGTGGATTATAGAAGCATCAGTGCCGTGCAGGATGATGCAGTTGATAGTGACTGTGACTTAGATGAGTGGATCAGGCCTGCTATTCTAGGGACTCAACTTAGCAATTGGTCATATGAAAGGCTTATCTCAGTCACTTCCTTCGAAGAGTAATAATATTTGTTTCTGTATTTTCTATACTCAAGCACTATGTCTTGCCCGGGGCATAGTAGCTTTTTGTAAGGGTTCTTTTGTTCCTAACACAATTCATAATCATAAATAAAACTGATGTTTCACATTCGTCCATGTTGTTCTTTGTCTTTCATTTTTTTCTTTTGTTTTTCAAAAAGAAAGAAAAGTTTTAAAATGGCAATGTTTCTTATTTTCTCTAGCCTTTTCTAAAGCCTTGCATGAATCACCATTCGTGCATGTGCTCATCACTGGATCTTATCAATGACGACCCTATTGTGGCTAAGTATGACTTTGACAATCCAATTTATCAAGCCGATGAGGAAGGTGAAGAAGATTGCAAACTACCTGAAGAGTTAGTCAGACTGCTTAAACAGGAGGAAAAGATGATTCAGCTGCATGAAGAGGTCGTCGAAGTGATAAACCTAGGTACCGAAGAAGACAAGAAAGAAGTTAAGATCGGGGCCGCATTAGAAGAATCTATCAAGACTCGTCTAATTGCTATGCTTTGAGAGTATGTTGATGTCTTTGCATGGTCCTACCAGGATATGCCCGGTTTAGACACTGACATCGTGGTACATAAGTTGCCTCTGAAAGAAGACTGCCGGCCAGTGAAGTAGAAGTTGAGACGCACACGCCCTGATATGGAAATCAAAATAAAAGAAGAAGTACAAAAGCAATTTGATGCTGGTTTCTTGGCCGTGACCAGTTACCCTCCGTGGGTTGCCAATATTGTGTCGATCCCTAAAAAAGACGGTAAGGTTAGGATGTGTGTAGACTACAGGGATTTGAACAGGGCCAACCCTAAAGATGATTTCCCTCTGCCTCACATAGATGTGTTTGTTAATAATACTGCTCATTTTTCTGTGTTCTCTTTCATGGACGGGTTTTCAGGTTATAACCAGATTAAGATGTCTCCCGATGATATGGAAAAGACTACCTTCATCACGCCTTGGGGCACGTTCTGTTACAAGGTCATGCCGTTTGGTCTGAAGAATGCTGGGGCCACTTACCAACGGGCGATGGTGACGCTATTTCACGACATAATTCATCATGAAATTGAGGTTTATGTTGATGATATGATAGAAAAATCCCAAACAGAAGAAGAACACTTGGTCAATCTAGCAAAGTTGTTTGACAGACTCCGGAAGTTCAGATTGAGGTTGAATCCGAACAAGTACACTTTCGGGGTCCGTTCCGGCAAGCTACTTGGCTTCATTGTTAGTGAGCGGGGAATTGAGGTTGATCCAGCCAAAGTAAAAGCCATCCAAGAGATGCCTGAGCCAAAGAAAGAGAAAAGAAAGTGCGTGGTTTCTTAGGGAGACTAAACTACATTGCGCGGTTTATCTCTCACCTAACGGTCACGTGTGAGCCCATCTTTAAGCTTCTGAGGAAGAATCAGACAATTAAATGGAATGAAGACTGTCAGCAAGCTTTTGACCAAATCAAAGAATACTTTCTAGAACCTCCAATTCTCATGCCTCCAGTACCAGGGAGACCTTTGATCATGTATCTTACTGTGCTCAAAGGATCAATGGGATGTGTGCTGGGTCAACAAGTCGAGTCTGGTCGAAAAGAGCATGCCATTTATTACCTTAGCAAAAAGTTTACCGATTGTGAGACATGCTACTCACTACTCCAGAAAACTTGATGCGCTTTGGCATGGGCTGCTCGCCGACTAAGACAGTACATGCTGACTCACACCACTATCTTAATTTCCAAGATGGATCCTGTGAAATATATCTTCGAGAAGCCAGCTCTAACAAGAAGGGTAGCCCGATGGCAGATGATTCTAACGGAGTATGATATCCATTACACTTCGCAAAAAGCAATCAAAGGAAGCGTATTGTCAGAATACTTGGCTCAAAAGCCAATTGATGATTATCAACCCATGAAATTCGAGTTTCCGGATGAGGATATCATGTTCCTCAAGTTGAAAGACTGTGAAGAACCACTTCTAGAGGAGGGGCCAGAACCTGAATCTAAATGGAGATTGATGTTTGACGGAGCTGTGAACATGAATGGAAATGGAGTAGGTGCTGTTATCATCTCACCAGAAGGGATCCATACACCTTTAGCTGCTCGGTTGACTTTCGAATGCACTAAAAATGAGGCAGAGTACGAAGCTTGCATCATGGGGGTTGAAGAGGCAATCAACCTACGAGTCAAGAACCTCGAGATCTTCGGAGATTCCGCTTTAGTGGTGAACCAAGTCAATGGCAAGTGGTTAGTTCATCAACCTCACTTGGTTCCTTACAGGGATTATACCAGGAGGCTGCTAACTTTCTTCACCAAGGTCAAGTTGAATTATATTCCTCGAGATGAAAACCAGTTCGCTGTTGCTCTAGCAACTTTGTCATCTATGATTAAAGTTTGTCAAGAGAATTTCGTGCCTCGAATCATGGTTTCCCATCTTGAAAGACCGGCTTATGTGTAACGCCCTGATTCGATAATTCCCATTTTGTTGGAGTCTTTTATTTTAATTGAATAATTATTATTTTGTTTGTGAAATTAATATGATGATATGATATGTTGATGAGTTAATGTGATATGTTGGTGTGATATGTGATTTTACCGTTTTAGACTTTTGTTAATTAGTGATAAGTTAGAATTAGTAGAATTGGTATTTTTGTGAGAGAATTGATATTTGGTTGGAGAGAGTAGAAAATAGAAAGAAAATATAAGAGAGTGAGAAAGAGTGAAATAGAAATAGAAGTTATAAGTTGGTAAGAAGAGAAAGAAAAGATAGAAAGAAAAGATAGAATGAAAAAGAGAAGAAAGAAAAAGGAGAGAAGAGAAAAAGAAGAGAAAAGAGGGAAAGTTGGAAAAGCTCCAAGATTGCTCAGAGGAATCAAAATAATCGGGTAAGGGTGATAAGCATTGTTATCTTAATATTGTGTATGATTATGTATGTGTTTGATTGGTTGAGTTTTAGTTTTGATGAAAGTTAGAGAAGATGAATAGTTAGGGTTTGAGAGAAAATGTGAGAAATTGGTAGATTAATCGGTTGGAAATCGTTATAGCCGAAGTATGATAGCTAGAATATGTTATTGATCATGTTTGTATGAGCTTAAAGGAGTTTTGGAGTGTTTTTGGTTGACTGTTAGCAGCTGGTATTTTGCTGAAATCGCAGTGGTCGCTCAGCAAGCTATCCCTCGCTCAACAAAAGTTCCAGGGCGATTCTCGCTCAGCGAGCGAGAGGGCGCTCAGTGAGCCTGTAGGTTTTTGAGGGATTATGTGTTTTGATATATAGCTTTAGTTTCGGGTATCCGTTTTTAGTGATTCTTATATCGATTCGAAGCTAGAAACGTGTAGAATCTATTGATGCTAAGAAGAGTAATTTTAGCCGACTTTTACCCGACTTTTCCAATAAAACGTAATCATGTTAATTATGGAATTGTGGGTTTGATTGTTGTGTTGTGGCCATTTGGCAAGTAGATACATTGCTTGAATTTAATGTGAATGTATGCTAATTGTATGAGATGAATGCATAACTATATTGTGAATATGTATGCATTTTCAAGAATGTTGTGTGTCATTTTGCATGTAAGCAGAATGTATGCATTCTTGTGCTATGGGATTCTTTGTGAATCCGTTGTAGCATCGTGTGCTCATGTGGAGTGTGAGCAATGACTACAACAAGATCGTGTGCCCATGTGGGGTGTGAGAGATCGGATTGTGTGCCCATGTGGGGTGTGAGCAATCCAGAAACACCGTGTGCCCGTGTGGGGTGTGAGCGATGGGTGATTCATTCACATTGATTGTGTGCCCGTGTGGGGTGTGAGCAATCGGATTGTGTGACCGTGTGGGGTGTGAGCAATCCATAAACATTGTGTGCCCATGTAGGGTGTGAGAAATGGGGAACATCGTGTGCCCGACGGGGAGTTACGTTAGGTAACAAGCGATGATTCCATTTGGTTCCTGAGAGAACCTGCTGAAATGTTGAGTCGGTACCGCATTTGCATCTGCATAGAGTCGTGTGTTGGTCTCTATGAGTTGCATTTTTATCATTTTAATTATGATATGTAGAAATAAACATGAATGTGTAAATATTTATTTGGAGTATTGTGGAGATGATAATATGTGTGATGAAACATACTTGATTGTATATATGCATGTTTGATATGTATATGTATGTGATTTATACATTTGTAATGTATATGTGTGATTAAGCATCTAGATGTATGTTTATGCGGAATGAATAGAATTGAGAAATAAACATAAATGATGTAAGTTTAAGTGAATTGGTGCATGATGAACATGCTTGAATTGCGTATGTACATGTTGCGATGTGTATAGGTGATGAGGAATGAAATGTGTGGTGAGAATATGTTTTAAGTGCATTTTTATATTTTGAGATATATAATTATATGCAATGTTATTATGATAATGTTTCTCACCCTTCTGCTGTTTTAGGATGCTCTATGAGGCATTGCAGAGTAGGTTGCTGGATGATATTTTTGTGAAGCCCGTCTTCATATTTTTTGTCGGTCGGCTCTGATATGTAGCACCGGGTAGCTAGGGTTGACTTGATGCCTTTTGTGGATACATTTGTATATTTATTTTGATGTGAAATGTTTTATGTAAACATGGAATTATTTTGGTGATTCAAACTTGCAGATATATTTATGATAAGTATATAAGTTTGAAAATGTTATGTTTCGTTTCCGCTGTTTAATGAATTGATGAATACGGGTGTAAGGATGAAATCCTTGTGTATGTAAGTTACCCTGTTTGTTGCATATATTTATTAAGCAGGTGTCGTATGTTTTCAATTTCAAGTATAATGTGGCATTGCTCTTTTATACCGTTTTTCAAATATACTCTGATGAAATTTTTAATACGTGCCTAAATGATTTAATTGATTATTTGGGGGTATAGAAAGGGGGTGTTACATTATGTCTTTGCAGTTGACAGTGGTGAAGATAACAAACCTTGGTATCATGATATCAAGCAATTCTTGAAGGCTCAAGAGTACCCGGCTGGGGCATCCAGTAAAGACAAGAAGACCCTCATAAGACTAGCAGGTGGTTTCTTCTTGAATCAAGATGGTGTGCTATACAAGAGAATCTTCGACATGGTTCTGCTCAGATGCGTGGATAGACACGAAGCAGGCCTGTTGATGCAAGAGGTTCATGAAGGCTCCTTTGGTACCCATGCTGGAGGACATTTTATGGCCAAGAAATTGTTGAGATCGGGATATTATTGGATCACCATGGAATCCGATTGCTGTAAATACTCCCATAAATGTCACAAGTGTCAGATTTATGCTGATATGGTCCATGTGCCTCCGAATCCATTGAGTGTCATGTCTTCACCATGTTCGTTCTCCATGTGGGGCATTGATATGATTGGCAAGATCGAACCAACAACTTCCAACGGTCAACGCTTCATCCTCGTTGCTATAGACTATTTCACGAAGTGGGTCGAAGTGGCATCTTATTCCAATGTTACTAAACAAGTGGTAGCCCAGTTTATTAAAAGAAACATCATTTGCCGGTACGGAATTCCCGAAAGAATCATTACTGATAATGGTTCTAATCTCAACAACAAGATGATGGCTGACTTGTGTTGGGATTTCAAAATAAAACATCACAACTCTTCTCCATATCACCCGAAGATGAATGACACCGTTGAGGCGGCCAACAAGAACATCGAGAAGATCATGCATAAGATGGTTGTAACATACAAAGACTGGCATGAGATGCTACCATTTGCATTGCATGGGTACAAAACGTCGGTGCGTACTTCAACAGGGGCAACCCCGTTCACACTGGTGTATGGTATGGAGGCAGTTCTACCAATTGAAGTGGAAATCCCCTCGTTGAGGTTAATGATGGACATTAAGCTAGATGAAGATGAGTGGCTCCGATCCAGATATAATCAATTGAGCCTCATTGAAGAAAAACGTCTAGCAGCTGTATGCCATGGACAGTTGTATCAGCGGCGGATGAAGCAGGCTTTTGATAAGAAGGTACGACTACAAAGGTACATACCAGGTGACCTGGTGCTAAAAAGGATTCTTCCTCCTCTTAACGATCACAGGGGAAAATGGACACCTAATTATGAAGGACCGTTCATGGTTAAAAAGGTTTTCTCAGGTGTAGCCATGATGCTGACAACCATGGATGGAGAAGACTTCCATTCCCCTGTCTGTAACGCCCAAATAATTATTTATTTTAATATTTAAGTATTTATTGTGGTTAGTCGGTATATTTAATGTTGTGGTTAATTTAATCGATAAGTCGGAAATTTAGTCGAAAGTCGTAGAAAATATTATAAGAAATAATATTATAATTGTGGTGTTATTTGAGTAAGTGGGCTTATCATTGTGTGCTAATTAGTAACTGGGAGGTGTTATGTTTAGGCCCATTAGAAATTATAATATTTAGTAATTTAATAAAAAGAAATAAAAATATAAGTGATGGAAACATAAGAAAGAAGTAGAAGTGGAAAAGTTAGTAGAAGAGGAACTTTGGGAACTGCTGTACGAACGTGAGATAACGAAAAGCAAATTCCGGAATCCGACTGTAAGAGCAACCTTCAATCCAATCTAAGGTAAGGGCGGGTTCGATTCTTATAATCGGGTATGAATTTTGATACTGTGATTGGGTAATTAGGTTATTATGTTTAATGGTTTATATGAATGTTGTGTGGAATAACTGATGATTGAAAAGTTTGATTATAAAATTAGTTATTTGATTTTGATCTTGTTAATTAATAAGTTGATTGTTTTATGTTGCTGGTTGTTGTTGTTACTGGGTTGTATTTAAATGCTGGAAATTTGTTAGTTTCAGGAAGATGACGGAGATCCGTAGGATAAATTGTAGGGAATGGCCCAGATCATAGCTGGGTGGGTGACACATGGCACATGCCATATGGTGGCATGGCGCAGGCCATGTACCCCACCCTAAGTATGGCGCAGGCCATAAGGTTTTAATGGTGGGCCACACATGCTATGGCGCAGGCCATGCATGTCTTAGGCACTCCCCACAAGCCATGTGTGGCGCAGGCCATAAGGCCCCCCACATGATGCATGGCGCGGGCCATGTTCCTAGGGAGAGACAAGGGTGGCGCAGGCCACCCTATCATGAGTGGAAGGTTATCAATTTTTTTTAATTAATATTTTCTTAATTAAATTATAAATAATCCAAATCATAAATAGATTAAGTAAACTTTGTGGATTATTATCTCAATTAAATTAAAGATTACCAGACTTAAAATAAACTATAATTAGTAGTGAGGATTAGTGTTCTGGTACATATAATTCGAACAGTAGAATCCAGGTTTTAGAATAATAATGTAGTGCATAGTTTAGCAGAAAATGCAGGTGTAATACGTTAGCAGAAACAATGGTGGCAATACGATTTCCATGACAGATGATTTTAATAGGACATATGAAATTCCAGTTTGTAATAAAATCGTATTAATTGTAGGGAGTAGAAAACAGTGTTGATTTAGTCGGTTTAGCCAAATTATGCAGAAAACTTAGTTGTCTTGAATTTAACGAGATTCGTCGGGTTAAGTCGGGTAATATAATAGAGAATTTTAATGAGTTGTTCTGCTGTAAATTATGTTTCTAAATATTGTTTCCAGTACAACTGAGTTGAAGTGTGGTTCCGAATTACGGAATAGTTCTGAAGTTGCTATATCGGAGGCTTTTATGCCAAAGTTGATTTCTAAGTTGCTTATGTCGTATAAGTTGATATGTATGGTTCATGTGGCTATGTTGTATGCGTGTGAAGTCCTATATGTCATGTAAATTCATATGCATTTTGTCGGAGCCGTTGCTCACACCACGTTGGCCTGGATTGGCAAAAGTTGAAAGTTGAAGGCTTATGCCTTGATGCCTCGGTAAATTTGCAGATTTTAAGTTTGGAGTTTAACTCCGAATGATACCACATGCATAACTAGTCTAGTCTCATTAGAGTTGCATTCTTGTTGGTTTGTTGTGTTGATATTTGATTTAATTTGTGAAGTGGTGTGTGTTTACGATCCTTATTCACTGTATTGTTTTCGTATACTGCTTATAATTATCGTAACTCACCCCTTCTGTTGAATGTTGTCCTTATGTGACAACGTGCAGGTAATCCTGAGAAGTAGCCGGTTACCGTCGGTCGAGTCGGTGGTCAGTCGCTCTGATACGTAGCACTCAGGGGGATTGTCGCGTGTCTGCTTTGTTGATCTTTTATTATTGCTGAATTTTATTAATCGAAGAACTTAGAGTTGCTTAATTCCTACTTTAAAGTTATTATTATGTTGTTTTAAAGATGCTATGAATTACTTTATGAATCCGCTGCGTAAGATTTTATGAAGTTGAACTATTGGAGTGAATGACATTGTTTTGTTGAATTTAAAAAAAAGTGTTACGTATTTGGTATGATTTCCTTAAATTGGATATTGTTTAAAGTTGAATGTGTGATATCCCGTTTGTAGAAAAATTTTACGACTCTGATTTTGTTTTATATTTCGTGGGTAGAAAATGGGGTGTTACATTAGTGGTATCAGAGCAGGTCGATCTGTCCGGCCAGTTGTCGTGTCTTTATTGTCTAACAACTGTGTATTGTTACTAATCTAACCGGTGTTTAAAGGGAAGCATGATCCAGATGCATCTTTGGGATGGTTGAAAGAGATCGAGAGAATATTTCGTGTTATGGATTGCACTCCAGCTCAGAAGGTTCGGTATGGTACTCACATGCTAGCAGTCGAAGCTGATGACTGGTGGCTAGAGACTCATGAGAGGTTGACCGCGGCAGGTGAAGTCATTACTTGGGATGTATTCCGTAGGGAATTCATGAGAAAGTATTATCCGGAAGATGTCCGTGGTAAGAAAGAAATTGAGTTCCTTGAGCTGAAACAAGGAAACATGTCTGTCACAGACTATGCTGTAAAATTTGTGGAGTTGTCCAAATTTTATCCTCATTACACTGGTGCTGGTGCTGAATTTTCAAAGTGCATCAAGTTTGAAAACAGGTTGCGCTCTGAAATTAAGAAGGATGTTGGGTATCAGAAGATACACATTTTTTCTGAACTGGTTGATAGCTGCAGGATATTTTAAGAGGACAACAATGCTCATTACAAGGTTGTCAGTGATCGTAGAGGCAAGCAACATCAAAACCGTGGCAAGCCGTATGATGCTCTAGTGGGAAAAGGGAAACAAAAAGCTGCTCCGGCTCAGAGAACTAGTGGGGGGGGGGGTGCTCCTGCTGGTATAGTTTGCTTTAAATGTGGTCAGGCTGGCCATAAGAGTAATGTATGCACAGCTGAAGTAAAGAGGTGTTTTCGCTGTGGTAAGACTGGGCATGCAATAGCTGATTGCAAGCACAAGGAAATGATTTGTTTTAATTGTGGCGAAGAAGGACATATTGGTAGCCAGTGTCAGAAGCCAAAGAAATCTCAGACTGGAAAAGTGTTCGCATTGACCGGAACTCAAACCTCTAACGAGGACAGACTTATTAGAGGTACATGTTTCATAAATGGTACTCCTTTAATTGCTATTATTGACACCGGTGCTACGCAATGTTTTATTTCTGCTAACTGTGCTCGAAGGCTAGGTTTAAAATTGTCCACTTTGAATGGTGAATTGATTGTTGAGATTCCAGCTAAGGGATCAGTAACTACATCTTTGGTATGTTTAAAGTGTCCTCTGTCGTTCTTCGATAAAGATTTCTATGTTGATTTAGTGTGTTTGCCGTTGGTTGGGATGGATGTAATTCTTGGTATGAACTGGTTAGAGTATAACTATGTTCATATAAATTGTTATCATAAGTCTGTGAGGTTTTCTACACCTGAAGAAGAAGGAGTTGGTTTGTTACCTTTCAGAGAATTACAACAATTGATGAAAGAAGAATCTCGGGTGTTTTCTTTGATGGCAACTTTGTCGGTTGAGAGTAAAGATAAGATTGATGAATTGTTGGTTGTGAAAGAGTTCCCTGAAGTTTTTCCTGATGAGATTCCTAGTGTGCCGCCAAAGAGGGAAGTTGAATTTGCTATTGATCTGGTACCTGGTACTAGGCCTGTTTCGATGGCACCATATAGAATGTCGGCATCTGAATTGTACGAATTAAAAAAGCAATTGGAAGACTTACTTGATAAAAAGTTTATAAGACCAAGTGTATCGCCGTGGGGAGCTCTAGTGTTACTAGTAAAGAAGAAAGATGGTAGTATGAGGCTTTGTATTGATTATAGACAGCTGAATAAAGTAAAGATCAAGAATAAGTATCCACTCCCAAGAATAGATGATTTGATGGATCAGTTAGTGGGTGCTTGTGTGTTCAGTAAAATTGATTTGAGATCGAGTTATCATCAGATCAAAGTGAAAGATGAAGATATTCAGAAGACAGCGTTCAGAACTCGGTATGGACATTATGAGTATTCTGTGATGCCTTTCAGTGTGACTAATGCGCCAGGAGTATTTATGGAATACATGAATCGTATTTTTCATACTTATCTGGACCATTTTGTAGTAGTATTTATTGATGATATTTTGATTTACTCTAAGTCAGAAGAAGAGCATAAGGAACATTTGAGATCAGTGTTGGATGTTTTGAAAGATAAGAAATTGTATGCGAAGCTGTCCAAGTGTGAATTTTGGTTAAGAGAAGTCAGTTTTCTCGGCCATGTAATTTCAGGAAAAGGTATTGTTGTGGATCCTTCAAAGGTAGAAGTTGTATTGCAATGGGAGACTCCGAGGTCGGTTACCGAGATTAGAAGCTTTTTGGGATTAGCCGGATATTATAGAAGGTTTATTGAAGGATTTTCTAAGTTAGCACTTCCGTTAACTAGATTAACTTGTAAAGGTAAAGCTTTTGTGTGGGATGTTCAGTGCGAAGAGAGTTTTAATGAATTGAAAAAGAGATTGACGTCGGCGCCGGTTTTGACTTTGCCAAATCCGGAGGAACCATTTGTAATTTACTGTGATGCTTCATTGATAGGTTTAGGAGGTGTGCTTATGCAAAATAATAAAGTAATTGCTTATGTGTTGCGACAGTTGAGAATTCATGAAAAGAACTATCCTACGCATGATCTTGAACCTGCTGCTGTTGTGTTTATGCTGAAAATCTGGAGGCATTACCTTTATGGTTCCAGATTCGAGGTTTACAGTGATCATAAAAGTTTAAAGTATTTATTTGATCAGAAAGAGTTGAATATGAGACAACGTAGGTGGTTAGAATTGCTTAAGGATTATGATTTCGGTCTGAATTATCATCCCGGTAAAGCAAATGTTGTGGCCGATGCTTTAAGTAGAAAGACTTTGCATATGTAAACCATGATGATTAAGGAGTTGGAATTAATTGAGCAATTTTGTGATATGAGTTTGGTTTGTGAAGTGACCCCGCAGAGTGTAATGTTAGAAATGCTAAAGATTAATAATGATTTTATGGATAGTATCCGAGAGGCGCAAAGGTTGGATGTGAAATTAGTGGATATCATTACTCGTTGTGGTCAATCAGAGAAGAGTGACTTTAAGATTGATGCGAGAGGTGTGTTAAGATTAGGTGAAAGAATTTGTATTCCTGATGACGCGGTGATGAAAAGAAGTATTCTAGAAGAGGGTCAAAGAAGCAGTTTGAGTATTCATCCAGGAGCTACTAAAATGTATCAAGATTTAAAGAAAATATTTTGGTGGCCCAGAATGAAAGAAGATGTGGCTCGTTTTGTGTATGCGTGCTTAACTTGTCAGAAGTCGAAGATTGAGCATCAGACGCCTGCTGGGTTGATGCAACCATTGGAAGTTCCAGAATGGAAATGGGATAGAATTTATATGGACTTTGTAACTGGGCTTCCTGTTACTTTAAGAGAGTATGATTCGATTTGGGTGATCGTTGATAGGCTCACGAAGTCGGCTCACTTCATACCTATTAACATCACTTACCCAATTGCGAAGTTGGCAGAGATTTACATCCGAGTAATTGTAAAGTTGCATGGTGTTCCTCTGTGTATTGTGTCGGATAGAGATCCGAAGTTTACGTCGGAGTTTTGGAAACGTCTGCAAGAGTCGTTGGGTTCTAAGTTGAGATTGAGTTCGACATATCATCCTCAAACTGATGGCCAAACTGAGAGAACTATTCAGTCATTATTGGATTTGTTGAGAGCTTGTGTTCTTGAGCAAGGAGGTTCGTGGGACACTTATCTCCTGTTGATTGAGTTCACATATAATAATAGTTACCATTCTAGTATCGGAATGGCGCCTTTTGAAGCATTGTATGGTCGTAGGTGTAGAACTCCGTTGTGTTGGCATGAATCTGGTGAGGGTGTGGTACTTGGACCGGAATTAGTTCGAGAAACTACCAAGAAAGTGAAGTTCATCTGAGAGAAGATGAAAGCTTCTTAGAGTAGACAAAAGAGTTACCATGACAAGCGGAAGAAGGATTTAGAATTTCAAGCTGGGGACCATGTGTTTTTGAGAGTCACGCCTGTGACCGGTTATGGGAGGGCTTTGAAGTCTAAAAAGCTCACTCCTCGTCTCATTGGTCTGTATCAAATCTTGGAACGAGTTGGAAAAGTTGCTTATCGGATGGCGTTACCACCAAATCTTTCGAATTTGCACGATGTATACCAAGTGTCGCAACTTCGGAAGTATATTCCAGATCCGTCTCATGTGGTTAGTATGGACGATGTGCAAGTGCGGGATAATCTCACCGTGGAGAAAAGCCTGTACGAGTTGAAGGTCGTGAAACAAAAACTCCTCGAGGAAAAGAGATCGTATTGGTCAAAGTCGTTTGGTTGGGAGCTACGGGCGAAAGCATGACCTGGGAATTTGAGAGCAAGATGCGAGACTCCTATCCTGAGCTGTTTGAAGCAGGTAAATTTTCGAGGACGAAAATATTTTAAGTGGGGGAGAGTTGTAACGCCCAAATAATTTTTTATTATTTTAATATTTAAGTATTTATTGTGGTTAGTCGGTATATTTAATGTTGTGGTTAATTTAATCGATAAGTCGGAAATTTAGTCGAAAGTCGTAGAAAATATTATAAGAAATAATATTATAATTGTGGTGTTATTTGAGTAAGTGGGCTTATCATTGTGTGCTAATTAGTAAATGGGAGTGTTATGTTTAGGCCCATTAGAAATTATAATATTTAGTAATTTAATAAAAAGAAATAAAAATATAAGTGATGGAAACATAAGAAAGAAGCAGAAGTGGAAAAGTTAGTAGAAGAGGAACTTTGGGAACTGCTGTACGAACGTGAGAGAACGAAAAGCAAATTTCGGAATCCGACTGTAAGAGCAACCTTCAATCCAATCTAAGGTAAGGGTGGGTTCGATTCTTATAATCGGGTATGAATTTTGATACTGTGATTGGGTAATTAGGTTATTATGTTTAATGGTTTATATGAATGTTGTGTGGAATAACTGGTGATTGAAAAGTTTGATTATAAAATTAGTTATTTGATTTTGATCTTGTTAATTAATAAGTTGATTGTTTTATGTTGTTGGTTGTTGCTGTTAATGGGTTGTATTTAAATGCTGGAAATTTGTTAGTTTCAGGAAGATGACGGAGATCCGTAGGATAAATTGTAGGGAATGGCCCAGATCATAGCTGGGTGGGTGACACATGGCACATGCCATGTGGTGGCATGGCGCAGGCCATGTACCCCACCCTAAGTATGGCGCAGGCCATAAGGTTTTAATGGTGGGCCACACATGCTATGGCGCAGGCCATGCATGTCTTAGGCACTCCCCACAAGCCATGTGTGGCGCAGGCCATAAGGCCCCCCACATGATGCATGGCGCGGGCCATGTTCCTAGGGAGAGACAAGGGTGGCGCAGGCCACCCTATCATGAGTGGAAGGTTATCAATTTTTTTTAATTAATATTTTCTTAATTAAATTATAAATAATCCAAATCATAAATAGATTAAGTAACCTTTGTGGATTATTATCTCAATTAAATTAAAGATTACCAGACTTAAAATAAACTATAATTAGTAGTGAGGATTAGTGTTCTGGTACATATAATTCGAACAGTAGAATCCAGGTTTTAGAATAATAATGTAGTGCATA
This sequence comes from Lathyrus aphaca, assembly GCA_963966055.1. NCBI lineage: Eukaryota > Viridiplantae > Streptophyta > Magnoliopsida > Fabales > Fabaceae > Lathyrus > Lathyrus aphaca. Next base: position 272,280,139 of record OZ014525.1, read on the forward strand.
GTTTAGCAGAAAATGCAAGTGTAATACGTTAGCAGAAACAATGGTGGCAATACGATTTCCATGACAGATAATTTTAATAGGATATATGTGTTGCACCCCAAAATTTGCCCTCAAAATACAAGGCTTTGTGTTCTAAGAAGGTTCACAAGGTTCACAAGTTTCTTAACATTTACAATACCTTTAATGAAGTTCAGGAAGTCTACAAGTTACTTCTTGAAGGTTCACAAGGTTCACAAGTTACACAATGATTACAAAGCTTCCCTGAGGATCATGAGGTCTACAAAGTCACTTCATGAGGTTCACAAGATTCACAAGCTTCACAATACTTCCCATGAGTATCACAAGACATTTTATGAAGGTTCACAAGGTTCACAAAGTTCACAATTGGTCAAAGAAGTTGACAATTCCCTCAGACAATACACCTCCTAAGCAGTGCATCCATAACTAGGGTTTTGACTTTAATCAGGCTAGATGGACTTCCAATACCTCAAGTGAGTTTCATGACATCTTATATGTGTGTAAGAACCCCCATGTCAAGTTTCAAGACTTTTCTCAAAAGTTTGCTCAGTCAGATGATCAGATAAGTCAAAATCAGTCAATGCAGTCAAAAAGTCAAACTGAGGTCAACTGTGGTCAAACCAAAGTCAAACTTCATGATTTTTTGCCAACATCAAGTATATGAAGTAAAATTCATCATTTGATCAAGGGTTGATCATGATTCATCAAGGAGATTCCAGATCATCAGTAATCAGGAGTTTCTAAATTGGGGTTTCCTCAGTAAAAGTCAACTGAACTTTGACCAGCCATAACTTTCACATACTTCATCACCAAGTCTCCATCCAAAGCTCATTTTGAAGGAAATTGAATTATCTACAACTTTGATGTTGCAAGTTAAGCCCAAAAATGCTTCATTTGAAAGATATGATCTAAGACATTATAGGTCATTTCAAAAGTCAACAAAAAGTCAACAACTTCAAAAGGGCATAACTTGAGATTGGTAAATGATATGGACCTGAAACCAATGGGGTTGTTTAGAGGACTCCTCAAGCTTTCCAAAAAGTCCAAGAACACCCTCATACCTTTAAAATTGAGGGAGATGTGCCTTTGCAAAGTTAAGACATTTTGTGATGGTTTATGTTGAAAAGGGAGGTTCAAAATCATTTCTTTTCAAATGGGCTGCCAAAATTGTGACCCAATCCACTTCATAATGGCTTGCACGAAATTCCCATAATACTTTCATAATTTTTATTTTATTTAATTTATTTATTATGATTTTTTATTCTTAAAATCATTTTAAATTTAAATAAAATATTAAATTTGAAGATTTAAGTGGTTTGTTGATTCTAGAAAGTCATAAAGTCAATATAGAGCAAATTGATACAAGAATTATATGAATTGGCTTAAAATAGAAAGCTTTGGTATAAAAATATTGGACTTTCATGGCATGATCTTTCTCAATCTTAAAATATCAAAACTTCCACATAATCAATCAATTTTTTTAACCTAATTGACTCACCTATATATGCTGATCATAAACCTATCATTCATTCACGAAATTCAGCAACCTAGAGGTAAGTTCAAAAGCACAAAAATTCATCCAAAAGTGAGATTCGGGTTTTCAAATTCAGGACACTACAAGGTATTTTGAGAACGTGGTTGGCTTCCTTGATCATCATGGAACATCATCAGATCATAACATTGACTCATAACATCACATATGGATGAATACGATTCAAATTTTTTTCACACTTTAATGGTTTTTCGTTCTTAAACATTTGTGCATTATTATTGAATTTTGCTTGATAATTTGTGCTCTATGAATGTTTGTGATGAATTCTGGGCAGGTTGATTGAAGAAAGCATGGCCGAAACTCATAACACCATTTTAGGGTTCATGACCTTCATATTAGGGTTTTAGGATCCAGGGAATATAAATGAATTTTAAGACCGTGGCTGAATTCGAATTGACCTCTGGATCATATTTGCGTTTTCAATTTTGTAAAATTTCACTGTTTGGTTGGTTGTTGATTTTCGCAGGTTTTGTTAGGGTTTCAAATTCGCAGGAAAACTCCTAGCTATTTTCATAGCAAAATTTGCAGTGCTGGAGGTAGGGGATGACCTCCTCCCGCGCGTTTGGAAAATTCAAATATAAACTAAATATTTTTTCTTTTGTTGTTGGATTATTCATCACACACGTATGTGTGCTTCAGTGGTAAGGCCAGCAGGTTTGTTGGAAAATGGCATGGGTTCGAATCTGGCCTGGACCATTCTCTTTTGTTCTATTTTTTCAGGATATATGAAGACATAATATATTATGCATTAAAGCCCTTCAGCTAACAGATTGGCTCTTCCAGCCGGGTGGTAAAGCGCGCGTTTGAAAGCATAAAGGTCCTGGGTTCAATCCTCCCCCAGGCCTTTTGTTCTTTTATTTTTCCAGAATTTGCAAGGCAAGGCATAAAACGAATTTGATTCACTCTTCTTTCACTTGCGTGTGAATGGCTCAGTGGTGAGAGCAGATTGTTGTCAATCATAAGGGACTGGGTTCAAATCCCAGTCCCACCAGGTTCCTTTTTCTTTTCTTTTATTTTTATGTTTTATTTAATTGTTTTAAATAATTAGCATATTATTATTTATATTATAAAATATGTATATATCATGTATTCAAATTCTTAAAAATTGTTTTTTTTTATATAAAACTCATGATCTTTTTTTTAAATGTAATTTTTTATAAAATATATATTAATTAAGATAATTAGTTTAAAATAAATTTTGTATACAAATGAATCTTAATAATCAAACCCTAAAAAATATTCTTTATGAACCCTAATTCTCAAATCCTAAAAATATTTTCCAATTAAACCCTAATTGTATTTATTTTCTAAATTGATGATCTTTAAGATGATTCTAATTTATTTGTAAATATAAGTTATAAGTCAAATTAATTTTCTTTTTTTTAGAAATAATTTAATTAGGGCAAATTATATTTTTGTATATAGTTAAAAATAATTTGTAAATATAATAGCTAATAGAATTAAATTTTTAATATGATATTTAAAATCTATCTTCTTCTTATAATATATATATAAATGTAAATATATGTTTATAATAGTTAAAATTTTGTAATTATAATATATTTAAAAAATAATTTAACAATTAGTATATAAATTAAAAAATTATTTATTTATGCATGTTAATTTCTTTATTATTTTTGGTTTTTTTATTATTACTATTAATTATATTGTTATTAATTTTGCTTATTATAATTTTATTAATCTTTTAATTAATTCTTATTATTAATCATATTATTATTTATATTCTATTTTTATGTTTCCTAACCTTGTTTCTAATTGTTATTATTATCACTAATCCATTTTTCAATTATGTTTATTTTATTAATCTTGATTATTCTTATCACTAACCCCTTTATTATTTATATTTTATTGCTTATTATTTAATTTATTATTTTATTATCATTATAATTTTGTAATTGCTTCTCGGTTGTAATTTTGTAATTATTTTAACTATTTTTATTATGGTTAGTAATTAGGGAGTGTAAACAACATGTATGCAGTATTAAAATAAATTTAGATAATTTTTAATAAGATAATTAAATTAAACACTTCACACACGTAAGTCGATTTTAATCGCCGTCTCACTTCCTAAGGTTATCCCTCGAGTTGCCTACGAATAATGGTTAAGTGGGGTGTATAAAGCAAGTCCCTTCAAAAGATGAAATCATCAAAGTCCCTTTATGGTTGCCTTTACGAATCGAGTCCCTTTCGAATAAATGATGATGGTCCCTTATATGTGCTTATTACACCCCACCATTGCCTTCAAAATCTAATTGTCCCACACATGTCCCTTAACATCCAAAGTAAGGACTACCTACTTCTTAATAGTAGGGATAGTCTTACTAAGGAAAGAATAAAGAATAAGAAAGACCTTAAACATTAGGGTAGGCTACTCTTAGATACTTGCTCACTTCAAAAATTTTCCAAACACTTAACATTTTCAAACAAATTTTCAAACAAGTTTTTTACACATCCATACACGGATTATTATTAAACTATTCTGAAATTTTTTGCTATTCACACACTAAACTTTCAAAATAATTCAAAAGTGAGCTTAAGTACCTAAGAGCCCATGGATAACCATGGATGAAAAGGGTGCTAACACCTTCCCTTTTCATAACCTACCCCCCGGACCCAAAATATTCTCTTAAGGTCTTTCCTGTTCTTTTATAACCTTTCCTTATGGATAAAATAAAAGTCGGTGGCGACTCTTGCTATCCGCAACATTACTTAAAGTCAGTTCTCCCACCGTGTTACAGAACTGGCGACTCTGCTGGGGACTTAAATTTAAGAGGGGTACCCTTAGGAATTAAGATCACTTTAAATTGTTTGCCTTGTTTGCTTTATATTATCTTGTTGGGGTGCTCTTATGTGTGAAAGGTCCTAACCCGGATCTAGTGTACCTTAGGTAAATGGCAATAGACCAAGGAAACTGTACGACGTATATCGATACGGTTGATCTGGTGGCCATAGTTAGTGCGACTTCTTGGTTGGTGCTTATATTCCTTAAGTCAAGTTGAGGATAATATTGAGGCTGCCATATGTTGTCAATGCACTAACTGACTTTTAGAACCCTAGTTAACTCATCTTGGCCTTTAGAAAGTAGTGAGGTAACCGGCTTTGGTGAAGACTGAAGTTGGTTGACACTCGATGCTACGCTCATTGAGATCTTAAACTTGGAGGGTTTTGGTTGGCAAGTAAGTTGCCTTCTGATCAACCACCCTTGTGAAGGATCAATGATATTGAGATCCCTTAGAACCTGGTTACTTTTGTAGGACAAGATGAACCATCTAACTTCAGGGGAGGGTACTTACCTTAAACCTCATGCAAGCCTTTAAACCTAGGGCTATGGTGTGACTTGTTTGTGTGTGCCACATGTTTGTGAATGAGCATAACATCATGACATCATCATGCATCATGAGCATATCATTTTCCCTAACCATTTCAAGGACCAAAGGATTTATCTTTGTTCTTTGTTGCAGGTCATGGCTTCTACACGTAGAAACACCATCAGGATCAACTTTGTGGGGATACCTCCCAAGCTTAAAGAGTTGGTTTCTCAAGTGTCTGATCACTCCCGGTTCAACAAGAGACATGGTCACCTTTTGGATCTAGTTACTTCAGGGTTCAATGAAGACATGATGAGTGTTCTGTTTCAGTTCTTTGATCCTAAACATCACTGTTTCACATTCCCCGACTATCAGTTAGTCCCTACCATGGAGGAGTTCTCTAAGCTTCTGGGTATACCTGTTCTTGATCAAAGACCCTTCACAGGCTTGGAGAAGAAGCCCAAACCAGAGGTTATTGCTGCAGCCTTACATATGAAGAAGTCTGACATTGTTCTAGAAACGAGAAGTGGAGTCAAGGGTATTCTTGCTAAGGTATTAATGGATAAAGCTCAGATGTTCTTGAAGGCCATGAGCTATGATGCTTTTGAGGAGATCTTAGCCTTGCTGATATATGGCTTAGTGTTGTTCCCCAATCCAGATCAGTTCATAGATGTTCATGCCATCAACATTTTCCTGAGCCACAATCCAGTGCCTACATTGCTGGGAGACATCTTACATTCTCTTCACACCCGTACTACAAGGGCAAGAGGAACTTTGATGTGCTGCATACCTTTACTCTCTAGGTGGTTTATTTCTCACCTTCCTCGCTCAGTAATGAAGAATGAGCAAGGGTTCAGATGGTCCAAGAGGATCATGTCACTTTCTCACTCAGACATCCATTGGTGCTCCAGATCTATGGAGAATGTCACCATCATTGACCGTTGTGGGGAGTTTCCTAATGTGCCACTTCTAGGCATAAGAGGAGGCATCACCTACAACCCTTCACTAGCTTTACGACAGTTTGGTTACGCTCGGAGTGATGGTCCACATGACATGTTAATCCAGGGCATTGTGTTTGACTACGACAACGATCTTCAAGGTTACCGTCAGAGATTCATACGAGCTTGGGGAAAGGTAAACAGGATTGACAGCAAGACACTGGAGCCTAAGTACACTATTCCTATGGAAGCTTATCTCAGATGGGTACGCTCTCGTGCTCAGACACTCATGATGCCATATCCTGCCGTCCTACCAGTTACCATGGAACCTGTTGCTGAAGGAGACACATCTTATACCATCCTTCACCCAGACATGCCTACTGATAAGGAAGACTTGCAGAGATCATGGATCCAACTGAAGGAGCAAAGGGATACTTTCGAGGCTCATTACAAAGCAAGCCAGGCAAGAATTCTAGAGCTCACAAAGCAACTTCACGAGGAACGAAACCTCAACTCATACCTCAACACAAAGAGGAAACGTCCATGGGAGACTTAAAACCCCATCTTTTGTACTTATTTCACTTTCATTTTTGTAAGCCTAAAAGGCAAAACAAGTTATTACTAATAAAAAGTTACTTTCTTGTTTGTTTAAGCAAATTTAAATTCCGCGGTCCTTGAAAACATTGCATATGCATTCCCATATCATTTCATTGCATCACAGGTTTATTATTGTGCACAGGTTTCTCATCTTCTCGCTGTTTATTTCAGCAATGGCTCTTGAACAATCAGTTAAGGATCTTCAGGCACAAAATGCACAGTTCCAAGAGCTGATCTTGAACCTGTCCAAGGGGCAAGATGATTTGAAGGCACTGCTGGCCAAGAAGACTAAGAAGACTAGAAGGTCTGCTGGGTTGCTCAACATGGGAAGAAGGTTCAAGGGTCCTGTCAAGACCAAGGAACAGGTTGAAGACTATGAATCTGAGGAATCTGAGAAAGAGAGAGGCAGTCTCCACAACACTATAGGGGACTCTGATTCTGAGGCTAATTACTACCATGAGCATAATGAAGACAAATTCAAGATGCTGGTGGATAGGATGGATGCTATGGAATTACAGAAATCATCTGGGCTGGATTTTGAGGATTTGAGTTTGATATCTGGGGTTGTGATACCCATTGGTTTCAAGGTTCCTACCTTTGTTGTTTATGACGGGGTCTCCTGTCCCAAGCTGCATTTGAGGTCTTATGTCAGAAGGATTCAACCTCACACTGCTGACAAGAAATTGTGGATCCATTTCTTTCAAGAGAGCTTATCTGGAGCTCAGTTGGAGTGGTATTATCAGTTGGAGAGTGTTAACATCAGAGACTGGAATGATCTTGCTGAAGCTTTCTACAAGCAGTACCAATACAATGCTGACTTAGCCCCCACTCGCATGCAGCTTCAGAGCATGTCTATGGGTGCCAAAGAAAGTTTTAAGGAGTATGCTCAGAAGTGGAGAGATCTAGCTGGAAGAGTTCAACCCCCTTTGACTGATAGGGAATTGGTTGAAATGTTCATGTGTACGCTGAATGGTCCATTTTACAGTCATCTCATTGGAAGCTCATCATCTGGATTCACTGAGTTGATCATGACAGGAGAGCGGGTAGAGAATGGTATCAAGAATGGTAAAATCCAAGTGGGCACTTCTTCATCCGGTGCTGCAAAGAAGCCTCCTTCCGGGAAGAAGGAATCCAATGCTGTTTATGGTCAACCTGATCGTAATAGAAGGCATCAGTCTGTTAGTGCAGTTCATATTTCAAATCCAACTCCTGCAACAACAGAGCAGCCTCAAGGCAACCAACAGAGGGCTAGAAGACAGTTCACGAAGATCAACATGTCAATGGCTCAGGCATTGCAACACTTGTTGAAGGCTGAACTTATTACCTTGAGGGAGGCTCCTCAGAATCCCAATGTTACCTCTCCCAAGTACAATCCCAATGCACGATGTGCATATCATTCAAACTGTCCAGGACATGATACTAATAATTGCTGGGTCTTGAAGAACAAAATTCAAGATATGATTGATGCTGGAGAAATTGAGTTTGATCCACCAAATGTGATTACAGCACCACTGCCAAATCACGAGAAGACTGTCAATGCCATTGATGAAGACATTGAGGAAGACCTGCATGTCTATTCAGTTATGGAGTTGAGCACACCATTGTCCATTATCAAAGAGAGGTTAGTACGAGCTGGGATCTTTCCAGGTTGTCGTGAAGATTGTCTGTATTGTACCCATAAGCCGGATAGTTGCTTCATTTTGAGAGATGGTATTCAGCGTCTCATGGATAAGTATACTATAGTGTTTGAAAGAAGACCAGCATCTATAGAGAGTATGGTGGATCATCTGACTCGGGGTAGGAAGATTGAAGAGGTTGATATGGTTGACAAAGTACCGGTAAGAATCACTTCAAAGGGTCCTATTAAAATCACTCGTCAGGGCCCAATCAAGATTACTGCTGAAGGTCCTGTGAAAGTTGTTGCTGAAGCCAGGGTGGCTCCTCTGATCATTACCACTCCTGGTCCTATTCCTTATACATCTGACAAAGCTGTGCCATGGCACTATGGGTCTGATGTTTACATCCATGGTGTCAAGCAAGAGCCTTTACCTGATATACCTGCTGACATTGATAATATTGCTGGATCTAGCAAGATCACTCGTAGTGGAAGAGTCTTCTCTCCTCCAGATACTTCCAAGAATGCAGTTACTCCTGCTGCTACTTCCACCACTGATGCTCGGGGCAAAGGTCCTGTTATTGAGCCTGTATCTACTGATGTGCCAGCTGCTGATGATCTCTCTAAGCAGATGGAAGAAGTATTGAAAATCATTCGCAAGAGTGATTATGACATTGTTGATCAATTGGGACATACTCCCTCAAAGATTTCTATGCTGTCCTTGTTGCTGTGTTCTGAAGCTCATGCCAAGTCCTTGATCAAGTTTCTGAAGTCTGCTCATGTGCCCAGTGCAATTTCTGTTGATCAATTTGAGAACTGTGTTGCCCACCTGACCTATGATAACGGATTAGGATTCTCTGATGCTGATTTGACCCCTGCCAAGAGGGATCATAACAGGGCCTTGCATATTTCAATTGAATGCAGGGGCACCACTCTGTCACATGTGCTAATAGACAATGGTTCCTCTCTGAATGTGTTGCCCAAGGAAGTCCTGAATAAGCTGAGTCCTGAAGATGCTGTGTTGAAGCCCAGTAATATTGTGGTAAAGGCTTTTGATGGTTCTAGAAGAGTAGTGCATGGGGAGATTGATCTTCCTATCAAAGTTGGTTCTCAGGTGTTTGCTGCTACATTTTATGTGATGGATATTCGTCCTTCATACTCTTGTCTGCTTGGTCGTCCCTGGATTCATGGGGCAGGTGCTGTGACCTCTACATTACACCAAAAGTTGAGATATCCGGTGAATGGAAAGGTTGTTACTGTCTTTGGAGAAGAAGAATACTTTGTCAGCCATGTAAACACTTTCAAGTATCTGGAAGTAGAAGGTGAATACATTGAGACTCCATGTCACTCATTTGAAGTGGTTCCCTGGGCTGGTAATGATTGTGTGGCTCCTCCTGCTGTGAAGAAAGTTCCTGTGGTCATCAGGAAATCTCCAACAATGGCAATGGCCTCCCTCAATGATGCTAGAGCTGTGGTGGATGAAGGTGGTTGTACTATTTGGGGTCAGCTTCCTAATATTCCGTACAAGTCTGACAAGTTTGGTTTGGGTTTCACTGCAGAGTCCCAGAAGGTTGTTCGTCGTGCTCGTGCTGCTCGTATCACCAATCAAGGGGTTATCAATGCTGTGGGAGATCAAGATGAAGACTACAACTTGGATGCATGGATTTTTCCTACTGTGTGTGCTGGACTCAATAATTGGAAAGCTGAAGATGTTATCCCTATCTCCTTTAGTCAGGAGTAAATACTATTACTGTGTTGTGTTTTTTACATTTGTAATTTCTGAACAATAAAACTTTCAAGCCATGTGCCTTACCCGGGGCACAATGGTGTGCTTGTTACGGGCTGTCATTTCATTTGCATACTTCATTCAATAAAATCAGTGGACGTTTCGTTTTAGTAAATATTGTGTTCCTTGTCTTTCTTTTCTTTATTTTTGCTTTATCAGCTATGTGTTCTTACACACACCCACATCACTAAATGCAGATCCTCATCCACTCTGGATCCTGTTGATAACAGTTCTACTATTGCCAATTACAATTTCGAGAATCCGATCTATCAAACTGAAGATGGAAATGAGGACGATTGTGAAATACCTGTAGAGCTTGCTAGGTTGTTACAACAAGAAGAGAAAGCTATACAGCCACATGAAGAGCCAGTCGAAGTTGTGAATCTGGGAACTGAGGAAGACAGAAAAGAGGTCAAGGTAGGGGCTGATTTAGAAGACAGTGTCAAGAGCAGGTTGATTCAGATGTTACGTGACTATGTGGAGATTTTTGCTTGGTCTTATGAAGATATGCCAGGATTGGATACAGACATTGTGGTTCACCGTTTACCAGTGAAAGAAGATTGTCGTCCAAAGAAGCAGAAGGTTCGTCGTATGCGTCCTGAAATGTCAGAAAAGATCAAGGCAGAGGTAATGAAACAGTTCAATGCAGGGTTCTTGGCAGTGACTTCTTATCCTCAGTGGGTTGCAAATGTGGTACCAGTTCCTAAGAAAGATGGTAAGGTGCGTATGTGTGTAGACTACAGAGATTTGAACAAGGCTAGCCCCAAAGATGACTTTCCCCTTCCTCATATTGATATCCTGGTAGACAACACTGCTCAGCATAAGGTATTCTCTTTTATGGATGGTTTCTCTGGTTACAATCAAATCAAGATGGCACCTGAAGATATGGAGAAGACAACATTTGTGACACAGTGGGGCACCTTTTGCTATAAAGTGATGCCATTTGGTTTGAAGAATGCAGGGGCAACATATCAGCGTGCTATGGTGGCTTTGTTTCATGATATGATTCATCATGAGATAGAGGTATATGTAGATGATATGATAGCCAGATCTCAGAATGAAGAGCAACATCTTGATCATCTGCACAAATTGTTTGAGAGGTTGAAGAAATACAAGTTGAGATTGAATCCAAACAAGTGTACTTTTGGAGTTAGATCTGGAAAGCTCTTGGGTTTCATTGTCAGTGGAAAAGGTATTGAAGTGGATCCTGCAAAAGTGAAAGCTATACGAGAGATGCCAGCTCCCCGTACTGAGAAGGAGGTTAGGGGTTTCTTGGGACGATTGAATTACATTGCAAGATTTATTTCCCAATTAACTACCATCTGTGAGCCAATTTTCAAATTGTTGAAGAAAGATCAGGTGATGGAATGGAATGATGAGTGCCAAACTGCCTTTGATGAAATCAAGAGATATCTGCTAGAACCACCAATTTTGATGCCACCAGTTAATGGAAGACCCTTGATTATGTACTTAACAGTGTTAGACAACTCAATGGGGTGTGTGTTGGGGCAACATGACGAGTCTGGTCGAAAAGAGCAGGCAATATACTACCTTAGCAAAAAGTTTACCGACTGTGAAACAAGATACTCACTGCTCGAGAAAACTTGCTGCGCTTTGGCATGGGCTGCTCGCCGACTAAGACAGTATATGTTAACCCATACTACCTTATTGATTTCTAAGATGGATCCAATCAAGTACATATTTGAGAAACCAACTCTCTCCGGAAGAATTGCAAGATGGCAAATGATCTTGACAGAATATGATATACAGTACACTACTCAAAAGGCCATTAAAGGAAGTGTTGTTGCTGATCATTTGGCTCATCAAGCAGTGGATGATTACCAATCAATGAATTTTGAGTTCCCTGATGAAGATATTATGATTATTACCAAAGAACCTGGACAATATGACGGACCTGAACAAGGATCCCGATGGACTATGGTTTTTGATGGTGCCTCCAATGCACTTGGTAATGGTGTTGGTGTTGTGATTAGTTCCCCTGAAGGTTGTCATACTCCGATTACTGCCAGACTTTGTTTCCATTGTACCAATAACATGGCTGAATATGAGGCATGTATCCTGGGTATGAAAGCTGCTATTGATATGAAGATTCAGTTCCTTGATGTGTATGGAGATTCAGCCCTGGTAGTGAGTCAGATTAAAGGAGATTGGGATACCAAGCATGATAATCTCATTCCTTACAGAGAACATGTGTTGTCTTTGATCCCACATTTCAAAGAGATTACCTTTGGACATATTCCACGAAGAGAAAATCAGTTGGCAGATGCTTTGGCTACCATGGCATCTATGTTTGAGATTAGCTGGGATGATGAAGCTCCCAAGATTACTATTGATAGATTTGAGAAGCCTGCATACTGCAATGAGATTGATACAGAAGGGGCAGAGGAGAAGCCTTGGTTCTATGAAGTGAAAAACTATCTTGAAGCTCAGGAGTTCCCTGAAGGGGCATCTGTCAAAGATAGGAAGTTCCTGAGAAGGTTTTCTGCTAAGTTCTTTCTGAGTAATGGCATTCTGTATAAGCGTAATCATGATTCAACTATGCTTCGTTGTGTGGATAAGAATGAAGCTACAGAAATTATGGAAGAGATGCATGATGGGACCTTTGGCACTCATTCTAGTGGTCATACTATGGCAAAGAAGATATTGAGAGCAGGTTACTATTGGTCTACCATGGAAGCTGATTGCTATCAACACTCCAGAACTTGTCACAAGTGTCAAATCTATGCTGATAAAGTTCATGTACCTCCATCACCTTTGAATGTGTTGACTGCTCCTTGGCCCTTTGCCATGTGGGGCATTGATATGATTGGTGAGATCAAGCCTACTGCTTCAAATGGACATCGTTTCATCCTGGTGGCTATTGATTATTTTACGAAGTGGGTAGAGGCAGCTTCATATGCATCTGTGACTAAGAATGTTGTGGCTCGGTTCATTAAGAATAATCTCATATGTAGGTATGGCATCCCTGAAAGGATTATCACTGACAATGGCTCTAATCTAAACAACACTATGATCACTGATCTCTGCACGCAGTTCAAGATTAAGCATCACAACTCTTCTCCGTATCGTCCAAAGATGAATGGGGCAGTTGAAGCTGCTAATAAGAACATTAAGAAGATTGTACAGAAGATGACTGTTACTTACAAGGATTGGCACGAGATGTTGCCATTTGCTCTTCATGGTTATCGTACTACAATACGAACTTCAACAGGGGCAACCCCATTCTCCTTAGTCTATGGTATGGAAGCAGTTCTGCCCATTGAAGTTCAGATTCCCTCCTTGAGAATTATGAAGGATGCAGGCTTGGATGAAGATGAGTGGGTTCAGACTCGACTGGACCAGATAAATTTGATTGATGAGAAGAGGTTAGCAGCAGTTTGTCATGGCCAGATGTACCAAAAACGGATGATCAAGGCTTTTAACAAGAAGGTTAAGTCAAAGGTATATCAGGCCGGGGACTTGGTAATCAAGCGTATCATATTACCACAGGGTGATCCTAGGGGCAAGTGGACTCCAACATATGAAGGACCATTTGTAGTCAAGACTGTATTCTCAGGAGGTGCCATGATACTGACTACAATGGATGGAGAGGACTTCCCTCAGCCTGTAAACGCAGACATAGTTAAAAAATACTACGCATAAAAAGAGACCCGCTAGGTTGACAGGCCTAGGCAAAAATAAGGGCATCCCGGCAAACCAAAGGGGTTTGGGCAAAAATTAGGGATATATATAAAAAGATGTACACCCGGCAAGTCGAAAACCTGAAAAGGCGGCTTGGGCAAAAAAGGGTATCCCGGTGGATTGAAAACCTGAAAGGGCAATCCAGGCAAAAGTTAGGGATTAAAGCGTACGACTATGTCTCGTTTGGATCATCCATAAAACTGCAACCAGTTATACTACTTATTCAAGCTCGAACAGATAAAGCTCAATTCAATCATTTCCGTCTCAACAGCAAGAAGATGGGATACTTGAGTGGCAATAGTAGAATTGAAACTCAATAGGATTGTTTCCCACATAGCTGATGCTTTTTGTAAAACTTTGTGACAAAATCCTCTTACTAGGGTTTATGTCTCCTTGTACAAACTTACCCGTGTATGAGTCACTTTTGATATAAATAAATTCGATCTTTTGAATCCAGATTTACTTTTACCCTATTTACATAAGCGAAACGTCCATTGGTTGTGTTTGAATGTATGTATGCTTTTAATATGATTGATGTTTACCAGAAATGCATGAAAATGCAGTAATAGTATTTACTAAGGACGAACAAGGGAAGGATTTCAACGAAGCTTCGCCGGTTCATCTTTACAAAACAATCACAAAACTCTCAGTAGGACTAATCCATCTTCATAAAGTCTCATCCCCTCTGGAATTTATATCCATCTCTTTTATCCTCATACGGATATACGGGAAATTACTTTCCAATAAGGGTACGACGAACGAAGACGGGATATTATACTTATCCTACTATCAAACGAAGACGAAGGTTATATATACCCTACTATCCCCAACAACGGGAGGTTATATATACCTTACCATCCCCAACAACGGGAGGTTATGTCTATACCTTACTATCCCCCAGCAGACGGAGGGTTATATATTCTTCAACAACGAATCGGGATTTATTTTCCCTGGCCAGCAGTTGTTATACGAAGATATCCAGACGCTTCCGGCAGTATCATATTATACATACATCATTTACATCATACCATAGCATACATATACATATGTACATAATACATTACCTAAGTGCATCATGTCATGCATGCATACATAAAGCATAAACTAATGTTATTATACAGAATGCTACTTTGTTTCAGGTTAACTATCCAACAAACAAACTTATGATCTTTGGGACTGCTTTATTGTAACCTCGGGGTTACTTTATCCTCCTGATAACTTCTCATGGATTCAAGACTGCTTTAGAGCTATCCATTGCTCTATCCTCCTGAAATCATCTTATTACTTCAAGACTGCTTTAGAGTTATCATTATTGATTGCTCTATCCTCCTGAGGTCATATTACTACTTCAAGACTGCTTTAGAAGTCATCTTATTATTTCAAGACTGCTTTAGAGCTATTGATTGCTCTATCCTCCTGAAATCATTAGTACTTCAAGACTGCTTTAGAGCTATCCATTGCTCTATCCTCCTGAAGACCTATCACATTATTATTTCAAGACTGCTTTAGAGTTATCATGGCTCTATCCTCCTGAAATCAGTACTTCAAGACTGCTTTAGAGTTATCATTATTGATGGCTCTATCCTCCTGAAGACATATCACATTATTGTTTCAAGACTGCTTTAGAGCCATTCATTGCTCTATCCTCCTGAGATCATATCATTACTTCAAGATTACTTTAGGGTTATCACTATTGATTGCTCTATCTTCATGAAGACATGCTCATACATCAGTGTTACTCTAAGCTCCTGACAGCTCTCATTATACTACTGAAGAATTTCCCCCTAGTGGCATCTTTAAGCCCACTCAATCATGTTCAACCAACCATCAATATCACTCCATGCACTGGTGAGTGCAAATTTTTGGGCTTTTGTGTTCATTCCCCTTCAACCTTCCAGGTTACGACTGGCAAATATACCAATCTAACCCCTCAGGTTTCAGAAAATTGAACAGGGGCAGCTGTTGCACCCCAAAATTTGCCCTCACAATACAAGGCTTTGTGTTCTAAGAAGGTTCACAAGGTTCACAAGTTTCTTAACATTTACAATACCTTTCATGAAGTTCAGGAAGTCTACAAGTTACTTCTTGAAGGTTCACAAGGTTCACAAGTTACACAATGATTACAAAGCTTCCCTGAGGATCATGAGGTCTACAAAGTCACTTCATGAGGTTCACAAGATTCACAAGCTTCACAATACTTCCCATGAGTATCACAAGACATTTTATGAAGGTTCACAAGGTTCACAAAGTTCACAATTGGTCAAAGAAGTTGACAATTCCCTCAGACAATACACCTCCTAAGCAGTGCATCCATAACTAGGGTTTTGACTTTAATCAGGCTAGATGGACTTCCAATACCTCAAGTGAGTTTCATGACATCTTATATGTGTGTAAGAACCCCCATGTCAAGTTTCAAGACTTTTCTCAAAAGTTTGCTCAGTCAGATGATCAGATAAGTCAAAATCAGTCAATGCAGTCAAAAAGTCAAACTGAGGTCAACTGTGGTCAAACCAAAGTCAAACTTCATGATTTTTTGCCAACATCAAGTATATGAAGTAAAATTCATCATTTGATCAAGGGTTGATCATGATTCATCAAGGAGATTCCAGATCATCAGTAATCAGGAGTTTCTAAATTGGGGTTTCCTCAGTAAAAGTCAACTGAACTTTGACCAGCCATAACTTTCACATACTTCATCACCAAGTCTCCATACAAAGCTCATTTTGAAGGAAATTGAATTATCTACAACTTTGATGTTGCAAGTTAAGCCCAAAAATGCTTCATTTGAAAGATATGATCTAAGACATTATAGGTCATTTCAAAAGTCAACAAAAAGTCAACAACTTCAAAAGGGCATAACTTGAGATTGGTAAATGATATGGACCTGAAACCAATGGGGTTGTTTAGAGGACTCCTCAAGCTTTCCAAAAAGTCCAAGAACACCCTCATACCTTTAAAATTGAGGGAGATGTGCCTTTGCAAAGTTAAGACATTTTGTGATGGTTTATGTTGAAAAGGGAGGTTCAAAATCATTTCTTTTCAAATGGGCTGCCAAAATTGTGACCCAATCCACTTCATAATGGCTTGCACGAAATTCCCATAATACTTTCATAATTTTTATTTTATTTAATTTATTTATTATGATTTTTTATTCTTAAAATCATTTTAAATTTAAATAAAATATTAAATTTGAAGATTTAAGTGGTTTGTTGATTCTAGAAAGTCATAAAGTCAATATAGAGCAAATTGATACAAGAATTATATGAATTGGCTTAAAATAGAAAGCTTTGGTATAAAAATATTGGACTTTCATGGCATGATCTTTCTCAATCTTAAAATATCAAAACTTCCACATAATCAATCAATTTTTTTAACCTAATTGACTCACCTATATATGCTGATCATAAACCTATCATTCATTCACGAAATTCAGCAACCTAGAGGTAAGTTCAAAAGCACAAAAATTCATCCAAAAGTGAGATTCGGGTTTTCAAATTCAGGACACTACAAGGTATTTTGAGAACGTGGTTGGCTTCCTTGATCATCATGGAACATCATCAGATCATAACATTGACTCATAACATCACATATGGATGAATACGATTCAAATTTTTTTCACACTTTAATGGTTTTTCGTTCTTAAACATTTGTGCATTATTATTGAATTTTGCTTGATAATTTGTGCTCTATGAATGTTTGTGATGAATTCTGGGCAGGTTGATTGAAGAAAGCATGGCCGAAACTCATAACACCATTTTAGGGTTCATGACCTTCATATTAGGGTTTTAGGATCCAGGGAATATAAATGAATTTTAAGACCGTGGCTGAATTCGAATTGACCTCTGGATCATATTTGCGTTTTCAATTTTGTAAAATTTCACTGTTTGGTTGGTTGTTGATTTTCGCAGGTTTTGTTAGGGTTTCAAATTCGCAGGAAAACTCCTAGCTATTTTCATAGCAAAATTTGCAGTGCTGGAGGTAGGGGATGACCTCCTCCCGCGCGTTTGGAAAATTCAAATATAAACTAAATATTTTTTCTTTTGTTGTTGGATTATTCATCACACGCGTATGTGTGCTTCAGTGGTAAGGCCAGCAGGTTTGTTGGATAATGGCATGGGTTCGAATCTGGCCTGGACCATTCTCTTTTGTTCTATTTTTTCAGGATATATGAAGACATAATATATTATGCATTAAAGCCCTTCAGCTAACAGATTGGCTCTTCCAGCCGGGTGGTAAAGCGCGCGTTTGAAAGCATAAAGGTCCTGGGTTCAATCCTCCCCCAGGCCTTTTGTTCTTTTATTTTTCCAGAATTTGCAAGGCAAGGCATAAAACGAATTTGATTCACTCTTCTTTCACTTGCGTGTGAATGGCTCAGTGGTGAGAGCAGATTGTTGTCAATCATAAGGGACTGGGTTCAAATCCCAGTCCCACCAGGTTCCTTTTTCTTTTCTTTTATTTTTATGTTTTATTTAATTGTTTTAAATAATTAGCATATTATTATTTATATTATAAAATATGTATATATCATGTATTCAAATTCTTAAAAATTGTTTTTTTTTATATAAAACTCATGATCTTTTTTTTAAATGTAATTTTTTATAAAATATATATTAATTAAGATAATTAGTTTAAAATAAATTTTGTATACAAATGAATCTTAATAATCAAACCCTAAAAAATATTCTTTATGAACCCTAATTCTCAAATCCTAAAAATATTTTCCAATTAAACCCTAATTGTATTTATTTTCTAAATTGATGATCTTTAAGATGATTCTAATTTATTTGTAAATATAAGTTATAAGTCAAATTAATTTTCTTTTTTTTAGAAATAATTTAATTAGGGCAAATTATATTTTTGTATATAGTTAAAAATAATTTGTAAATATAATAGCTAATAGAATTAAATTTTTAATATGATATTTAAAATCTATCTTCTTCTTATAATATATATATAAATGTAAATATATGTTTATAATAGTTAAAATTTTGTAATTATAATATATTTAAAAAATAATTTAACAATTAGTATATAAATTAAAAAATTATTTATTTATGCATGTTAATTTCTTTATTATTTTTGGTTTTTTTATTATTACTATTAATTATATTGTTATTAATTTTGCTTATTATAATTTTATTAATCTTTTAATTAATTCTTATTATTAATCATATTATTATTTATATTCTATTTTTATGTTTCCTAACCTTGTTTCTAATTGTTATTATTATCACTAATCCATTTTTCAATTATGTTTATTTTATTAATCTTGATTATTCTTATCACTAACCCCTTTATTATTTATATTTTATTGCTTATTATTTAATTTATTATTTTATTATCATTATAATTTTGTAATTGCTTCTCGGTTGTAATTTTGTAATTATTTTAACTATTTTTATTATGGTTAGTAATTAGGGAGTGTAAACAACATGTATGCAGTATTAAAATAAATTTAGATAATTTTTAATAAGATAATTAAATTAAACACTTCACACACGTAAGTCGATTTTAATCGCCGTCTCACTTCCTAAGGTTATCCCTCGAGTTGCCTACGAATAATGGTTAAGTGGGGTGTATAAAGCAAGTCCCTTCAAAAGATGAAATCATCAAAGTCCCTTTATGGTTGCCTTTACGAATCGAGTCCCTTTCGAATAAATGATGATGGTCCCTTATATGTGCTTATTACACCCCACCATTGCCTTCAAAATCTAATTGTCCCACACATGTCCCTTAACATCCAAAGTAAGGACTACCTACTTCTTAATAGTAGGGATAGTCTTACTAAGGAAAGAATAAAGAATAAGAAAGACCTTAAACATTAGGGTAGGCTACTCTTAGATACTTGCTCACTTCAAAAATTTTCCAAACACTTAACATTTTCAAACAAATTTTCAAACAAGTTTTTTACACATCCATACACGGATTATTATTAAACTATTCTGAAATTTTTTGCTATTCACACACTAAACTTTCAAAATAATTCAAAAGTGAGCTTAAGTACCTAAGAGCCCATGGATAACCATGGATGAAAAGGGTGCTAACACCTTCCCTTTTCATAACCTACCCCCCGGACCCAAAATATTCTCTTAAGGTCTTTCCTGTTCTTTTATAACCTTTCCTTATGGATAAAATAAAAGTCGGTGGCGACTCTTGCTATCCGCAACATTACTTAAAGTCAGTTCTCCCACCGTGTTACAATATGAAATTCCAATTTGTAATAAAATCGTATTAATCGTAGGGAGTAGAAAACAATGTTGATTTAGTCGGTTTAGCCAAATTATGCGGAAAACTTAGTTGTCCGGAATTTAACGAGATTCGTCGGGTTAAGTCAGGTAATATAATAGTTAATTTTAATGAGTTATGCTGCTGTAAATTATGTTGCTAAATGTTGTTTCCAGTACAACTGAGTTGAAGTGTGGTTCCGAATTACGGAATAGTTATGAAGTTGCTATATCGGAGGCTTTTATGCCAAAGTTGATTTCTAAGTTGCTTATGTCGTATAAGTTTATATGTACGGTTCATGTGGCTATGTTGTATGCGTGTGAAGTCCTATATGTCATTTAAATTCATATGCATTTTGTCGGAGCCGTTGCTCACACCACGTTGGCCTGGATTGGAAAAAGTTGAAAGTTGAAGACTTATGCCTTGATGCCTCGGTAAATTGGAAGATTTTAAGTTGGGAGTTTAACTCTGAATGGTACCACATGCATAACTAGTCGAGTCTCATTAGAGTTGCATTCTTGTTGGTTTGTTGTGTTGATATTTGATTTAATTTGTGAAGTGGTGTGTGTTTACGATCCTTATTCACTGTATTGTTTTTCATATACTGCTTATAATTATCGTAACTCACCCCTTCTGTTGAATGTTGTCCTTATGTGACAACGTGCAGGTAATCCTGAGAAGTAGCCGGTTACCGTCGGTCGAGTCGGTGGTCAGTCGCTCTGATACGTAGCACTCGGGGGGATTGTCGCGTGTCTGCTTTGTTGATCTTTTATTATTGCTGAATTTTATTAATCGAAGAACTTAGAGTTGCTTAATTCCTACTTTAAAGTTATTATTATGTTGTTTTAAAGATGCTATGAATTACTTTATGAATCCGCTGCGTAAGATTTTATGAAGTTGAACTATTGGAGTGAATGACATTGTTTTGTTGAATTTAAAAAAAAGTGTTACGTATTTGGTATGATTTCCTTAAATTGGATATTGTTTAAAGTTGAATGTGTGATATCCCGTTTGTAGAAAAATTTTACGACTCTGATTTTGTTTTATATTTCGTGGGTAGAAAATGGGGTGTTACACTGTCAACGCAGACGCAGTAAGAAAATACTTCGTGTAAAAAAGGACCCATTGGATAAAAACAGAATAAAGATCCAGGCACAAATATGCATCCCGGCGAGCGAAAAACAGAATAAAAGGCTCGGGCAAAAATTTGGGAAAATCTAAAAAAAATGTACACCCGCTGAGTTGAAAAGCCACATCGGACAACTCAGGCAAAAAAGGGTATCCCGGTGGATTGAAAACCCGAAAGGACGATCCACGCAAAAGAGGGACTAACACGAACGACTGCGATCTGCGAGATTCGTAACTCATCTGCAACTGAGGTTATTCTAAGGGTTAAAGACCAGTTCAATAACCTTTCTCAAGGGGCAAAGTGAGCGGATCGTCTTGAAGATATACGAGTCATAACCGGGTTGAAACTTGATGAGATCCACTTCTTACATTGCCAATAAGATAGTTTGTTTTCCTTTTTGGATATTTCGTCTTTCCAGGGAATTGCTTCCTTTGTACTGCCTATTCATGGCCATTTTCCTGAATCAATAAAAAAATCAATTTCAGTCAACTTGTGACTATTCACTTCTGGTTTTTGTTTTTCATCTAACATTGATTGATTGCGAAAACGTCCAACAAATTGTGATTTATATTGTGTTGTGGACATTTGAATGCTTTCTAACTCATGCAGGAAGACATAAACATTTAATATAACTCTAAAAGGGTGTCAAGATGCCCAGATAATGATTCATGCTATGAGCCTGTAGCATACAGGTCCAAACTAACTCTCCATGTTGCAAGCACTATCAATTGTGTTTACGCAGGTACAAGTACATGTGTTGCTAACAGAGCTAAAGCAGATTTCCAGGAGGAACATTTCATTATACTTGAACAATAACAGGTGTTTTCCCGGGTGTCTCCAGTCATCCCCAGTAGAGTTGGAAGTTGAACTCTCCCCCAGCAAGGCAGCAGAAGGTGGGTGTCCACCCCAAGCAGAGACTTCCCTTCAATACAGGGGAAATTTCCAGCAGTGCAAGGATTGTCTTTCCTCCCCAGCAGTTTGCTTCCTCACCAGGGTCATACCTCTGGTTCCCAGACAAGTCATGGGGTCTCTATTTCCCCACCAGAGTGCAAGAAGGGTCCATCTCCAGCAAGGTCTTGGCTCTCCAATCTTAAAGTCCAATTTATTTTTGGCAATGGCGGAAGTTCAGAGCCGGTGTATCATTAACAACATTCCCCGCAGAGTTGTTTCCTCCACACCAGGACTAACCAGATCAATGTAGTGATCATCAGTTCCTCCCCAGTCAAGCCATCTGGGATACTTGCAGTCTCCTTTTCGGGAGATCCTTTGCATTTGCATTTGCATAATCATCATTACATTTGCATCCTCCAAAGTGTAGCATTTCCATCATCATGGAGCATTACACCATAAATCCAAGCATATGCATGCCAGCATGGGCCAGTTTTGAGGTATATTACATACGACCTATAACATCTTCACAACCTGAAGTACTCCGCACATAGGATACCAATATCATTTTCCAGTCAATGTTTGTCACCCATTTTGCGTCTTGTTTTGTACAACAATCGCGTCGCAGGCTCTTGTTTTGTACGGTCCTGTTTGCCTGGGCTCTCGTTTATGTACAACGATCCCGTTCCATCTTGTTCTATTTTCTTTGTTGTTTTTGGTTATCGACTGAGGCCGATATACCATTGCGTCTCCATTCGAGTATGGTTTCGTGTTAGATCCGAGGATATTTTGAGAATTGTTTTTCGAGGATGGAATTCTTTTCTTCAAGTCCTTCTGAGGTTGGTTTTGTTGTTGTGGCTATTATTCGAGGATGATAAACCATTTTGAGCTTATTGATTGAGGTCTGTTTGTCTCTTTTGCAAAGTCTGTCTGAGGTCAGTCTTTGTGTTTCTGGTTATCGACTGAGGCCAGTATAGCATTGTGTCTCCATTCGAGGACGGTTTCGTTTTAGATCCGAGGATCTTTTGAGAATTGTCATTCGAGGATGGAATTATTTTCTTCAAGTCCTTCTGAGGTTGGACTTGTTGTTGTGGCTATCATTCGAAGATGATAGACCATTTTGAGCTTATTGATTGAGGTCAGTTTTTCTCTTTTGCAATGTCTGTCTGAGGTCAGTCTTTGTGTTTCTGGTTATCGACTGAGGCCGGTATACCACTGCGTCTCCATTCGAGGATGGTTTCGTTTTAGATCCGAGGATCTTTTGAGAGTTGTCATTCGAGGATGGAATTCTTTTCTTCAAGTCCTTCTGAGGTTGGTCTTGGTGTTGTGGCTATCATTCGAGGATGATAGACCATTTTGGGCTTATTTTATTGAGGTCAGTTTGTCTCTCTTGCAAAGTCTGTCTGAGGCCAGTCTTTGTGTTTCTGGTTATCGACTGAGGCCGATATACCATTGCGTCACCATTCGAGGATGGTTTCGTTTTAGATCTGAGGATCATTTGAGAATTGTCATTCGAGGATGGAATTTTTTTCTTCAAGTCCTTCTGAGGTTGGTCTTGTTGTTGTGGCTATCATTCGAGGATGATAGACCATTTTAAGTTTATTGATTAAGGTCAGTTTGTCTCTTTCGCAAAGTCTTTCTGAGGTCAGTCTTTGTGTTTCTGGTTATCGACTGAGGCCGGTATACCATTGCGTCTCCATTCGATGATGGTTTAGTTTTAGATTCGAGGATCTTTTGAGAATTGTCATTCGAGGATGGAATTCTTTTCTTCAAGTCCTTCTAAGGTTGGTCTTGTTGTTGTGGCTGTCATTCGAGGATGATTGACCATTTTGAGCTTATTGATTGAGGTCAGTTTGTCTCTTTTGGAAAGTCTTTCTGAGATCAGTCTTTGTGTTACTGGTTATCGATTGAGGTCGGTATACCATTGCGTCTCCATTCGAGGATGGTTTCGTTTTAGATCCAAGGTTCTTTTGAGAATTTTCATTCGAGGATGGAATTCTTTTCTTCAAGTCCTTCTGAGGTTGGTCTTGTTGTTGTGGCTATCTGTAAACACCCCAAATTTTCCCTCTCCCATTCACACCATGGCTTGTGATCATTTCATGTGCATAGATTCAATCATATCATCTCATATCTCACTTTTGATTCACTGCATAGATTCAAAGTCATCTGCACCTAGAGTTTGTGATCTGAGCAATCCAAGAGCTTCTTGAGCCACTCCAAAGGCCACCAATCACTTCAAGGGGATCCATGTGTGTTCATCTATCATATCACATCCTCTCAAGGTCAAGATTTCAAAAGAATCACAAGAACTGGGATTGGTGTGGATGCAGAGCCAAGTTTGACTGCACAGTTGACCTAGAATTAGGGTTTTGGTTTCAGAGGCCATAACACCCAATTTTTTGGTCATTCTTGTTTCCATTGGTCTCTATATGGTATAAGGAGTATGCATATCAATTTTCATGAAGAAATTCCATGGGGAAGTCATCTGATCAAGGGTTGACTTTCTGGACAAGTCAGTGTAAAATCAGGGCATCTGAGGCCCCCAATGACCCAACCAATGGTTGATCTTCATCATTTTGAGTGTATATGATCTTTATTTGATCATGGAAGAAGGTTGAAGTTCATAAAAATCAAGAATTTGGAGTTTTTGCAAATGTTGACTTTTTGGGCATAGTTGACTTTTCAAGAATGCTTCATTTTAGGTCATTTTTCAAGCCTTGATTCTTGATCCAAAAATGCTTCAAATGGAAAAACTTTGGTCATGAAAGTTGTAGATTACATCTTTCCCTTTTCAAAAAGTACAAGAACATGATCAAACTCTTCTTGGATCAAAAGTTATGGTGTGACAAAGTTGGCTAAAATCATTGATTTTCAAGACATGCCTCAAATGAGAATTTTGCAAAACCATGAACCAATGCCTTTTGTAACCTCTAGTTCATTTCAAACCATGACACAAACATTCTATAAGTCATAAAAATCAGAATTGAACCAAGAATGCTCATGTATTATGGCTTGTGGGATAAGGAAATCACATGTGAACCATAAAGCAACAACTTGCAAAACTCATGATCACACTCCCTACAACTTGCAACCTTGGATGCTGACCTTGGCTAGCCTTTCCCCTCACCCTTGCTGCGCAGCCCATGCCTTGTACTAAGCCTAGAACCAAGCCATACTTCTCTTACACAAAAGGTGGACTTTGAGCAAAAGCAAACTTACCAATCACTATAGGCCATGTCAAATCATCTGACCTATGGGATTAAAATACAATATCCTTTGGCAAGCAAAAGATATCAAGAGGCCAAGCTGAAACATGCCCTAAGAACACACACACAAAAACACACCATTTTGCAAATTGCTATGAATCTCTCTGCCCAGCCACAAAACACTCAAACCATTTTCACCAATCCATTCATCATGCTTCATTGAGCCCAAAGCAACCAAGAACCAGGCTTGAAACAAACCACAATTCCATTTCACCAGTTTCACTCCATAAAGCAAAAGCTTTCGAATCTGCTTCTACAAGCCAAAAACACTCAAACAAACTCCACACATCAACTCACCTTGCTCCACTGACCAGAAACCACCCACTACTTTGGCCTGAAACCCTCCATAACTCAAATACGATTTTCACACTCCCTTGGTCAGAGCTTCTGCAAACTCACTCAAGAGGCTGTTTAAACTCCAACCAAGTGTGCAAAGCTTCTAAGGGGAATCATTGGGACCTGTTTGAGCCAAAGAACCACCCAGAAAGCTCTTGAATTAAAAGCTCCATCTCAGGTGACTCCATGAACTTTTTTTCCAGAACTCCATTTTCTTGTTAGAATCTTGCTTTGTATGTTGCACTGATCATTGGGATCTATTTACTTTTTGAAATGAGCAAGAAATGAGTATGTTATGGTGTTCTGAAAGTTTGACCTAGAAATTTCATTGCTTCGATTCTTGTTTGTGTGTGAGTTTAAACATGATTTGATGCTGGATTCGTGCTTAGGGTAGTTGGTAGATGATTTCTGGAGATTTAGAGCTTCTGATTTGGCCTGGGGAGGGAGATTGCATTTTGAGGTGAACGGAGAAGATGACCGGAACACTGTTCCGGTCATCTGAAAGTGATTAAGGGCAGGGTTAGGGTTTTAAGCATTGATTAGCGAAATTTGAATTTCGGCCGTAGGATTTGGCGCCAGGTCAATTCGCGCGCAGGCCAGTTTGAATCTCCACCATAGGATTAGCTGACTTTCATTTAATTCAGATTAAACTCATTTTATTTTCTTTTCTTTTCTTTTTATTTGCACAATTAATTTAAAATAGTAAAAAGTCTTAAAAAATTATGAAACTTTTTCTCTTAAGTTTTATTAATTTTCATGACACAAAAATATTTTCATTTTATTTTTTATCATTAAAAAAGTATTTTTAAATATTTAAAAGATTTTTTTTAATTGATTAATGGAAATTAATTAATTAAAAATACTTTTAGGTATTTAAAAATCACCAAAAAAATTCATGAAATGTTCTAAGACATTTAGAAACATTGTCCAACCTTCAAACCAAATTTCTTTTTTGATCTTGATGCATTTTGAGAATTTTTCATTGAATTAAAATCATTTTTATGCATTATTTTGATCCTAAGTTCAAAAATTCATTTCTGCCTATCCATGAGGAGTTGGACATTGATTCTTCTTGCATTGCATTGTGTTTGGCATGTAGTTTTTTGAGGTAAAATGGTCATGATTTGATCTTGCATTTTTCAATTGTTTGGCATTTCTTTTGTTTAGGAGCCCTAAAAACCCTAATATCTTAGAAAATTCATAACTTGAGATTGGTTAAGAGTTGAGACCTCCCCTTTGGACCTTGTTTTAGTATAGGATTAGGGATCCTTTGTATGGCATTTTCCATTTTTTATCTTAGGGTTTGCTTCTGTTTTTGGTTTTTGTTTGATGTTTGATCCATAAACCCTAATTTGGGCTTCCATTTGCATCCTTCTTGCATTCTCTTGCATAACATGACTTACCATGACATTTCAAGCATTCATGTGATTCATTTGACATCATGAGACATATAGAAAGCATTTTTGGTCATTGCATCTTGCATCTGCCATGTTGTATGCTTTGTATGCTTCCTAACTTTTCATGTGTATCCATGCTTCTAAGCTTGCATCATGTGCATCCATGACCTTGTATGAACATCTCCATGCCTTGCCTCATGTTTGTAGCACTCCATGGCATCATTATCATCATTAACATGCTTCTGGTTTTGTTTATCATCATATCATCTCATCTCATTTTGCATTGCATTGCATTTCTTTTCTAACATTTCAGGTGGTAAGTGAATCTGAGAAGTGAATTTGCCTTCACTTCTCATAACTTTTCTTTTCATCTCTCTTGCATCCATTGCTGTATTTATGTATGTGTTTGAGATTGAGCTTGCTCATTCTTGTTCCTCCCACTTTCTTTCTTCAAGTGACTTGACTTCTTGAATGAAGCAAGTTGCTTTGCTTCTCTTGATCCTTTCATCTGCTTCCTGGTGGTTCCATTGAAGACTTCTCTTGTTAAACCTCACAAACCTTAGGAACAACCAAGCATGACAATGATTAGGGTTTTGATTAGTCTCCCCTTTTAGTTTTACCTTTGTGTCTCTTTGTGTCTTCTCTTCTCATCTCATAATCAGGGACTAAACCCTAAAGGCTTTAAGGCTTTGTGATTAAGCTTATGCCTGCATCCTTCTCTTAGGATGGAGTGTATAACTTTAATCCTAAGTGTTAAACCCTTAATGTGTTTAACTCCCTTAATCAATCCACTTAATAAGTATCAAGACATTACACTTGTAACTTGGGCCTTGCATTAGGGTTCTAATTCTTCCTTAATTGGTTAAGAAGGACTAACCCTAGTGTTAATGGACAAGTCCCCCTCAAGTTGTCTTACAAATCATAAAACTCACTTCATCATCATACCATTAAATAAAATCCACTTAATCAAAGGCTTGTTTTGTCATGAGTTTAATCCCTAATCATGGATTAAGTTGAGGAGCTTTCCTCAGCTTAAACATTCTCATCTATTATCCTTCTATTAGGATGGTGTAATGAGTCTGTTTAATCCTTGATTATGGCTTAACCTCATTACTTAACACTAAACAAAAACACCAAAAACACCTAAATAATCACAAGTAGGTTAATGATCTTAATCCTACACCAAAGGTAATTAAGTGTGAGAATCTGACTTCACACTTAAGGTATTCTCATTACCCCTAATCAGAGGGAGGATGTGATGAGTTTACTAATCCATTGATTTAGACTTAAGCTCACTAACTTACGACAAAATCCAAAAGCAATAAAAGACTGAAAACTCAAAAACAAACAATAATCGTCTCCTCCGGGATTCTTTTCTCATCATCTTCACTCACAAACGAGAACTTGCTTCTTCCGTCTAATGCAAGACAGTTCGCACCTGAGCCAGACAGGTCATACACTTGAGCATAGACAAGTAAGCAGTTCACAAGTCAATTCACCTTTCAGTCTCTTTGGGTCGAACTACGGTGTTCTGACTTCCTCATTGCACGAGAGGATACGTAGGCATAACTTAACAGTTATCGAACAAAAGTCTCTGTATATCCCCCTCTTTCCAGCTTCATTCTTTAAGCCCCATTATCTTGAGCATTTCATCTTTGTTCTCACACTGACACTTTTATACTTCACATCACTTATACACTTTACACTGACACCTGTACATTCTTTTCCAGCTATTTTACACACAGATTGCACTGACACTACCCCTTTAAAACACAAATCTTTTAAGCGTGGATCCCGTCGAGTACGACGGACAATCTGGGTGCTAATACCTTCCCAGGTTGTAACCAACCCCCTTTCTCAGTCTCTCTGGTTCGCAAACCGTCTTATCCATCTTTTTCTAGGCCTATGCAGCATTGCCTTTCCTCCGGGATAAAAATGCCTAGCTGGCGACTCTATTCATCTCCAGTGAGTTCACGGCTGTGTGTTCTCATTGTCCCTCTCGCCGACCGTTCGCGTTTGTACCTTTATTTGACCCAGTTTCATTTATCGGGAGCGACACTATCATTCGAGGATGATAGACCATTTTGAGCTTATTGATTGAGGTCAGTTTGTCTCTTTTGCAAAGTCTATCTGAGGTCATTCTTAGTGTTTCATGTTATCGACTGAGGCCGGTATACCATTGCGTCTCCATTCGAGGATGGTTTCATTTTAGATCCGAGGATCTTTTGAGAATTGTTATTTGAGGATGGAATTCTTTTCTTCAAGTCGTTCTGAGGTTGGTCTTGTTGTTTTGGCTATCATACGAGGATGATAGACCATTTTGAGCTTATTGATTGAGGTCAGTTTGTCTCTTTTGCAAAGTCTGTCTGAGGTCATTCTTTGTGTTTCATGTTATCGACTGAGGCCGGTATACCATTGCGTCTCCATTCGAGAATGGTTTCATTTTAGATCCGAGGATATTTTGAGAATTGTCATTTGAGGATGGAATTCTTTTCTTCAAGTCCTTCTGAGGTTGGTCTTGTTTTTGTGGCTATCATTCGAGGATGATAGACCATTTTGAGCTTATTGATTGAGGTCAGTTTGTCTCTTTTGCAAAGTGTGTCTGAGGTCAGTCTTTGTGTTTCTGGTTATCGACTGAGGCCGGTATGCCATTGCGTCTCCATTCGAGGATGGTTTCGTTTTAGATCTGAGGATATTTTGATAATTGTCATTCGAGGATGGAATTCTTTTCTTCAAGTCCTTCTGAAGTTGATCTTGTTGTTATGGCTATCATTCGAGGATGATAGACCATTTTGAGCTTATTGATTGAGGTCAGTTTTTCTCTTTTGCAAAGTATATCTGAGGTCAGTCTTTGTGTTTCTGGTTATCGTCTGAGGCCGGTATACCATTGCGTCTCCATTCGAGGATGGTTTTGTGTTAGATCCGAGGATCTTTTGAGAATTGTCCTTCGAGGATGGAATTCTTTTCTTCAAGTCCTTCTGAGGTTGGTCTTGTTGTTATGGCTATCATTCGAGGATGATAGGCCATTTTGAGCTTATTGATTGAGTTCAGTTTGTCTCTTTTGCAAAGTCTGTCTGAGGTCAGTCTTTGTGTTTCTGGTTATCGTCTGAGGCCGGTATACCATTGTGTCTCCATTCGAGGATGGTTTCGTTTTAGATTCGAGGATCTTTTGAGAATTATCATTCGAGGATGGAATTATTTTCTTCAAGTCCTTCTGAGGTTGGTCTTGTTGTTATGGCTATCATTCGAGGATTATAGACCATTTTGAGCTTATTGATTGAGTTCAGTTTGTCTCTTTTGCAAAGTCTGTCTGATGTCAGTCTTTGTGTTTCTGGTTATCGACTGAGGCCGGTATACCATTGCGTCTCCATTCGAGGATGGTTTCTTTTTAGATCCGAGGATCTTTTGAGAATTGTCATTCGAGGATGGAATTCTTTTCTTCAAGTCCTTCCGAGGTTGGTCTTGTTGTTGTGGCTGTCATTCGAGGATGATAGACCATTTTGAGCTTATTGATTGAGGTTAGTTTGTCTCTTTTGCAATGTCTGTCTGAGGTCAGTCTTTGTGTTTCTAGTTATCGACTGAGGCCGATATAGCATTGTGTCTCCATTCGAGGATGGTTTCGTTTTAGATCCGAGGATCTTTTGAGAATTGTCATTCTATGATGGCATTCTTTTCTTCAAGTCCTTCTGAGGTTGGTCTTGTTGTTATGGCTATCATTCGAGGATGATAGATCATTTTGAGATTATTGATTGAGGTCAGTTTGTCTCTTTTGCAAAGTCTGTCCGAGGTCAGTCTTTGTGTTTCTGGTTATCGACTGAGGCCGATATACCATTGCATCTCCATTTGAGGATGGTTTTGTTTTAGATCCAAGGATCTTTTGAGAATTGTCATTCGAGGATGGAATTCTTTTCTTCAAGTCCTTCTGAGGTTGGTCTTGTTGTTGTGGCTATTATTCGAGGACTATAGACCATTTTGAGCTTATTGATTGAGGTCAGTTTGTCTCTTTTGCAAAGTCTGTCTGAGGTCAGTCGTTGTGTTTTTGGTTATCGACTGAGGCCGGTATACCATTGCGTCTCCATTCGAGGATGGTTTCGTTTTAGATCCGAGGATCTTTTGAGAATTGTCATTCGAGGATGGAATTCTTTTCTTCAAGTCCTTCCGAGTTTGGTCTTGTTTTTGTGGCTATCATTCGAGGATGATAGACCATTTTGAGCTTATTGATTAAGGTCAGTTAGTCTCTTTTGCAAAGTTTGTCTGAGGTCAGTCTTTGTGTTTCTGGTTATCGACTGAGGCCGGTATACCATTGCGTCTTCATTCGAGGATGGTTTCGTTTTAGATCCGAGGATCTTTTGAGAATTGTTATTCGAGGATGGCATTCTTTTCTTCAAGTCCTTCTGAGATTGGTCTTGTTGTTGTGGCTATCATTCGAAGATGATAGACCATTTTGAGCTTATTGATTGAGGTCAGTTAGTCTCTTTTCCAAAGTCTGTCTGAGGTCAGTCTTTCTGTTTCTGGTTATCGACTGAGGCTGGTATACTATTGCTTCTCCATTCGAGGATGGTTTCGTTTTAGATCCGAGGATCTTTTGAGAATTGTCCTTCGAGGATGGAATTCTTTTCTTCAAGTCCTTCTGAGGTTAGTCTTATTGTTGTGGCTATCATTCGAGGATGATATACCATTTTGAGCTTATTGATTGAGTTCAATTTGTCTCTTTTGCAAAGTCTGTTTGAGGTCAATCTTTGTGTTTCTGGTTATCGTCTGAGGCCGGTATACCATTGCGTCTCCATTCGAGGATGGTTTTGTGTTAGATCCGAGGATCTTTTGAGAATTGTCCTTCGAGGATGGAATTCTTTTCTTCAAGTCCTTCTGAGGTTGGTCTTGTTGTTATGGCTATCATTCGAGGATGATAGGCCATTTTGAGCTTATTGATTGAGTTCAGTTTGTCTCTTTTGCAAAGTCTGTCTGAGGTCAGTCTTTGTGTTTCTGGTTATCGTCTGAGGCCGGTATACCATTGTGTCTCCATTCGAGGATGGTTTCGTTTTAGATTCGAGGATCTTTTGAGAATTATCATTCGAGGATGGAATTATTTTCTTCAAGTCCTTCTGAGGTTGGTCTTGTTGTTATGGCTATCATTCGAGGATTATAGACCATTTTGAGCTTATTGATTGAGTTCAGTTTGTCTCTTTTGCAAAGTCTGTCTGAGGTCAATCTTTGTGTTTCTGGTTATCATCTGAGGCCGGTATACCATTGCGTCTCCATTCGAGGATGGTTTCGTTTTAGATCCGAGGATCTTTTGAGAATTGTCCTTCGAGGATGGAATTCTTTTCTTCAAGTCCTTCTGAGGTTAGTCTTGTTGTTGTGGCTATCATTCGAGGATGATAGACCATTTTGAGCTTATTGATTGAGGTTAGTTTGTCACTTTTGAAAAGTTTGTATGATGTCAGTCTTTGTGTTTTTGGTTATCGACTAACGCCGGTATGCCATTGCGTCTCCATTCGAGAATGGTTTTGTGTTAGATCCGAGGATCTTTTGAGAATTGTCATTTGAAGATGGCATTCTTACCAGCATATTTTATTACCCACAGTGTGCAAATTTTCAGGTTTTATCCGAGGATCTTTTGAGTTTTGTATTGATACATGTTTGCTGGAAATGGACCATGTATTTATACATAAGTAGGATGTATTGATACATAAGTAGGATGTATTGATACATAAGCAGGATGTATTGATACATAAGCAGGATGCATCGATGCATCCGTGTTATGTATCGATACATATCAATTAAAAAATTGACATGTATCAATGCATCCGTGTTATGTTTCAATACATAGTTGTTTTTTTGCTGAAAATTGCCAATGCTTCAGTATGTATCGATGCATACCCACATGTATCAATACATAATGCTGTTTTTCTGCTAAAAAGTTGATGTAAGACGCATAGAAAGGGGAAATGACAGTGATGTCTTGGGGATAAGTTCAGGGGTGACTTGTGCACATATTAGAGCTCATTTAGCTTCACATTTGCTTCAATTCAAACCTCAACCATTGCTGCTACATTAGAGTGGTCCTCACCACAAGGATCATGAGTCGGTGTACATTAGATCATGGTGTCAAGCTGTATTTGGACTTTGTTTTTGTTGCATCAGCAGGCTGTTATTAAGTGTATGCAGGACCACTTTAATTGTTGTGCATATCACAACCAAGTGAGTACACTCAAGCTATAATCCTTGGGCAACTAAGTTGGTGTTTCACTTAACTAGTCTTCAGCATAAGCTTCATGTTCTCTGCAGCATTGGATTAATTTCAACTGAAGAAGGTTCTAGAAATCCAGCTGGCATAACTGTCATAACTAACTTCACTCATTTAACTCACTTCACTCAGTTAACCAAGGCTAATTAACCCTGGTTCTAACTGTTAACCAGAGGTCTAATGCTCTATAAAAAGGATGAGTAGTGACTGAGTTTAGGGTTCAGCTTCATTTTCACTCAAATCACACCAAAATCCTCCAAATTTGGCTCTGCATTTACTCTGCAAGTTCTCTGCATTTTGAAGGATTAAGCTTCCACAACCATAACATTGATCTTCTTCTTCCTTGTGCTTCTTCAAGCACCATTCATAGTGCATTTTCATGGAGATTTGAAGCTGGAAATTTGAAGTTGCATCATCACAACATTTCCACCTTTTGGATTGAACAAGCTAAATCATCATCCAACAAGCCTCATTAAGCATCAATTCATCACTAGTATCATGATTTGCAGCATATCCATGGAGTTTATGGCTTGAATCATCAAGAATTCACTTCTGAATTTTCTGCATCATCAATTTCTCAAGATTCTTCATTAACAAAGTGTTTATTTCACTTCACAAAGGACTAAGATCAAGCATAGAAGACATTGGAACCTCACCTCTGGATTTCTACAACTCTAAACACCACTGAATTTCAGGTTTCATCTTCAATTCCATTGACACGAATTCTGGGTTTTTTGGTTGTTTTGTGTTGATATGAGCTCAATAGGAGCAATGCTTGTGCTGGCTAGTTGATAGGCCCCTTAGGTGCTTAGATTCAATTCTTAGGTTGATTCTTGTGTGCTTCGATTTGCATTATTCATGAGCCTTAGGAGAAAATCAAGCCCAGATTGTTGATGTACTTGAGGAGACGAATCCGTCCATGGCCTTATTTTTCAGTTTGGTAGACATTTGTCCAAACCCTAACCGGAGAGTGATCAGAGAAGATGACCGAAGTTTAGCTCCGATGATCGAAATAGTGAGCCTAGCATTAAGTAGAGAACATAACACAACCCTTAGATTAGTTTAATCCAATGCTTCAGATTCTGCCACCACATTAATGATCATGTGCCAATCATGTGCCATAATTTGTGAAGAGTTTTTCAGATCACTATTTGCACCCCAGCATGTTTGGGTCCAGCCCAATTCAGTTCATCTTTTCACTTCTTGCACTCCTCTCCATTTGCCTTGTTTTCTTTAATTTCTGTTTTGATATACTTTCAATTTTAATCCAACAAAAATACCACATAAAATTCCCCAAAAATCACAGAGACTTCCTAACTCATTTTAGAAATTTTCCACACTTTTACTTTCTGATTTTAGCCATTTTTCAATTTTATTTAGATTTTCCATTTAATTAGTTTTCTATGGAATTCTTGCAGCTACACTTCATTTTGTTCATTTTATTTCTCCCACTTCCAGTTATCTTTTTGTACCATTCTTTTTTCTGTGATTAGAGGACTCATAATAGAATCTAGAATAATGTTTTGTAGATTTTTAGGCCATTTTATCCACTGTTTTGATAGCTTAGTTCATGTAAGATTGTGATTAGTTCTTAGATGGATTTAAGTGACTATTTGACATGTTAGACTAGGAATATTTAGGATTTTTTTTAACACAATATTATAGTTAGGTTAGGGACCTTAGAGAATTAATTTCATATTTTTTCCAGGACTTTTACTATTTTTAGTGCATTAATTTTTAGTCCATTTTTACATTGTAAATCCACCTAGTTTAGCTTAGGATTTTATGGTTCATTAAGACTTAGACTAATTTTTATCTTAGGATTTTAGAATGATTTAATATAGTTTAGCTACTGATTTGAGAATGATGATATTAGGTAAATTCCTTTAGTTTTAGGACTTAGGCTTAGAATTTTCATTAAGTATGTTTGAGATTTAGGCTTATTTTAGTTTTATGCTTTAATATGCATTTTTTTGGAATTAATTTCTTCTTCCTATTTTAATGTTTTTGCCTTAATGTTTGTATTTTTTACTTGTATAGGCTTCCCCATGTTTCTTAGAACCAACTTAACTTCCTTAGGAAGTAAGTTGAGTTCTAGTAGTTTTAGTTCCTTTTTCTTCATTAGGATTAGAAAACTCCACAAACCATTAGGACCACTTTTGAATATAATGACTAAAATTAGGGTTGAGTCTTAGTCCCCTTAGTTTTCCCCTTTTCCCACTTGAGTCCTTCTTTCTCACCTCATAAAGAAAAATAATAAAAATACTTAATAAAGGTTGAATGTTCTTATACGCCGTGAGACTTTGTTGCAGAGTACTTATACGTGTCCTGTTTCGGGGCGTGGTGTAAGTATTTACCATGATGGATAGGTCTTAGTATGGGAACATTCACAAACAAATTCAAAACATTTCTCATAAAAGACAAAACACACAATAAGCAGTTTTCCTGCGGGAACTTCTCTTTCTCATCTCATTCATTCTGAACGCGAACTTGCGACGACTTGTCTCACATGCAAGACGATAAACGCACTCGTACCAGACGAGCCTGCAACACCTGAGCATAGACATACGCAGTTCCACCTATAAAAAACACAAACAATTAGTTCTCGCCTTAGTTAGGCAAACTACGTAGACTCTGATCCTCATTTTCCCGATGAGGTACGTAGGCAGCGGGGTAGGGCCCGTTCAAGCACAATCTTTATTTTCCCTACATTTCCCCCCAACTATTATTTCTCTTTTCCAATTCCAGTTACTTTCTCATTCCCATCCCAGTTAGCAGTTCATTTATTCAGTAGCACTTTATTTTCTCACCCTTTGAAGCAAACAAACAAGCGTGGATCCCATCGGGTACGACGAACGACCTGTGTTGCTAATACCTCCCCAGGTCGTAACCGACTCCCGAACCCAGATCTTTGGTTCACAGGACCTTGTCCTTTCCTTCTTCCTCAGGTTTGTGCAACATTACCTTTCCCATTCGTTTGGGATAAAAATGCTTGGCTTACGACTCTATCTTTTCCGCGCCACTTTCGCGTTTGTACTAGGATGAAAATCCCGGGAGCGACAATGAGGAACTGTGAGCATGGTGAAATTGATGGGACAATAGGAAAATGAGAAGAATTGGCATGATTGTTAGACGTACAAGGTGTAGACAAACTGGACAAAACAAATCCACTTGCAAGAAGATTCACCCACCAACAAAAGGTACTCAATCACAAGCATCTCAATCAAGGGCAGCAACAACACAAGCAATCCAGGAAAGTGCAACACCATCACAAGCAACTCAGACAAGGGAAACACCATTACAAGAAACTCAGACAAGGGCAACAACATCACAAGCAACTCAGACAAGGGCAATAACAACACAAACTAGGCCATAGAAGTTTTTTTTTAGGAAACCAACACAATAATTTGTTTCAAAGGGACCAACCACAAGACTAAGTGCATCACAAAATGCAGTGAATCCTACCACCTGGAGGACCACTCCAACAAAAATAAACAACACAAATAAATCCATTTACATTCAAATGTTTCTGTTATTTTGAACAACTTTTGTTGATCTCAATTGTTTATGTATTTTGAAGTGTCTATGTATTTTCAACTTATGTAATGCTATTTTGAATAAGGTTTATGTTATGATTCATTTGACCAAGGTTTATGTTATGGTATCAAAGTTATATCAGAGTTTCTATTATATCAAAGTTATTCTATTTTCTATTATGGTATCAAAGGTATATCAAAGTAATCAAAGTTATTTAAGTTACATCAAAGTTTAAGACAAACATAGTAAGTGTTATGGGTTGGCCCAATTATTAGACATGGCCCAATCCACTCCTGCATTCAGGACGACCCAACAACCCAAATCCAACCCATTGAGGTTAAAGGGAACAATTCTTTCCCTGCCCCCCAATCGGGGAGAGATGCCCGTCCATCTCTTCCCCTTTCGGGACTTCTGCCTGGCACCTCGGAGAAGTCAGCGAGAAACATCCTCATATAGCTCCTGCTCAACATTACCTCCTTCTTGACACAACGATTGATCCGGGAAAGCTTTCCCAATCCAACGACTAGTTTCTAGAAGTTACCTATTTTTGGGGGATCCACGATCCATGCCCAAAGTAGGGACCGATGGTCTAGCATTAGGGGTATTATATAAACCCTATCATATGAGAGGGCCAAGTATCCAATATTCATTATAAGAATACACTCTCTTGTACTTTCCCAATTCTCTCCCCGATACTTACTTTGGCATCAGAGTGTCTTGCAGGTACACCCCCTCATGTCTTCGAAAATCCAATACCGACGATGCCGTCCGTGGTCCACTCAAGGTTCTGATCAACTAGAAAGATCAATAAGTTATGCCATAGTTTTTGAAAAAAGTTATGTTATGTTATGGTGCAATTATGGCAAAGTTTCAATAATGGTTAGTTTAACACAAACATAGAAAGCTGAATATAAACTTCAACTTTGAACACAAATTTAATGTTCCACTTAAAAATACATGTAACAATAACATTCAACTGTCTACATTGAAAGTTTTTCACAAACAAAGAAAATACACTTCAAACTTTTACAATAACCTGATAACTAAAACAAATAACAAACAATTCTAGATCTTATTACACATGATTGTGTTCTTAAAAGCTTCCTCTAATTCCATATTGTTGAGCCTCAAAACTTCAACCTCTTATTTGGCTTCTCCCATATCTTTTTTGGCTTCTTACATCTCTTGACTTAGCACATCTATCTTCCATTGATGCTTCATCAGGGTTTCCTCCTTTTCATCTCTAGAATCTTCATATAACCATTCAAAAAACCACATCCAACATTTGTATGTCCTTGTACAGATTGAAAGCGCAAAATGCAATGCAATAAAATACCTATAGGAGAACGCAAATAACTTGTAGAGACTGGGAACGAAAATTACCTTAAAATGTTGACAACCCCAATATAGATTTCCATAATTATTGATTGTTCTTGCCTTATGAAGTACAACAAGGTCTCCACGGCCACATAAAAGCTTTTCAAATCTAGTATAAACTTACATATCATTTCGGTTACTTGATGTCGATGATGAAACGCGCCCAAAACTCATGTTTAGATGATGATTTAGGTTTCAATTGGGTATTTTTGGAAAAGATACGATTAGGTTACAAATAAGGGGAGAAGGTAAAAGTGTATCAGTAAGAAGGAAAAAGGTGGTGATTAGGCAATCCATCCATCCACCTTAGATTGCGCATCAACAAAATTAACATTGTTTGCCAATATTTAATAGAAATGACCACTTTGATTCTGTTAGACAACGTAAAAGATCAACTTGAAACTTTTAAAAGAAAAAGGACCAAATTGGACCCCAATGTATAATTAAAGGACCAAAAAGGGTATTAAGCCAAAAAACTATTATCAAACATTTTATTATATTCCGAGACTCTCCCTCAAGATGAAGCTTACTAATTTTTAAGCTTGTTACAAATATATCTTTTAAAATATAAAATAAAACCTACTAATGTTATAACCATAATAAACTTTTATGAACTACATTAAAATAATTACAACAATAAATGGTTGGATTTTCCTTTGCTTGAAACTATAAACTTAGTTATGTGATTGGTGCCAACTGAAGGTGGGAAACACACAAGAAATGGGGCAGGTTGAATTGGGTTTTAAAAACAAAAACTTTTACCAACTCAAAAAATCAACACAATCAAAAGATTGAAAAGAGGGAGAGAAAGAGAGAGAGAGAGAGAGAGAGAGAGAGAGAGAGAGAGAGAGAGAGAGAGAGAGAAGGATTTTTATCCTGGGTCGCTTGAAAATCAAAGCTAATCCAGTCCACCCGCCAAGGTAATTTATCCTTATACACAAAGACTTAATCCACTATAATCAACTGATTACAAATACACTAGAAACAACTGGTGACTAACAAACCACAATGACAAGCTGTCAAAGTCTTCTCAAGGATTATGACCTAATTGACCCCTTAAGGAAATACAAATAACAAGTTTGAATAAAGATTTTGTGTTACAAATTTCTTTTGCACAAATGAAATACAAACACTTAAAGAAGAGTATGCACAAAGTTGAGAGCTTTTCACGTAGGAATAGTATCTTAAAATTTAAGACTTTCTTCAAGTCTCCATGTCCTCTTTATATAGCTTGAAAAAGGAACCATTGGAGGGAAAATAGGGAATACGCAAAAAGTAGTTGTCCACTAACTGATCAGTGAGAAGAAAAGTACAGTCCTTCACCCATAATTCCAGGTTAGTGGAAGGAATATTTTCATATGTACCATGTATTATTTGATCACGTATCCTTTTAACCTTATCTTCAAATTCATTGGCTTCTGGTAGAAAGTTGATGAAGCATGAAAAAAAGAAACACACAGCTGAAATCAAAATCTTCAGAATCATCAATCAGAACCTCGACAACATCAGTATCTGACTTAAGATCTTCAGAATCTTCAGCTAAGAACCAAAACTTCAAAAGCTTGCCATTCTTCATAAGCTTGATGATTAGAGTCACATCCAGAAGCAAAAGAGGATAGAATGTTGCAACAACAATATGACATCTTTCCAGAAGCTTCTTAGGAGTGAATCAACACAAAAGCAAATCTCATAACACAAAGTACATAAATTGATGATGTTGCACGTGATTTACTCAGAATCATAACTGGTTGTTAAAGCTACACAGTAACAAACCGTTAAGGTACCAAAATTATTCTCACACAAATACTACATTATTATCATCAAAACTTGAAGGTATAGATGCATAACTAAATCTTGTTCTAACACCAATTACTCAACAATGACGATAATTGGATATAACTATCAACAACATCATTGGGTCGGTTTGGGTAAGTTATCTGTGCTTGGTGCCAACGAGTCAACTTTGACTTTGGTTAGACAAATGGTCTATCGAGGGCTATTAATATTATGTTAAGATCAATAATAAGAGAGCTTTCCCTTAGAGATAATAATTGACAAAAAGGAAAAAAAAAGCACACTATGGCAAGAGTGTTTTGATAAATGGTTAACAAGCAACTTAAAATTAACTATAAAACATAACATATGAACACATAGTTGACATCAATGATTTTTAAGAACAAACATGAATAAAAAAGATGTGCATAACCAAACCATAAAGTAATATGCATTAAAGATAGAAGTATAAAAAGAAAGAAACATGCATAATATTTTCCCACGAGTTACCAAACAAGGTGTGAAGCACACCCAAATGCCAAAAAGTGTTGCAATGGTAGAACAATTTGTCCATGAGTTACCAAATTCAAGAACATGTTATTTTAGACGTAGAGATAAAACAACTTTGTCGTAAGGTCATTATATGCAGGCACAACATCAACATATGAAACAAGTAAGAAACATTTGGAACACGCCTTCAATGTGAAACCCGTAAACTGTAAATGGACTCATCATAAGAAGAAAGGAGATGTGAGTCTACAAGGACTTGTGGGAAGTTTATAGGAAGTGTGAATGATGGTCAAATGCCTTTATGCACCTTCTAGACTGACAACAGTAAAAACACACATAAGATAGCAGTTGATAGAGGATTTTGATGGACTGAGAAATTTGAATATAGAGAACTTGATTGCGGGGTTGTAGTGTTGTTAGACGCAACACTTAAAGTTTCTCCAAATGAAACATTAGCAACCCTATAATAATTACTTTGGGACTAGGGGTGTACATGGGTCGACTTGAGTTGAATTTAACAAAAACTATAACCCAACCCATACATGGTACACCAGTTTGG
The DNA here is from genome assembly GCA_963966055.1 of Lathyrus aphaca. Lineage (NCBI taxonomy): Eukaryota > Viridiplantae > Streptophyta > Magnoliopsida > Fabales > Fabaceae > Lathyrus > Lathyrus aphaca. The sequence goes on from OZ014525.1 coordinate 272,320,920, forward strand.
GTGAGGCAAAATAACTATACACAACATCATTGGGTCAGTTTCAGTAAAGCCATAAATTTGTGAGTTAGATTGGGTAATGACTTACACAAATTTTTCTTTTTTTCTTCCTTATATAATTATAAATGACGTGTCACATTTTTTCCTTATAAATAGTTTAACCTCTTATCGCTACTTTTTTAAACATCAAATGTCTAAATGCCCGATAATATTCATCATAAACATATTTGCTAAAATCAAAGTTACATATAGTAATACATAAAATTGCATAAAATACTTGCATCTTACAAGAATTTGCATCAAACTATTCAAAGTGTGGCATCCTAAAAAAGTTAAAATCATTACTTAAAAAATAAAAGATGTTCAAAAGGTTGTAATTGAAACAACGAAGACTAAAGTAATCAAAATGACCACTCATTAAATTACAAAAAAAATAAATTAATCAATAACCCATGGATTTTGTGAGTTTACCCGTAATCCAATTATTTTGAATGATTTTTTATTTTGAAAATCATGTTCATTTTTGGGTCAGTTTATGTGAGTTTTATTGGGTTTATTGGATTTGTCCAACCCATGTACACCTTTATTTGGGACTACACAATAGTGTCCAGTAGACACTTTCAAATTAAAAAAAAAACTAGAGTTAGATTTGATAGTGGTTAAACCCAAAAACAAGAAATTGATTTCGAACATTCAAAAAGGAAAAAAATGATTATGATACTTCCAATCGTTTGAGAACTCTACAATGAATTAATGGTGAGACGTTTCGAGGATAATCAAACCAAACTTTAGATATCATGTTGAATTTGTAATTGTGTAAAAGATGAGAGAAAAATATTATTAATGACTATTGACTTCATAAAAAGACTCAATATTAATTTTTAGGGTTAAATATGTTTAGGGTTAAATATGTGTGTGGTCATCATAAATATTTTAAATTTTTGTTTTAGTCTCTCAAAATATTTTCTTTAACGAATGATCCTCCTATAATTCACGTTTTTGGTCTCTAATACTAAAGTCGTTAAAATTATTGTTAATTCAACCGCTAAGTAATAAATTGACGCTAAAATCACCGCCAATTCTATCACTAAATTGTACAAATCATCGCTAAATTTGAGGAAGGATAAAAAAATATGGATAAATTTTTTTAAGAAAATCATTCTTTAACGAAAATATTTTAAGAGATTAAAAATAAAATTTAAGATATTTTGGATGACCACAAATATATTTAACCATAATACTTATTTATATGGTTACATAGACTATATTCTAAATTAATAACAAATTATGAGATTTTTTTTATGTAAATACCCCTATTTTTCAAAAATATTCCCCAAATAACCCACTTTTTAAACAATTTCTCAATCTACCTCACTTTTAGACAATTTAAGAGGAATCGTCAATCCAATCCAATTGACGATCATGTACAAAATTAAAGAGGTGTCGCCAAAGGGTGTTGCCAATTGGTTTGGCGACTGCTCTTTAACTTTGTACATGGTCGCCAATTTGATTGACGACTCCTCTTAAATTTGTCTTAAAGTGAGGTAGATTGAGAAATTGTTTTAAAAGTGGATTATTTGGGGAATATTTTTGAAAAATATGGGTATTTACATAAAAAAATCAAATTATGATAATAATAATAATAATAATAATAATAATAATAATAATAATAATAATAATAAATATTAAATTTAATATTAAAAATATTTTAAATTAATATAAAAGATATTTTTAAATATTTTTCATTTAAAGATAAGTAATTGCTTAGGGAAGTGTATTAGTATTTGTGAAACTTGTAGCACGTTGGGAGTCCAATTGTGATAGTGGATCTTCTTAGAACATAAAAGAACGTGATAAGAGAGAATGATTTGAATTGAATTAAAGAAAACCACTTTCTTGTGTAATATTAACTAAATTATACTTCTAATTCGAAACATAAAAGAACATGATAAGAGAGAATGATTTGAATATTGAATGAATTGATGATAAAGAAAACCACTTCATTGTGTAATATTAACGTGAAAATTATACTTCTAATCGAAACATATAAGAACATGATGGAACATATAAGAGCATGATAAAATAGAATGATTTGAATATTGAATGAACTAATGATAAAGGAAGCAAATTCAAACAAATTCATTGTGATATTAATGTAAAAATTATAGTCCAGCCATCCCCCATTGTATAAGTCTTTTTTATTTTTATTTTATTTTTTTATTTTAAGTATAACAAGTAATTTTAGCAACAAAATATTATTTTATTTTATATGTCATTTTTATAAAGTTTTTTTGTATTAAACTATAATGATTTGTTATTCTAGTTATTTCAACTCTTGTAGTTAATATTTTCTATATATTAGAATGAGAGAATAGTGAAAATAATAGTAGAAAAGTTTTTATTTAGAAAACAATTGTGTTTTATGAAATGAGAGAAACCTCTCTCATATAGAAGAAAATTAAGCTTACAAATATAAATGGTTTATAGATATTTTTAATGAATTAAACAATTAATTTTAGGTGATAATCGATTAATCAATCTAAATTAGAAAATTTTGAGTTTTGACATCACCTAATTGATTAATAACTTATTTAATCAATTAAGATGCACTACAAATAGGTTAATATATCAATTAGAGAAAATCCTTAATCGATTAATGAGGATAAACTACCTAATTGATCAACCAAATTTATAACCAATTAAGAGCGTGTTCAAAGTTATTTTAAGAGATTCTATCAAAAGAGAAAAGAGGTTTGAAAAGTATTGTGTGTGTCGCGCACGTATTGCCTTAGAACCTTAAGAGTTACTCTTATTTATTTTACAATTAACTGATCAAGACAAGGAAAATTATAAATGTATAAACATGTAAGCTTTCACACTCTCATAACTTCAAGCCTTTAAGCTTAAAGATAATAGCTTAAAGTCTTTAAGTACTTTGCTTAATTCAACAATGTCTAGCACTTTTAACTGGGATTTGTTATCTTCGTCTGATGATCCTTGTGGTATCTTGTTTGGATGTCATCATTAGGAACCATTGGATAGTTGTAATCAACTCTCCCTTTGACATGTATCTCTAAGAACTTCTTGACTAATTAACACCAAATGTCGTTTGACTTATGGAGTTGTCGTATTTTAAATCGATTGACACATGTCATCTTCAAAACCAAATGACAATTATATCTACACAAAACATAGATCGAGACTGTTCACATTATGTTTTCCATTCAAACTGTATCTACTTCCCTAGGAGTTTGTAGAATGGAATTATGTATCGCGAAGATCTGGAGGTGAATCTATAGATGGCCATGGGTATACCATTCAACTTCATTACTATCTCTTTGGTGGAAGGAGTTTTCATATTGATGATGTCCTCACACTTGTTAGGGTTTCCTTTGATGCCTTATTCAATATGCTAGAAGATTAGGAACCTGTCGGCCTTGACTCTAACATGCATTTATCTGGGTCTAGTCTCATGTTTAAATGTCATTCATGGTTGAACACGACAGTGATATGGCTTTCATGTGTTGCACCACCTCAAATTTGACTATTATATAACTAATTTTCTTCCTTGAATATCTTGTTCATTATTCTCTAATAGGTCGCACCTGCATTTTTTAAACCAAAAGACATGACATTGTATCTGTAGTTTGTGTGCTATGTCCTGAATGTTGTTTTATTTTGATATTTCTCATGAATGTGGATCTATTTGTACTCGAAAAAGGTATCCATTAAGGATAAAATTTTGTAGCCAATTGAGTTGTCCACTAGTTTCTCTATTTTGGGTAAAGAGTATGCATCTTTGGGGCAAGCTTTATTTTTTTTCATTAGCACTACATTTGACACCCACTATGTGCAGTTAAGTTTTGAAAATTAAGTTGGATTGAACGATTTTGTCCATAATTTTCTCGGTAGCCTCAGCCTTTTGTGGTCATATACAATGTCTTTTTTCAGGGATGTACTTGGGAAGTTTATTCTCCACGAACTTGCAGATATTCTCCCTAATTTTGATAGTGTGTGTCAAGTTTTCGTCAAGATAGACAAGAATGAAGTTTCCATTTTGGATTAGCACTAGAATATCTATTTTGGCTTCTATTAGGAGAGGTCTCGTTGGGCCATATTTGTCCTTAAAGTTGCTTCCTCTAGACATGTTTCGAAGTTTGAGAGGGTGATGATGGTGATGTCCAAAAGAGTTGGCCTCTTTCACCATCCATTTTCCTTAGACTTATGTTCAAGCTTCTTTGGAGAGCCTTATTATTGAACATGAGAATCCATACACAAGAGGGATGGGTGTGGGTGTGGGGGCTAAATTATGGAGATATGAAAACTTTAGTTTAAAGCATAACAATTTGAAAAATCAATCTTTAAAAACATTTTGGCAAACAAATAAATTTTCAGTGGAAAACCAATATAAAGAAAATACTAGAAAGTAAAAGAGTTAATGGAATATAAATAACACTAACGAATTATAAAAGTTCGGACAAGAAGACCTACTCTTGTTCCCATATTCTTGAGAGTATCCACTAAACTTGAGAGCTTTTAGAAGGATTTTTTGATGGACCTCCTTATATAAGGAAATGAAGATTTTAAACTAACTTCCAACCAAACACCTAACAAGGCTTAAATCATTTAATCTCAGATATTTTGTAGAGGCTAATCTCAAACCAAGACAAACTTTTGAGTTAGCTAGATATCCTCCAGACCTAACTGGGGTTTTGCACAGGCTGACCACAAACTGAATTGAGATTTTCACTAGGTTGATCTCGAACCTATTGAGCTTTTACACTATGTTGAATTCAAAAACTTAGAGACATTTTAACCAGGATGATCTCGAAGCGATAAAGTTTTTAACATGCTAAGCTCAAGAACCGTTATGGAGATTTCACTAGTTGATCTTCAAGAACCAAAATAGATATTTTTTAAGGCAGAGTTCACGAACGAAATAGATACTTCCTAAAACAATCCAACAATACAAACAAGAGCATTTAACTTGTTTAGCTCACAACCAAAATGTCAACTTCCTATGGATAACTTCTTGTGGACTTGCATCTTTTTTATCTATAAGCTTCCACGTCTTGGGTCACTTTGTCACTATACATGCAAGCACATAGATCCACACTCATTGTAACTCGTAGCTCCCTCTTAGCCTTAAAATTGTTACATGTTCATCTTGAGTGAGGCGATGAAATGGAATCCCCTTTTGAGATTAAGGTGATGAAATGTTGCTTTCCTTTCTAGTGGTCTTATTCCTCACTACTTTCCTGCGTTCGACTGGTTTCTTCAACTACTTTTATTACTTTTCTCGACGTAATGTATCCCTAACAAGTTGATTTTTTCTACGCGGCAATGTTCTTCTACGAGCAACTTTCTACGGTGAATTTATGTGTCTCTTCTTGTCCTAAATATGACCATCTTCTTGTATACGTCTCAAGCTTCTCCTTCTTGACCAACTCTTCAATTGCATCCTTGAGGTGCATACATTCATTATTTTCATGCATGTGGAGGTGGTGAAACATGTAGTACTTTATCTTGTTAACATATATACTCATTCACGGCATATTAGTACTTTACCTCGACTTCTTTGAATTCTATATTGGCGCACTCTAGTAGGATTCATTCTTTGGACATGCTAAAAGGGATGTACTATGAGAAACGGGAGCGGGGCATATTATTTCTCTCGTTGTTTGTGTCTTCACATCGATATTTTTATCTTTGTTATTCTAGGAACTAGTTGCTTTATCCTTATCGATCTCTTTGGATAGTAGTTTTTATCGTAGCTAATGTATAAATGAGCCTAGACAAGTAGTTTGAAATTCTGGCACTTACATACTAGATGTTGAGACAAATGTCACAACACTAGTAATCACAACAGTAAGGGAATAAACCATTCAAATAAACATGCAAAAATCTTGATGCTAATGTCAATATTGATGTAACAGAACATCAAAACATAAAGTCAAGACAAATGTTTTGATATCTTAAGTCTGGTAGAACAATATTATCAAACTTTAATTATGCAGAAACTATAAATTACAGAATGATAAATAACACAATTAATTTTTAACCCAATTCAGTGCAATTCACCTACATCAGGGGGGCATCCAAACCAGGAAGGAAAATCAATATGATAGTATTAGTTCAAAGTTAAACTCCCCCATTTACAACTTCTCGCCTAACCCCTACCTTGTGCAAATTCTACCTAGATGCCCATCTAGATATGGGATTACCCTCTCACTTCCTAACAAGCAGTCATAATCCCAACGACCATGCCTTAAGAAACCAAAAAGAAATATGTACTCTCTTTCCACTACAATACTTGGTTTTGCTTCAAAGCATTCACTAAGAACAATACACTTTTTGCTTAAAAAGTTTTGAGTGAACAATAAACAACAAACAACCTGTCTACCAGAATGTATCAAAAGATACAAAGGGTGACTTACAAAATCACACACAAGAGACTCTAAGAACCTAAGTTTCTAAACCTTCCCCTAGTTTTAACAATAGTGAAAGTTGTTATTTACATTAGGTCTAAGTACTCTTTAAATACACCTTAGCAATCCACATGCTTCACAATCTTCACTTAAATATTCCTAGATCCCCACACTAAGGGCCACATCATTTATGCGGAAAAAATCTCCTTAAATGTTGGAACAAATCATCAAGTTTCCTAAATTATCTTTACATCTAATTTTAGGAACTTATGAACAGTTGGAGATCAAATCAAATGTTCCAGATTAAATCTTCTTGACCTGCAAAAATCAGTGAGATAATTCCAAAAGGAATCACACAAAATCAAAACAAATTTTGTCAAGTATGAAAACATCCAGAACTAATGTTCTGGTACAACATGTTACAACATTTGTCAAGACATCTCCACACTAGGTGAACTGAACAAATGTTACAACATCACACACAACATCATGCCGTGAACCATGTTTTAGAAAAATTGTTGCCAATCCTAAAACCATGGATCTAACATAATTCTCTCATATTCCACAACTCTTATAAACCTAGATTTTCTCTAGACGTATAATCCGACCTCAAACCTCTCTAAAAATCCAAAATTTTAACTTGTCATTTTCCCTTTAACCTACACGACTTCTCAGGTGAACCTGTTAATGTACTCTCTCAAGGTATCCTTTTTTCTGTAGAAGGATGTTGAGCACAACCATTGGTTAGAAGTGAACTCTTTGCACACTTTCCTCCATTAGTTTATGGATTTTTCCTCCATACCTTTGAACCAAGTCATATGCCCCCTTTAATGTGAGAATGAAAAGTTTTCATTAGATTTCACTTTTGGCTTGGTGGTAGTCTAGAAAAGTGTCCATGTGTTTGACATGCTCGTTAGGGTCCCCAGTTCCACCATATGTCTCTAGCTTTATGAGATTCTCTAAATACATGGTAATAATGCAGCCAATGATCCTTCTAATGAAAGGTTTTTAACGATAGCAAGCGACAAACTATTCAATATGGATCTTCTAATGCCTTCTTCGTGGGTGGAAGGGAGAATGAGGAATTCTTTGATGATAAACAATGTATGGTTACTACTTCCACCATCACCATCGTAAGGTGGAGAAGGATTATGGCAACGAGGATACCTAATTTAGGTTGGTTGCGTTGTAAGGCTTTGATTTGTGTTGTGATTTCACCAACAATCATTTCTTACCTTTCTTTTAGGTGGATAATTTGGAAGTTTTTTGTAGCAGTAAGTTTAAGATATTCAGCAAGAGTGCACCAAATGAAGCTTGAGATTCCTGGAAGAAGTGAATTGGTGTAGTAAGCAAATCATGTCACGGAGGAGGCTAGTCGTGTTTTGGAGGAGGATGAGTCTGCTGAGGATGAGGTTATGCATGTTGTGGAGGAGGTTGAGCATGATGTGGAAAAGGTTGAGTATTTTTTGGAGTGACGTATTCTGAATGCGACGGAAAGAGGATGAAATGGTATTTGATTGTGGGAATTAACTGTTGAAATTTTGGATCTCTTGGTAAGGAAGGTCATTAAGAATTGTAATCGCATTGTATTGTAGGATCTGGATTTGTTATTAGTGAGCATCACAAGTTGACTTTGGACGAGCAAACAATGTAATACCTTAAAGTAGTTATAACTGCTCGAAGTTGCAACTGACAGTGGTTGCAATGGTAAAATCAAGGAAATTCGAGAGAATCTAAAGACAATTTCCACATACGGTACCAATATTCCCTACTAGAACAAAAAATATTTGAAACATTAATGAAGACCACCACAAAGACACTTATGGTGCAACTGAGATGATTCTTCGATGGGAGAGAGAGAGAGAGTACTTACAGAAAAAGAATTAACATTTCGATGTTCAAATCAGTATGAGATCAATATAAAATTTTATAAGTGTGAATTAAATCTTATCCAAGATTGATTCAAGATCACATTTATATAAGAGATGTTGCTGTATGCGTCTTTAGGTAATCTAATATGGACGGGAGCACCCGTTAGAAGAAGATCAACGACTTTGATAAAAAATAAGGGAAGCGTGCTCGGATGCGACGTCATGTGATGCATGTCCATCTATGTGACGGTATGACAAGCTCATGAGAAGAATTGAGCCTATATAGATTGGACGCCATGTGGATTGTTGGCTAACACAGAACCATATATAAATTTCTTTTTTGGTACAATCAAATCAGTTGCAATTAATTTCATAATATTTGATAAGGAAAGGATCGAATATGTAATATTACATTTCTCAACATATAATATCTCTAAGATTGTGTACTAGACACTTTAAAACTAAAACAAGTGAATACAATATTTTTTCAATTTAAATCAAAATAGGTGAAACATTGATTAAGAAATCTAGCATCCCATGATCTTCTGTCCCTTTTTTATCATTCAAACTAACATACTTTTTAGAAAGTCTAAGAAGAAGATGACTAGTAGGAAACTTTATAAGCGCCTATGTCTTCTTTTAAGTTCATAAAGTGAAGGCATGTTGACATAAATAAAAATAGAGTGCTTCATGTCTCATTCAACAATGATCACCAATAACATAAGTACTTATGCTAATTAATCATGACTTAAACAAATGTTTACTACTAATTTACTATTCAGTGTCACGCTCATCTAAGAAGTTTATTATTCGCTTTTGTTACTTTTGTTTTGTTTTAGCTTAGTATTTGACTAATCAATGTTAATTGCTTTCTTTAGGGGTTCTTCTTTGCTATGGAAAAATTAGCATTTTCACTTACTAGTTATTTTATCTTTTCTTATGAAAAATAACTAGAGATAATTATCTCAACAAAGTATAAAATATTTTTTTATAATATATTTTAAGTAATTAGTAGGTCTCAGCAACGATACCGCATAATAGATTTTCTTCTTATAATTGAAGTGGGAAGAAGTTGTTTGATAATGTCTGCCATCATTCTACGTGATATTAAGATTTAAGACATGTAAGATTTTTGTCATCATAGTTGAATTATTCTTATAAGTATGAATTTTGTCAAATAAAATAGACTTTATCTCTTAACTTAATTCTCGTATGCAATGATAAATTATATCAATGTGTTTTTCTTTAAGTGTAATGTAATTTAAATTTAAGTTTATTGCATTTAAGTTTTATTTGATTGTGCATTTGTATTTGAGTTTCATTTAGGTTAATGTAAATAAATTCAAAGTTAATTATAATTGTAACAAAATTGAATTTTAGAGAAATTGAGTTTGTTGAAGAAAAAAAACTCTCTCTCTCTCTCTCTCTCTCTATATATATATATATATATATATATATATATATATATATATATATATATATATATATATATATATATATATATATATATATTGTCGCTCCCACCTGATGACACAGGGCCAAGAGGGGTACAGACGCGAACGGTCGGCGAAAGGAGAATGAAATGAATAGAGTCGCCAACTAGGCATTTTTATCCCGAAGGAAAGGTAATGTTGCATAAACCTAAGAAGAGATGGATAAGACGGTCGCGAACCAGAGAATCTGAGAAAGGGGGTTGGTTACAACTTGGGAAGGTATTAGCACCCAGATTGTCCGCCGTACTCGACGGGATCCACGCTTAAAAGATTTGTGTTTCAAAGGGGTAGTGTCAGTGCAATTTGTGTATCAAAACTGGAAAAGAATGCAAGTGTCAGTGTAAAAGAAAAGTGAAGTGTATAAGAGAAGTATCAGTGTGAGAATAAGAATGAATTGCTCAAGACTATGAGGCTTAAAGAGTGATGCTGGAAGGAGGGGAAATATACAGAGACTTTTGTTCGATAACAGTTAAGTTATGCCTACGTATCCTCATGTGCAATGAGGAAGTCAGAACACCGTAGTTCGACTCAAAGAGACTGAAAGATAAATTGACTGATGAACTGCCTGCTTGTCTATGCTCAAGTGTATGATCTGTCTGGCTCAGGTGCAAACTGTCTTGCATTAGACGGAAGAAGCAAGTTCTTGTTTGTGAGTGAAGATGATGAGAAAAGAATCCCGGAGGAAACGATTATTGTTTGTTTTTTATGTTTTCAATCTTTTATTGCTTTTTGGAGTTTGTCATAAAAGAATGAGCTTAAGCCTAAACCAAAGGTTAGTAAACTCATCACATCTTCCCTCTAATTAGGGGTAATGAGAATACCTTAAGTATGAAGTAAGCACCTCACACTTAATCACCCTGGTATAGGATTAAGATCATTAACCTACTTGTGATTACTTAGATGTTTTTTGTTGTTTTCGTTTAGTGTTAAGTAATGAGTTTAAGCCATAATCAGGGATTTAATGGACTCATTACACCATCCTAATAGAAGGATAGTAAATGAGAACATTTAAGCTGAGGAAGGCTCCTCAACTTAATCCATGATTAGGGATTAACCTCATGACAAAACAAAGCCTTTATTAAATGGATTTTAGTTAATGATAAGATGAAGAAGTGATTTTTATGGTTTGTAAGACAACTTGAGGGGGACTTGTCCATTAACACTAGGGTTAGTCCTTCTTAACCAATTAAGGAAGAATTAGAACCCTAATGCAAGGCCCAAGTTACAAGCTTGATGTCTTAGTGATTATTAGATGAATTGATTAAAAGATTTAAACACATTAAGGGTATAACACTTAGGATTAAAGTTATACACTCCATCCTAATAGAAGGATGCAGGCATAAGCTTAATCACAAAGCCTTAAAACCTTTAGGGTTTAGTCCTTGATTATGAGGTGAGAAGAGAAGACTCAAAGAAAAATCAAAGGAAAAAGTCTAAGGGGGACCAAACAATCCTAAGATGTTATCATGCTTGGAAGTCCTAGGGTTTGTGAGGCTTAAGAGGAGAAATCTTCAAGGAAGCCACCAAGGAGAAGCAAGATAGAAAAGGGATGAGATGAGAAGAGAAAAGAGGGAAGAGAGGCACAAGTGAGCAAGCTCACTCAAAGACAAGTAAAAATGCAGCAAGGATGTGAAATGATAAGGTAAGAAGAGGTAGGAGGTGAAGGCAAATCCACCTCCCAAACAAACTTACCATTAACCCTGAAAAGTTAGTACAAGATGCATAAAGGAAGAAATGAGATGAAACAATGCATATGGATGGGCAAAGGCCAAAGTCAGAAACATACACATGATGCAAATGATGTCAAGATATGGTGCAAAGTCATACAAGATGCATATATGTGAGCATACAAGAGAATGGATGCATATGGAGCATGCCTTGAACCATGAAAGTTCATGAAAGCTTATGAAATGATATGAATGCATAACATGGCAAATTAAAGATGCAATGATCAAACATGATTCTAATATGTACTAAGATGCATTATGAATCATGTGGGTGCACAAAATGTCATGGCAAGTCCTTGAATGCAAACATATGAGAGATGAATGCAAAGGGAAGCATGAATTAGGGTTTATGAACAACATGCAACACAAAAATTCAAAATCAGAAGCAAATGACATGATAAAAAATTGAAAGTGGGATCAAAGGAACCCTAACCCTACACAAGTTTACTGCCCAAAGGAGGGGACCTAACTCTTAACCTAATAGGTGTTATGAGTTTTCTAAGCCAACTAGGGTTTCAAGGTACCTTAAAAGGAAAAATGCTCATTAAATTGAAAATGGAAGATAAATGCAAACCAATTTTACCCTAGAAACTACATGCTATGAAGGATGCAATGCAAGAAGAACCATTATCAAACTCTTCATGGTTAGGCAGAATGGATTTTTTCAAGTTAGGATCAAAATATTTCCTTTAAACAAATTTAATTCCAATGAAAATTGTCAAAATACATCAAGGACCAAAAATAAATTTGTTTTGAGAGTTGGATAATGTTTCTAAATGTTTTTAAATGCAATGTGAATTTTTTGGTGATTTTTAAATACCTAAATGCATTTTTAATTAATTAATTTCCATTAACTAATTAAAATTAAACATTTAAATGATTTAAAAATAATTTTTAATGCAAAAAATAAAAATAAAAATATTTTTGGGTTCTGAAAATTAATGAAATGTTTGACACAAAAAATCAGAATTTTTCAAAGTGTTTTGCTATTTTTAAAAATTCGTAGGAGTTAAATATAAAACAAATGAATTAAAATTAATTAAAATGGAAAGTAATCTCATCCTAAGGCTGATATTCAAACTTGGGGAGGAATGCTTGACCGCGTGCGCAAATTGAGGGTTAGGATTGACTCTGGTCAAATTAATTTATTAAACCTAAATTAAACTAATTAAAACGAATTAAGAGTTAATTGTGGAATCTGAGCCATTCATCCCTTAAACTAAACACGATCCAAAGGCCCACAATGCATCTGGAGACTAAACCCTAATCAGGGTTAATGACTTTCAGGTGACCGGAGGGAAGCTCCGGTCATCTTCTCCGGCAGGGCAAAAACCCTAGCTTCTTCTACAGGCCACCCCAACCTAAATTAACTGCCCAGAAACGTTCCCCTACCCAAACTAAACCTAAATCCAACATCAAACACCATTTATCAAGCATGAACAAAGAGAATCGAAGCCAAACACTTTCACGGGCAAAATTTCAGAGAGGCACAAAATGCTTATTTTCACACCATTTTTAAATCCAAAAACATCAGAGTGATCCTCATGATGTGTACTTTCATTTTGTAACAAAAAAAGCAAGCTCTGAAAAGTTTGAAGTTTGAAGCTACCTGAGGTGAAGAACTGTGAATATGAGCTTTCCAGGCCTTCCTCTTATGCAAAGTGTCTCCCCTGAACCTCCTGAGATCAATGGAATGCTCAAAATCTTTTGTTGGTGGCTGATTTGTGAGTTTGAGTTCTGGTGTGGCAAATTTCACAGTTGAGCTATATGGGGTTTCAGGCTATTTTAATGGTGGGCTTTTGTTCTATGAAGGATGTGTGGTTCACTGGTGAAGAAAGAATTGAGGTTTGATGGCTGTGTGAGGAATTTCGAAGAGAAAGAGTTTTTGACAGTTTTTATGGATGCTGGATTGTGGGAGCTTTCTGGCTTGTGTGTGGCTTGCTTTGGGATGCTTGAGGTCCACATATTAGACTCTGATTGGGCAGAGAGTTGTTGGTGGCACAGTGTGATTGGCATGGGCAAAAATGCAAAAGTCAAAAGTTTGTGTACTACAAGCATGGGCTGGAACATAAGTGGTTCAATGGGGTGTCTTGCCTCAGCATAGTTTGTGGTGAGCCCTAGGATCAAAAAGATGCAGCTGGATGGCTTGGATAGCAAGATGGCATGAGTTTTGCATTTTGTCCTCTTTGAAGTTTCTTGTGAACCAAGGCATGAAATCTTACAATTTCTTGGGCAATTTGTAGCAAAGTGAGTTGTGTGATGTTGTTATGATGTTTTGATACCAATTAGAGTTCAATTCAAGCATGAAAGGTTCCTTTTGCAAAGTTTCAATTTTGAAGCATTCATGAAAAAATGCCTTATGCAACTTGTAATCCAAGACATGGAAGTGAAAAATTCTTGGCACAAATCTGACTTTTAAGCATTGCAATGTGTTTGTATGGTGATGAGAAGCCACTTTGAAACCACATTTGGCCTTGGCATGAGGTTTTGCAACTTTCCCTCTTTGGTGTAAAAGTGAAATTTCAATGATTTTATCCAACTTTGACAAGCCATAACTTTTGATCCAAAATAAATTAGAGTGAGTTCTTGTACTTTTTGAAAATGTGAGGATCCATTCTACAACTTTCATGACCAACGTTTTCTCATTTGAAGCATTTTTGAATCAAAAAGAAGAGGTTGAAAAACTTTCCCAAAATGGCAAGTTTACATTATAAGTCACTTTCCCAAAAAGGCAACTTTGCAAATGGCTTGAAATTCTTCAATTTTGTGAACTTCCAACATATTCTATGATCAAATAAAGATCATACACATTCAAAATGATGGAGGACACCCTTATGTTGGGTCATTGGAGGCCTCAGATGCCCTGATTTTACACTGACTTGCCCAAGAAGTCAACTTGTGATCAGATGCCTTCCCCATGGAATTTCTTCATGAAAATTTATATGCATGATCCTCATAACATATAGAGACCAATAGAAACAAGAATGACCAAAAAAATTGGAGTTATGGCCTCTGAAACCAAAACCCTAATTTTAGGTCATCTGTGTAGTTAAGTCGGGCTCTGCTTCCATGCCTTTCTCAGTTCTTGTGATTCTTTGACTTCTTTGATCTTGAGGGGATATAATATGATGCTTGAACATACATGGACCCCTTTGAAGTGATTGAAGACCTTTGGAGTGGCTCAGGTAGCTCAGGGATTGCTCAGATCACAAACCCTAGATGCAGATGACCTAGAACCAATGCAGTGAAGCAAAAATGCAATATGAGATAATATGATTGAACTTATGCACATGAAAAGATCACAAGCCATGGTGTGAATGGGTGAGGGCAAATTTGGGGTGTTTACACACATATATATATATATATATATATATATATATATATATATATATATATATATATATATATATATATATATATATATATATATGCATTCTTTCATCTTCTCTTCTTTTTCTTGTGAATCAATGGAGTTTTGTTGTTAACTCCAACAATTGGTATTCAAAGCTCTGATTCTAATTCACAGGAAATACGAGTGTACGTGAGGTGTGTGATGATTTCGTTCCTCAAATTCTGGCGGAATTGAAGATCGAAATCAAAGAGAATCACAATCTTGTTTCTTAGGATTTGGGAAACACGAGTGTTGGTGAAAATTGAGCGATTTACACAAGAACAAATATGAACGGAGGAAATGATAACTTGAATACAAAGCTTCCAGTGTTCGATGGGAAAAAATGGAATCGGTGGTCGATTCAAATGCGTGTGTTGTTTGACGCTTAAGATGTTCTTGATCTCGTCAATGACATTTACAGGCCGGTTGCAAAAAAGGCAACAGAAGCACAAAGAAATGTGCAACATAAAACGAGGAAGATAGATCAAAATGAATTGTTCTATATACATCAATGTGTAGATACAAAGGTTTTTAAGAAGATTTTTGACTCGAAGACAACAAAGGTGACGGGAGATAAACTTGTGCGGTGATATGGTGGTGGCGCATCAGTGAAGAAAGTAAAGTTGTTGTCCCTACGCAAGCAATGTGAGAATCTTAGCATAAAGAAAAATGAGAATATTCCCTATTCAATCTCCAGAGTGATTATGGTAACGAATGAGATGAAGTCTTGTGGAGAAACGCTCTTTAAGCAAGTAATCATTGAAAATGTACTAAGATCACTCAATCGTCGGTTTGATTACATAATTGTAGTCATAGAAAATTCGAAAGACACTACAACCATGAGATTTGAAGTGCTTTAGTGTAGGTTTGAGGCACAAGAGTTAGGCCTGACTGAAAGAAACTCTAAAAGGGAAATAGAACACGCTCTGAAAGCCCAGGCTCTGAAAACTTCTTTTGTCAAGAAGAACCAGAAGCAAGCATGGCTAGAGAACAAGAAAAATAATGGTGGTGGTGCTCAGAAGTCAGAACTCTCCAATCCAGATGAGAAGAAACATAAGAAAGTTCATAAGGGAAATGAGAAGTTTGATAAAAAGAAAGGTTCACTGCTACAAGTGCAATAAGTTTAGCCATTTTGTTGTTGATTGCTGGTCAAACAAGGTTAGAAAAGTTGAAGAAGCCAATATAGCCAAAGGATATTCTGATGATGAACTTGTGCTATTGATGACATCTGAGAATGAAGGTAAAAAAATGATGGACTAATGGTATATGGACACTGGCTTCTCAAATCACCTAATTGGAAACATGCAATGGCTAGTTGATTTTGACTCTGGTAGAAAGACAAAAATCAGATGGGTTGATGATGAGTATCCAAATGCTGAAAGAATGGGAAATTTCATAGTGAAATTGAAGAATGGAAAAACTTTATTGATTAAGTATGTATGGTGTGTTCTTGTCATGAATAATAATCTGATGAGTGTAAGTCACCTGCTTGAACAAGTTTTTTCGGTAACCATGAAGGATAATCACTTAAAGTTCTATGATTGTAATCAAAAGTTGGTTATGAAGTATGAACTGGGAAGAAACAAGACATTTAAGATGAATGTTGCAACAACATATACTCAATGCCTTAGTGCGAGAAGTACTTAAGGGAAAGGTGAAATATGGCGCAAGAGATTGGGACATTTAAACTTTAGAAGCTTAGGGCATCTTAGTTTAAAGAATCTAGTACATGAAATTCCAAAGATTGTGGCACCAAGGAAATCATGTGATATACGCATGATAGGCCAACAACCAAGGTTTCCATTCTCATTAGAAATTCCTCCAAGAGCAACTTATGCTTTGGGTGAAGTGCGTTTTGATGTATGTGGGCCATTTGAGTTACCCTCGCTTGGAAGAAGTAAGTACTTAGTGTTATTTATGGATGAGTTCACAATAATGACATGGGTAGCACCCATAAAGTTCAAACACAAGGTTGAAAGTGAAGGTTGAGTTCAAGAAGTTCAAAGTGAAGGTTGAAAATCAAAGTGGACAAAGGTTGAAGATTATTAGAATTGACGGTGGAGGTGAGTTCAATTCAACATAGTTCAAGAAGTTCTGTGAGGAACATTGAATTGTTCATGAGGTTACTTCTCCATAAACTCCACAATACAATGGCATCGTTGAAAGGAGAAATATAACTCCTCTTGACATGACAAGGATCATGCTGAAAGTAAATAATTTACCTCAGACATTGTGGGGTGAAGCAATTTCCACATTATCATATGTGCCAAACAGATGTCCAATAAAGAGTTTAAAGGAACTAGTTCCTATTGAGAAGTTGAATAGAAGAAAGAAAATTGAGACCCATTTCAAGGTGTTTGGTTTTGTATGTTGCAAACATATAACGAATGCTACTAGAAGTAAATTGGATGAAGAAAGCATAGTCATGTTTCTTATAAGTTATATGTTACCACAATATAGGTGTGTATAAGCTCTATTGTATAGTCACAAACAAAGTTGAATTCCTTAGATATGTCATAGAGAAAGAATCATAAACATGAGATCAGAATGAGTCTCAATCCAATTGTAATTCAGTGTTAACACTAAAGTCTGATTCCACCTCTAAAGGAGATTCAACCTCTGAAGGTGAGTCTGGCTCTAAAGATGACTCTAACTCCGAAGGTGAGTCTAGCTCTAAAGGTGACTCTAACCCCGAAGGTGATCCCGCCTCTTAAGGTAATCCAACCCCTAAAGGTAATCCAATCTCTAAAGGTAGACTTTCTAAAGGTGGCCCTGGCTATGATGGTTTTCATGCCTCTGAAGGTGAACTTGAACAGTTCTAGAAGCCACAAATAATTTGATAGATAGAAAAGAGACTTGTATACTTTGAGTTATTGCATGATACAAAGATTGACTCTGAAAGAGAATTAATACAATGTTCTATGATGGTAGACTCTAAACTTGTCAACATCAATGAAACACTCAAGAATAAGGTGTGGGTGAACACCATTAAGCAATAACTTGAGGCAATCAAAATAAATAATTCATGGGAATTTAATATTCTACCAAAGAATAGGAAAGCCATCAGTGTGAAATGAGTTTTCAAGATAAATTTGAAGCTAGATGGTTCAATTGTAAAGCATAAAGCAATATTATTAGCTAGTGGATACCTACAAAACTCTGGTTTAGACTACTTTGAAGTCTTTGCACCTATAACTATACATGAAACCATAAGATTATTTATTTTGTATAGTTGCAAATAGAAATTGGCCTCTGATACATTTAGTTGTAAAATCATCTTTTCTAAATGATCCATTGTAATAAGATGTTTATGTGTTACAACCTCCTATATTTGTGTTCAATAATAAATAAAGGATGGTATACAAGCTGCATAAAGCCTTGTACGAGTCGAGACAAGCTCAAAGGGCTTGGAATCTGGAAATTAATTCATTTTTCAAGAATCATGGATTCAAAAAATGTGAAATGGAGTTTGGTGTGTATGTGCAACATACCTTTAATAACAACGTGATTTTGGTGTGTCTTTATGTAGATGACATACTTCTGACATGAAGTTGTACTTCTGAGATAAATAAGTTCAAAAAGGTGTTGATGAATGTATTTTATATGACTGACCTTGGAAACATGCTATATTTTCTAGGGATAAAGATTTTACACTCTAATAAGGGAGTCATTATGCACCAACTAAAGTATGAGCTTAAGTTATTGAAGAGAATAGAGCTGACAAATTGTAAGTTAGAAATCACACTTGGTAAGACAAACTATAAACTGTATTATGATGCTTAAGGAGAGGATGTAGATGTTACAACCTTTAAAAATTTGGTTGGCTCTCTTAGATATGTCTCATGATGCCTCTTTTATTTGATGCAATGCTTTGGAAAATATTCATGAACAATTCATATCTACATTCATCACAATGACTCATATTTTTCACAATGCTTTACAAAACAAACAATTATCCTATTTGCGAAGTTTAAAAATTAGGAAAAAATATAAAGGATCAATCAATTGTAAGATCAAATTTTCAAGGCAAAAAATACCATGCAATTTATTATCCCTTCGAATCAATCAATTGACAATTCCAAAATTTCCATTTCTGATAGGCAGTATCAAATAAGTAACCAATAACTTGAAATATAAATTGAAAATTATGGGGGTATTTGAAAGGTGATTATGGAGGTTTCAGATGCCATAATTTACAAAAAATAAATTTATTTTGATGCACGAATATTTTGGAAACCTTATAGATGAATGTATGAGAGTTTTTCTGAGCATCTAAAGATTATACATAATGAATTTCCATTGCACCTTATTTTATGATCAATTCCTTTTTATTTCCAAAATATCCAAACCTTATGCATTCTTGATTTCAAACTTTTTCTTCTTTGATAATATTTTATCTTCATCAAAACTAAACTAAGATAGATGATGGACATCTTCTTCATAATCTCTCCCTTTTTTATGATGACAAAATATATTGATGGGAAATTTTTGTTTGACACTTGATTTTTTCCCTATCTTGTATATCTCCCCATTTATTTTGAAATTCATGTTATGTCCTTACTATCTTAAAATAAAAAAAATAAAAACCGTCTCTTTTCCCCATTTTTAACATTATCAATAAGAAAAAAAAGTAAAATCCAAAGTAAATTAATATTGGGAAAAGATACATCATATATTAAAGTACTTATATTCTTCACAATGATTTTATGTTAATGTTGATATTAATATTGATGATCTCCTAAAGTGATTATGTTGATACTGTCATACCTCAAATTTGTCCTACCCGCGCCAATTTATTTTACTGTCTAACCATTGTTTCAAAAGTCCAAAAAATATGTATTACTTTATTCGGAAAAAAATGCATTTATTTCTTAATTTGAAATTCAATTTCTTTTTTTTTATATTATTTTTGTCATTTAATTCACTATCTAAAAAATTCAAAGAAATTTTTATTATTTTTGTTAAGACCATTTTTACATAAGCCCATTATCTTTCTTTTACTCTTAAGCCCATCACAAAATTTAATTTCCATATTCTTATTATATTTTATTATTATTGTTATTATTCACTTTTATTATTATTTTCATTATTATTAGCATTATCATTTTTATCAGCTTTATTATTATTATTATTATTTCATTATTATTAGTTTATTCTTATTCTTATTATTTCATTGTTATTTAGTTTATTCTTGTTATTATTATTATTATTGTTAATATTGTTTATTCTTGTTACTATCACACAAATAGCGATTTTTTTTTTAAGATAACATAGTTTGTTAATTTTATTTCCAAAATAACATTGTTTTAAAAAAAATTACCAAACTAACATAGTTTGGTAACATGTTCGCCAAACCATTTGTTGAACAAGTGAAATATCTCACTAATTCGCCAAATGGATTGACATGATCCAAATTTTTTTAACCAATTCGCCACACCATTTGGCGAATGAGTGTTAATTTTGTGTATGCATTCGCCAAATGGTATGTTGTGCATGTTTAGAGTTTGAATTTTTTTTTACTATAAATGCATATGCCCGGTTATCACTCATACACATTATATTTATCTCACTCCTTCCTTACAAACCCTCTCTCATTCATTCCTTTCAATCTCTCCCTCTCACAACATGGCTTCTCCTCGTCCATCTAGTTATGCATCGACACCGTCTTCCTCAACATCAGAAGAACCGCTTCCAAAATTTGATATTTTGAAGAAAAATGCTTTGGTGTTTTTCTCGGCAACAAAGCCTCCTCTGAAGATGCTGTTATGGAACCCCCAAACTTTGGAACACTTGCATAGAGAATTAACCCGCTGGTTAGAAGGAGAGATCGGCCACAAAGAAAAGATAATTAAAATTGAGAAGCGGGTTGTGGAGTCTGGTGTGACGAAATGGAGAAAAGTTGTCAATGATGCAGGTGTTCTTTCGATGATGTTAGGCGGAGGTGAAGTTGTCCTGATGGTTCTGATAGGCTAGATATGTTGAATGTTAGAGTAGTTTTATTTATGTATGGTCATGTTTGAATTTATATATTTTTTAGTTTTATTTATGTACGGTCATGTTTTGAATCATGTATTTCCTTGTTTTATTTATGTATGTTCGTGTTTGTGGTTGTATGATTTTACTGATATGAATGAAACGAACTAGGCTTCTATTTAAAATAAATACGGTTACAATGGTTTAATTTATGATGTTGAGCTTGGTCCAACGTTGGGACATTTTTTACGATTGTGACCGGGCTGACGACATGAACTACACAATCTCACCATCTTATTCGCCGTATCCATTTCGGTGCGAATACGCGTGCTGTTAGGACGCCCTTTTATCTTTCTTCGCATGTTCTCATTGTGCCATACTATTTCCCCATTGTAGGAGGGCCAGTAGTCCTCATTTGCAACAACCGGAAAGCTTTTGTTGTAGACGTTACAAAGATTGTGCACTTGGTAAACAGGGGATAGTAAGCCTGAAGGGTCCAGCCGAACCTTCGAACATGCCGCTATGACATGGGAGCAAGGCATGCGAAAGGCTTGAAATTTTCCACAGTCGCACCAATTGTTATCAAGTTCTACCCGATAGGATCCCCTCCGTCTCCCTTCGTTGTGATCCATGATCTCAGCAACATTGAAATGTCCCTTATTGCGGTTAAACACGGTGACCACATGTGTGTTAGATTTGGATGCTTCGTCTTTTATGAATGTCATAGAACTATCGCTGAACACTTGACCAGACTGTAGGATTGAACTCCACTTTGAACGCTTGGTGTCAAAAAGTGCTCCGAGCCTAAAGTAGGTTGACCTCACCAAAGCGGTTATCGGTAGGTTGCGGATTCCTTTGAAAACAGTGTTCATTGATTCCACGAGGTTTGTTGTCATGTGACCCCATCGTTGTCCTTTGTCGTAGGCCCTGGTCCACTTATCCAAAGGAATCTGGTTTATCCATCTGAACGCATCTTCATTTGTCAGTCTCATTTGTCATTTGGTGATCCTTCAACACATGCATTCGCCAATCAGAATGAAGATGAGGAATCCACAACTATGCTGTTGAACCAATCAGAGGACATGCAACAAAGTTATTGTTTGAATTCGCCATATGGTGTGGAGAATAAGTGTAATTGTTTTTGTTGAATTCGCCACATGGTGTGGCGAATATGTACAAGTTGTTTTTGTTTCAATTCGTAACAAGTAAATGCAAATTGTTATATAAATCACACTATCAAACCTAAAAAATCAAATATCACACAATCATTCTATAAATTGGTCTAGGCATAAATCACACAAACAATTCATAAATTGGTCTAGGCACAATCGAAAATATCGCGGCAAAATCGAAAATGGCTTTACTAACAATGGGAGATCAACATCGAGGCACAATCGAAAATATCGCGTCATTTGTAAGTTTTATCTTCGTATATTTTTTTACACATATATTTATATATACTTTTTACTCTTGCATATTTTAACTTATTTCGAATAATATTTTTACAGAATGTAAGAAGATTTCGGTGTCGGGTGCACGACTACATAGAGTTTGATCCGATCATTGAACCGTATCTACGGTCATGCGGATTTGGTGAAGTCATAAAGGTGCACAACAACTCTATAGACTCAAAATTCATCTTGGCACTACAAGAGAGGTGGAGGCCAGAGACACACACCTTTCACCTGCCGTTCGGTGAATGCACTGTCACATTGGAAGACGTCTACATGCTTTTGGGGTTACGTGTATCCGGTAGAGTTGTCTTTGGTAAGGTCAACCATGAAATTTCTATATGTTGAATGTTGCAGTAGTTTTATTTATGTATGGTCATGTTTGAATTTATGTATTTTTTAGTTTTATTTATGTACGGTCATGTTTTGAATCATGTATTTCCTTGTTTTATTTATGTATGTTCGTGTTTGTGGTTGTATGATTTTACTGATATGAATGAAACGAACTAGGCTTCTATTTAAAATAAATACGGTTACAATGGTTTAATTTATGATGTTGAGCTTGGTCCAACGTTGGGACATTTTTTACGATTGTGACCGGGCTGACGACATGAACTACACAGTCTCACCATCTTATTCGCTGTATCCATTTCGGTGCGAATACGCGTGCTGTTAGGACGCCCTTTTTTCTTTCTTCGCATGTTCTCATTGTGCCAGACTATTTCCCCGTTGTAGGAGGGCCAGTAGTCCTTATTTGCAACAACTGGAAAGCTTTTGTTGTAGACGTTACAAAGATTGTGCACTTGGTAAACAGGGGATAGTAAGCCTGAAGGGTCCAGCCGAACCTTCGAACATGCCGCTATGACATGGGAGCAAGGCATGCGAAAGGCTTGAAATTTTCCACAGTCGCACCAATTGTTATCAAGTTCTACCCGATAGGATCCCCTCCGTCTCCCTTCGTTGTGATCCATGATCTCAGCAACATTGAAATGTCCCTTATTGCGGTTAAACACGGTGACCACATGTGTGTTAGATTTGGATGCTTCGTCTTTTATGAATGTCATAGAACTATCGCTGAACACTTGACCAGACTGTAGGATTGAACTCCACTTTGAACGCTTGGTGTCAAAAAGTGCTCCGAGCCTAAAGTAGGTTGACCTCACCAAAGCGGTTATCGGTAGGTTGCGGATTCCTTTGAAAACAGTGTTCATTGATTCCACGAGGTTTGTTGTCATGTGACCCCATCGTTGTCCTTTGTCGTAGGCCCTGGTCCACTTATCCAAAGGAATCTGGTTTATCCATCTGAACGCATCTTCATTTGTCAGTCTCATTTGTCATTTGGTGATCCTTCAACACATGCATTCGCCAATCAGAATGAAGATGAGGAATCCACAACTATGCTGTTGAACCAATCAGAGGACATGCAACAAAGTTATTGTTTGAATTCGCCATATGGTGTGGAGAATAAGTGTAATTGTTTTTGTTGAATTCGCCACATGGTGTGGCGAATATGTACAAGTTGTTTTTGTTTCAATTCGTAACAAGTAAATGCAAATTGTTATATAAATCACACTATCAAACCTAAAAAATCAAATATCACACAATCATTCTATAAATTGGTCTAGGCATAAATCACACAAACAATTCATAAATTGGTCTAGGCACAATCGAAAATATCGCGGCAAAATCGAAAATGGCTTTACTAACAATGGGAGATCAACATCGAGGCACAATCGAAAATATCGCGTCATTTGTAAGTTTTATCTTCGTATATTTTTTTACACATATATTTATATATACTTTTTACTCTTGCATATTTTAACTTATTTCGAATAATATTTTTACAGAATGTAAGAAGATTTCGGTGTCGGGTGCACGACTACATAGAGTTTGATCCGATCATTGAACCGTATCTACGGTCATGCGGATTTGGTGAAGTCATAAAGGTGCACAACAACTCTATAGACTCAAAATTCATCTTGGCACTACAAGAGAGGTGGAGGCCAGAGACACACACCTTTCACCTGCCGTTCGGTGAATGCACTGTCACATTGGAAGACGTCTACATGCTTTTGGGGTTACGTGTATCCGGTAGAGTTGTCTTTGGTAAGGTCAACCATGAAATTTCTATATGTTGAATGTTGCAGTAGTTTTATTTATGTATGGTCATGTTTGAATTTATGTATTTTTTAGTTTTATTTATGTACGGTCATGTTTTGAATCATGTATTTCCTTGTTTTATTTATGTATGTTCGTGTTTGTGGTTGTATGATTTTACTGATATGAATGAAACGAACTAGGCTTCTATTTAAAATAAATACGGTTACAATGGTTTAATTTATGATGTTGAGCTTGGTCCAACGTTGGGACATTTTTTACGATTGTGACCGGGCTGACGACATGAACTACACAGTCTCACCATCTTATTCGCCGTATCCATTTCGGTGCGAATACGCGTGCTGTTAGGACGCCCTTTTATCTTTCTTCGCATGTTCTCATTGTGCCAGACTATTTCCCCGTTGTAGGAGGGCCAGTAGTCCTTATTTGCAACAACCGGAAAGCTTTTGTTGTAGACGTTACAAAGATTGTGCACTTGGTAAACAGGGGATAGTAAGCCTGAAGGGTCCAGCCGAACCTTCGAACATGCCGCTATGACATGGGAGCAAGGCATACGAAAGGCTTGAAATTTTCCACAGTCGCACCAATTGTTATCAAGTTCTACCCGATAGGATCCCCTCCGTCTCCCTTCGTTGTGATCCATGATCTCAGCAACATTGAAATGTCCCTTATTGCGGTTAAACACGGTGACCACATGTGTGTTAGATTTGGATGCTTCGTCTTTTATGAATGTCATAGAACTATCGCTGAACACTTGACCAGACTGTAGGATTGAACTCCACTTTGAACGCTTGGTGTCAAAAAGTGCTCCGAGCCTAAAGTAGGTTGACCTCACCAAAGCGGTTATCGGTAGGTTGCGGATTCCTTTGAAAACAGAGTTCATTGATTCCACGAGGTTTGTTGTCATGTGACCCCATCGTTGTCCTTTGTCGTACGCCCTGGTCCACTTATCCAAAGGAATCTGGTTTATCCATCTGAACGCATCTTCATTTGTCAGTCTCATTTGTCATTTGGTGATCCTTCAACACATGCATTCGCCAATCAGAATGAAGATGAGGAATCCACAACTATGCTGTTGAACCAATCAGAGGACATGCAACAAAGTTATTGTTTGAATTCGCCATATGGTGTGGCGAATAAGTGTAATTGTTTTTGTTGAATTCGCCACATGGTGTGGCGAATATGTACAAGTTGTTTTTGTTTCAATTCGTAACAAGTAAATGCAAATTGTTATATAAATCACACTATCAAACCTAAAAAATCAAATATCACACAATCATTCTATAAATTGGTCTAGGCATAAATCACACAAACAATTCATAAATTGGTCTAGGCACAATCGAAAATATCGCGGAAAAATCGAAAATGGCTTTACTAACAATGGGAGATCAACATCGAGGCACAATCGAAAATATCGCGTTATTTGTAAGTTTTATCTTCGTATATTTTTTTACACATATATTTATATATACTTTTTACTCTTGCATATTTTAACTTATTTCGAATAATATTTTTACAGAATGTAAGAAGATTTCGGTGTCGGGTGCACGACTACATAGAGTTTGATCCGATCATTGAACCGTATCTACGGTCATGCGGATTTGGTGAAGTCATAAAGGTGCATAACAACTCTATAGACTCAAAATTCATCTTGGCACTACAAGAGAGGTGGAGGCCAGAGACACACACCTTTCACCTGCCGTTCGGTGAATGCACTGTCACATTGGAAGACGTCTACATGCTTTTGGGGTTACGTGTATCCGGTAGAGCTGTCTTTGGTAAGGTCAACCATGAAATTTCTATAGTAGCGCACTAGCACAACAAGCAACGCACCACACACTTTTTTTCCTAAGCATGAAATGCAGCAAAACAAATTGGTTGTTCACAAACACAGCCTGTACAAAAACTCACCAGCATATTCCTCATGTAATTCTCAATCCTACCCTCATTTTTTTCCTTTAAAATTAAACCCTTATCTTCATTTGTAAAAAAAAGAAAAGAAAAAGGTTCTGCAAACTTTTCACAAACCTTTTATAACTCAGAGTCCTCATAAAACCTTCCATACTCATAAAACCAAAAATGGCACAAACTCACTATCAAAACCAAAACGCCGAATCGCTGCGAGAGTGAACGAGAGGCAAAGAGTTTCGGATAGAGAGAGTGACGATAAAATCGTACCAAACCGAAAAAGCCAAATACAAATCTTCTTTTGAAATGACCACAACCAAATCGCAGAATCACCGCAAATCATCTACGACCATAAACCCCACCGCAAAAGCAACTCAAACAGAAACACACCAACCTTCCGCGAACAAACCTTAAAACTCTCTACTACCTCCTTAAACCGAACCAGACCCGAAATCGCTACCTCACCAAACCTTTGAGAAAACCAAACTCATAAACAGACACACAAACCCTTCAAATCGCATCACCTTCATTCATCCTCACCGACCAAACGCAGACCCTTACCACCAAACCCACCTTCTTTCCGCCGCTTCCAAATCCGTGAAAACACGCAACCCACCATGAGCGTTTGAGAGAGAAAGGTGAGGAAGCGGATCGAACAACCGAGAGAGAGAGAGAGAGAGAGCATCACGAAGAGAGAGCGAGACTGAGAGAAGCCACCGCCGCTGAGATCGGTTGTGAGAGGACGCGAGTTGGCAAAATCTTTTTTCTTCTGTGAAATGCATGAACAGAGATTGAGGGTGGGTTTCTCACTTTCTTTTTTCTTTTTTTTATTTTTTGTTTTAAAGAGAGGTCCATGAGTGCTTCATTTCTTGAAACGTGTTTTTGTGCTAACCCTTGTTTCTCTTTTAATAATTTTTTTTTCTTGTTATTTCTTTATTTTATTTATTTTAAGAAAACCTTATTGATGTTTTTTTTTTTAATATGTCATGGATGGACATAGCAGTAAGCCCAAGTGATTTTTCTAGGCGCATACTCTATGATTCAGCGCCTCCTCCCTCTTTTGTTTTTATATTTTTTGTTTGTTTTTAAGTTTTCATTATGTTGTGATAATTACTTGGTAATACTAGAATTTATTTTGTGTTTTATATAATAAGTCTTATAAGTTCTCTTTAATTTCAATTTAATTATTTTTTACTAAATTGTTTAAGAAAAAGCTCTAAAAAGATTTTTTAGTAGTGATTTATTTTTTATTTATGTTCCTTGCGGGCCAATGATATAACAAAAGGTCGATGCTTCGCTCGATTTCGAAATCGGTGATACTCGATCAATATGAGGTCCATGTAATTTTATTTATTTTTCCATTTTTTCCAATTTATTGTTATTCCACAAATTAATTTAATTCATTATTTTTATTTATTTATCGGTTATACCACTTTATTCAATTTATCGCTTTTAATATAAAATATCGATTCGACTCCTCATAGAACGGTTCCAAATTTTAACCGGCTCTAAGGAAGTAAACGAACCACATCTCGACGCGTCCGAAAAGGTCCAACGCCTTCGAATAGTTGCATCCGAATAAGAAGGCCGAACGCCTTCGAACAGTTCAAAAAAAAACATTGTACACACGCTTTCTCTTGGGCAAATTACAACGAGACCCCTTTATTTCTCGCAATCCCCTGTAATTTATTTTTTATCCCTCCCCCATTTTATGTACGCATTTTATTTTTTGTATTTTATTTCATTCGCGAACCCTTGGTCCAACGCCAAGCGGTTGCACTTGCACACTCACACTTTAATTTTCGGTTTTCGTTTCGTTTATTAGGATCCACTTCACCTTGCGAGCCGAACGCATTGTGCCTCGCTAACAAACCACAAAATAAACCTCCATTTTGCATTTACCTCTAAACCTCAAAAAACCAAAACATTTCTTTTTAGATCCAAACCCTTGATCCAACGTCAAGCGGTCGTAGGATAATAAAAGACTTTAATAAAAACGAGAAGAACTGTACGCCACGAGCCTTAAGCGGTAGAAAGGAGGATAACAAGCTCTCGTTACTCGCTCTGATTATTTCAACGCAAGACGCTCGTCTTGTTGGACGGAATAAACTATCCATATTCTTTAGTGCATTTCAACTTCTAAACCCTTCAATCGAAGAAAGGTAATTAAATCAACAAACCATCAACCTTAGTAGGCCAAACTACGAGGCTCTGACTTTCCCATTGCACGCGGGAGTACGTAGGCACAAGGATCTCAATCCTTGCCGAGCACCTAGGATCAATCTAACTTATAATTCAAATCATTTCCCTCTAGCGAGTAATTCGTTTAAGCATAGACATCCTTTCGCGCGTGATAACTTAGATGGTTCCCATCGAGTATGATGGATGTAGGGGGTTCTAATACCTTCCCCCTGCATAACTGACTCCCGAACCCAGGCAATGGTTTTGTTGACCTTTGTCCTCATCCCTTTCTTCCCGGGTTGTATCTATATCTTCCCTTTCCCTCTTCGGGAATAAATAGAATTAGGTGGCGACTCTTCAGTCTGTCCAACGCGCGGCTCCGTCTTTTCGGATCACGTGAGGTCGTATTTTTCGAGGTGCGACAGATACCAATGAGATGCTCTTTGAAACTACTTATCTTTATAATTTATCTTTAACAAATGAAACTTTAATCTTACCATACCATATGGTCTTATTGTATCTTGAACAATCATTCTTAATTTTACAATTTTAAAACATGGGCTCCAAGTACACCCACAAAATAAAATTTAAAAATATTCTTTGTAGGTACCCAATATTCTTTGAATCCTCTTGTTTTTTTTTCTTTTCTTACTCACATATACTCACCATTAGGAATACCAAAATATCTTATGTAGTAAGCATTAGAAGTATGTAAAGGTGCGAAAAGTACACAAGAATGGGAGTTGAATTGTGTTTCACTTTTCTTTAAATTAGCTTCTGATAAGAGTTTCAGAATCATAACCAATGTTCAGATTCTATTTAGTTCATTTGGTAGAGAATACAAAACATAAGTAAAGTAAATAATCAGCATAAGACACAAAAGATTTATCATGTCTCCTCCCTTAATTGAGAGTAGTCCAACCCTCTTTATTCACAAGAGTTTTTCATTATAATCACTAAGATTACAATCGCTTGTACTTATTTACAAGTCTCTTACAATTGCTCAGACATATGGTCTGAGACTTCCCTTTCTTAGAGTACATGTCTAAGACTTACCCTTTGCTCAAGCCTTCTGATCCAAACCTCCTGCTTCAAGATCCTCTGCTCCTCATCTGACAGAACCTTCTACTCTACTGGTCATCCAGACTAACACTTAACCTGCTCAGGCCTCACCCGAGAATTCTTGCTCAATTAGACTAGCTGAATAAGACATTCATAGCTTAAGCACTTAAGCAATGATACTTATGTAGCTTAAGCATCTTGGCTCAAGATTTGTTTCTTGAATCCTAATGAGACAAGACTTCTACTAAAGCACATAGCACGAGACTTAATCTAAACTACTAAATGCCTAACACAATAGAGAACAAGGTGTACATGATACAAGTATTAGAGGTGCTGGAAATCACCATAACAAAGACCTAAAGCTCTTAATATTTCTAAGATATATAATTGTAAGAAATATTAAGGCTTTCAAAGTTGGCAAAAATCACATAATTTCAAGTTTCATGTCAAAGAGGCAAATGTGCATTTTTGGTTTCCAAGCACTCTAATGACTTCTAATGTGCCCAAATGTGACATAATATGTATGTACACCTTGCCTGGACCAGAATTGAGCCTTGCATCACAAGTTTTCATGGCTAATTTCTCAAGAAAGTTCAAAGAGGGAAAAGTTGCAAAATGCTTGGAAAGGCTTCATCCACTTGTGCCAGCTACATAACTTTGATTCTATGGCTCTCCATGAATCTTGCTGAGGCCAGACACCCCATTGAACAACTCCTGTCATGGCCCATACCTCAAAGTATACAAATTTGACTTTTTGGCAAAACCTCCCATACCAATCAAGCTAAGCCACAACCACTCTTCTGACCAATCAAGACTTCACATACATGCCTCATAGACCTCATTTCATAACATCTTGGAGCCTGAATCATCCCACAACTGAGAATCTCAAAAATCACCATAGAACTTCCTCTCTTCGAATCTCACTGCACAGGCCTCAAACTTTAAATATTTTTCCACCAATCAACTCAAAATCATCCATTGATCACAAAGCACCCACTCCCATGGCCTGAAAGCTCCCTAAACCAAAACACGATTTCTGCAAAACCAGAACTATACACTTCAAAATAGCCATAACAAGCTTGCTCTAAGCTCCTCATCATCATCAGGGAGCTCATTGGGGGTGATTTGAACCAAGAAAGAGGCCAGAAAGCTTAGGAATCGAAAGCTTCATCTCAGGTAACCATGAAGAACAATTTTTCCAGAACTCTTATTTTAAGTTCTTAAATGCTTCTACATGATGCACTGATCATCCGAATATGTTTACTTTTGAAAATGGTTAAGAATCAAGCATGTATTGAACTTCTGAAAGTTTTGATTATTTTTCCGTTTTGCTTCGAATCATGATTTTCTTGAGTGATAAATGTTGTTTGATGCTGAATTCATGTTTAGGAATGTTAGAGGATCATTTCTGGAGCTTTAGAGGGTTTGATTTAACCTAGGGAAGAAGTTAGGGTGAATGGGCTGCCGGAGAAGATGACTGGAGCTAGCTCCGGTCACCTGAAAATCATTAGGGTTCTAATTAGGGTTTAGGGGGTCAGTTTGAATGTGGGCCGTAGGATTAGGTTTAACGTGTGAATGGAGGGCCAGGATTAGTTCATTAAAACCCTAATCAGATTAATTAGTTTAATTAATTAGGTTTAACTTTAAAAATGCCAGATCGAATCCTAGCCACACAAACGCGCGCCAGTTAATTCCCTCTCTTTTTATTCAAATCTGGGCCACTGGATCAGTTGACTTCCCATTTAATCCATTTTTATTTCATTTCATTTTATTTCTTTTGCATAATTTATTTAAAATAGTTAAAAACATCACAAAAATATTTCCTTTTGCATTTCTGATCCAAATATTTTTCTCAACCCAAAAATGATTTTTATTTTATTTTTTGCATTTAAAAAGTATTTTTAAAATATTTAAATGTTATTTTTAATTAATTAATGGATTTTAATTAATTAAAAATACATTTAGGTTTCTAAAAATCACCAAAAAAATCATAAACCATTACAATATATTTAGAAACATTTTCAAACTCTTCATACAAATTTCTTTTTAGGCTTGATCATAATTTCACAATTTTCTTTGAATTAGGGTTCTTTAAAATCACATTTTTCTAACCCTAATTTGAAAATTCATTTATGCCTAACCATGAAGATTTTGAAATTGATTCATTTTGCATTGTTTCACATATTGCATTTAGTTTCTAGGTTATTTTCCTCATGAATGTATCTTGCATTTTCAAATTGATTTGCATTTTCCTTTGAGAATCACCCAAAAACCCTAGCAAACTTAGGAAATTCATAACTTTCAATAGGATTATCTTCTGACCTTCTCCTTTGGGGTGTGGCCTTGTTTAGGTTTAGGGTTTGATTGAGCTTGGTTTCAATTTTTTATCATGTTGTATGCTTCTGTTTTGTTCATTTGCATCTCATATGTTCATAAAACCCTAATTTTTCATGTTCATTTGCATTCACCTTGCATATTCATCATCATGTGAACTTGACATAACATTTCAAGCATCAATAAGCATTCATCTTTCCTTCACCTCTCACCTCTTCTTATCTCATTCATATGCATTTTAACATGTCCTTGGAGTGAACTTGTTCACTTATGTTCCATCTTTCTTACTTTCTTTCCTTCAAGTTACTTATCTTCTTTAGGAAGTAAGTAACTTATTCTTCTTCTTCCTTCTCTTTTCATCTGCTTCTTCCATTGGTGGCCTTGAAGATCTTTCCTTTTAAGCCTAACAAACCATAGGATATCCAAGCATGATAACTTTTAGGGTGTGTATAGTTCCCCTTAGTCTTTTACCTTTGAGTCTCCTTGAGTCTCTCTTCTCATCTCAATAACAGAGACTAAACTCTTAAAGTTTTAGGACTTTGGAATTAGGGTTATGCATGCGTCCTTCTCTTAGGATGGAGTGTATAACTTTAATCCTAAGTATTAAACCTTTAATTTTTTTAAACCTCTTAATCAAATCACATTAATAATCACCAAGACTTTATCTTGTAACTTGGGTCTTACATTAGGGTTCTATCTTTTCCTGATGGTTAAGAGGGACTAACCCTAGTGTTTAATGGACAAGTCCCCCTCAAGTTGTCTTACAAACAAAAAATCCACTTCTTAATCTCACCCTTTAATTTAAATCCATTTAATAAAGGCTTGTTATATAATTAATTTAATCCCTAACCATGGATTAAGTTGAGGTATCTTCCTCAGCTTAAGTGTCCTCATCTATTATCCTTCTATTAGGATGGTGTAATGAGTTCACTAATCTGTGATTAGAGATTAAACTCATTACTTAACACTAAACAAAAACCCAAAAAACATCGTAATAATCACAAGTAGGTTAATAATCTTAATCCTACATCATCATGGTAATTAAGTTGAGATGCTTATCTCACACTTAAGTAGGCTCATTATCCCTAATCAGTGAGGATATAATGAGTTTACAACCTTTGATTTAGGCTTAAGCTCATTATCCTATGCAACAACACCAAAAACAACAATAAAAAAACTGAAAACACAAAAACAAACAATAATTGTCTCCTTCGGGATTCTTTTCTCATCACACTCATTCATAAACGAGAACTTGCTTCTTCCGTCTAATGCAAGACAGTTAGCACTCGAGCCAGACGAGTCATACACTTGAGCATAGTCAAGCAAGCAGTTCACAGTCAATCTATTTTCAGTCTCTTTGAGTCGAACTACGGTGTTCTGACTTCCTCATTGCATGAGAGGATACGTAGGCATAACTTAACGATTATCGAACAAAAGTCTCTGTGTCTTCCCCCCTTTTCAGCTTTCACTTTGAGCCTTAGTTCTTGAGCAATTCACCTTTTTGCACTGACACTTGTACATTCATTCTTTAGCGTTTGCACACAGATAGCTCATACACTACCCCTTTAAACACAATCTTGTAAGCGTGGATCCCGTTGAGTATGACAGACAAACTGGGTGCTAATACCTTCCCAGGTTGTAACCAACCCCCTTTCTCAATTTATCTGGTTCGCAACCGTCTTATCCATCTTTTCTAGGTTTATGTATCATTACCTTTCCTTCGGGATAAAAATGCCTACCTGGTGACTCTATTCAATTCTTTTTCATTTTTCTCTTTTCGCGGACCGTTCGCGTCTGCACCGGGATGCAATTCTTTGGGAGCGACAACTTGGCGACTCTGCTGGGGATATTATCTTGCAACCAGGTGTAATACCTCAAAATTTGCCCTCTTATTCTTAAGCATCACATCGCATCATATCATTTTCATTAGCACCGAAAATTGAAGCATAACATTCATTGTGGAAGCATAGCATAAGCTGACAGTGATTTTAGTGCGTCGATCTGAGTCGGATGGACGTTTGACCTAATATTGGTCAAACTATCGGGAGATTAGTTCAGCTGCTGAGTCTTCGTGTTTCAGGGGTTATTTCTCGAGCAGTGCGAATTCGGTGATGAGTTGTGTCGTGTGCAAAAGTACTTGATTTAACAGGCAGTGGTTCAGGTGATAGTTTTCGGGTCTGAGGATTCAAGTGTATCATGGTTATTTCCATTGTGTGCATCTGCAGATTTACTATTCCAGAGAATGATTCAGATAAATTCGAAGTAATTCTAAAGCAATGCAAGATGGTCCAGTTGAATGAGCTAATTGATTGAGATTTCGTGACTATGTGCGTATTGGTGATAATTGGCTCGTCCCACAAAGTGTCAAATTCTACATCCGTTTCTAAACCATTTTATCCCAATTATCCGTTTAATCCAATTTCTCCACCATTATCCATCTTACATCACATCCATCATTATTTTTATCCATTATCCGATTAGTAACCAAATTTCAATATCCATTCATCAAATCCATACTCGTAACCCATGTTTCTATCCACTTTGCTAAATTCCCTCTGCTATACATTTACCTAACCATTTCACATTAACCAAATTTTCATTCTTCTAATCCTTTTCCGATTTTATTAATTCCACTATCCATTTTATTATCAAACTAACTTCTAGACCCATTAGGTTTTTTTTCCATTAACTATTTTCATAAATCAATTTCCAAATCCATTCCAAATAAACTTTCTTTTCTATCCATTTAAATCACACATTTAAAGTATAGTCATCTCTTTATTCATTTTAATTTTTTGAGCCCATATCATTTATGCTACCAAAAGCCCATCGTAAAGAAACAATAAAAAATATGGTACAAGCTGCTACATGAAAGAATGGAAAAAAACTCAAAATGCAAAGCATGTTACCCAAAAAACAATTCCAAGATAATACAGGGACGGTCACAGAAAAAGGAAAAGAATTCGGTTACAAAAATTTAACTGATTTTCAGTTAACAGTTACAACAAAATAACCAGAAAAAATAGTTACAAAAAAAGAGAGAAGAAGTCAGTGACATTGGGGGAAAAATTCTAACAGAAGCTGTAGTAGAAAATAAACAGAAATAGTCTTCATATCTTGAGAACCTTCTGGAACCATCTTAAAATTCAATTTTCACCCAATCTTCATCAAGGTTGCAACGATCACCAATTTTGGTTTTTGGCTTCAATCACAAAACTCTAACAAACTGCATAACAGAATTGGGGAAAAACCAGAACTCTCTGCATTTTTGAAGACTCCAATCTCATTCAATCTTCTTCAACCTCTCCCTCTCAATCTATGAAATCTTCACCATTTAATCTCCAAGGCTCTGCAACCTTCATGTTTCATCTTCAATCGAGCAATCAGAATCAGCAACATCTTCAATTGGATTCTTCAAGAACACATCATTGCCTTCACAACCATTTCTTCAATCACTCCTTCGATACTTCACACCTGCAAGAATCAATGCAACATTCAACAGAAAAATACATAAACACTATCGAATTTCACTCTCAAAAACGGCAAATACATCTTCACCCTCTTCGTCAACACTAAGAGCGTAACCGAATTTCCAGAATGTTAGAAGCAATTTGTATTACCGCCATTAAAATCTCCGTCGCGAGATCAATCCAATCTGCAAAATCCACGACTTGCGTCATTCAAGAACACGCAACATTGCGTCAACACACCGCAAATAGTATTCACATAGAGAGTGGAAGAAGAGCTTACAGGATCGAACCGAGAGCACGAACGAAGCACATACTAAGAAGACAAAGTTATGGAGGGCGAACATACGTTGATGGAGGAGGGGTTGGAGAAGCCGGACGACACGGTCGTGAGTCATCTTCACGGTGAACACTGAAGAAGGACGGTGCATCGTTGAAGAGGAGAACAGCGGTGCAAGATGAGAGTCCGACGATGATTAAGCTTGTTCAAGTGAGTATTTTTCATTTCGGTATGAGATAAATGATGAAGATGGCGAAGCCATGGAGGAAGGGATCTTGAGGTCGGTGATGACGACCGGGGATCATAAGTTTCCATGGCGCGACGGTGCGTCGTCCCGGCGAGAGTGAGGGGCCGCGTCGAAGGATAAAGAGGAGGGTTGAAGTGTGGAGTTGTGGTCTGAGACGAAGTTGGTGAAGTCACGGTAGCAGATAATTTGAATGGAGAATCCCCGACAAGGGGGATTGTTGTTTGACGATGACGGTTAGTGAAGCGAAAGAAGCCGTGAATGTGAGTTGGTGCGCCGCGGAGTGTGTGGAATGAAAAAGATGAAGTTAGAATTTTGATTCTTTGTTAAGTTATTTAGGGTTTCACTTCAACATTTAGGGTTACAAATCTATTGGACCGGGTTCTCTCTCATTAGCCCATTAAAGCGTTATTCACACCCTCTATTATGCTAAACGGACCCTCCCTTGCGCTGGGTGAATGGGATTTCTTCAGGCTAATTGTGTTATTCACCATCCCTCAATTGCTAGGAACACCTACACTGGTATGTGAATTGGGCCTTCAAATCCAAAAATTCATATTCAGACCCTCCATTTTACAGTTACACCCCCTGCACCAAGGTTAAAGGTGACTGGGCCTGGGCCAGTCTTGCTATTTGCTGCTGCTGGGTTTCGTTTGCACCCCATGTGCCTCTATATTCTTATTTTTATTTTTTAAGATTTGGTTAATTGATTTTTCTTGTAGATTCCTAAATTAATTTCCTTGTTAATTAATTTGTGTGGATTAACATTTAATCCATTTTTCTTGTAATTTCTAATTAGAATTTTAAATTATGATTTAGTTCTAATTATGGATTAAAATGGTTCATGAGCCGTTTTTGATCGATTTGAATCAATTTCAATTATGGCGAAGCATCGCAAAGCTAATTATGGAAGATGGACATTTATTTTGCTCATAGGAGACTACAAGACCTTGCTTGGGGATTTTTTCGGATTTCTTTTATGTGAAGAATCGGCACTTCGATCAAGTAAGTGATTTCGAGCTTTTTTCGGCTTTTAAGCATCATTATAGTCGTATGCGGCTTAGGACCATATAACTTAAGGTGCATGCTGAGCCCTCCCACCTGAGGCATTGGTTATATTTGTTATTTATGATGATATGCATCGATTTCGGAACTTAGGGATTAGGTTAAGAACCATTAGGATCGATTCCTTTCACTTCCCCTTAAAATCCACTTTTTTGCCTATTTCGTCGCATTTTTTAAAAATAGTTTTAGGTGAGATAAAATTCTGGAAAAATTCATGAGTGATCCTCATCCTCTTATTTAATTTTTCATATTTTTTGTTTCCAGATTTGGGTGGTTTTAATAATTAATTTGGATTTTAGATCATAAGCTGTCCCAAAAAGGAAGGTTTTGGCATAAGGGACCGAAATCAATTTTTCCCCATAGGTGTGAGACCTATTTTTTGTATGTTATTAACCACTGTAATATGTGACATTATGATGCTCATTAGGAATTTTTTTCATAATTTTAGATGCCCTTTTTGATCCACTTTGTGGAGTCGTTTTTGGGGTGATCATTCATTGCTACCTTGCTAGTCAAGTAATTGTTTTGACATTTTGGTGCATAATTTTAAGGAATCCTTTTGGACAATGTAAGATAATGACTATATCATTCCAGGTATTTAATTTCATAATTTTTAAATGCTTTTTGCTATTTTTCCATGTCACCTAGATCCTAGGTTGATTCATGTGTGTATTTGCTCCATAACTTAAATGATAGGAAGGCATTCATGCCATTTGATTGAGGAACTTTTTGGTAACTTTTAGGAGTTCATTATAGATCATTTTTATGTCTTTAATTCCAGTCACAGGTCATTTTTTGAACCATACTCATTTGGTTTGTTTTGGTGCTTTAAAGTGCATACTTATGTGAACTAATTTTAACCTAAGCTAGTTTCTCTTCTCCTCTAAATAATAACATGAATTATATGGAAATCATTAATGCCTATTAATGCATTCTAAGTGCATCTCATACCTTGTATGCTACTGACCCATAATCATTTCATGCATATTCACATGCCATTCTTCCTTAACTTTCATCATGTGCGATCTTATGCGATTTTTGTTCGTTTCTTCTCACATCTTCTTCTCATTGCTCCATATGCCTAATCCATTGCATCCATGATTGTATATTCATTCATCCATCTTCATAAGCATTCACTACTGACTTTGATGTTCATTTCATGTATTAATCCATGCTTGTAAGCCATACGCATTCATACTTCATCCATAAACCCTATTTTGCATTTATGTGAACTTAGGTGAACTTTTTGTACATAGTTTGACATAATTTGATCTTGTGAGGTATCCTAGCATACTTAGGGACCTATATCATGTATCTACTGACTTTAGAAGTTATGTAACCTTTAGGTACCTTCACCTTTAGACTTAGGTCTTATTTTGAACCTTAGTTCCATTCTAGGACGTTTATGGTACTTAATCGCTTTCATGCTTTGATTTTACTTTCAATATGCATTGTCATGCTAACTTTTGTTTTGTAGGGGGGGAATATTAAGGTA
This sequence comes from Lathyrus aphaca, assembly GCA_963966055.1. NCBI lineage: Eukaryota > Viridiplantae > Streptophyta > Magnoliopsida > Fabales > Fabaceae > Lathyrus > Lathyrus aphaca. The sequence continues at coordinate 272,359,405 of OZ014525.1, forward strand.
AGCATTACTTCATTCCCATCTCTTATGCATTTTAATTGTGTTTTCCTTAGCACCTTGTGCTTTGCTTTTAGGCTTTCCCTTTCTTTAGAGACAACTTAACTTCCTTAGGAAGTAAGTTAGTTTCTAACTCTCTTTTCTTTCTTTTCCTTTTCTTTCTTAGGATTAGAATACCTCATTAACCATAGGACCTCTCTTGTATATGATAACTAACTTAGGATTGTGTCTTAGTCCCACTAGTTTTTTCCCTTTTTGCAATTTGAGTCATTCTCTTCTCATCTTCAAACAAAATCCAAAAACACTTAACAAATAAAATGAAAGGATTCCTCGTGTATAGCCTTATTCCATGAAGCACTTGCATTCATTCCATCTTGGAGTGGTGTAAGCTTGTCTATCATGATGCACAAGTCTCATCAAGGAGTTGTTCACAAAGAAAAACTTAAAAGATACTTCTTCACAAAAGCAACAAAAACACTTAATAAAGTTCAACAAGCCAGTGAACTGAAGCCCTAATCCTAGGAAACTAGTCTTGGATAAATTCTCCTTGCTGGGTATGCTTGTTCTATTATTCCATCTTGGAATGTAGTGTCAAGTGTACATTCTACGGAAAAGAGTTTGAATTCACTTCATTGTGCCAAATTCATATAAAAAACTTTTAAAAGCCAAAAACAAACAACAAGCGACTATCCTGCGGGAACTTCTCTTCTCATCTCATTCACTCACAACGCGAACTCGTGACGACTTGTCTCATTTGCAAGACGGTAAACGCACTCGTACCAGACGAGCCTGCAACACCTGAGCATAGACATACGCAGTTCCAGCATAAAAAACACAAACAAATAGTTCCCGCCTTAGTTAGGCTAACTACGTCGACTCTGATCCTCATTATCCCGATGAGGTACGTAGGCAGCGGGGTAGGGCCCGTTCGAGCACATTCTTTATTTTCCCTACATTTCCCCTTTTTTCCATTCTCTTTTTCCAGTTCCTTTCTCATTTCTCATTCCAGTTCCAGTAGCGGTTTTATTCAGCAGCATATTATTTCTCACCCTTTGAAGCAAGCAAGCAAGCGTGGATCCCGTCGGGTACGACGGACGATCTGGGGTGCTAATACCTTCCCAGGTCGTAACCGACTCCCGAACTCAGATCTTTGGTTCGCAAGGCCTTGTCATTTCCTTCTTCCTTAGGTTTGTGCAACATTACCTTTCCCATTCATTCGGGATAAAAATGTCTGGCTGGCGACTCTAACCTTTCCGCGCCACTTTCGCGTTTGTACTAGGATGAAAATCCCGGGAGCGACAGCTGGCGACTCTGCTGGGGACTAACCTGATTCTTCCGGTTTCCCTTGTAGAGTCAATCCTAGCGCCTGTTTGGTTTTGCTTCTTTGGGTGTTTGTTTGCTGTTGTGTGCTTTAGTTTAGCTTTACTGTTTTATTTACAGCTTTACTTTATCGCATTTATTTACCGCTTTCAGTATTTTATATGCATCATATTATACTGGATTGTCTGGCTGTGCTGGTTTTCATTTTTTCTGTGGGATGGGGTTACTGTGAGATGAGCTCGTAACCGGGGCTCGAGTGCACCCTAGGACTTAGAGTGGTTCCACTTTGGCTTCATGGCATCTTGCTATGTTGGTAGTAGTGAGTTCCACACCTTGACTTGCGACCTTCTCGGGAATGTATTGATACCGGAATCTTTCTGGGTTGATGCGCTACCTTGATAGTTATGTGCAGTCAGGGGACCGATCATTGAGAACCTTTGTGGAAACATCCCTTTCCAGTGATGACAGTGGCAGACCACATTTGTTGGCAAACCCACTCGCATCCGAGGGCCCACTGGAAACTCACATAGGATGGCCTGGTTCTCTCATAGGAATCCAGTAAAGGCAAACTGTTCGTATGACGATAGTATTGTACCCTTCGGGATGAATGTACTATTGTTTCTCGATTCAGTGCTTGAAGTTGAGGACTTATGAGGGATGCTTGTTTCCTTGGACTCGGCTGAGACCTCCCTGAGTAGTACATAATACCAAACCGATTCCCTGATTTGGTCATGAGCCATTTCTCGGAAATGGTGAACGTATTATTGCTATTCGGCTTTGAGAGTCCGTGATGTTGACCCGAGTAGCATACCCGTGAGATTGGGAGGGGTTTACAGGTTTGCAGGAACCCTAAACTTCAACATACCCGCTTTGCCAGTGTTGTTTTATGATATTATCTGGTGCTATATGGTTCTTTGATTCTGAGATTCTGGATTTCTATTCGGAGAAATTGTTACTGTGATTACCATTGCGACCTTGATATTGTGACTATTATTATGACTCTCCACAGACACTTGGCTTATTGTTCAACTTCAACACCATCAGTGACTGTTCAATTATGTGATCCAGTTCTACAGTTATTGGATTCTCAGTTATGGGGTTCTGTACAGAGATGGTGCTACTATTATGGTTCTATTCAGACAGTTGGTTCACTGCTCGACACCAACATCAGACCATTGATCACACGCCTGTTGCATACATGACATCATAGCATTTCTGCACACATGTTCAGTTATTTCTGAGGATCACATATATGAATCATGCTGTTGGATTTTTCTGTGTCAAAACTTGAATCAAAGCAGATTGATTCCTCAGAAATAACTGAACATGGCATTTGCATACATCCTTGCATTCTGGACAGGTGTTCAGAGACAGATTCTTTTCCTGATTTGGTTTCTCTTCAAATGGACAACTTGAATCACATTCATCAAGGTATATATTTGAAGCAACTCCAGGAGGAGTTAATCGAAGGAAGACCCAGCTGAGGCCACTCAGGGCAGAGGTATAAACTTTATTTCAGAACCAGAAACTGTTGAAAGAGGAAGTCAACCAGATGAAGACTCAGATGAGCTTGGTTATGGAAATTTTGAACGAAGCTATTTTCATCCCTATTGAGGGGAACTACGCTGCTCTGATTCTCCATTGGTCAATGGAGATACGTAGGCAGGAGATCGTGCAAGATCTTTCCGAGCAACCTTATCTATTAACTTTATCAAACTCTTCCCTCCATATGTCATTCGTCGGCATCCAATTTCAGCTTTCCAAGAGAATCCTCGGGGAAGAGAATATGGGTAAAGGCCAAAACATCTTGAGAAGAAGTTTGATCATATTCTGAGGCCGTACGTGCAACAAGTTTCCTCATTTACGCAAATTCGGAGTGGTTGAGCTAATTGCATTAGGATCATCTCCGACAAAGCTTCCTTTGGGTTTTCAATGCCAAGTATGATTACCATTCTGGGGCACCCGACCTTTTAATTGAAGATTGCAAGTCTTTCAGAGGCAAAGGTGAAGACAAGGTCCCGAAGTTGATCGATTCAAAGGTCATCATGCCAGAAAGTCTGCTCACATATTGAAGTCTCTTCATCAAATGGGTCTCCCAATATGCAAAGGCATCTTCAGAAGCAATAAGTCCAGACGGAGTCAAGTCTCCTCAATGACGGCAATGTTCAGCTTCTTTACTGCATTTTTCATTTGTAGTTTATATTGTTTGTTTAAACATTTGTATGCATGCATGAAACTTATTTGTTTTTTAATGTTAATCATAATATAACGCACATGTTTTTCTTGAAGTAATCCATTCGTATTCACTCATGATTTTGTGTATGTGCATTGCAATACCAACAGTTGAGCTTAAACTCTATCAGGGAGGATGACGAAATGAAAATGCATGAATCTCTAATTGTATGCTTTTGAGAAAGACCCTGTTGACGATGTACAGGTATTGTTTCAAATCCTAAACACCGGAGACATAAGGGAGATAGACCCTCGCCAACCCATTTGAGCCTTGAAGTAGGAGTTTCTTTTTGCATAAAAAAAAACCCTTGCATGTAACCCAGGGGCAGGGTAGGTGTCAGTTAGTTTGACCGAGCGTTCAAATTTCTAAAAGGATTGCAAACCTGAGGATCCATTACCTTTCTTTGTACCAAATCAAGAGGTCCAATGACCAAAAACCACAATGGTTATCCCAATCAAGAGTCCAAAGACCGGAAACCACATTGGTTATTACTCATCAACAAAGGAGTGAGACAGTCACGACCCTCGCAAAGCATTCAAGACAAACAGTGTCACACGATTTGTTCAAAAAAAAGAAGAATTGAAAAAAAAATGAATGAGAAAGCCCGCTAAGTCGAAACTTGAAAACAAGCGACTTAGGCAAAAATTAGGGCATCCCGCTGGACTTCACAATCAAAGATTCACAAGAATCAGTCCAGGAAAAAGTTAGGGATAATCAAATAATGCAAAAGCAAAAGACGAAAAGGATTACACAAGAAAGATCCTTGAACAAGAACAAAGTTGTGTGATACAGACACGGAAGACGAAGGGGTGACTGACTCCAAGTAACAACCTGATTGGTGTTTAAAACCGTTAGTGTCATTGGTTCCTCAACCATCACAAAATCCTTTTTGAGATGTGAGCGCTTATGAAAGCTAGCTGAACATAGGAATGGAGAACATCACGAAGATGGGTGGGCACAAATAAACTTCGAGCCTATATCCTTTGTTTTTATAACCTTGAACCAAGCCACGATACAACCCTCAAAAGTCCTAACTGAAACAGGGCTATTTTTGAGAGCGTACTACCAAAAGATCGCGTTCCTGACTCCCATGAGTGGTGTTGAAAGATCTTTGTTGGTGTTGCATGTGCATGCTTTCTATTATTCAAAAAATTAATGTCGTATCTTAACTAGTGATTCGCTCACAAAGGTTCGCGACATCTTTTTCAGTAAAACTTCAAAATTAACATGTGTGTTGCATTAGAATTTTCATTCTAAAAAAATAAACATTTTCTGCTTGCATACATTTGTTTGGCATCATAAAAGTCCATGTATGGAATCTCAGTCCAGAAGCTTAATCTTGCCAAGTTGAGAAGTCTGAAACTTCCGAAGAACAATCTGTCGAGATGCACTTTTCAAGAGAACTCCATTGAGTAGGGACTTTCCCAACAGTCGTGGTAGGAGTCAACTAATCCGGGGCAATCATGTCGAGCAATCTCTTCAAAATTCAGCCAAGATGGGGCAATCACTTCGAGATTCAAATCTCTCAAAGAGCCATCAGGCGGAGGCATTATTCAAATTTCAGCCAAACTGGGGCAGTTACTTCGAGATCCAATCTCTCCAAGAACATTTGATCTGGATGTTTTCTTTAAAGCACAGTCATTCAGAGGTGATCACTTCAAGACTTGTACTGGGGCAGGCCATCCCAGAAGCATAAGAAGTACTCTCTCCCGAAGACGGTTAATCAGAGGCGCATATCCAGAGTTCAATATACTGGGGGAGAATATCTCACAGTGATACGAGTTATTTCATGAATCCTCGCGAGGCAAATTCTTTCATAGACCGCTCAGTCTGGGGCAGTTATTTCGAGATCCAACGAATCTCTCCAAGAGTTTGAAGACACTGAGGCATTTCGTATGTCATGTTTTCTGTAAAATCCTCTTGAGACATATTCTTCCGATGGACCTTAGTCGGAGGCGAGTTGAAAATTTCAGAGAACCATTATTCAATCATGGTTAGTTGGCGATCTATCAACCCAGAGGCTGGAAGCAAAGCCATTGTCAGCACAGTACTTCAAGAGTTATTTCATCAGCAAGCTTCATTGATCAAAATTCCTTAGCAAGTCTCATTAGACAATCCCTTCTCCAGTAGTGCGGCAAATGGAAGGTTACTTCTTAAGCAGAAGGATATCATCATCTCTCATCCCCGGCATGAGACGCCTTACATCTCTCATTCCCAACATGAGAGGATTTATCTTTTATCCCCAGCAAGTGGCAACTTGAGCTCTTATCTTCAGCGGGAAGCTTTATCATTGACATTATATGTCATCCTCAGTAAAGTGGAAGTTGAAATTTCTCCCAGCGAGGTAACAGAAGGTGGGTGTCATCCCCAAGCAGGAGTTTCCCTTCAGACAGGGGCAATCCCCAGCAGTACAAGGAGTGTCATTCCTCCACAGCATGTTGCTTCCTCAGCAGTGTCATGCCTTTGGTTCCCAGCCAAGCCAGGGGGTCCTCACTTCCCCACCAGAGTTCAAGAAGGGTCCTTCTCCAGCAGGGTCTTGGCACTCCAATCTCAAAGTCCAATTTATTTTTGGCAGTGGCAGCTATTCAGAGCCAATGAATTATTAACAGCTTTCCCCGCAGAGTTGTCTACTCCTTACAAGGATTAACCAGATCAACGCAGTGATCATCAGTTCCTCCCCAGTCAAGCCATCTGGGATACGTGCAGTCTCCTTATCAGGAGATCTTTTTGCATTTGCATACGCATAATCATCATTACATTTGCATCCTCCAAAGCGTAGCATTTCCATCATCATGGAGCATTACTCCATAAATTCAAACATATGCATACCAGCATGGGCCAGTTTTGAGGTATATTACATAAGGCCCATTACATCTCCAATCAGATTGAAATATTCCCCACAGAATACAACTTCATTTCCCAGGATGGATGCTTCTACCAAGTCTTGTTGTTATCCCCATTTGAGTCTTGTTTCAGTACAACAGTCTCATTCTTTTGCGCGTATCCGTTTCAGTACAACGGTCGCGTCTTGGGCTCTCGTTTAAGTACAACGATCCCGTTCCTTTCGAGTCTCCATTTAAGTACAATGGTCTCGTCTTTGAGTCTTGTTTCAGTACAACAGTCTCATTTTTTCGCGTCTCCGTTTCAGTACAACGGTCGCGTCGTGGGCTCTCGTTTAGGTACAACGATCCCATTCCTTTCGAGTCTCCATTTAAGTACAATGGTCTCGTCTCAGTGCGAAGATAATGGATCGGTTGATACCATTTCTGTTAGATCGGTTGATCTTATTTGAGTTATGAATCGGTTGATATCATTTCTCTTCGAGTTGTAAATCGAATGATATTACATTCTCGCATTTCTTGGTTATGGATCGGTTGATACCATCTCCATGTTAGATCGGTTGATCTTATTTGAGTCATGAATCGGTTGATATCATTTCTCTTCGAGTTGTAAATCGAATGATATTACATTCTCGCATTTCTTGGTTATGGATCGGTTGATACCATCTCCATGTTAGATCGGTTGATCTTATTTGAGTCATGAATCGGTTGATATCATTTCTCTTTGAGTTGTAAATCGGATGATATTACATTCTCGCATTTCTTGGTTATGGATCGGTTGATACCATTTCTGTTAGATCGGTTGATCTTATTTGAGTCATGAATCGGTTGATATCAATTCTCATCGAGTTGTAAATTAGATGATATTACATTCTCGCTCTCCGGGATGGATTGGTTGATACCATCTCCGTGTTAGATCGGTTGATCTTATTTGAGTCGCAAATCGGTTGATGTTGCGTTAAGTCCTGTTACGCCAACAGGCACCCTCCTTGTGGTTTCGGTTCGCTCAGCAGTCGCAGTGATTGCATTGACTCTATTCCACCTGGTTCTATCCCCGTTACCTATTCAGAGGTCAAAACCAAAAAATATATAAATAAATAAATGGGCGGATGGCATTTCTGTTGCCCTCAGTGTGCAAATTTTCAGGTTTTATTCGAGTATTCAATCACTCCATACCTTGAACGTCTAAAAGCTGTTGCAATTATCCGCTCAGGTCTGCAGTTGATTGAATAGGGGCAGCTGTAATACCTCAAAATTTGCCCTCTTATTCTTAAGCATCACATCGCATCATATCATTTTCATTAGCACCGAAAATTGAAGCATAACATTCATTGTGGAAGCATAGCATAAGCTGACAGTGATTTTAGTGCGTCGATCTGAGTCGGATGGACGTTTGACCTAATATTGGTCAAACTATCGGGAGATTAGTTCAGCTGCTGAGTCTTCGTGTTTCAGGGGTTATTTCTCGACCAGTGCGAATTCGGTGATGAGTTGTGTCGTGTGCAAAAGTACTTGATTTAACAGGCAGTGGTTCAGGTGATAGTTTTCGGGTCTGAAGATTCAAGTGTATCATGGTTATTTCCATTGTGTGCATCTGCAGATTTACTGTTCCAGAGAATGATTCAGATAAATTTGAAGTAATTCTAAAGCAATGCAAGATGGTCCAGTTGAATGAGCTAATTGATTGAGATTTCGTGACTATGTGCGTATTGGTGATAATTGGCTCGTCCCACAAAGTGTCAAATTCTACATCCGTTTCTAAACCATTTTATCCCAATTATCCGTTTAATCCAATTTCTCCACCATTATCCATCTTACATCACATCCATCATTATTTTTATCCATTATCCGATTAGTAACCAAATTTCAATATCCATTCATCAAATCCATACTCGTAACCCATGTTTCTATCCACTTTGCTAAATTCCCTCTGCTATACATTTACCTAACCATTTCACATTAACCAAATTTTCATTCTTCTAATCCTTTTCCGATTTTATTAATTCCACTATCCATTTTATTATTGTAGATGTCTTGAATTGGCAGAATTTTTGACCAACAAGAATTATTGAATTCAGTTCAGAATGTCCTATCAAATGTTGGGACATTATCAACAGAGTATATGAACTTATTTCAGGATGTCTTATCAAATGTTGGGACATTGTGTTAATGACTTAAGTTCAGTTTTTCAGGATGTCCCAACAGATGTTGAGACATCTCAAACCTGCTACCAGAATTAATTATTGACTAACTGATCAGAGATATTTAAGGAGAGTTATCTGGAATTAATTAATGATGGATAAAAACAGAACAAGGCGCATCTGTAGGGAGTTTTATATTGAAGATTCAGGTTAAAACAGAAGACCTAAATCACCTAGAATCTAGGAAGTAACAAACCCTAAATTCAAGGTGGAAGCTGCATGTGCATTAGGGCTGGATCATCCTACAGAAAGCCCAAATTACAGATACCTATTTAAGCAACAGAAACTCATAGAATTGAGTACGAATTTCAGAAGACCAAATAGGGTGTCTAGTGTTTTAATAGCAGGTTGTTTTTATTGTACCACTTTATGAGCTTTTAAGCATAAGTGCATTTGTGACTTGATTGAAACTGTGAAGTAAGATCAAGCTGTTTTGTTTGAAGAATGTCTTCAATTTTATTAAACTTGTAAACTTGATCACTGTGTGATTGAGGGGGAGTGAGTAGGGTACTCTTATCTAAGTTGTGACTTAGGTAGAAATTGCATTGGGTAGTTATTAAGTGATAGATTAAACAGGGTGGTTTAAGTCTAGAATTAATATTACTTATAGTGGATTTCCTCCTGGCTTGGTAGCCTCCAGATGTAAGTGTGGTTATACACTGAACTGGGTTAACAAACTTCTGTGTTGTTTACTTTTCTTGCTATTTAAGTTTTGTTTAAATCTGTCAAGTGTTGGGACATCTCTTAGGACATCTCATACCTGATCACAGAATTTCAATTGGCATCAGAGCAGGCACCCTGCCTGTTTATACTGGGTGAGATCTAGGGAATACAAATTCTGTAACATGGACAGAGATATAGGGTCAGTAAATAGACCACCTATTCTGGATGGATCTAATTATGACTACTGGAAGCCAAGAATGATTGCATTCTTAAGATCACTTGACAACAGGGCATGGAGAGCAGTCAACATTGGATGGGATTATCCTGTCCAAGATACCAAAGATGGATCAAAAGTGCTGAAACCTGAAGAAGAATGGAGTAAGGAAGAAGAAGATTCAGCACTAGGCAACTCAAAGGCCTTAAATGCTTTATTCAATGGCATTGATAGGAACATCTTCAGACTTGTACATCATTGTGAACTAGCCAAAGATGTGTGGGATACTCTCAAAACAACTCATGAAGGAACATCAAAAGTAAAGATGTCAAGACTTCAACTTCTCACCACAAAATTTGAAAACTTGAGAATGAAGGAAGATGAGACAGTTCATGAATTCTACATGAACATTTTAGAAGTAGCTAATACTTCTGGAGCTTTGGGAGAAAAAATGACTGATGAAAAGCTTGTAAGAAAAATCCTCAGATCTTTGCCAAAAAGATTTGACATGAAAGTCACAGCAATAGAAGAAGCTCAAGACATATGCTCTATGAAAGTTGAAGAACTCATTGGTTCTCTTCAAACTTATGAGATGGGAATGAATGACACAAATGTTAAAAAGAACAAAAGCATAGCCTTGGTGTCAAATACTGATGAAGAAGAAGATGATGAATCAGAAAATGATAAAAGCTTATCAGACAACCTTGCTATGCTTGGAAGACAATTCAAACAGATTCTCAGAGGAATGGAAGGCAAATCCAAACCCAGTGGAAGATACACAAACTCTTCTGAGAACAGGAGACCTTATGATGCTAACAGAAGGTCAAATTATGCTGAAAAGACCAGTCAAGAAAAAGGAGTCAAATGCCATGGATGTGAAGGATATGGACACATCAGGAATGAATGTCCTACCTACTTAAAAAGGCAAAAGAAAGGACTCTCTGTGACCTGGTCTGATGAAGACTCAGGAGGTGATTCAGAAGAGGAATCAGCTAAGCATATCACTGCTTTAGCTGGATTATGTGACTCTGAAAGTGAATCTAGTGATGGAGAACTTACTTATGAAGAACTTGAGCAAGCATTCAAAGATCTATACAAAAGAAGCTCTGAAATATGCAGTGAGGTTATAAAGCTAAAGAAGCAGAATGAGGCATTAGAAGATGACAAAGCAAATGATCAAGAGATCATTGACACCTTAAAAAGTGAAGTAAGTCTTCTCAACTCCAAGTTGGAACATATGTCCAAATCTGTTAGAATGTTGAACAGCAACTCAAATACACTGGATGTGATTCTCAACAACAATAAGCACTCAGGGGATAAAAGTGGACTGGGATTTAACAGAGTAAATAAAGATGAAGCTAGCTCTAGCAAAACAACTTCAAAATCCATTCAGTCTAACAAGATGTCCCAACAGATGCTTCAACATCAGGAAAAGAACACAAAGTCAAACATAATGTTCCAACAGATGTCTCAACATTCTGAAAAGAACAAAATGAAGAAGAAGTGTCAAAAATGGAGATGCCATCACTGTGGAAGATTTGGACATATCAAACCTCATTGTTATAAGTTGCATGGATATCCAAATCAGATGTATCAGCAACCTTCCAAGAAGAAAATAGAAGTTACCAAGAAAGTGCTGCATAAACATCAAAGAAATCAGCAACCTCCTAAGCAGAAGACAAAAAACATCAAGAAGGTATGGAAACCAAAAGCTAGCACTGAAGCTGATCAAAGCTACAAGAACAAGATCAACAATCAAGCTTGGAGATCAGCTGATAAACAACACACAGGGCAAAGGCATCAAAAGAAATCTCAACTCATCTGGTCAAAGAAAAGTACTGCATACATAGCACATACATCACTAAGAGTATCAGCTAAAGAAGACTGGTACTTTGACAGTGGATGTTCAAGACACATGACTGGATTGAAGAATCTGCTAGTAAACTTAAAATCACATTCATCCAGGTATGTGACCTTTGGAGATGGAGCTAAAGGAGAAATCAAGGGAGTTGGAACCTTGGATTGTCAAGATGTTCCAAGACTAGATGATGTGCTGCTAGTTAAAGGTTTAACTGCTAACCTGATCAGCATAAGTCAATTATGTGATCAAGGGTACAGTGTAAACTTTACCAAAACTGAATGCATACTGACTAACAAAGAACAAGAGGTTGTCATGAAAGGAGCCAAATCTAAAGACAATTGTTACATGTGGGAATCCCAAAATCTCAGTCTCACTTCAACTTGCTCTTTAGCTAAAGAAGAAGAAGTGAAACTTTGGCACCAAAGACTAGGTCATCTTCATTTCAGAGGCATAAAGAAGATAATATCCATGGATGCTGTAAGAGGTATTCCTAAACTGAAGATTGATGATGGCAAAATATGTGGTGAATGTCAAATAGGCAAGCAAACCAAGATGTCCCATCCAAAGCTCCAACATCTGACAACTTCCAAAGTTTTGGAACTTTTGCATATGGATCTGATGGGACCTATGCAGGTTGAAAGTCTTGGTGGTAAGAGGTATGCCTATGTTGTGGTTGATGACTTTTCAAGATATACATGGATAAATTTCATCAAAGAAAAGTCTGATGTATTTGATGTATTCAAAGAGTTATGTCAAAGATTGCAAAGGGAAAAATCCAGCTGTGTGATCAGAATAAGAAGTGATCATGGAAAAGAATTTGAGAACCAAAAGTTCTTAGATTTCTGCTCTTCAGAAGGAATCAATCATGAATATTCTTCACCAATCACTCCTCAACAGAATGGGATTGTTGAAAGGAAGAATAGAACTATTCAAGAATCAGCAAGAGCTATGATCCATGCTAAAAAGTTACCTCTGTACTTCTGGGCTGAAGCTATGAACACTGCCTGTTACATCCATAATAGAGTTACTTTAAGGAAAGGAACTTTGTCCACAATATATGAAGTCTGGAAGGGCAGAAAACCCACAGTTAAGTATTTCCATGTATTTGGAAGTAAATGTTATATTCTGGCAGATAGGGAGCAAAGAAGAAAAATGGATCCTAAAAGTGATGAAGGGATTTTCCTTGGATACTCCATAAACAGCAGAGCATATAGAGTATTTAATTCTAGAACCAAGGTCATCATGGAGTCCATAAATGTGATAATTGATGATGCTCCTACAGATGTCCCAGAAGATGTTGGAACATCTGCTGATATCAAGATTGAAGCTGAAGAAAAGAATGATCATTATAACTTCACTCAAACTGATACAAGGACAGAAGAATCTATCAAACCTCCCTCCATCAGAATACAGAAGGATCATCCCAAAGATCTGATAATTGGTGATCCCAACAGAGGTGTGAGCACTAGATCAAGAGAAGTGATTTCAGGTTCTTGTTTTGTTTCCAAAATAGAACCTAAAAACATCAAGGAAGCTCTTACTGATGAATACTGGATTTGTGCTATGCAAGAGGAATTAGGTCAATTCACAAGGAATGAAGTGTGGAATCTTGTTCCTAGACCTGATGACATAAATGTGATTGGAACAAAATGGGTTTATAAGAACAAGTCAAATGAACAAGGAGTTGTTACAAAGAACAAAGCTAGACTTGTAGCTCAAGGATACACTCAAATTGAAGGAGTAGACTTTGATGAAACCTTTGCACCAGTAGCAAGGCTTGAATCAATTAGACTACTTTTGGGAATTGCTTGTATCTTGAAGTTCAAGCTATTTCAAATGGATGTGAAAAGTGCCTTTTTAAATGGCTATCTTAATGAAGAAGTATATGTAGAACAGCCTAAAGGATTTGTTGATCCAAGCTGTCCAAATCATGTATACAAACTAAAGAAGGCACTTTATGGTTTGAAGCAAGCTCCAAGGGCATGGTATGAAAGACTGACCACATTTCTTATCAAGCAAGGATACAGAAAAGGTGGAATTGACAAAACCCTGTTTGTTAAAGATGAAGAAGGGAATGTCATGATTGCTCAAATATATGTTGATGATATTGTCTTTGGTGGGATGTCTGAAAGGATGGTCAAACATTTTGTCAAGCAGATGGAATCTGAATTTGAAATGAGCCTAGTAGGAGAGTTAACCTACTTTCTTGGTCTGCAAATAAAGCAAATGGAAGACTCAATGTTCATCTCCCAAAGCAAGTATACCAAGAACATAGTCAAGAAATTTGGAATGAATAATGCTACTCATAAGAGAACTCCTGCCCCCACACATTTAAAGCTTACTAAAGATGAAAAGGGTGAGAATGTAGATCAAAGCTTATACAGAAGCATGATTGGAAGCTTGTTATACTTGACTGCTAGCAGACCTGACATAGCATTTGCAGTAGGTGTATGTGCAAGATATCAAGCTGATCCAAAAGTCAGTCATCTCAATCAAGTCAAGAGAATTCTTAAATATGTTAATGGTACTTGTGACTATGGCATAATGTACTTTCATGGATGTAAACCAATTCTTACTGGCTTCTGTGATGCTGATTGGGCTGGAAGTGCTGATGACAGAAAAAGCACCTCAGGAGGATGCTTCTTTCTAGGAAACAATTTGATTTCTTGGTTCAGTAAGAAACAAAATTGTGTATCCTTATCTACAGCTGAAGCTGAATATATAGCAGCTGGAAGCAGTTGTTCTCAGTTGGTTTGGATGAAGCAAATGCTCACTGAGTACAATGTCCCACAGGATGTCATGACATTGTACTGTGACAACTTAAGTGCAATCAACATATCAAAGAATCCTATCCAACATAGCAGGACCAAGCATATTGATATCAGACATAATTTCATCAGAGATCTTGTAGAAGAAAAGGTGATTTCATTGGAGCATGTTGCTACAAATCTGCAGTTAGCTGATATCTTTACCAAAGCATTGGATGCTACACAATTTGAGAACTTAAGGGGCAAACTTGGAATCTGTTTATGTGATATTTAGCAGTTAATGAGATGTGCCAACATGTCATATGACATTGTATGGCATAAGTTCCAGATGGCAAAACAAGTCTGGACAAGAACCTTGGGAATTCCACTCCTAATGATTTACAATGTAACGGCTACTTATTTAGTAACTACTTATAATCAGCTATCAAGATTCTCATTATTCTATCCCAAGCGAATCTCATTAACTAGCTATTCTTCAGAAATCATCAACCCTAAAGCTTTTCATCCATACTCCTTAACAATGTCTCAAAACCCTAACACTCCTGAAGAAGTTCTCAACAAAGAAGACGTAGTTCATGCAACTCCCATTTCCGTAGTTCAAATGAAATCAACCCCATTGGACGAACTCAGAGGAAGTGCGTCTCACACTAAAAAGCCAAGAACTCCAAAGAGAGCTAAAGATCAAGTCTGTAGCAAAGCCAAAGGAGGCATTCCTTCACCTGCTAACATGCCCCCAAAATCTTCAGAATATGTGGATGATTCCATCAAGGAGATTGTCACCCAAATTCTCTTTGAACAGAGAAGGGTGAGTGGAATTTCTATTCCTCTGAACACCATGCCTGCACCTCAAGAAGAACAAGCTCAAGCTGCAGAGGACACTCCTGCAGAACAAGATGTCCCAATAGATGTTGGAATATCTGAAGATGAGAAAAAGAACTCATCTGATGCTGATTTGGAACAAACTGAGGACCAGAATAAGGCCTCAAATGAAAATGATGAAGAAGTCTCTGAGGATCAGACCAAAGCCTCAAATGAAGATCAAATCCCTGCTGATCAACCAGCTGAAGAGGAGACTGCTCAATCTCCTCCATTGGTCAACCTGGAGCAGGACTCTGATACAGAGATCATAGCCTCTGTTAGACCTAGCATAGCCAAAAGGCTCAGGTCCAGGAAAGGAAAGATGCAAGCTGAAGCTGAAATTCCTGAGAAGAAGAAAGCTTCCCCAAAGAAAGGCAAAGCTAAAGCTACTTTTGGGCCAACAAAACAATGGAGTAAAGTTCAAACTCAGAAAAGAAAAGCTGTCACCCCATCAGACTCAGATGTTGAATCAGATGTCCCAACATCTCCTCCCAAAAAGAAACCAGCACCATCTAGGGCTTCATCTGATGTTCCAGAAGCCCCCTTGGACAACATATCATTCCATCATGTCTCTAGTGTCAACAGATGGAAGTTTGTGTACCAAAGAAGGGTTGCCCTAGAAAGAGAACTGAGCAGCAATGCACTTGAGTGCACTGAACTGATTGACCTCATCTCTGCTGCAGGACTATTCAAAACAGGCTCAGATCTCTCTCCCTGCTATGAACTTCTTGTCAAAGAGTTCATTGTTAATCTTCAGGAGGATTGTTCAAATGGTAAGTCCTCTGAGTTTAGAAAAGTTTTTGTTAGAGGTAAATGTGTAGAGTTTTCTGCTCAAATCATCAATCAGTACCTAGGAAGAGAAACAGATGGACCCAATGAGCTAGGTAAGACAGATAACCAAGTCTGCAAGGTTATCACTGCAAACCAGGTCAAGGCATGGCCTGTGAAGGGAAAGCTCTCAGTGAGCATGCTTACAAGAAAATATGCCATGCTGAACAGGATTGGTACAGCTAACTGGGTGCCTACCAACCACACTTCTTCAATCTCCACTGGTCTGGCCAGGTTTATATATGCTGTGGGAACTCAAACCAAGATGGACTATGGAGCTTACATTTTTTATCAGACCTTGAAGCATGCCAGCTCTTCTGCAACAAAGCTGCCAATAGCTTTTCCATCATTGCTGTGTGGTATAGTGCTCAATCAATACCCTGGAATTCTCACTGACAAGGATACAGCCTGCAAAAGAGAAAGCCCCCTGGCTTTTCACTACAAGTTATTCCTCAGTCATCATGCTGCAGATGTTGAAGCACCTTCTGGGACATCTGCAGGTCCTTCAACTGCTAAGACTCCAATCTCCAAGAAGGCATTAATTGCTGAACTCAAGAGCACTTGCAAAGAGCTTGAAGCTAGAAAGCAGAAGCTTGAGGAAATCATTCAAAGGCTGGAATGTGAAGGAGATCAGAAAGCTGCCTCTGATGAAGAAAGTGAAGCTGATGAAGAAACAGAAGTTGAGGAAGAAACTGAGAGTGATGAATCTGAGTGATCATTGTATGTGAGGCAAATGTAATGACAGCAATGTATTTCTGAAATAGTGTCTTTGTCCCTAAATTTTGTGTCTACCAAGGGGGAGAACAACAACAAATTGTATTGCTGTTTAATTATGAATGAAAAAATTCTGTTTGTTTGCTTCTGAACTGAATAAGTTTTTTTCTGTTGCAACAAGACTGGATACATATATGTTTGAGGGGGAGTAATCTCAAATAAGAATCAACAGAAAAGTAATGCTATACTCTGATAAAAAGAACTTCTGCTGCACTCTGAAAACCAGAAAAGATGTTAGCCAAAAATTAGCCAAAGGGGGAGTTTGTAGATGTCTAGAATTGGCAGAATTTTTGACCAACAAGAATTATTGAATTCAGTTCAGAATGTCCTATCAAATGTTGGGACATTATCAACAGAGTATATGAACTTATTTCAGGATGTCTTATCAGATGTTGGGACATTGTGTTAATGACTTAAGTTCAGTTTTTCAGGATGTCCCAACAGATGTTGAGACATCTCAAACCTGCTACCAGAATTAATTATTGACTAACTGATCAGAGATATTTAAGGAGAGTTATCTGGAATTAATTAATGATGGATAAAAACAGAACAAGGCGCATATGTAGGGATTTTTATATTGAAGATTCAGGTTAAAACAGAAGACCTAAATCACCTAGAATCTAGGAAGTAACAAACCCTAAATTCAAGGTGGAAGCTGCATGTGCATTAGGGCTGGATCATCCTACAGAAAGCCCAAATTACAGATACCTATTTAAGCAACAGAAACTCATAGAATTGAGTACGAATTTCAGAAGACCAAATAGGGTGTCTAGTGTTTTAATAGCAGGTTGTTTTTATTGTACCACTTTATGAGCTTTTAAGCATAAGTGCATTTGTGACTTGATTGAAACTGTGAAGTAAGATCAAGCTGTTTTGTTTGAAGAATGTCTTCAATTTTATTAAACTTGTAAACTTGATCACTGTGTGATTGAGGGGGGGGGGGTGAGTAGGGTACTCTTATCTAAGTTGTGACTTAGGTAGAAATTGCATTGGGTAGTTATTAAGTGATAGATTAAACAGGGTGGTTTAAGTCTAGAATTAATATTACTTATAATGGATTTCCTCCTGGCTTGGTAGCCTCCAGATGTAAGTGTGGTTATACACTGAACTGGGTTAACAAACTTCTGTGTTGTTTACTTTTCTTGCTATTTAAGTTTTGTTTAAATCTGTCAAGTGTTGGGACATCTCTTAGGACATCTCATACCTGATCACAGAATTTCAATTATCAAACTAACTTCTAGACCCATTAGGTTTTTTTTCCATTAACTATTTTCATAAATCAATTTCCAAATCCATTCCAAATAAACTTTCTTTTCTATCCATTTAAATCACACATTTAAAGTATAGTCATCTCTTTATTCATTTTAATTTTTTGAGCCCATATCATTTATGCTACCAAAAGCCCATCGTAAAGAAACAATAAAAAATATGGTACAAGCTGCTACATGAAAGAATGGAAAAAAACTCAAAATGCAAAGCATGTTACCCAAAAAACAATTCCAAGATAATACAGGGACGGTCACAGAAAAAGGAAAAGAATTCGGTTACAAAAATTTAACTGATTTTCAGTTAACAGTTACAACAAAATAACCAGAAAAAATAGTTACAAAAAAAGAGAGAAGAAGTCAGTGACATTGGGGGGAAAATTCTAACAGAAGCTATAGTAGAAAATAAACAGAAATAGTCTTCATATCTTGAGAACCTTCTGGAACCATCTTAAAATTCAGTTTTCACCCAATCTTCATCAAGGTTGCAACGATCACCAATTTTGGTTTTTGGCTTCAATCACAAAACTCTAACAAACTGCATAACAGAATTGGGGAAAAAACAGAACTCTCTGCATTTTTGAAGACTCCAATCTCATTCAATCTTCTCCAACCTCTCCCTCTCAATCTATGAAATCTTCACCATTTAATCTCCAAGGCTCTGCAACCTTCATGTTTCATCTTCAATCGAGCAATCAGAATCAGCAACATCTTCAATTGGATTCTTCAAGAACACATCATTGCCTTCACAACCATTTCTTCAATCACTCCTTCGATACTTCACACCTGCAAGAATCAATGCAACATTCAACAGAAAAATACATAAACACTATCGAATTTCACTCTCAAAAACGGCAAATACATCTTCACCCTCTTCGTCAACACTAAGAGCGTAACCGAATTTCCAGAATGTTAGAAGCAATTTGTATTGCCGCCATTAAAATCTCCGTCGCGAGATCAATCCAATCTGCAAAATCCACGACTTGCGTCATTCAAGAACACGCAACATTGCGTCAACACACCGCAAATAGTATTCACACAGAGAGTGGAAGAAGAGCTTACAGGATCGAACCGAGAGCACGAACGAAGCACATACTAAGAAGACAAAGTTATGGAGGGCGAACATACGTTGATGGAGGAGGGGTTGGAGAAGCCGGACGACACGGTCGTGAGTCATCTTCACGGTGAACACTGAAGAAGGACGGTGCATCATTGAAGAGGAGAACGGCGGTGCAAGATGAGAGTCCGACGATGATTAAGCTTGTTCAAGTGAGTATTTTTCATTTCGGTATGAGATAAATGATGAAGATGGCGAAGCCATGGAGGAAGGGATCTTGAGGTCGGTGATGACGACCGGGGATCATAAGTTTCCATGGCGCGACGGTGCGTCGTCCCGGCGAGAGTGAGGGGCCGCGTCGAAGGATAAAGAGGAGGGTTGAAGTGTGGAGTTGTGGTCTGAGACGAAGTTGGTGAAGTCACGGTAGCAGATAATTTGAATGGAGAATCCCCGACAAGGGGGATTGTTGTTTGACGATGACGGTTAGTGAAGCGAAAGAAGCCGTGAATGTGAGTTGGTGCGCCGCGGAGTGTGTGGAATGAAGAAGATGAAGTTAGAATTTTGATTCTTTGTTAAGTTATTTAGGGTTTCACTTCAACATTTAGGGTTACAAATCTATTGGACCGGGTTCTCTCTCATTAGCCCATTAAAGCGTTATTCACACCCTCTATTATGCTAAACGGACCCTCCATTGCGCTGGGTGAATGGGATTTCTTCAGGCTAATTGTGTTATTCACCATCCCTCAATTGCTAGGAACACCTACACTGGTATGTGAATTGGGCCTTCAAATCCAAAAATTCATATTCAGACCCTCCGTTTTATAGTTACACCCCCTGCACCAAGGTTAAAGGTGACTGGGCCTGGGCCAGTCTTGCTATTTGCTGCTGCTGGGTTTCGTTTGCACCCCATGTGCCTCTATATTCTTATTTTTATTTTTTAAGATTTGGTTAATTGATTTTTCTTGTAGATTCCTAAATTAATTTCCTTGTTAATTAATTTGTGTGGATTAACATTTAATCCATTTTTCTTGTAATTTCTAAATAGAATTTTAAATTATGATTTAGTTCTAATTATGGATTAAAATGGTTCATGAGCCGTTTTTGATCGATTTGAATCAATTTCAATTATGGCGAAGCATCGCAAAGCTAATTATGGAAGATGGGCATTTATTTTGCTCATAGGAGACTACAAGACCTTGCTTGGGGATTTTTTCGGATTTCTTTTATGTGAAGAATCGGCACTTCAATCAAGTAAGTGATTTCGAGCTTTTTTCGGCTTTTAAGCATCATTATAGTCGTATGCGGCTTAGGACCATATAACTTAAGGTGCATGCTGAGCCCTCCCACCTGAGGCATTGGTTATATTTGTGATTTATGATGATATGCATCGATTTCGGAACTTAGGGATTAGGTTAAGAACCATTAGGATCGATTCCTTTCACTTCCCCTTAAAATCCACTTTTTTTCCTATTTCGTCGCATTTTTTAAAAATAGTTTTAGGTGAGATAAAATTCTGGAAAAATTCATGAGTGATCCTCATCCTCTTATTTAATTTTTCATATTTTTTGTTTCCAGATTTGGGTGGTTTTAATAATTAATTTGGATTTTAGATCATAAGCTGTCCCAAAAAGGAAGGTTTTGGCATAAGGGACAGAAATCAATTTTTCCCCATAGGTGTGAGACCTATTTTTTGTATGTGATTAACCACTGTAATATGTGACATTATGATGCTCATTAGGAATTTTTTTCATAATTTTAGATGCCCTTTTTGATCCACTTTGTGGAGTCGTTTTTGGGGTGATCATTCATTGCTACCTTGCTAGTCAAGTAATTGTTTTGGCATTTTGGTGCATAATTTTAAGGAATCCTTTTGGACAATGTAAGATAATGACTATATCATTCCATGGATTTAATTTCATAATTTTTAAATGCTTTTTGCTATTTTTCCATGTCACCTAGATCCTAGGTTGATTCATGTGTGTATTTGCTCCATAACTTAAATGATAGGAAGACATTCATGCCATTTGATTGATGAACTTTTTGGTAACTTTTAGGATTTAATTATAGATCATTTTTATGTCTCTAATTCCAGTCATAGGTCATTTTTTGAACCATACTCATTTGGTTTGTTTTGGTGCTTTAAAGTGCATACTTATGTGAACTAATTTTAACCTAAGCTAGTTTCTCTTCTCCTCTAAATAATAACATGAATTATATGGAAATCATTAATGCCTATTCATGCATTCTAAGTGTATCTCATACCTTATATGCTACTGACCCATAATCATTTCATGCATATTCACATGCCATTCTTCCTTAACTTTCATCATGTGCGATCTTATGCGATTTTTGTTCGTTTCTTCTCACATCTTCTTCTCATTGCTCCATATGCCTAATACATTGCATCCATGATTGTATATTCATTCATCCATCTTCATAAGCATTCACTACTGACTTTGATTTTCATTTCATGTATTAATCCATGCTTGTAAGCCATACGCATTCATACTTCATCCATAAACCCTATTTTGCATTTAGGCTTAAATAGTCTTTTAGTCCCTGTAAGTTAGCAAGTTTTGGGTTTTCGTCCCTGAAAGTTTTTTTTTTCGGTTTAAGTCCCCACATTTCCAAAACGCTTTGGTTTTAGTCCCTACTGTGAGTTAGACGTTAAAAAAAAAAGGGATGTGGCAGACGGTGCTTATGTGGCAGGTCGTTTGGCATATCCAAGTGGCATTCTCATTTACACATGTGGATTTCTCATTTTCCTATTTATTCTAGAGGGACCAAATCCAAAATAATCAATCACAGTTTCTTCTTTCTTCTTCAAGCTTTCTTCTTCCACTCCACTGTCACTTGCAGCGGCGATTTTGTTGAAGTGTGTGGTATTTCTTTCTCTTTCTATAGCTTTTTTCCACATGTCGAGGTACGATGAGCTTGCTCGAACCTTGAAATTTGTCCATTCTGTTCTCTTTCTTGCTGGTTGTTGTTGTGGTTGTTGACGGAGAAGGTGCGGCGGTGATCTGTATGGTATTCCGATGGTGAATGGTCTCAGGTGGGTCGCCATTGCATGGAGTTTGATGTCTATGAATGCGAGGGAATGACAAGAGAGTACTGAGAACGGTGACATGAACCGGTTTCTGTTTTTTTCTAGGGTTTTGAATTTGTTGGTTGATTGAAATTGAAGGGACTGTGATTAGTGGTTTGATGATCGAGATGGATTCTATGGCTGAGTTTTTTGGGAATTTATTTCCATGGAAAGAAGAAAGAAGAAAGCTTGAAGAAGAAAGAAGAAACTGTGATTGATTATTTTGGATTTGGTCCCTCTAGAATAAATAGGAAAATGAGAAATCCACATGTGTAAATGAGAATGTCACTTGGATATGCCAAACGACCTGCCACATAAGCACCGTCTGCCACATCCCTTTTTTTTAACGTCTAACTCACAGTAGGGACTAAAACCAAAGCGTTTTGGAAATGTGGGGACTTAAACCGAAAAAAAAACTTTCAGGGACGAAAACCAAAAACTTGCTAACTTACAGGGACTAAAAGACTATTTAAGCCTTGCATTTATGTGAACTTAGGTGAACCTTTTGTACATAGTTTGACATAATTTGATCTTGTGAGGTATCCTAGCATACTTAGGGACCTATATCATGTAGCTACTGACTTTAGAAGTTATGTAACCTTTAGGTACCTTCACCTTTAGACTTAGGTCTTATTTTGAACCTTAGTTCCATTCTAGGACGTTTATGGTACTTAATCGCTTTCATGCTTTGATTTTACTTTCAATATGCATTGTCATGCTAACTTTTGTTTTGTAGGGGGGGAAGATTGAGGTAAGCATTAATTCATTCCCATCTCTTATGCATTTTAATTGTGTTTTCCTTAGCACCTTGTGCTTTTCTTTTAGGCTTTCCCTTTCTTTAGAGACAACTTAACTTCCTTAGGAAGTAAGTTAGTTTCTAACTCTCTTTTCTTTCTTTTCCTTTTCTTTCTTAGGATTAGAATACCTCATTAACCATAGGACCTCTCTTGTATATGATAACTAACTTAGGGTTGTGTCTTAGTCCCACTAGTTTTTTCCCTTTTTGCAATTTGAGTCATTCTCTTCTCATCTTCAAACAAAATCCAAAAACACTTAACAAATAAAATGAAAGGATTCCTCGTGTATAGCCTTATTCCATGAAGCACTTGCATTCATTCCATCTTGGAGTGGTGTAAGCTTGTCTATCATGATGCACAAGTCTCATCAAGGAGTTGTTCACAAAGAAAAACTTAAAAGATACTTCTTCACAAAAGCAACAAAAACACTTAATAAAGTTCAACAAGCCAGTGAACTGAAGCCCTAATCCTAGGAAACCAGTCTTGGATAAATTCTCCTTGCTGGGTATGCTTGTTATATTATTCCATCTTGGAATGTAGTGTCAAGTGTACATTCCACGGAAAAGAGTTTGAATTCACTTCCTTGTGCCAAATTCATATAAAAAACTTTTAAAAGCCAAAAACAAACAACAAGCGACTATCCTGCGGGAACTTCTCTTCTCATCTCATTCACTCACAACGCGAACTCGTGACGACTTGTCTCATTTGCAAGACGGTAAACGCACTCGTACCAGACGAGCCTGCAACACCTGAGCATAGACATATGCAGTTCCAGCATAAAAAACACAAACAAATAGTTCCCGCCTTAGTTAGGAGAACTACGTCGACTCTGATCCTCATTATCCCGATGAGGTACGTAGGCAGCGGGGTAGGGCCCGTTCGAGCACATTCTTTATTTTCCCTACATTTCCCCTTTTTTCCATTCTCTTTTTCCAGTTCCTTTCTCATTTCTCATTCCAGTTCCAGTAGCGGTTTTATTCAACAGCATATTATTTCTCACCCTTTGAAGCAAGCAAGCAAGCGTGGATCCCGTCGGGTACGACGGACGATCTGGGGTGCTAATACCTTCCCAGGTCGTAACCGACTCCCGAACTCAGATCTTTGGTTCGCAAGGCCTTGTCCTTTCCTTCTTCCTTAGGTTTGTGCAACATTACCTTTCCCATTCATTCGGGATAAAAATGTTTGGCTGGCGACTCTAACCTTTCCGCGCCACTTTCGCGTTTGTACTAGGATGAAAATCCCGGGAGCGACACCAGGGCTGCTGGTTCTTTTTGTGGGTTTCTCCCAACGCTTGTGTGATTTGTGTTTATGGGGGTGTTATGTGTTATATGTGCTTTTGTTTATTGCTTTATTTATTGTTTTCCGTACAGCTTTATTTATTGCTTTCATTTACTGTTTTTATGCATTTCATACTATTGTCATCATATCATGTGCTGGATCTTTTGTTTGCCTTGGTGGGAGGGATATTCAGTGAGTAAGGTTCCATACCGGGAGCCTGTGTGACACATAGGATAGAGTGGCTTCATATTTTTTCCCATTCCATTTTGGTCTAGTGCGGGAATATGAAACACGGTTCAGACATGGGTTTCTTCTTGAGAACTCTGTGCTACGGATTTCCTGTAGTACTAGGGCTATCTGGGAAGTCTGATAAGTCTGGATGACCTTTTTATGACCTTCAGCATCTGAGGTGAATTAGAGGAGGATCCTGTATGATTAATGTAAACACTGTACCTCCGGGTTAGAAGTGTTTACACTTCTTATAACTGATCCAAGTCTGAGGATCCTTGTTCTAGAACAATACCTGTGAGGGGGATGGGATGTTTACAGGTTTGCAGGAACCCTTGGCCTCATCATACCCTGTTACTAGTTTTGTTTTAAGATTGCATCATTTTAGACTGATTCTATGAAACCATGGACTTGTGACTCTTTATTTGAGTCCCCCACCTGGTTACTGGTTCTCTAAGCCTTCATCTGGATTTCTGAACACACATGGACCTTATCAAGGCAGATAACAGATCCAACACTTGATCACAAACCCTTTCATATCATTCTGCATACATCATTTTGCATCATTTTAACATTTTTCTATTTGTTTTATAGGGTATCCACATTTTATCTTTGGTTTGGTTTTGACTGTTCTTCTGCTCAGCCACCTTCATCAGCTTTTGTTCTCAGGGATCTTCTTCATCAGATATCTTCATCAGCCACCTTCATCAGAGATTCTCTCCAGCACCTTCATCAGTTGCCTTCATCAGTACTTCTCCTCAGTCATCTTCATCATCATCCATTATCAGTATGGACCCATCTAGGAAGAGCAACATCACTTATCATTTCTTTGAGCCCTCCCTAGCAGGCATCAGGCAGATTCAGGCACTCATCACTCCTAATCATGTCCCTTTATTAAGGGAACACTATGGTGGCATCATGGACATGATCATGGACTTGGATGCATCACAAAGGAGTATGATTCACACTTGCCTTCAGTTCTATGACCCTCCTCTCAGATGTTTTACCTTTCCAGACTTTCAGTTGGGCCCTTTGTTAGAAGAGTTTTCCATGTTGTTGGGTGTCCCCATCAGGAGAGGGATTCCTTTCAACCCTGAGATGACTGCTCCTAGGAATGAGGATATAGCCAAGGCTCTGTATTTGGAGACCACCATCATTGATCAGAATATGACCACTAAGGCTGGAATCCCAGACCTCCATTTGGACTTCTTGATTACTCAGGCCACCATTCATGCTACAACAGGGAAGTGGGAAACTGTTTGTGCTCTCTTGGCCCTAAGCATATATGGTATCATCTTGTTTGCAGACGAGCCTAAGTTTCTAAGCAAGAGTGTTATCCATCTCTTCCTGTTGAAGAATCCAGTTCCTACCTTGCTTGGGGATTTCTACTACTCATTGCATCAAAGGAATGAGAAGCAGAGGGGAAGATTAGTCAGATGTTGTGCACCTCTCTTCTACTGCTGGTTATTGAGACACTTGCCAAAGTCAGAAGCTTTCTTGAATCCTCATCAGTCAAGAAATTGGGCTAAGAGAATGATTTTTCTCACTTCATAAGACATCAGATGGTGCACTCAGAGCACCAAGGGCAGAGACATAATCACCAACTGTGGGCAGTATCCCAATGTACCTCTGATTGGAGTGAAGGGTTGCATCAACTACAATCCTTTGCTGTTCAAAAGGCAACTAGGGTATGACTTGATATATCCACCAAGAGAGCGGGACTTATCAGAAACCTTGTACTGTGACATTAAGAATAATCATGCTATCATCCGACAAGCAGTTTTGGCTTGGGATAATATTGAGACAAAAGGGACTGCCATTCTTGGCAAATGCAACAACATAGCTTCGGCTCAGTATATTGATTGGTCTCGTATCAGAGGACAGATCACCCGCATGCCTTTCACCCTGGAGGATGTGCCTGGATCATCAGCAGTAGAGCCTGTAGCTACAGTCAGCTTAGAAGAGTTTGAGAAGTTGAAAGAAAGGAATACCCAATTGTCTGAAGCTCTAAAGAAAACCCTTTGGGATAGGAATGATAGTCGTTTGGACAATGAAAGGTTAGAGAAGCTCCAGATCGAGCATATGACCAAGATTGAGAAGACGGATGATTACATCAGAAGAGCCCGAGCAGGGGAGTTGGTATTGAAGAATGCTTGCAAGGAAGCCAAGATTCAAAAGGCCATAGTTGAGCACTACTTGGAAGAGATTTAGGATAGATGGATCAAAATTACTGAGGCTCGTTCACAGGAAGATCAGAAGACACGGGCTAGGATAGAGCAGCTATAAGCTAATGAGAAGAAGAGTCAGGAAGTCTTGTTAGCAGCACATAAGGAAATCTCTGAGTTGAAACTCCGGGTGGGGTTGAAGAGATCAAAAGACCAAGACAAGTTTAAGAAGTTGACAAATGCTATTGCCATCAGGAACCTTCTTATCAGGATCATCACAGAGCATCCAGTTAGACCAGTGACTGATGTTATCCTAAAGGAAGTAAAAGAGGATGACTATGGACTGGATGTCTGATTTCTTTGTATTTATACTTCATTTTGTTTGTACTTTTGTCGATTTTGTTGTATTTTGACCCATCATGGGAACTTGTTGTAATCATAAACTATGTATCTTTACATTTTGTAATATATGGTTTGTGTGTTGTTCTGTGGGCTTCTTTTCTCTTCAACATCATTATTCCTCGAGGTCTGGAAGGTCAAAACCAAAGAACCAAACCGGATACCCTTGGAAGACAAATAGACATACCGCATTGCATACTAACCTCATTCTTTGTTTTGTAGGTATTTTTGTTGTTGTTTTCTAACTTTGCTGCGATATCAGGAAACATTGCTCGTAGGAGAGACTTCCCCATCAATAGAGTTCACCGGTATCCTACAAGAAACAACCTTCCGAGCTTACAGATGGACCAGGTTCAACAAGATTTGACTGACGTAAGAAACCTGATGGCTAATGAAAGAACTGAAATGAGGGCTCAGATAAGCCAATTCATGGCAGTAATGACTGGGTTGGCCCAAAGCCAAGAAAGATTAAGAGAGTTGGTCGAGCGGCAAACTCCTGAAGAAAATCACCCAGGTATAGAGGGTACCAGCAACAATGATCATGTACAACCTCGTACTGACCCCCGGAGTTTGGGCCTCATCTCAACCCTGATATTAATGCTATCAGGAATACCCAGGGAAATACTGGAGGGTGTGCCTTGTAAGAGGACCCTCAGGAGGAACAGTTCACTGTAATTGGACCAGGAGATGAAGTCTATGACCGTCGCCTGGACGAGATAGCAAAAAATTTGAGATCTCTGGAGTCTCAAAACTCCTTAGGGTTTGATGTTATGGATATGGGGCTAGTATAAGGAGTTAGAATTCCTCACAAATTCAAACCTCCCTGCTTTGAAAGGTATAATGGAACATCTTGCCCTCGCACCCATCTTCAATCTTTTCTGGGAAGATTAAAGGCTTACACTATGGATGAAAAGCTATGGATGTTCTATTTTGAGGATAGCTTGACCGGTGCATCCCGTGAGTGGTACTCTCATCTGACTAGGGCAACAATCAGAAATTGGAAAGATTTGGCCGAGGCTTTCATACGCCAATATCAATACAATCTAGACATGGCTCCTAACAGAACTCTTCTAATGGGTATATCACAATCCTCCAGGGAAAGCTTAAGAGAGTATGCTCAGAGATGGAGGCAATTAGCTGCTGCTGTTCAACCTCCAATGTCGGAAAGAGAAATGGCAGATATGTTTATGAACACCCTATAAGGGACGTACATTGATAGGCTGGCAGCTTTCTCTTCCACTAGCTTTGCTGACATAGTCATAGCAGGAGAAAGGATTGAGAGTTTGCTAAAAATGGGTAAGATTTCCGATAACGGCGCCAGCTCTAGCAGCACAAGGAAGCCTTTTGTGGGGCCTCACAGCTCGGGTGAAACCAATTCAGTACAAATGGGCAGAGGAAGGCCCCAGTATATACCAAGATCAATTGCAGCTGTCACAATTCCTACTCCACCTCCTCAACAACAATACACTCCGCAACCACAACATTTCCCTCAGCAACAACATTTTCCTCAACAAAGTTCCTATAACAACAACAACAACAACCAATAGCAACGTCCTTTCCAGCAAAGGCCATCTTAAGTCAACAGGGTAATCGATCTTATACCAATGCCCTATGCCACTTTGTTACCACAACTTTTGAAGCTTAATCTTGTTGAATTAAGGACTCTGGCTCCACCAGATCCTCAGAACCTTCCGAGAAATTACGACGTCAATGCCAGATGTGCCTTCCATTCTAATGTACCTAGTCACACCACAGAAAAATGCAGAGCATTGCACATGAAGGTCCAGGATCTAGTTGATTCAAAGGCTTTAAATTTTGCACCACCTCCTAACGTCACAAAGAATCCTATGCTTAGCCATGGTGGGCCCAGGATAAATGAAATCGAGGAGGATCTGTAACACCCTTCTACCCCAAAACAATATATTTAAATAATATCAGAGTAATCATCGAGAAGGGTATCACATTTCATCATAATTCAACTAAATAGTGTCCTGTCCCGTAACACGGGTTAATCAACATCAAGAATAACATATAGCATTTCGCAGCGGAATTTAAACTTCATATTTCAAAATCATAATTTTATTACTTCATAAACATAATTTTCACCATCCGAAATTTCAACATCATATAATGAGAAAACATTTATCAAAGTAATAACATAACTGAAAACAGTTTAACAAATAAACCCCGTCCCAGTGTTACATGACACAGAGCAAAACACCTAGACCAAAACCACTTCTAAGGAACACTAAAGCACGCTCCGAGACTCGTGAAAAACTCCTCTTGCACTGCAAGCCTATTCTTTATCATCTGTAAGTTACCCACGAAAGAGGCAACATTTCCAAGCAGGCAGGGTGAGTAATCATAATATATCATAAACGTACAAGAATATAGGACATAAATAAATTAGTACATCATATCATGATATCATCAACTATAAAATTCAGCAACAACAACAACACGATCATGAAATTAAGCAACACCAACACAATCATGAAATTCATCTAAATTATGCAATCTTAACATCCTGATATGCAATATGCATGTGGTACCATTTTCATCGTGAGATGGATACATGACCATCAACCCTCCACAAAGGAGCACATCGTAAATCATCGAGACACTTCAATCCACACAATGGGATTGAAGCAAATAAATAGGCCGAAGCCCCATCGTGAATGTTATGAAATGCAATGATGCGCTACATCGTAAAATTCATCAAAATAATTCGCATCATTCATTTCACATCAGCAAACCAATCATCAAATAATCATATATATCATCATGACATTACACCCAAAACACTGGTTCTATAACCACTCTGACACACCAAGAATTGACCCGTACCCGGTAAATTATGAGGCAATTACAAGGTTATTTCATAAATTCATTTATTAAATTATTGCAATTTTTCTCATTTTTATTCATCAAAATAAGGTTCAGTTTATACCCTTTCTGACGCTTCAAACGGAATGTGAATCGGATTTACGGTTTGAAAGTTACAGATTTTTCAAGAATTAAAAATTGTCATCCAAACAGTGTTAACTGGTTAACCCATAGCGTTAACCGGTTAACGCCTGCGAAACTTTAGAAAAACACCAAAATTTCAATGGTTAACCGATTAACCCATAGCGTTAACCAGTTAACGCACGTTTTACAGCAGCTTTCTGCTACTCAATGCAGACTGCACTCCAACCATCAAAACTCTCAAATTTCACTACGGGATTCATATTAATCCACCCCAAAACCATTCTAACGCATCAATCAAAACACAATAACATCTAGACAACAAGTTATACAATCAATTATATGATTCGACACATTTTTATCACTCTAATTTATCAATATTTTACTCATAAACTCAACCTAAATCAAAAACCCCTAAACTCACTAAACTCTTACAAATCTAATCTACTCATAATCCAATTCTTATACAATTACAATAGATTATGAAAACTCCCCATACCTTAGAGAATTTCGCCGCTTTACACTCTTCTCTGGGGTTCTCCACAGCCTCCTGACTCTGAGCTTCCACTTCCTCTCCCTTTTTCCTTCAGAGCACTTCTTATCCCAAAAACACGATAATGTTAGAAAACTAATCGTATTCCCCTTTTTGGATACATTATTCCAGTTTATGAGTTTCCCAACATGTCCTTACTTTTTCCTCTTATTACCACCTTACCCTTTCTTAATATTTCATAAAAATAATAATAATAAGAGCATAATAAAATACTACTTATTTATATTATAAAAATATTCTTTTCTTCCTAAAATCCTCCAAATTCGCCCAAAACCTCCAGTCCTTTCTAAATCAATTAAATAAATATGTAATTTAATAAAATTTAGATTTTCGGGGCGTTACAAGATCAACCCATTAATTTAATCGAAGATACTACTAGCATTCAAACACCTCTGGCCGAGGTTAAAGCTCAACCTTTACAGTGCCAGGTGTTCCCAGGTTGTGAGGCCTGTGGTGAATCTTGCAAAGTTTCCACAAATGGTTGTGCAAGTTTAAGAAGTGGCATCAATGGCCTTATCAAAGAAGGTATCCTGCAGATAACATCAACGGTTTCTACAACATCAGCAATTCCTCTTACAGCAACAACAAGCACTCCGCCTACAACTTCAAAAATAGTTGTTCCGACAGACTCTGCTACAAAGTCAACAATCATCTCCTCTACCACTTCAACAAACATTAGTTCAACCGCATCCGCTTTTACAACTACAACAACCATAAATAATGACATCTCCACAGTCACCATATATTACGACCCGACAATGGTCCCCGATTCCAACAATTTCAGCAACAATCTCAATAACAACCCAGCTTCAGTCTTTCATCACCACCACCAGTCAGAAATCCTGTCACCATATATTACGATCCACAGACAATAACAGTTCCTACCTTCGCTGCAGTCAGTCCAGTCACCATCACGGTACATGGACCCATTCCATATGAAAAAGATAATGATGTACCATGGCACTATGGTTCAGACCTCTACTGCAACAGGGAGAAAGTCTCTCTTGATTCTTCAACTGATACACCACAGGTCGGTAATATCAAGGGAGGCAGAGGCTTCACCCGAAGCGGACGCCTCTTCGCGTCACAAATTCCAAGAGTTAACACCGAGGCAGAGGCTGCTGCCAAAGCTAAAGGCAAAAATGTGGTGCCTAAGGAACCAATTTTGAAAGAAGCTCATAAAACATCCTTTGATCAGGATGTGGATGAATTTATGAGGATAATCAAGAGAAGCGATTATAAGGTCGTGGACCAGCTCCATCAGACTCCTTCCAAGATCTCCATTCTATCATTGATGTTGTGTTCCGAAGCCCATCAGGATGCATTACTTAAAGTCCTGCACGCAGCCTACATGCCTGAGGAGATCATGGTGAATCAGCTAGAGACAGTGGTTTCTAATGTAATACTAGTCATGGACTAGGCTTCACCAAAGCTGATTTAACTACGGAAGGTCGTCATCATAACAAAGCTTTTCACATCACACTAGAGTGTAAAGGGGTTGTGCTTTCACATGTTCTAGTTGACACTGGGTCTTCACTAAATGTCTTACCAAAGAAAGCCCTTATTTAGCTTGAATATAATGGTATAGCTCTCCGACCAAGCAATCTGGTGGTTAGAGCTTTTGATGGTTCCAAGAGGTCTATTCTTGGAGAAGTGGAACTGCCTGTGATAATTGGCCCACAGGTCTTTCAAACTACTTTCTACGTGATGGACATTCAACCGGCCTACAGCTGTTTGTTGGGTCGACCATGGATTCATGCCGCTGGCGCAATTACGTCGACCCTTCACCAGAAATTAAAATATGAGTAGGAATGGAAAATTATCACAATCTGTGGCGAAGAGGACATTTTTGTTAGCCATCTGGCTACCTACAAATACATTGAGATGGATGGTGAAATCCACGAGACCATGAGCCAAGGTTTCGAAGCAATAAATGTCAATGAGGCAACAACTGAAGTATTTGTTGCATCCTAGGAGGATAGGATGGGTACTT
This sequence comes from Lathyrus aphaca, assembly GCA_963966055.1. Taxonomy (NCBI): domain Eukaryota; kingdom Viridiplantae; phylum Streptophyta; class Magnoliopsida; order Fabales; family Fabaceae; genus Lathyrus; species Lathyrus aphaca. The sequence goes on from OZ014525.1 coordinate 272,391,746, forward strand.
CAATTGTTTCCTACCAACAAGCTCGGAAGGTTGTTGAAGATGGAAACGCCCAAGGTTGGGGCAAGCTGCTACCTGTGTAGAAGAAGAAGGACAGATTCGGTTTGGGTTGCAAACCATTCCGACAAGATCAAGCAGAGGCTGCTAAGGAGCCCAAGTTCGTAAGTGGGGGATTGCTGACCCCAGATGATGTCAATAACGTGGAAGACGAGGCTGAAAGCGACCTCAACCTGGAGAGTTGGATTCGTCCAAGGATCCCGAGCCAGCAAGTCCTTAAATGGTCTTCCCAAGAAATTATAAGAGTTACTCCTGCAGAGTAATTATTATTTCCTGCTTTAGCATGCATCAAGTCCTGCATTTTGTTACAAGGTAATGCCGTTTGGACTGAAGAATGTCAGTGTAACTTATCAACGGGCTATAGTAACATTATTCCACGATATGATCCACAAAGAAATAGAATGCTACGTGGATGACATGATTTCCAAGTCCCTTACTGAAGAAGATCATCTGGTGAATCTGCTGAAGTTGTTTAAGCGTCTGAGGAAGTATCAACTGAAGTTAAAACCCAACAAATGCACATTCGGGGTACATTCCGGTAAGCTACTGGGCTTTATCGTAAGTGAAAAGGGAATTGAGGTTGATCCTGAAAAAGTCAAAGCCATTCAGGAAATGCCTGCACCTAGGACCGAGAAAGAAGTTCGAGGGTTCTTAGGTAGATTGAACTACATCTCAAGGTTCATATCTCACCTCACTGCAACATGTGAACCCCTGTTCAAACTGTTAAGAAAGGAACAAATAGTCAGGTGGAACGACGATTGTCAGAAAGCTTTTGACAAGATCAAGGAGTACCTGCAAGAACCTCCAATTCTCATGCCTCCAATTGAAGAAAGACCTCTGATAATGTACCTGACAGTATTAGAAGGGTCAATGGGGTATGTGTTGGGCCAGCATGACGAGTCTGGTCGAAAAGAGTATGCAATATACTACCTAAGCAAAAAGTTTATCAACTGTGAACAACGTTATTCACTGCTCGAGAAAACTTGTTGTGCTTTAGCGTGGGCTGCTCGCCGACTAAGACAGTATATGTTGACTCACACTACTTTGTTGATCTCAAAAATGGACCCCGTCAAGTACATATTTGAGAAGCCAGCACTTACCGGAAGGGTTGCAAGATGGCAAATGATCCTAATAGAGTATGACATTCAGTACACTTCTCAGAAAGCCATCAATGGCAGTGTACTGTCTGATTATCTGGCTGAGCAACCCATTGATGATTACCAGCCTATGAGATTTGACTTCCTTGATGAAGACATCATGTTCTTGAAAGCAAAAGATTATGAAGAGCAGTTCACACTGAAGGGCCTAATCCAGAAGAAACATGGACTATGATGTTTGACGGGGCTGTCAATATGAATGGTCGTGGAGTTGGTGTAGTGCTCATTACACCTAAAGGAGTTCACATGCCTTTCTCGGCAAAACTCACCTTTGCTTGCACTAACAACGAAGCAGAATACGAATCCTGTATCATGGGTCTTGAGGAAGCCATTGACCTCAGGATCAAAAACTTGAATGTATTTGGAGATTCGGCCTTGGTAATCAACCAGACCAACGACAAATGGTATACTCATCAGGAGCATCTGATTCCATACCGTGATTATACGAGGAGATTGTTGACCTTCTTCACAACAGTCAAACTTGAATACATCCATCGAGACGAGAATCAGTTTACAAACGCTTTAGCTACCATTTCCTCCATGATCAAAGTACAAGCTGCCAATTATGTGCCTCAGATTTTGGTATCCAGACTGGACCAACCAGCATATGTATTCTCTGTGGACACTGCTAGTGATGACAAGCCTTGGTTCTATGACATCAAATGCTTTTTGGAGGATCAGACATACCCACCTGGGGGATCATCCAATGATAAGAAGACATTAAGAAGGTTGGTCGGTAGTTTCTTTCTCAATGTTGATGGTTCATTATACAAGCGAAACTTCAACATGGTCTTGTTCAGATGTGTTGATAAGAAGGAAGAAGAACTACTGATGCACGAAGTACATGAAGGTTCTTTTGGTACCCATGTTGTAGGACATGCAATGGCAAAGAAGTTATTAAGATCAGGCTACTACTGGATCACAATGGATGCAGACTGTTGTGCCTATGCCAGAAAGTTCCACAAGTGCCAGATCTATGCAGATAAAGTGCATGTGCCTCTGAATCCCTTGAACGTAATGTCTTCACCTTGGCCCTTTGCCATGTGGGGCATTGACATGATTGGAAAGATTGAACTGACTGCTTCAAATGGCCAAAGATTCATCCTGGTAGCCATTGATTACTTCACCAAATGGGTTGAAGCAGCTTCGTATGCAAACGTTACCAGACAAGTGGTAGCCAGATTTCTGAAAAGAGACATCATCTGTCGATATGGAGTTCCCGAGCGAATCATTACTGATAATGGTTCCAATTTGAACAACAAAATGATGGCAGAACTTTTTCGGGACTTCAAAATCCAACATCACAACTCTTCTCCTTACAGGCCATAGACGAATGGCATTGTTGAGGCAGCCAACAAGAACGTCAAGACGATTGTGCAGAAGATGGTAGTTACCTACAAAGACTGGCATGAGATGCTACTGTTTGCTTTGCATGGTTACCGAACCTCAATTAGAACATCTACTGGGGCAACGCCTTATCAGCATGTGTATGGTATGGAAGCCGTCCTGCCTGTTGAAGTTGAGCTACCCTCCTTACGGGTAATGATGGATGTGAAGCTAGATGAAGCAGAATGGGTCTGATCTCGGTACAATCAACTGAATCTGATCGAAGAGAAAAAATTAGCTGCCATCTGTCATGGGCATTTATATCAGAAGCGAATGAAGAAAACCTTCGATCAGAAAGTCAGACCTCGGGAATACCAAGTAGGAGAGCTTGTTCTGAAGAGAATCCTTCCTCCTCATACAGACCACAGGGGAAGGTGGACACCAAATTATGAAGGTCCCTACGTCGTAACTAAAGTCTTCTCAGGTGGAGCACTGATGCTCGCAACCATGGATGGTGAAGACTTCCCGTCTCCTGTGAATTCAGATGCAGTTAAAAAATACTTCGCATAAAATGACCCGCTGGACATAAAAACAGAATGTAAGTCCAGAAAAAAGTAGGGCATCCCGGCGAGTCAAAAATAGAATAAAAGACTCGGGCAAAAATAAGGGAAAAAAATGTACACCCGCTGAGTTGAAAAGCCGCATTGGACAGCTCAGGAAAAAATGGGTATCCCGGTGGATTGAAAACCCGAAAGGGCGATCCACGCAAAATTAGGGAATAAGCGAACAACTGCATTCTGAATTCGTCTATATCACTCATAACATGGCAAGCTTCGAAAGAACAAAGCGTCAGTCAGAATCAACCTTCTTCAGAAAGCAAGATAAGAAGAACGTCAAGGTCATACATGTCATAACAAAGGAATCTCGCTGGAGCATCGTCTTCAACATTGCCAACACTCTTATTTTCTCATTTTACAGCAATCTCCTCCTTCCAGGGGATTCACTTCTTTGACTGTACTTGCCTGTTCAGGGCACACAAATCAATAAAATCAGAATTTTCAGTCACACTTAGTTTTTGTACATTTTTGTTTCGTTTGCAGAATGTCCAAAGTTCATGATACGACACTTGCATAAAAACGTATGAGCCATTTTAATAAATTCTTGCAGGAAATATATTACTCTCAGGTAAATCTAACTCCTATGACGGAATCCGGTTAAGGATACCTCGGGACACTTGTGCGTTTTCCTTTGTCTTAACAGGTTGCAGGTACTCAAGACAGACAATATTTCGCAACACGGGGCATATCAAGTATTACATCCCCAACACACTACATCCCAGAAGTTATCTACTCCCCGAGCGGGACCTCTCGAGTAGTGCCTGACAGCTTCTTCCACAACAAAGTGGTCAAAGAACTTTCTATTCCCCACCGGAGATGCCAGATTTCTCTCATCCTCAGCAGAGTTGGTGGAACTGATTCCCCACAGAGTTGCCTCCCCAGAAGAGCAATACCTGAAACACATCCCCATCGGAGTTGCTAAACCTCTTCATCCTCATTGATATTTCTCCCTCCAGGAAGATCTATCAATGATCTATTTCCCCAAGCAGAGTTCTCCCTCCGGACAGATCAATCAACGATCTCTTCCCCCAGCTGGGTTATTCCTCCAAGCAGATCAGCCAAAGATCTTTATCCCCGCAGGATCCGAGTCTCGGATCAGTTCTCTCATTTTCATAATCATAGTATTCGCATCATATTCACCAGAATAAGCGCAACATTCCGCCTGATACGGAGCATTGCGGCAAAAATCAAACATTTGCATGATCATAAGCCAGGTTCGAGCCAGCCACCTGCAAATACCATCATCACTTCATACGATACTCATATCCCCTGCAGATAAAAGCCAAAGCATCCCCTTTGCACTCTCAAAAAACAGATGCATGTTTATATTTATACATGCTCTCTTCGACACTCGTTCGTGTCATCATGTCCCCCGCAGGTCGCCAGAATACCTTTCTGCACTCTCAGATATAGATATTTGCTCATAACTTGTGCATATTCCTGTTGACACTCGTCCGTGTCATACTTCCCCAGCAAGTCAAACACTCGTCTGTGTCCCTTGCCCAATATTTCGACACTCGTCCGTGTCTTGCACATACTTCACCAACAGATCAATACTTATACATACTTATATAGAGGTCTTTGATACTCGTCTATATCTTGTATATATCACCTCCTCAGCAGATTCAACACTCGTCCATGTTTCTTGCTTAACCGATTAGTACTCGTTCGTATCATCATCCTTAAACATGTATCAGCGTTTGCTTCTACCAATACTCGTCTGTATCATGGTCCTAAGGATGCTCGTCCGCATCTTTAATCCTTACACACTGTCAAACACTTATACCTTTTAAAGAGCGTAAGCACTCGTCCGTGTTTACCATTCCCCAGTAAAGCGTCAACAAAAACACTTTCTGCTATCCGACATTCGTCTTATGTCGTGATACTTTTGGCATCCGTCCCCTGCCAGGTGATCGTCCTTCACCTTCGGATGATCGTCCTTCATCCTCTTCCCCAGTGGAATTCCCATTGTTGGAACCTTCTATCCGACATTCGTCCTATGTCGTGATATTTTTTAGCAGCCGTCCCCTGCTAGGTGATCGTCCTTCACCTTTTGATGACCGTCCCTCATCATTTATCTGATGGTCGTTCCCATCGTTGATCTTGTTATCCGACATTCGTCCTATGTCGTGATAATCCCCGAGAGCAGCCGTACCCTGATAGGTGATCGCCCTTCACCTCTTGATGATCGTCCTTCATCATGCTTATCTGATGGCCGTCCCCATCATTAACCATTTATATCCGACATTCGTCCTATGTCGTGATATTTTCAGCAGCCGTCCCCTGCTAAGTGATCATCCTTCACCTTTGATGACCGTCCCTCATCATTATTTCATTTATTCTTTCACCTGATGGTCGTCCCCATCGTTGTTTACTTTACTTTCCAAGCCTGATGGTCGTCCCCATCTATGCATGTCTAGATCCCCAGAGAGTTTTATTTCCTTACCCGATGGTCGTCCCCGTCGTGGTCTCTTTATTTCCCCAGCTTGTCGGTCGTCCCCGTCATTGCTTAACTCACCGTTTACCCCCAGTAGTCGTCCTCTGCTCGATGGCCGTCCTCCATCGCTTCCATTTGATAAGCATAATATACTACCTTTTACAATTTATATCCCTTTTCTTCTTCTCCCCAGCAAGTGCAAATTTCGGATTGTCTTTGGTATTCAACCACAAGTTATCTTGTTTGTCTGTTAAGTCAGGCGCTTACACCTTGCACATCTAACTCATGCTTGAATAGGGGCAGCTATAAACACCCCAAATTTTCCCTCACTTTTTCTCACACCATGGCTTGTGATCTTTCATTTTTTTTTAACATAAGCATTACATCTCATATTACATATTTGTTTCATTTGCATAGTTCCATTTCATCTGCATCTAGGGTTTGTGATCTGAGCAATCCAAGAATCAATCTGAGCCATCCCAATGGTCTTGAAGCTTTCCAAGAGGGTCCATGTGTGTTCTATAATCATAATGTACTCCCCAAATTTCATGAAAGTCAAGAGATCACAAAGAGTGGCAAAGACATGGAAGCAGAGTTAGGGTTTTCCTTCACAGATGACCAAAATTAGGGTTTTGGTTTCAGAGGCCTTAACTCCAAAAAATTTGGTCATTCTTGTTTCTAATGTTCTTAATATGTTATAAGGATCATGTGTACCAAGTTTGATGAAGAAATTCATTGTGGAAGTCATCTGATCTTTGGGTAACTTCTTGAGCAAGTTAAGTCAAAATCAGGGCATCTGAGGCCCCCAACAAGGGTACCAAAGGATCATTTTCATCAAATTGAAGTTCTATGATATTTATTTGATCTTAGAAGTAGTTGGAAGTTCATAAAGTTGAAGAATTTTGAGCCAAATGCAAACTTGCTATTTTTGGAAATGACTTGTAATGGAAACTTTCCATTTTGGGAAAGATTTTCAACCTCCCCTTTCATAACCAAAAATGCTTCAAATGAAAAATTCTTGGACATGAAAGTTGTATATTAGGTCTTTACCTTTCCAAAAAGTACTGGAACATGTCTTGATTCATCCTAGAACTCAAGATATGGCCTTTCAAAGTTGGCAAAAATCACATAATTTCAAGTTTCATGTCAAAGAGGCAAATGTGCATTTTTGGTTTCCAAGCACTCTAATGACTTCTAATGTGCCCAAATGTGACATAATATGTATGTACACCTTTCCTATACCAAAATTGAGCCTTACATCACAAGTTTTCATGGCCAATTTCTCAAGAAAGTTCAAAGAGGGAAAAGTTGCAAAATGCTTGGAAAGGCTTCATCCACTTGTGCCAGCTGCATAACTTTGATTCTATGGCTCTCCATGAATCTTGCTGAGGCCAGACACCCCATTGAACACCTCCTGCCATGGCCTATACCTCCAAGTACACAAATTTGAATTTTTGGTAAAACCTCCCATACCAATCAAGCTGAGCCACAACCAATCTTCTGACCAATCAAGACTTCACATACATGCCTCATAGACCTTATTCCATAACATCTTGGAGCATGAATCATCCCACAACTGAGAATCCCAAAAATCACCATAGAACTTCCTCTCTTCGAATCTCACTACACAGGCCTCAAACTTCAAATATTTTTCCACCAATCAACTCAAAATCATCCATAGATCACAAAGCACCCACTCCCATGGCCTGAAAGCTCCCTAAACCAAAACACGATTTCTGCAAAACCAGAACCATACACTTCAAAATAGCCATCACAAGCTTGCTCTAAGCTCCTTATCATCATCAGAGAGCTCATTGGGGGTGATTTGAACCAAGAAAGAGGCCAGAAAGCTCAGGAATCGAAAGCTTCATCTCAGGTAACCATGAAGAATAATGTTTCCAGAACTCTTATTTTAAGTTCTTAAATGCTTCTACATGATGCACTGATCATCCTGATATGTTTACTTTTGAAAATGGTTAAGAATCAAGCATGTATTGAACTTCTAAAAGTTTTGATTATTTTTCCGTTTTGCTTCAAATCATGATTTTCTTGAGTGATAAATGTTGTTTGATGTTGGATTCATGTTTAGGAATGTTAGAGGATCATTTCTAAAGCTTTAGAGGGTTTGATTTAACCTAGGGAAGAAGTTAGGGTGAATGGGCTGCCGGAGAAGATGACCGGAGGTCACCTGAAAATCATTAGGATTCTAATTAGGGTTTAGGGGGTCAGTTTGAATGTGGGCCGTAGGATTAGGTTTAGCGCGTGAATGGAGGGCCAGGATTAATTCATTAAAACCCTAATCAGATTAATTAGTTTAATTAATTAGGTTTAATTTTAAAAATGCCAGATTGAATCCTAGCCACACAAACGCACTCCAGTCAATTCCCTCTCTTTTTATTCAAATCTGGGCCACTGGATCAGTTGACTTCCCATTTAATCCATTTTTATATCATTTCATTTTATTTCTTTTGCATAATTTATTTAATATAGTTAAAAACATCACAAAAATATTTCCTTTTGTATTTCTGATCCAAATATTTTTCTCAACCCAAAAATGATTTTTATTTTATTTTTTGCATTTAAAAATTATTTTTAAAATATTTTAATGTTATTTTAATTATTTAATGGATTTTAATTAATTAAAAATACATTTAGGTTTCTAAAAATCACCAAAAAAGCATGAACCATTACAATACATTTAGAAACATTTTCAAACTCTTAATACAAATTTCTTTTTAGGCTTGATCATAATTTCACAATTTTCTTTGAATTAGGGTTCTTTAAAATCACATTTTTCTAACCCTAATTTGAAAATTCATTTCTGCCTAACCATGAAGAGTTTGAACTTGATTCTTTTTGCATTGTTTCACATATTGAATTTACTTTATAGGTTATTTTCCTCATGAATTTATCTTGGATTTTCAAATTGATTTTTATTTTCCTTTGAGAACCACCCAAAAACCCTAGCAAACTTAGGAAATTCATAACTTTCAATAGGATTAGCTTCTGACCTTCTCCTTTGGGGTGTGGCCTTGTATAGGTTTAGGGTTAGATTGAGCTTGGTTTCAATTTTTTATCAAGTTGTATGCTTCTGTTTTGTTCATTTGCATCTCATATGTTCATAAAACCCTAATTTCTCATGTTCATTTGCATTCACCTTGCATATTCATCATCATGTGAACTTTCCATGACATTTCAAGAATCCATATGAAATCTTAGGACTCTTAAGATATGTTAGAGCATTGCTTGATTATTTCTTCATCCATTTGCTATGTCTTGCATTCATTACATTCCATAAACATCCATGTGTTTCCAAACTTCTAAACATGCCTTCATGACATCTCATCTTTGTATGATCATTCATATGCATATTGTATGACTTTGCATTACCTCATATGCCATTTGAATTTCATAATCACTTCTTACTTTGGTCTTTGCACCTCATTTCAATCCATTTCCTTATGTTTTATGTCTTATGCATTCATACTAACATTTTATGGATCTTTTGGTAAGTTATTTGGGAGGTGGATTTTCCTTCACCTCTCACCTCTTCTTATCTCATTCATATGCATTTTAACATGTCCTTGGAGTGAACTTGTTCACTTATGTTCCATCTTTCTTACTTTCTTTCCTTCAAGTTACTTATCTTCTTCAGGAAGTAAGTAACTTATTCTTCTCCTTCCTTCTCTTTTCATCTGTTTCTTCCATTGGTGGCCTTGAAGATCTTTCCTTTTAAGCCTAACAAACCATTGGATATCCAAGCATGATAACTTTTAGGGTGTGTATAGTTCCCCTTAGTCTTTTACCTTTGATTCTCCTCGAGTCTCTCTTCTCATCTCAATAATCAGAGACTAAACTCTTAAAGTTTTAGGACTTTGGAATTAGGGTTATGCCCGCGTCCTTCTCTTAGGATGGAGTTTATAACTTTAATCCTAAGTATTAAACCTTTAATTTGTTTAAACCTCTTAATCAAATACAATTAATAATCACCAAGACTTTATCTTGTAACTTGGGCCTTATATTAGGGTTATATCTCTTCCTTATGGTTAAGAGGGACTAACCCTAGTGTTTAATGGACAAGTCCCCCTCAAGTTGTCTTACAAACATAAAATCCATTTCTTAATCTCACCCTTTAATTTAAATCCATTTAATAAAGGCTTGTTATATAATGAATTTAATCCCTAACCATGGATTAAGTTGAGGTATCTTCCTCAGCTTAAGTGTGCTCATCTATTATCCTTCTATTAGGATGGTGTAATGAGTTCACTAATCTGTGATTAGAGATTAAACTCATTACTTAACACTAAACAAAAACCCAAAAAACATCTTAATAATGACAAGTAGGTTAATAATCTTAATCCTACATCATCATGGTAATTAAGTTGAGATGCTTATCTCACACTTAAGTAGGCTCATTATCCCTAATCAGGGAGGATATAATGAGTTTACAACCTTTGATTTAGGCTTAAGCTCACTATCCTATGCAACAACACCAAAAAAAACAATAAAAAAAATGAAAACACAAAAACAAACAATAATCGTCTCCTTCGGGATTCTTTTCTCATCACACTCACTCATAAACAAGAACTTGCTTCTTCCGTCTAATGCAAGAAAGTTAGCACTCGAGCGAGACGAGTCATACACTTGAGCATAGACAAGCAAGCAGTTCACAGTCAATCTATTTTCAGTCTCTTTGAGTCGAACTACGGTGTTCTGACTTCCTCATTGCATGAGAGGATACGTAGGCATAACTTAACGGTTATCGAACAAAAGTCTCTGTGTCTTCCCCCTCTTTTTAGCTTTCACTTTGAGCCTCAGTTCCTGAGCAATTCACCTTTTTGCACTGACACTTTTACATTCATTATTTAGCTTTTGCACACAAATAGCTCATACACTACCCATTTAAACACAATCTTGTAAGCGTGGATCCTGTCGAGTACGACGGACAATCTGGGTGCTAATACCTTCTCAGGTTGTAACCAACCCCTTTTCTCAGTTTCTCTGGTTCGCAGTCGTCTTATCCATCTTTTCTAGGTTTATGCAGCATTACCTTTCCTTCGGGATAAAAATGCCTAGCTGGCGACTCTATTCAATTCTTTTTCATTTTTCTCTTTTCGTCGACCGTTCGCGTCTGCACCGGGATGCAAATCTTTGGGAGCGACACCATGGAACATTCCAAGTAATATTCCCTCTCCAACCCTAACCCTAACTAACTACAAACCTAACTTCATTCCTAAACCTAACTCCATTCCCAAACCTAGCTCCAAGCCTAGCCTCTATATAATCATTAATCACTTCAATGCAAAAGGTTCCCAATTTTTTTCCACTCTCTCACAATTTCTAGAATCACTTTTTCACTCTCACTTTTCCTCTATTTCCCTTTTCACCAAAGCTTTTTCGAAGAAGCTCTTCAAGTTTCACATTGAAACTTGAAGATCTTAAAGCTTAGCCTCCAACCTCCATTGAATTGTGGATTGTAGAAGAAGAAGCTACTGATTTTTGTGAAGATTTCGACTTATCGGAAATGTAAGAAGGCTCAAGCATCAAGAACGCATTTATTTTACGGATTCACGATTTTCTTGGTTTTCTCTTCAATCAAGCTCTGATTCTTGCAACATTTACCGAAGCACTTCTCCGCTTCGTAGGTTGGTAATCTAAAACCATGCTAGCTTTAAGTTATTCTCTCCATCTCGCCATTTCGGTATTCTTTAAGTGCTTTTCGTATCACTTGTGGTTGATTATGTTTTTGTTACGTTTTGCTTGCAATTTGTGGAGTTTAACGGATTAGAAGCTAGGTTGTAGCTTGTTATAGGTTTTAGCATGTGTTAATAAGCCCTAATTGAGTATAAATTTGTGTTAACATGATTAGATGTGTGTTAGGGTTGTTTAGAAGTAAGATTGTGGCCAAAAGCACTTATTTCAAAACAATTTTTCACTTTTTGTTCAGTGTTAATCGGTTAACGCTTTGGTTAACCGGTTAACACATGCATTTTTGGCCATTTTTAGTGTTGTCTGGGGTGTGGTAACGGGTTAACCATTTGGTTAACCGGTTAACGCTGTAGAAATTCAGAAATTTAGTTTATTTTCTTGCTTGTTCTTGCTTCTTTGTGCCTCTAATGTTCATACATGCTTAGGTACTAATTTTAGGGAATTTTCTAGGTTGGTTTCGACATCTCATTCCCCCATTTCGAGTCGTTTTGACGCATTTCCGTTCATATTGCATATTATGTGTTTATGTGTTCATTTGTGTATAATTTGACTTCTTGCACTTTGTTGCTATGTCCACACTTTTTGTCATGTAAATAATCATGTTGTGTTCTGTTTTTGCATCTTTCGCACAATTCGTTAACTCATTTGCATGTCATTATATCAATATATATGTTGCATTTCACATAACCATGTATGTATGTGTATTTGGTTGCATGTTTGATCATATCATTCACATCAATTCAATTCTGAATTTTGCATTGAGCTTGACATTCTTGTTGATCTATCATGTTGCATATTCATGATCAATGCTCATTATGTTCATATGCCATGTTCATGTGCCATATTTTGCATACTTGTTGCATAATGAATCATATGGTGCATCCTTGCATAATCCCTAAAACCTGATCATGTTCATTCAACTATGTATGGGGATCCATGTTCAAATGCATGTTCATGATTAATTAGTACATTTTTCATTGAGTTTGTGCATTAAAAAATAAAAATAATCAAATCTGCATTTTACATTTCACAGCTGACTTTGCATATAGGTGCTATAAAATATATGTTGTTTGTTATGTTGTTCATGTTGTATGTAACTTTCTACACCTATCTTTTCATGTTGTATGCTGGCTGTAGAAAGTTGCTTTGTGTTGTGCATTGTTTTCATAGTTGTTTGTGCAATTAGGGGTTGTAATAGGTGCTGAATTATGTTGTAGCATTTGTTTAGTTTCTTTGAGAATTAAGATAGTATTAGATTGAGTCCTAGAGTTATTAGGATTTAATTTTTGTGTGTTTGCCTCATTATTTTTAATAAAATGCACATTAATCTTTATTTTGTAGGGAGAGAAAGGTATGTTTCCTTACACCTTATTCTTTTCTTTTCTTTTTTATACATTTTATTTTATGCATTTAATTTGATCTTTACCTCTATACTTGTGATTGGTAGGATTTCCCCTTTGGCTAGGACCAACTTATCTTCCTTAGGAAGTAAGTTGCATCCTTTTTTCTTCTTCCTTTTCTTCCTTAGGAATAGAAAAACCTCATAAACCATTAGGATCTCCCGTTTGTATATAATAAATAACTTAGGGTTGGTCTTAGTCCCCCTTAGTTTTTGTCCTTTTCCGATTTGAGTCTTCTTCTCTCATCTTCAAACAAAATCCAAAAGACATTTAATAAAGGATTGAAATAGTCTTCTTGTGCATAGCCTTATTCCATGGGGCACTCATATTCATTCCATCTTGGAATAGTATGGGCTTGTCTAGTATGAGGTACAAGTCTAATCATGAGACTATCTTCACAAACAATAAACTCAAAACATTTCTCATAAAAGACAACTAACAAAGACATCACATATTCTTTTCTCATCTCCAACTCTTTGCGGACGAATGCGACTTGTCTCGACAGTTCAAACAGAGATACGGTAAACACCCTTGAGTCAGAGCCGGTAACACCTAAGCTAGAGCTATGGCAACGTCTTCCTAAAAAAATACAAACAAATTTCCCGCCTTAGTTAGGCGAACTACGTCGACTCTGATCCTTATTTTCCAGATGAGGTACGTAGGCAGTGGGGTAGGGCCCATTCGAGCACATTCTTTATTTTCCCTACATTTCCCCCTTTTCTTTTCATTCTCTTTTCCAATTCCTTTTCTCATTTCCATTCACATTCCAGTTAGCAGTTTATTCAGCAACAGCTTTATTTTCTCACTCTTTGAAATAAACAAGCAAGCGTGGATCCCATCGGGTACGGCGGACGATCTGGGGTGCTAATACCTTCCCAGGTTGTAACCGAATCCCGAACCCAGATCTTTAGTTCGCAAGGCCTCGTCCTTTCCTTCTTCCTTAGGTTTGTGCAGCATTACCTTTCCCGTTCCTTCGGGATAAAAATGTCTGGCTGGCAACTCTACCTTTTCCGCGCCACTTTTGCGTTTGTACTAAGATGAAAATCCCGGGAGCGACACTAGGGTCCATAGTGGTTTAAGGTCGAAGGGTGGTATACACCATTATCACTATTGTAACACCCAAAAATTTTCCCTCTCATGTCATTACATCTTACATATTATATTACATATCATATAGCATATATATCATTGCATCTTTGCATAGAAAGATGAAGCATATCACTCATGGTTAGAAGCATAGGGCATGTGATCATTGATCTATCAAGTTGTGATTCCTAAAATCCAAAGATATAATCAATGTGTTTTTCAACAAGCCACAAGGGGTCCTCATATCTCATACAAGCTCAAACATTACCTTAAGTCCCTAGAAGAGAGATAGTTCATCAGAAACTTCATCAGGGCACATCCTCCTACACAAGGAACCCTAATTAGGTTTTTGCTTCAAAGCAAGATTTATTTATGGAATTGATCAATTCTTGTGATCAAAGGTTTTTATATTTCATTACAATTCCTAGGGTTGCATTTTTGCTCAAAGATTCATTGAGGAAGTAATTCATTGGCTTAACTACTTGTAGAGCAAGAAAAAGTCAACAGTTAAGAGGAAAAGGCAACCATGAGATTTCAAGGGATAAAATCATGTTTCTTAAGTATATGAACCCTCATACGGTCAAGTAATAGCATGGATAGCATCATTCATCAAGAATCAGAAGTTTGTGAAAGGTTACTAAAACTGGCAAAGACCTATAATTTGGACTTTCTATTTTTGGCAATTTCTACACAATCTTCAACTTATTCTTTCATGGCCAAAGAAGCTTCAAATGAATTTTTCATGAACATCAAAGTTATATATCTTTATCTCCCATTTCCAAAAATTACAAGAACACCTTCATATCATCTATGGTTCAAAAGTTATGGTCAAAGGAAGTTAAGGTGTCACTTAGGGTTTCTTACATGACCAAAGTTGGCACCATTTGAAAAAGGCCTCTAATTGCCTTGAAATCAATATCACATGATCAAAACACATTACCACATTCAAGCACACCTCATTTAGATCAGAATCGGTCCTTGAATCATTCCATTTGGTGCCATATTCATCCCTTTATTCACTTTTTTGGATAAAATGCAAAAACAATTCAAATGATTAAATCAACCCATTTCCTTCCAAGAGATTACTTCCCATGCATCCATCAAATGAAATGTGATAGAAGTATGGCAAAAGTATGAACATCACACGTGAGAGTGCACACTTACATCACAATTTGCAAAATTGAATTTTCATTCTAATCTCCTTAACCAAGGGTTTGCACACACTTTAACCCTAGTCAGTGACTTAATCATACATATTTAAGTCGTTCCCCATGCATTTTTCACTCCCATGCACCTTCATTTGCTCAGAATCACAAAAACTCTCCAAGAACTTCTCCCTTTCGAATTGCATCACACACTGAGTGTTTCTCCAATCTAAGAGCATATTATGAATCCTTGGATCAATAGGAAGCTGAATCCATAGTGTTTGGAGCTAAAAGTGCAAATTCAAGGAAATATGAGATTGAAGCATTTTCTGTGAATTCACTAGATCTACACAATATAAATCCTCTAATTGCATTTATTTTGCAATTAGAGAGTTCAAGAAGGAGCAGCTTTAGGAAGGAATTCTGAAGGTTTTGAGGTTTAGAGCAACTTTCAGGTAAGCTTCATTTCATCTCATATTCCTTGATTTTATGTCTTGCATTATGATATTTGAAGTGCACTGATGATTCTGGTATGTTTGGTTTGAAGTTTGAACGTATGAGTTGCATGAATTTGGAGTTTGAAATTTTTCATATCCAAATGTTTTTGTTCGAATCTCCTTATTCATGTTAGATCTGGTCATTTTGTTTGCATATTTGAATTCTTGAAGTCTTCCTGTTTTGATTGGTATAGATTTTAGTGATTTCTGGATTTTTTGGTCATCCGAGTTTGTTACAGTCGCTGGAGAAGGTGACTAGAGCTAGGGATCCAGCCACCTGAAGCTCTCCATGAAGTTGCATAGGTGAGCGAAGAAGACACAATCCTGGCCTTTGTTTTTTATCCTATGCTTCATGATCTGCCAGCACATTAATGAAACCATGTGCTATCACGTGCCTGGCTAAGTTATTTACTTTAGAACATGACCATTGGATCTGATGACTTTTCCTAACTCACTGAGATGCGTTGGATGCGTTTACTTTTTATTTATTTGACTTTATGTGTGGTGCGTTAGATGTGATTACTTTGTGATTGACTCATTATCATGCGTTGATCTTTCATACTTTGATTTAGTTGACTGTGTGTGATCCTTTGGATTGATCTACTGGTCCTTTTGTGAGTCAATTTTGTTAACTTTTCCATTTATATATGCGTTGATAGGCTTGTATTGCTTTTGACACCCCTCTCTCTGGCCTGCTTCCATTTTCAATGTGTTTGGGCTTCTAAATGTACCTTTGGCTCCTCATTTGAATTTTATTTTATTTTTATTTGCATTTCTTCATTTTGCATTTTTAAAATTAGTTTTATGCATTTAAAAATTCCAATAAAATTCAAAAATCATCTTTGGGGTTTTATAAAATTTCACCAAATTTTATTTTATTTTAAACCTCTGAATTAATTTTCCTTTTAATTTCTTTTGGTTTATTCCTTTCATGAACATTTTGCCTTGTTATTTTCATATCTCATAATTCATTCATAGTTTGATTGCCATTCCTTTTGCATATTTCATAGGACACATTAAAGCTTTGAAAAAAATTTGTCCTATTTTTAAGATCATTTTGTGCATCCTTTTGAGCCATGTCTTTGAGCCTAATCCCATGAAACCCTAATTGACTTTGGTTGCTTGTTTGAAGGACTTACTTTGTGAATATTTGTGAGTTTTATTGGTATGATGTTTGCCCCAGGTTTAGGTATTTTGTGACCTAATGTGGTAATTTTTGGATCATGTTTGGTATTTTCTTTGATGCTTAAACTTTGGTTGCTTCTTTTGTGAACTTATTTGGTCATACTTGGTTGATTGTTTGAGAAGGCACTTGTGCCATTGTGTGAGATCCTGTTTGTGACTTCTTGAGCCATTTTTAGATCATTATAGGTCCCCTTTTTGCAATTATAATTCATTCACATTAGTTTTATTCTTGCTTGATTCACATGTTCAATGTTTGTTCACATGCTCCCTTTTGACATACTTCTCCATCTCTTCTCACTTTTGCCTCTACTTGACTTACAATGTGATTGTTGATGTCATGCCATAACATTCATTTTCATCTCATATGATGTATGATTCTTAATTTGAATCATCTCATCCATTTCAAATTCCATTCATTTCATATGTTTCCTACTTGAACATGTTTGCTTCAAATGCATGCTACTTTCTCTTCTAACTTCAATATGACTTGTAAATGATCACATGTGATTAATTTGTACATCCAATATTCATTTTAACATTTCATATAGCTTCTGACTTTGGTACTTGAACTTTATCTTGAGCTTGTTTTGTGTTTGACTTGTATGGCAAGTAACTTGTTTTTCCATGTTTGAATCATGTTCGCTTCATCTCACTTCTTCTCTTATCCACTCTAAATGCTTGAACACTTGCCTATATGATTTGAATAACATTTGAATACCATGTTTAGGAACACGTTTAGGTTGTTTAAATTCTGACTTTGACCTTACTTGAAGCATTCTTGTATGATCACCTTGCATAATCACTCATTCTTCTTCTACTCCTTCTTTAGGGAACTTCTTGGTTGTTTTGCCACTTACTGGTTTTCTTTTTTGCTTGAGTTTGCTTGGTAGATGTTATAGGTCACCTATAAGGTGCTCATTATGACTTGTTTGAGTGTGGGTTGGTTTAAGATTTTCTCTCTTTGGTTTGTGACTTGTTTGAGTCTTCATTACATTACTTATGCTTATGTTTGTCTTGCTAACCATGCAGGGGCTAATGGTAAGTAATTGGGATGTGGATAAGCCTCCACATTCTAACTTCTAACTTTTATTTTATGCATTCAAGTTGTGTTTGCCTTAGCACCTAGTTCTTTGTTTGTATAACTTCATCACTTCCCATCTTAGAGATAACTTAACTTATTTTGAGAAGTAAGTTGTTTTCTAACTTCTTCTTCTTTTCTTCTTCTTCTTCTTCTTTCTTTTATCTCTTTATTTTCATTAGGATAGAGTTCAAACCTCACTAACCTAGGTTAACCTGTAAACACCCCAAATTTTCCCTCACTAATTTCACACCATGGCTTGTGATCTTTTCATTTGCATTAGTTCAATCATATCATCTCATATTGCATTTTTGCTTCACTGCATTGGTTCAAAGTCATCTGCATCTAGGGTTTGTGATCTGAGTAATCCATGGGCCATCTGAGCCACTCCAAAGGTCTTCAATCATCTCAAGAGGGTCCATGTATGTTCAATCATCATATTTTATCCTCCAAAGATCAAGGAAGCCAAAAAATCACAAGAACCTTCAAAGCATGGAAGCAGAGCCAGGTTTAACTACACAGATGACCTGAAATTAGGGTTTTGGTTTCAGAGGCCATAACTCCAAATTTTTTGGTAATTATTGTTTCTATTGGTCTTAATATGTCATAAGGATCATACATACCAAGTTTGATGGAAACATTCATTGTGGAAGTCATCTGATCACTAGATAACTTCCTGAGCAAGCCAGAGCTAAATCAGGGCATCTGAGGCCCCCAACATGGAACCAAAGTGGATTTTTCATCAAATTGAAGTTATATGGTCTTTATTTGATCATTGGAGTGCTTAGAAGTCCACAAATTTGAAGAAAAGTGAGCAAAACCAAAAGTTGTCAAAAATGGAAATGACTTGTAATGTAAACTTTCCATTTTGGGAAAGTTTTTCAACCTCCTCTTTCTCAACCAAAAATGCTTCAAATGAAAAATTGTTGGTCATGAAAGTTGTAGATTGGATCATTCCCTTTTCAAAAAGTACAAGAACAAGATCTAATTCATTTTGGAACTCAAGTTATGGCTTTCCAAAGTTGACAAAAATCACATAATTTCATGTTTCATGCCAAAGAGGGAATTTTGCAAAACCTCTTGCCAATTCATTTTGTGACCTCAAATTGACTTCTAACCATCATAAAAACATAACACATTGCCTAAAACTCATAATTGGCCCAAGAATTTCCAAATTTCATGACTTGCACATAAAGAAATCTCAAAAGGGGCCAAAGGTTCACAAATTTGCAAAACCTCCCATAACCTTTCACAAACTGGTTGATTTGCCTCAAAGAGATTTCCATGGACATCCTTTAATCTTGCTGCACCAAACACCCCTTTGTCCTTGGCCTGAAATAGCCCATACCTCAAAGTACAACTTTGTTGACTTTTTTGCAAGAAGGTCATACCAATCAGCATAGCCCACACCAACTCCACAGACCTATCACAGCTTGATATGTGGACAAAATGAAACTCATAACACACAAGAAGCAAGCCTGAAACCACAGCATTGCCATAGTTCACAAAAACTCTCCCTCTTACATTTTCTATCGAATCTCACAACTCAGCCACTCAAACTTAAAACTTCTTCCACCATTCATCTCCAAATTCATCACTGATCATTTCCCACCCATCAAAACAGCCTGAAACCACCTCAAACCAAAATACGATTTTCACCACCCCTGAACTGAAAGTTTCAAAACACTCCATACAAACTTGTTTCAAGCTTACCAGAAGCATCAATGAGTTCATTGGAGTGGAAAAGCACAAGGAAGAAGGCCAGAAAGCCCAGAATTCGAAAGCTCAACCTCAGGTAACATGATGAACAATTTTTCCAGAACCTTGTTTTCTTGTTAAAATATTGTTCTATGTGTTGCCCTGATCATGGGGATGTGTTTATTTTCGAAAATGAGCCAGAAACAAGCATTTTATGTTGCTCTGAAACTTTTTCCCTAAACTTGTTCTTCTTCGATTCTCTTTGTGTGAGTGAAATAAATTGTTTATGTTGTTGGATTCTTGTTGTTTGATGTTGGGAGATGAGTTCTGGAGATTTTGGCACGTTTATATGGCCTAGGGAGTGAGATAGAAATTTTCAGGGGAAAGTGTGGTCGGAGAAGATGACCGGAGGTCATTTCCGGCCACCTGAAAGTCATTAACCTAATTAATTAGGGTTAGGGAATTTTTAAATGTGGACCGTTAGATTAAGCTTTCTCGCGTGCATTGTAGGGCTAGGATCATGTCATTAATGCTTAATCAGGTTTAATTAATGTTTTAATTGAGATTAGCTCAGTTTAAATGTGGGCCGTCCAGATGCGCGCCCAGTCAACCAATTCAAAGCCCAGAACCAATCCAAGCCACCCATCCTGCATACTTTCCATTAAATTAATTTTTATTTCATTTTTTTTCCATTTAATCTTATACGAATTTTTAAAAATAGTAAAAAACATCAAAACATTCTGAAATTTTTTATCAAACCTTTTATTAATTTTCAGAACCCAAAAATATTTTTATTTTTATTTTTTGCATTAAAAATATATTTTTAAATCATTTAAATGTTATTTTTAATTAGTTAATGAGAATTAATTAATTAAAAATACATTTAGGTATTTAAAAATCACAAAACAAACCAGAGAACATCTTTGGACATTTAGAAGCATTTACAAACTCACCACACAAATTTCTTTTTGGTTCTGATCACACTTTGACATTTTTTATTTGAACTAGGGTTCTTAAATTGTTCATTTTTTAACCCTAACTTCAAAAATTCATACCTTTTAAACCAAATGGAGTTTGTGAATGATTCTTTTTGCATTGTTCTATGCATGACTTCTAGTTTCTAAAAACATTTTTGTTTCATTTTTATCTTTCATTTTCAATTTGTTTGGCATTTTACCTTGAGGATCACCCTTAAAACCCTAAAAACTTAGGAAATTCTTAAGTCCCTCTAGGTTTAGCTTCTGACCTCCCCCTTTGGAGGGTAACTTAGTATAGGTTTAGGGTTCCTTTAAGTCCATTTTCAATTTTTTATCTTATCATTTGCTTCTGTTTTTGAGTTTTGCATCTCACGTGTTCATATAACCCTAATCTCTCATCTTCATTTGCATTCATCTTGTATTTGCTTGCATCCATGAACTTGCCATGACTTGTTGTGAATTCACATGACATATAAGACATCTTAGGACACTTTAGAATCATGTTTTATCATTGCATTATCCATTTGCCATGTTATGCTTTCATTTTATTTAATGTGCATTCATGAACTTTCATGCTTCTTTCATGCTTCATTTGCATCCTCATTACTTTTATGATCATTCACATCTCTTGACATACATTTGTACCATGTCTTAGCATCATTTGCATCATAAATATGCTTCTGGTTTTGGTTTGCATCCTTGCATTCATTTCATTTTCATTTCATTTCATTTCCTTTTGCTAACTTTTCAGGTGGTAAGTTACTTTGAGAAGTGAATTTGCCTTCACTTCTCACAATTTCTTCTCATCTCTCTTATGCATTCATTTTTGCATTTTACTTGTGTATTATATTGAGCTTGCTTATTCATGTTCCCTCCTCACCTTCTTTCTTCAAGCAACTTATCTTCTTAAGTGAAGTAAGTTGACTTGCTTCTTTCTGCTTCTCCTCCTTCCATCTTTCTTCTTCCTTGGTGGCTTTTCTTTGAAGATCTCTTGCAAGCCTCATAAACCCTAGGAATACCTAAGCATGATCACAATTAGGGCTTGATTAGTCCCCCATTAGTTTTACCTTTGTGTCATCTCTTGTGTCTTCTCTTCTCACCTCATAATCAAGGACTAAACCTTAAAGGTTTTAAGGCTTTGTGATTAAGCTTATGCCTGCATCCTTCAATTAGGATGGAGTGTATAACTTTAATCCTAAGTGTTACACCCTTAATGTGTTTGATTCCTTTAATCAATCCACTTTAATAATCACTAAGACGTCAAGCTTGTAACTTGGGCCTTGCATTAGGGTTCTAATTCTTCCTTAATTGGTTAAGAAGGACTAACCCTAGTGTTAATGAACAGGTCCCCCTCAAGTTGTCTTACAAACCATAAAATTCACTTCTTAATTTTACCATTAACTAAAATCCACTTTAATAAAGGCTTTGTTTTGTCATGAGGTTAATCCCTAATCATGGATTAAGTTGAGGAGCCTTCCTCAGCTTAAATGTTCTCATCTATTATCCTTCTATTAGGATAGTGTAATGGGTCCATTAAATCCTTGATTATGGCTTAAACTCATTACTTAACACTAAACAAAAACTCCAAAAACATCTAAATAATTACAAGTAGGTTAATGATCTTAATCCTACATCATGGTGATTAAGTGTGAGGTGCTTACTTCACACTTAAGGTATTATCATTACCCCTAATCAGAGGGAAGATGTGATGAGTTTACCAAACCCTTGGTTTAGGCTTAAGCTCATTTTCTTATGACAAACTCCAAAAGCAATAAAAGATTGAAAACAAAAAAACAAACAATAATCGTCTCCTTCGGGATTCTTTTCTCACCACACTCACTCATAAACGAGAACTTGCTTCTTCCGTCTAATGCGAGACAGTTTGCACCTGAGCCAGACAGGTCATACACTTGAGCATAGACAAGTAAGTAGTTCACAAGTCAATTGATCTTTCAGTCTCTTTGAGTCGAACTACGGTGTTCTGACTTCCTCATTGCACGAGAGGATACGTAGGCATAACTTAACAATTATCGAACAAAAGTCTCTGCATATTCCCCTCTCCTTCAGCATTACTCTTTTAAGCCTCATTGTCTTGAGCATTGCACTCTTTTCTTGCACTGACACTCCTTTTATTCACTTCACACTTCTTTTGCACTGACACTTGTATTCTTTTCCAGCTTTTGCACACAGATATCACTGACACTACCCCTTTAAACACAAACTTTCAAGCGTGGATCCCGTCGAGTACGACGGAAAATCTGGGTGCTAATACCTTCCTAGGTTGTAACCAACCCCATTTCTCAGTTTCTCTGGTTCGCGACCGTCTTGTCCATATTTTTCTAGGTCTATGCAGCATTACCTTTCCTTTGGGATAAAAATGCCTAGTTGGCGACTCTTTTCACTTCATCTTCATATTCTCTCCTTCGCCGACCGTTCGCGTCTGTATCCCTTCTGACCAGGTATCATTTGGTGGGAGCGACATCACCCATGCATGATAACTCTTAGGATTACTAGTCCCCCATTAGACTTTTGCCTTTGAGATCCTTTTGGTGCTCTCTCTTCTCATCTCAAAATAACACTTCAAGACACCTAATAAATGATAAGTGTTCCAAGGGACTTTACCATGGGGTACTTACACACATCCCATATGGGGATGAGGTATGGGGTATCTATTATGATGAATAAGTCTTAGCATGAGGGTACTTCACAAACAAAAGCTAAAAAATATTTCTTAATCAAAATTCAACAAAAACACTTAATAAAGTCCAATAGGCTAGTGTGTTTGAGCCTTAATATTTGGGACTAGGTTTGGGGATATCCTCCATATCTAGGTGTGCCTCTTATCCATTCTATTTAGGGATGATGTAAAAAGTATACATCCCATTGAGTAAGACTCAGATACACTTTCATGTGCAAACCTCAGAGAAAAAGCTTCTAAAAACACTGAACAAATAATAAAGGTCTTTCCTTCGGGAATTATTTTCTCATCTCATTCACTCTTAACGATAGAACTCGCTTCGACTTGTCTTTTGCAAGAAGGTAAACGCACTTGTGCCAGCCGAGCTTGCAACACCTCAACATTGACATAAGCAGTTCAAGCCATAAAAAACACAAAAAAATTTCCTCCCTAGTTAGGGGAACTACGTCGACTCTGATTCTCATTTCCCGAGGGCCCATTTGAGCACTCTTTTATTTTCCCTACATCCCCCTTCTTTTCTTTTATCCAGTTCTAGTAGCAGTTTTGTTCAGCAACAGTTTATTCCTCACCATTTGAAACAAATTAGCAAGCATGGATCACGTCGGGTACGACGAACGATGTGGGGTGCTAATACCTTCCCAGTTCGTAACCGACTCCTTTACCCTTTCTCTTTGGTTCGCGAGACCTCGTTTTCTCCTTTCTTTTTCGGTTTGTGCAACATTAACATTCCTTCGGGATAAAAATGTATGGCTGACGACTCTTCCTTTTCCGCGCCACTTTAGCGTTTGTACCAGGATGGAAATCCAGGGAGCGACAACTATGAGAATAACTTATGACACTTACATAACAAACTATGTAGTATTCTCATAGTGGGTCAATCTAGTATAAATATTACTCCTAAGACTTATACCTATGTGAAAACTTGATATCTCATATCCATGAACTGTGAGATATAGTCATCAGCCTAATCACATAATAGTCTCTATGCATTATTGTTATCATATTTGATAGTAATGCTTGACTACAGATACTTTAAGAATAACGTCTTTATGTTTAGTGAAGCCTCACAATTAAGTCACACTTAATGTATCATTAAATAGACTAATTATTCTAAGGAATTTATTATGTCATATACAAATAACACAATAATACAATGTCTGATAAGTATATATATTAACAAACAATATATGTCAATATACAAAAACATATTAAGCCAATATTGATTGGCTATTAGGGCTTACTCCAACAATCTCCCACTAGCACTAGAGCCAGTCAGATATTAATTTAACATCTATTTGCTCATTGTGTGCGTCAAACATCATCTAAGTATGATACTTTATTAGGATATAAGGAACTCTTTTTTATGTTGGTAATATACACCTCTTTCAATTTCAACTTTCAATCTTCTATCAAAGAGAAAAAGAAGTGTCAAAATATACATATATGGATCGCTAATGAGATCTAGTTTTCTGAACTTGCAAGATTAACCCATTGTTATCGTGAATGAGATCAATAGGATCTGCAATATAAGAAACACATATTTCTTTATAAGAATTAGAAAAGCGATCAAAGTCATATATTTGACCTTTGTACTAGAAACGACAATTGTCTTAAACTTTTCCTTTTAACTTATACAGTTGTCATCAAAGCATAATATATAATTTATATTGTAATATAAATTTTGGAATGTTATATTTGTAACTTTTTTACAATAATTATTCTTATATACTCTCAAAGAAAAATGAACACCTCGTTCTTTTAAGATATATATAGACCTTTTTGAAATATGTAGAATATTGTATTTTATTCCCTCCATCCTTTAAGAGACCAATGCAGTATTAATTTATATTACAATGATCAATTATAATATAAATTAATTTTACAAAAATTTTAGAACAAATAAGATTTAAACCAAAAGTTGGTACTTTTTTAATAATTAATTATATATTGAAACCAATAGTTTATGGTGCCACGTAATGAAACTTATTGTTTTATTTTTTTTAATTCTCAAGTTGTACTTGTAAACTCTTCTTTTGAAAATCACAGTAAAAAGGAAATCTTACCTTTTCATTTAGTTATTTAATATTTTTAATGGAATTTTTAGGAACTCTTAAATTTAAAAGTTCATAAAAAATAATATAATAATATAAAATCACTAATTATATTAAATATAGCAAACAAATATATTAATTAATTATTGTTGAGACTGAAAATAATTAAAAAAACTTCAAAAATTGCTTCAAGTAATATTAAAATAATTAAAAATAATCAAATTAATGTTTCAAATAAATATATTAATTAATCATACATGCTTCAAATAATTAAAAATAATTTTTCTTACAAATTATAAATGACATTCGACAAATTAAATACTAAATTATATATAAAAAATGCAAATACTGAAATAAAGTAATAAAAACATTAAAAATATTTAAATTGATTTATTTATTTTAACTTTTCATGCATCTTTTATATCAACTCTAAATTTCATTTCAATAGTATATATAAATTGCACATGTAAGTCTTAAATCTACAACAAAATTAACATAATATAATATTTTGAACAACAATGGCCTTCATTCATATCAACCAATCTTATCTTTGTTGGATTTTGATCATTTCTATGATTTTCCTTTCAGGTAATGAACACACTCTTATTTTATTTTTTGAATTGCTTACTTCAACTACAATAAACAAACTCAAATATTCTTTAAATAAATTAACTTTATTTTATTGTAGGATTATCAAGTGGTGAATATAGTCCTTTGATTTTAAAATGTCTAGCTGATGGTGAGTGCAAATCAGATTCACAATGCTATTTATTGTGTTATAGTAGGGGCTATCTATATGGTGGTTCCTGCCGTATGATTGATCCTAAGCATTGGCGTTGTTGTTGTCGTGTATGATGACATATTTTATGAATTAATGAAAGCTAAAAAAATAAAGGGCAAATCTTATGTATCTTCAGAATTAAGGTTTATAAGAATTTGTATTGTGAAAAATAAAAGGTATCTTTTAACTTGATTAATATATAAAGTCAGGTTTTTGGACCTATTTTCACTCATTCTATATATATTAAAGTAATTTGTCTCTTGTTTTAAATTCAAATTTAGATTCATTCTATAATTACATTGACTATTATATTATGATTGTTTTAATAATTAAAAGTTGAGGTAAAGAAAGGGAGAAGAATTAATAAAATAACTGTCAAAATAAAACTATGCAATCTCTTTTCATTAAAATTAGCAATAAACTCGTGCATTCACACGGATATGTATGTTCGATTATTTTATGTAATCGACGTATTATTGTTTTTCAAATTGAAAATAAATAATGTCAAATTAGAATTTTTTTTTTTTTATAAAAATGAGAAAATAATACAATATAGTGAGAGTATAATATGATAAAAATATTTTAAAAGGTGTTCATTATGATTTTACAAATACAATTCAAAACCATAAAATAATTAATGTATTCCCTATGTAACAAAGTTGTAACAAAGAACAATAATTTTCAAAACACAATATATGTATAATCAGACAATGTATTGTATTCCATTTATAACAATATATTAATTTATCGTATATAAAAATATTTTAATCAACAATATATTGCATCTCGTATATAAATATATTTTTTTTTACACTATTTATTAAAATATTTGAGTCAATAGTGAAGTTGTTCTCGTATATAATAATATTTGAGTCAAAATATTATTTTTGGTTTGACAATATTTATAAAAATATTTGAATCAATGGTAAAATTATTTCTGTTTATAATAATAATATTTTCTCATCTATATAAAAATATATTGAAAAACAATATATTGGTTTTAAATTCCAAGCATAATGTTAATTTCATTTTATTACAGTATCCAAGATTTGCATTTTCAAACTTGTAGGTAATTAATTTTTGGATGAGTGCTATTAATTTCATTCAACAAATTAGAATGAGAATAGAGAGGAGTAAGAAATTAGAAGGAGAAGTACTAAAGCAAATGAATTAATGTAGTTTTATAAATATCAATTAAATTTTGATAGCTCACTTTTTCGTGTATGAATTATCAACTCATTTATCCATTTATTTGATGTCGTTTTAACAATTACACACAAAAATTGAAACTGCATTATCTTTCATTCACTAATTGATGTGAAAATATTATATTTCTTTTTATTTTATGTAGTTAAAACAATTCTCAAAAAAAATTAAAATAGTATTATTGAAAATATTATAAATTAAATTACAAGTCACTTTTAATTTTTTTGTATTTAGATCAGGGGTACACATTTTCCAATATATATATTTCTCTTATTTACGTCAATGACTTCTATTCTCATATTAATTATTAAATATATATTTTACTCTAAAAAATTGACATATTAAATCATTATGAAAATGAGTCAAACTTTAATCAGAAAAATAACTATTTAACATTAACAACTATTTATCTAACATAATAATTTCATCAATATTTCAAATACACATAAGATATGAGTAACTAAAAATAATGAGGTTGACATCTCAAAAGACATTTTTTTTAACCAAAGACATGATTTTTAAACCAGAAACAGTTATATTGATTACACCAGAAAATGACTATCATCAGTCCTACTGATTACAGCAGAAACAGTTCCAACAGATAAAAAACTAAATGTTGGATTTTTAATAAATCTAAAATGATGTGCCAAGATAATCTGCTTCATCGTCGTCATTTGAGTCAAATATTGAATTGTCTTCTTCTTCCTCTTCATCTTCCTCGAAGCGTTGTGTCCTTCTCACCCTCTTTCTTCTCCTGTGTCTTCTCCATCGCTCTGTAGGTGGCTGAACAACCACAAGACCATCTTCAACCTCTTCATGAATATGTTGAACCTATTTAACAAAACCATTTCATAATGTCAAAACAACTAATAGCAATAAGTACATGAAAAAATAAACACAACATTATAGAAATCATTGTTGGACCATATTAGGTTGTTCAACATCGAGAGGTTGTTGGCCCGACACAGGTTGAAGAAACACCGGAGGTGACTGCAGCTCCATTTGTTGGTTGAGAGGGACAACATGTTCTTCGATGTGTTGCACCTGTTGATGAAAACATGTTTAATAGACATTGAAAGAATAATAGAGACGAAAGTGTAGCACCCCAAATTTGCCCTCTCCTTTTTTACCATCAATTTCATAGCATAGACATACCATATCCTAGCATTTGGCATAGAAAGAATGAAGCATGTCACTCACATGTTCTAGCATAGGGCCTATGACCAATTATCTGGAAAGTCATGATCTCCAAAAGAAATGCCAAGATCCAAGTGTTATTTCAAGAAGCTCACAAGGTCTCATCATATCTTATACAAGCCCAAGGCCTTTAATAGAGCCTTAGAAAGGTGGAATTTCATCAGAAGTCCAACAGTACATTTTCTCCTATGCAGACAAACCTTAACTAGGGGTTTGTTCCAAATCAGAGAATCCTTTTAGCTTTGACCAATTCTTGTGGTCAAAGGCTCTCATATGATCTGCAAGGTTTATGTATGAAATTTGAGACAAAAACCTGTTGAACAAGTCAGGCATTTGAGCAGTTATTTGTGGATGATGCAAGAAAGTCAACTGTGCAATTCAAAAAGTCAACTGAAGGATTTTTAGGGTTTCGATCAAGATCATCAATCTTTGGAAGTCATATCATGTCAAGGAATGGATTAAATGAGCTTAAAGGTCAAAAATCAGGAATGTGCTAAAGTCGCTAAATATAGAAATTTAGAAGTTTCTATATTTGGAAATATTTGCCCTAAACCTTTAAGCTATTATTTCATGTGCAAAAAGGTTTCAGATGATTTTTCCTTGAACATGAAAGTTGTAGATCATGATTTTCCCTTTCCAAAAAGTATTAGAATATTTTCATAGCCTTCCTAGAACTCAAGATATGATTTTAGAAGTTTAGGTGCATTTTAGGTTTTTTTTAAGACACTTGTCAATATACCATTGGTTTCTCCTTTTATTTTTTCACATCAACAACAAAGAAACAATCAACAACAACTTGAAAAATAAAACTTTAACATGCCTCGACAATGTTATGCATGTGGTACCATTCAGAGTAAAACTCCCAACTTAAAATTTCCAATTTACCGAGGCATCAAGACATAAGCCTTCAACTTTCAACTTAGTGTCAATTTAGGCCAACGTGGTGTGAGCAACGACTCCGACATAAAATGAAGATGTACTATATGACGTATACGACTTCACAACATAAACAACATACGACATCAACGACACAAACAACTTAAACAACATGAACAACTTAAATCAACATGGGCTTATCAAGCCTTCAACTTAGAATCGTCCATTAATCGGAACAATATTACAAACTAAGTTGTACCTGTAAATCAACTTTTTCGATAATAGTTCAGCAAAACAACCAATAAAAATGATCTACTAAACTATCCGACTTACCCCGACAATTTTCGTTATATTCCGGACAACTAATTTTTCTTCCTAAATCGGCTAAACCGACTAAACTGTATTGTTTTCACACTATGTGACTGCTACGAAGTTATTCTGAAAATTCTGTCAAAATTTATTTTTCTGATACAGTTACACTGCTAAACATCACTTGCTGTCATGAAAATCTACAAATTTATTTTTCTGTCAAAACTCATTTTGTTTGTATCAAAACCTAGTATACATAACTAACTGATATAATACACGAGGCCCTGTGCAATCTAATATATTACACCATCATTCCTACTTATTAACTTATAAATCATTTAATAAGTATAATCAACATATTATTTAATATTGCATTATTTGGATCATTCATGAAAAATAGTGTAAATAACATTTGTGTTTTATTAAAGTGATACAAAATAAAAATGTTCTTTCCCAACTAATGGGTGGCTTGCGCCACCCTATGCACCAGACCAAGTGGCCAGCAACCGCATTACTACTTATGGTGGCCATATGAATGTGGCTGGCACCATTCCAAGATGGCTTGCGCCATGCTTCCAGTGGCTTCCGCCACTTGCCCCTTTCAACCATTTTTGGGTGGCCTGCGCCACCACTATGTCAGTGGTGGGTGGCCTACGCCACCCATGCACCTGCGAATAGTGTTTTCGTCCCAAAACTGAAATTTTCCAGAAAACATATAATTACAACAACTTCATAAAAACTCATTCAATAACAAAATTCCACAAAATCGATAAATTCACATTTTGCACATAATCAATCAACAAAACTCCATCAACAACACAACATCAGAATCAACCTCAATCAGCATCAACATCATAAAAATACCCAACCCTATGTACCAATTATCATACCCGATTATAAAAGTCGAACTCACCCTTACCTTGGATTAAAGGCAACTCTGAGTTCGATCGGATTTCGGAAATTTGCACCGATTGCAGTTTCTCTCTCGCAACTTCTTCTTTCACGATCGTGTTTTGTTCCTCTTCTACTTCTTACTGAAACTTCTAAAACCTATTTGTTTTACTTTTTATTTCTTTTTATCAAAATAATATTAATCTAATAATATTACTAGTGGGCCTAATAACCTACACCCCTATATTACTAATTTCGACACAATTCCAAGCCCACTAAACCAAACACCCTCCTACGACTATAATATTATTTCTAATATTAATTCTACGACTTTCCAACTTAATTACAGACTTAACGACTTAATTCACCGCAACAAAAAATCGACCGAATAATCACAATTAAATAATTAAATATTCAATTAAATAAATAATTAAATATTTGGGTGTTACAACTCTCCCCCACTTAGAATATTTTCGTCCTCGAAAATTACCTGATTCAAATAACTCGGGATAGGAGTATCACATCTAGCTCTCCAACTCCCAGGTCATGCTTTCTTCAGTAGCTCCCAACCAGACAACTTTCACTAACTCGATCTCTTTCCCTCGAAGAGTCTTCATTTCACGATCCACGATTCGTACAGGCTTTGTCTCCACCGTGAGATTATCCCGTACTTGAACATCGTCCATACTGACCACATGAGACGGATCTAAAATGTACCTCCGAAGTTGTGACACATGAAAAACATCATGCAAATTCGAAAGATTTGGCGATAACGCCATCCAATAAGCAACTTTCCCAACTCTGTCCAAAATCTGATACGGACTGATAAAACGAGGATGTGGAAATAGATTAAACATGTACTTGAACCCCATGTGTCGTACCTCGAAAAATACGATCCTAAAACAAACAACAGAGTCGCCACCTAATTTTATTTATTCTAACTAAAGAAAAGGGAGATATAGACACAACCTAAATAAAGGATAAGAATGGTCAACGAAACCACTAATCTAAGTTCGGGAGTCAGTTACGAAAAAGGAAGGTGTTAGGCACCCCTCACGTCCGTTGTACTCAACGGGAACCTCTTAGTCTAGTTTGCGCTTTAAATGTTAACTTATATTATTGTCTTCTTTTAATGATTAAGTATTGATGTTTGTTTAAAGATGTTATTATTTGTTATGGGGAAAGGTTAAGTTTTTTATTATTGTGCTCGCGAAGGATTAAAATCCCCGTGTCTACGTATTCGCTTGTGCAATGGGAAAGTCAGAGCTTCGTAGTTCGTGCGACTACGGTTTGTGTTTTTTAATTGAACGATTGTTTGAAAACGCTTTCTACTGCTAAGTGTTGGCTTATCTGCTCGCGATAGGAGGCTGAAGCGCTAGCTTGTTTGCGAGATAGAAAGATTTAAACAATGTTCGTTTAGAGAAATGATGTTTGATCTTTATTAAAGTGTTTTAAACGAGAGGGCGAATGAACCACAATGCGTGGGGCTAGCCCAGGAGTGATTGCATTCAAGAACGTGCGGAGTGCTAGACTCCGGAGTTCAGTTACTCGTTGATTAATTATGGAAAAATAGTTTGGATTGGTTGGTAAGTTTTAAATTGTTTTTGAAAAGAAAGAGACAGTTTGTCATCTTTAAGGGTAGGTATCCCGCCTAATCCACCACAAACATTTGAGGAAGAGAAATCGAAAGAAGCTTTAAACTTGGATACAAGGATCGATAAGCAATGCTGCATTCTTTCTTTGAGAATAAATAAAAATTAGAAGAAGCTTTAAACTTGGATATGAGTATCGACAAGCAATGCCACATTCTTCTTTTGAGAACAAATAAAAATCGGAAGAAGCTTTAAACTTGGATATGAGTATCGACAAGCAATGCCACATTCATCCTTTGAGAATAATTGTTTGAAAGATTTTTGTGTTTGTGGGGATAGAAGAGATATTTTTCCTATGGAGATGAACCATGTCTAATCCTTTAAGGTTGTTAAGTGTTTTGAATACGAAAGAATGAATGAATTACAAATCGGGGGCTAGCCCCAACAGTAATTCAGTTCAAACACCCGAGGAATGCTGGATTCCTGAGTTCAGTTCTTCGTATAGTTTATTAGAGGTTTACGTGTTTTAGGAACAAGAGGGTGAATAAACCACATCGCGTGGGGCTAGCCCAGGAGTGATTTAATTCAAGAACGTGCAGAGTGCTAGACTCCGGAGTTCAGTTACTCGTTATTTGATTTGTGAATTAAGACGTGATTTAAGATTTACGTTTTGAAGACGAAAGAGCGAATGAATTACAAATCAGAGGCTAGCCCTAACAGTAATTCAATTCAAAAACCCGAGGAATGCTAGATTCCTGAGTTTAGTTCTTATGTTAATTTATTAGACGCGTAATGTCGTGCAGACGGCGATCACAAGTGACCGACTTACGTGTGTGCAAATGTAGACGCGATTTGTTTAATAAATTACATGGATTGGGTGTTTTAAAAGCGAAAGGGCGAATGAATCCACAACGTGTGGGGCTAGCTCAGGAGTGGCTCATTCAAGAACGTGCAGAGTGCTAGACTCCGGAGTTCAGTTCTTTCTCCAATTAATTAGTTTTGAAAGTTTTTAGGTGTTTTAGGGTTTAGACACGATGGTGATGTACAATTAATCGAATAAACACAAATGACATTAGAACTAAATTGAAACGCAAAAGAGATAAAGTTGAGTTTTAACGATACCTAACGGAGAAGGTCTGTTGCCTCTTCAATACACACACACGCAAATTTCGAGAAAAAAACTTGTTAGAAGCTTCATCGATAATCCAATCAATGCTCTAGCGTTTGATATCAAACTTTACTCGAGATTCAACTAAGATTAACAATCAAAACTCAACTAAAATCAAACACCAATAGTAAAAATCAAGAATAACATTTAATCAACTAAAATAATTATCATTCAACCGAAGGATTCACTTAGCATCAAAAATCAATCAACACTTATCAAAATTACTAATCAACCAAACATCGACAACTCTAATGGACAATCAAACAAAAACTCTTAGTCAAATATTAACAAGCAATAAACAACAATTATATATAAAAACCAATCAAATATTTAAACCATATGCTAAACAAAATACTAAAAAAGGAATCAACCAATCAAATAGCCAACAAAATTGATCTAGACAAAACAAGAAAGCCATAATAATTGTTGGAAAAAAATTAACTAAGACAAAAATCAATACTGATAAAATCTAAACAGTGAGGTGAGGTTAGCAAAAAATCAGCGTAGGCTTGCAAAGCCCAAAAACAACAAGTCAAAGGGAGGGTGGTCCGCAATAAACTGGGGTGGTGATAGAATGCGAATGCCTTTGGGCTCATAAGTCCAATCTACACTGCAATACAACCTACATCATAAAAACGGAGGAAACGAATGAAAAGAAAATATAAGAAGAAATAAAAGAAAATATAAGAAGAAATAAAAGAAGTCAGCAACAACATAGAATCCCTCAGATGCAACACATCGTACAACACTTTTTCAAATCCGCACGGCTCCCTCTCGTTGAGCTCCGGAAGTTCGAGAATCGGAATCGAAGGAGAAGCTCCGGAACTACCAAAATTTCGTGGTAATCATCAAAATGAGTGAAGCTTGGAGCTCTTAGCTTAATAGGAGTAGCGAAAACACCGTCGTAAGCAGATCTTTCGCTGACGCCAAGGACGTTAGATAGCTTCTTTGTTAGTGTTGTTGTGGTGGCTCCGAACTCCATAATCACGGCGAGATTCTTCTTCGTCTGTATTTTGCGATTAGGTGTGTGGTGGTGATGACGAAAAAGGTGTGCGGTTGGTCTGTTGATGAAGAAGAGAGATTTGGATTTTGCGGCTTTGTTTTCTCAGAGTTTTGAAGGTGGTGGGTCGACGATGAAGGGTGGAGGTTCTTTGTTCTATCTGGTTTTGCGTTTGAAAAGGGTGATGCTTCGGAGAAGGATGAAATGGAGATGAAGGGCGGTTTGGATATTGGACAGTGGTGATAAGTGGTTCGTTTCAGAAGTTGTTTATCGTGTTTGGTTCGGATCTGAAATGGTGAGTTTGTTTGTGGAGAAAAGAGAAAGATGGATTATTGGGAAGAGAGTGATGGTTCGAGAGGTTTGTTGTTTCAGATGGGTTGTGGTTTGATGAGGGCTGAAGGGTGTGAGTCGGAATGGTGGATTGATGGTTTCCGAAAGTTTGTGCGTGAAAAGAAAATGAGGATTCAAAGAGATTGATTAGTGTAGTTGTGAAGAAAGGTTATGCGTTCTGTTTTGGGGGTGGTTTTGCGGTTTTGTGTTTACGAACGAACAGTTTTCTCGCGGTTGGCGGAAAGGACTTTTATGGTTTCTGGGTGTGTTTTGGAAGGAGGTTATGGTAAGTTTTTCTTTCTAATGTTATTGGTATTGATTGGTGAAGTGGGGTTGATTTTTGGGACGGTCAGATGTTGTTGGTTTTGCGAGGATGGAGACGAAAAGGTTTTAAGGTTATCTGTCCTGAAAGGTTTTGAAGGTTTTTTTTGTTCTGTTGTTGTTTATGGCTGCTAACGAATTTGTGGTTATGGTGAGGGAGGATGAGTTTTGTCGAATTTTTGTTGGTTTTATGAAGGTGATGGTACGATTTCACGGTGGCTGAGCGGGAGGTGAGTAAAAAGGTGAGTGATGGCTTTGAGAGGTGGTGCGGTGAGTTTCGGAAACGAAGGGAGTGGTTGTTTACGGTTTGCAGTTTGGTGGTTCTGTGATGGAGGAAGAAATTTCTCTTTTTTTTCTTAGTTTTGTTGATGAGGAGAAGATGAAGATCGTTTCATGTTTTGTTGAAAATTTCCCTGATTTAACATGTTGTGTTTTTGATACTAAGCTCGTTTGGGACCTCTCTTTGAACCATTTTTCAAGAAAGGGAGGAAGGTTTTGTTGTGGTTTTTTTTTTGTGAGGGTGGTTTTTTCCCCCTTTTGTTCTCAGCATCGGAGGGGATTTTCCCCAATTTTTCTTTTCTTTTCCTTTCATTTGTGTGTATAATCCTGGCTTAAAACCTGACCTTCAAAAGCAGGCAGGCCCCCCTGGTTTCTGTTTTCTTGTGGGGACTTAACAATTTTTAAATGCTATTTTGTTGTTTTTTCTAAAGCCCCTTTTTCATTGCAGGTTTTTGTTTTGCTATCCTTTTTTGTGTATGATACAGGTTATGTGTAACTAGTATAGGTCAAAGTTGTTTTTATTGTGGGATGGTGTAGACTGGTGCAGAGAAGTAATAAAATGTGACAAAGATTGTGACTAGAAAAGTAACAAGACTTTCTAACTAGTATAACTAAAAAAACTAATTAAACTATAAAAAATTTTAAAACAGAAAATAAACCAATGAAATAAAATTAAAACCATGTCAAACTTAAATCTAATTAGAAATTAACTAAAACCTAATTGAAATAATTGGATATTAAATTTAATTAGATTAAACAAACAAAAAAATTATTAAACTAATTGAAAGAGAAAAAAAAAACCAAAACTAAATATCATAGAAAATATCAATTAAAATGAACTAAAAAACCCTAAATTAATTAAGAAATCGGACTAAATAAAATATACTTAAAATTAAACCAAATAAAAATGTAATTGAGACTAAATATAAACATAAATAAAATAAATAAATAAATGAGACGGACATTGAACGAAGAATTGAATAAAAAATGCACGATGAATGACAAATGCGAAAAAATGACGGATTAACGATATTACGATGAGAATGCGTCAGACGAATAAAAATTCAAAAATTTCTGGTCAAAATTTAGGGTATGACACCATGGTACATGGTTCAATTCCCATGGAAGAAAAAAACTCTACTAGAGATGGGGGTAGAGAAGATCGTGAGGTGGTAGTGTCGGGATTGCTTGTGGGGTCCGAGCTGTTACAACTTCCTCCTGAGCTGCAGTTGAGATTTTCTGTCGAGCTTTTGAAGAATACTCAATCTGTGTATATCCTGCTTCTTGGTTCTGCTGTTGTTGAATACTTTTCATCTTGCTGAATCGATACTCCTTTGAGCCATTTTCAACCTCAGTGATTGTCCAAGGATTCCTAGCATTTGCACCGCCCTTAACACAAACATCTGCCATGCTAGTCCCGATGTGTTCATTGTTGGCCATCACCTAACCGGTAAAGAGGAAGCCCAGAAATTCACAGCAGGAGAATCAAGATACTCCCAACAAGAAAAAGGGTGAAAGAAACACCCTAAACGATCCAAGGAAAAATCCGACAAGAGACACACACCAATCATCGAAGATGTGAGGAAAACATGAATAGAAAATCAGAGGGAAAGAAAAAGACGGTAGAAACAGAAACTGGTATCGATACACACGCAACAAGCACCGAATAACTGAGGAATGGTTGAAGAAAAACTGTGGGGAGAAAGAAGACGATAACAATAAAACAGGAAAAATGAGACACCATTCACTGGAGGGGAATAACAACAGAACAGGAAAAACAAGACATCATTCACTAGAGGGGAAATAAAACACCCAGAAGAGGGAAACACATACACATGGAAAACTCAGTAATAACTTGAAAACAAATATTGAAATAGTTCTTTGGAAGAGAGAGACAGAGAGAGAGAGAGAGAGAGAGAGAGAGATTTTCATTGTTTAATGAGGTATCACTATTTTACAATCCAAATATTTTGTTTTGTTTGAAACCAATAGTGTCAAGTTGTTTTTTATACAATTCATAGTTTGTTTTTTAATTTCTCAAGTTGTACTTGTAAACTCTTCTTTTGAAATTCACAGTAAAAAAGAATCTTAACTTTTCATTTAGTTATTTAATATTTTTAATGGAATTTTTAGGAACTCTTAAATTTAAAAGTTCATAAAAAAATAATATAATAATATAAAATCACTAATTATATTAAATATAGCAAACAAATATATTAATTAATTATTGTTGAGACTGAAAATAATTTAAAAAATATTCAAAAATTGCTTCAAATAATATTAAAATAATTAAAAATAATCAAATTAATGTTTCAAATAAATATATTAATTAATCATACATGCTTCAAATAATTAAAATTAATTTTTCTTACATATTATAAATGACATTCGACAAATTAAATACTAAATTATATATAAAAAATGCAAATATTGAAATAAAGTAATAAAAACATTAAAAATATTTAAATTGATTTATTTATTTTAACTTTTCATGCATCTTTTATATCTGCTCTAAATTTCATTTCAATAGTATATATAAATTGCACATGTAAGTCTTAAATCTACAACAAAACTAACATAACATAATATTTTGAACAACAATGGCCTTCATTCATATCAACCAATCTTATCTTTGTTGGATTTTGATCATTTCTATGATTTTCCTTTCAGGTAATGAACACACTCTTATTTTATTTTTTGAATTGCTTACTTCAACTACAATAAATAAACTCAAATATTCTTTAAAAAAAACACAAATAAATTAACTTTATTTTATTGTAGGATTATCAAGTGGTGACTATAGTCCTTTGTATGTAAAATGTCTAGATGGTGAGTGCAAATCAGATTCACAATGCTATTTATTGTGTTATAGTAGTGGCTATAGATATGGTGGTTCCTGCCGTATAATTTATCCTAAGTATTGGCGTTGTTGTTGTCGTAAATGATGACATATTTTATGAATTAATAAAAGCTAAATAAATAAAGGGCAAATCTTATGTATCTTCAGAATTAAAGTTTGTAAGAACATGTAAGTTTTACTTGATCTAATATTTATTGAATTTTATCCATTTATATATATATATATATATATATATATATATATATATATATATATATATATATATATATATATATATATATATATATATATATATATATATATATATATATATATATATATCGGTATAAGCGCAAAGGATTTCACGAGACGGTTCAAAAGTACGTGCGTTCAAATAAATATGCATTTATCTTTCTAAACCTGAGACAAAGAAAGAAAAACCCTAATCATCTTCTTCTTCTCCAAAGAAAACATTCTTTTCTAAAAACCTAAAAAATAACTCAATTCTCCGAGGAGATCATAATAGAGATTGTGCAAGGGAGAGTTGATTTCATTTTTGAGAGCTATGTGGAGGAATGTTTGCAATGACAAATAAGTGGGGGATATTATTCTATAACATTGATTTTTGGTGTTTACAGTAGCGGGTTTTTCTTGAAACATGGATTCATTCTAATTCCTTTGGGAATTATCCTACAAAATAATTATTCATAAACCATAGGTTATGAATCTCTCTCAAATAATTAATAGTTGAGGTTATAGGGATAATTTGATGTGTTTCCTAAAAATTATTTGTATGAACGTTAATATCATGTTTGATTTTTTGACTATGTATTATGATGAGTGGATTATATTTAATTGATGTTTAGTTGATGTTGTAATGTATTATGTTTTGTAAATTTGTGTTGGGGTTGTTTCTTGAGGCTGGATTAAGTTTATACATGATTAGTGTTGCCAAAAAGTAAAAATTTGCCTAGTCTAATTGATCACACTTAGGGTGAAATCGATTATCACCCCTTTTCAGCAATTGTGAAAACCCTTCAACAATTATAAAAAGTCAGGCAAAACAACATTATAATCGATTATACTAAATGTTTATTCGATTAGATGTTTAGGAGTTGCTAAAAATGTCATATCTTGAGTTTAGAAACTCTGATTGAGGTGTAGTCAGATGCTTTAGAAAGCTAATGCAAAGACCTAGATTGTAGTAAAGTTTCATGATGCATATATGTATGAGTAATAATTTGAATAATAATTGATTGTGAGGTAAACCTTATGACCTGAGTCCAACATTTTATAAAATCACTGTGAATCCCTTACGTGGCAACCAAGTTGAAGGTTTGATAAACTCATTGTTAAGCCTTAATGAGGCAATCAAGTGAATGTGTGGTAAAATCTAGTGAAAACCTTAATGTGGTAATTAGGGTAAATGTGTTTCAAGTGAGGAATGAGGTTTGAGAGGAATTCGCGCATGTCTTATCATCATGCATCATACTAGAATTAGAGTAGATTTGCATCTAGAAAGAGTGTCGTAGTACAGACGTAGTTCACATGCACTCCTAGATATTTGAGATTCTACGGACGTCTAGAAAGAGTGTTGTAGTACGGATGTAACTCACATGTCCTCTTATATTAGAGTTTAGCAAGAGTGTTATAGTGCGTACATAGCTCGCATGTACTCTTACGTTGTTGAGATTATACGGATGTCTAGAGAGAGTGTTGTAGTATTCAACGTATTACCTCAATTTTTATGAAAGATAGGGGCAGTTGGACCAAGGACCAGATCTTTTAACTAGGTCTTCACGCTTCTCACGCGTTCCTTGGCCGTTCTTCCTTGGGCCTAGCTGGTCTAAGCCCATAGAGGGACCTTGGCCCAGCGCTGGGGGCACACTATAAATACCCTTTTCCAGTAAAGAGTCAGGTATTCTCACTCATTTCAATTAACCATACTATAATGTACCTCTTCTCACTTAAGCATTGGAGTGCCTTGCAGGTACACCCCCCTTTTCTCCTCTTATTCTCTGGCCCTTACATCAAGCTACTGGAAGGCCCTTATGATCAGGTGAGATCAGTGGCGTCGTCTGTGGGAAACTAGCTTCCCCTTCTTCCACAACAGAGGATTAAAGCTCAAACACCGTCCTTCCAGCATGTCCGGAGAATAACTCAACGAGCGCAGCCGTCCCCTCGTCGACTATACGATGGTGGACAACCTGCAGTACCATGAAGCAGACGCTCGAGATGGTCGTCCAGCCACCCCATCTCCTGAACCCCAGAGCAACGGGGATCCACCTCAAGTTCAAAACCAGGGGACATAAGCGTTTCAGCCCATCCCTGTTCCCGTCGAGGGAGACGCCGCCATGATTGCCATGGTGAATGCCCTCAACCAGGCCAGCTCCATGCTCTACCAACAGCATGAGAGAATAATGGGCCTAGAGGCTGATCAGTAGGAGGCCCGACCTCAGCAAGAGAGGAGGACGCATCAATGCCCAGAAGCAACAAAGAAACGAGGACGTCGCTCCCCAGAGCCTAACGTCAGTAGGGAACGTGCCCGCCGTGACTCCGGTCGATCGGGAGCCTCACCTAGGCGCGATCGAAGTCCCGATCATCACAAACTCTCCCCACCAAGGAGTGACGAAGAAGACCTGCACTGCCCCCTGTCACGGGCAATAATGGAAGCTCCACTCCCCAAAGGCATGGAGAAACCTCCTAATCTGGCCGTATACGACGGGACTACCGACCCCGACGATCACGTCGACAACGTCAACGCAATGCTTGACTACCGGAATGACATCACCAGGCATATCAAGTGCAGGCTGTTCTCAACGACCCTCAGGAAAGGGGCCATGGCCTGGTACAAAAGCTTGGCCCCAGAATCCATCACATCCTGGAGAGTAATGAGATCCATGTTTACGAGGCACTTCACAGCCTCCCAACGCCATCCGAAGACAGAGGCGACCCTTGAAGCCATAGTACAAAAGAAAAATGAGACATTACGCTCGTACATCGAACGATTCAACCAAGAGGCTGTCGAGGTGGACACCACTGAACACATGAAAAAATACCTCATCGAGAGGGGACTCTTGCCCGGTAGTGAGCTCAGTCGAGCCGTTAGGATAAAGCCTCCCCGCACCTTGAATGACCTCCTGCATAAGGCCCAGGCCTACATCAGATACGAGGAAAAGCAGGTGGCCCACAATGCTCGCAGCAGCCGTAATACTGTGGATACCGATCACCCCAAACGCGAAGATGCGAACATTCCCCGTCGCAACGAAGACAGACGAAGGGAAGAAAAACCCCTCGAACCTCGGGAAGGAAGAGGCCCCGCATGCCGGTACAGCGAATATACTTTACTGATAGCTCCCCGCGAGCGTATCCTCGCCGAATGCATCAACTCCGAGTTCAAACAGGGCAGAGTGAGGTTCCCAAAACCGTCTGCACCCAAGCCTCACACCGACAAGTCCAAATACTGCAGGTTCCACAGAAGCCACTGGTATGTGACCGAAGACTGTGTTCACTTAAAAGACGCAATAGAGATCTTAATCCAAGAAGGGCACCTTAAACAATACACGAGGAGGAACAAAACTTCCAAACACGAAGAGCCGGAGAAGAGGAGACCTCGGGAGGACACGCCCCCCCGACGAGCCTCCTTATCAAGTGGCCCTTTGCGTATCACGTCCAGAGGACTTCAGCTTCCCTGAGACACTGCCTGAAGGCCGGATCGCTGCACTCAGTCCCTGGGAAGACTTTCCGACTGCCCTCGTCATATCGGGCGGAGGGATGAACGGCGAGGCCGCCGCCCTTTCAGTAAAACGCAAGTTCGAAGAGCTCCTTCTGACCGCGCCCGAACAAAAGGCAACGCTGACAAAGTACCGGGGCAAATCCAACCCAATATCTTTCTTTTTGGAAGAGCTTCCGGGCGGTTCTCCAAATTCGGGCATCCCACTGTTGATTAGAGCCAAGATGGCTCAGTTCGACGTCAGACGCATTCTGGTCGATCAAGGCAGCTCGGTGAACATCATGTACGTCCACCTTTTCAAGACTCTGAAATTAGACAAAACCAACCTATCTCCCTACGTCGGATCCGACCTCCAAGGATTTAACGGGGCCACGACAAAGCTATGGGGCTACGTCGAGCTCCTCGTCACCTTCGGAGAGCAGGAGACGGTCAGAGAAATCAAAATCCAGTTCCTGGTCATAGAGTGTCCCTCTCTTTACAATTGCATCCTCGGCCGCCTGACATTAGCCGAGTTGACCGCGGTCCCGTCTACCGTCCATCTGAAGATGAAGTACTACACTAAACTAGGTCGCGTAGTCACCATCCACGGCGACATCGAAGCTGCCCGAAGGTGCTACGACGCTGCAGTAAAAGGACAGGCTACGGTCAATACAAAGAGCAACAAAAAACCCAAGACCGAAGATCCTCCCCTCCAGGGAATCAACGCCATCGACCTCGATTGTCGCATTGTCCAGGACGAAACTAAAGAATGGAAGCCCACCGAGGAACAGACTCCCGAACACCCATTCCGGCCAATCCCAGACGGAGAGTTCGAGCTCATCCCTCTGGGCGATGACCCTGGAAGAACAGTAAGAATAGGCAAAGGATTGCCCAAGGAAACAAGGGAGCAGCTCGCGACGTGCCTCAAGGAGAACTCCGATCTCTTCACATGGAACGCCGCAGAAATGCCGGGTCTAGATCCTAAGATCGCGTGCCACCAACTAGCTTTGGACCGAGCAGTCAAGCCCATAGCACAGCGTAGGTGCAAGCAGTCCCCCGAGAAAGCGGAGGCTGCCGAGCAAGCTGTAAAAGACCTCTTAGAGGCAAATTTTATTTCTGAAGGCCAGTACACAACCTAGCTCTCTAATGTAGTCCTTGTTAAGAAAAATAATGGAAAATGGCACATGTGTGTTGATTATACTGATCTTAATAGGGCTTGTCCCAAAGATGCTTTCCATCTCCCTAACATAGATAAACTCATTGACAATTCTGCAGGATTCAGACTCTTGTCCTTCATGGATGCGTATAGCGGATATAATCAGATCCCTATGTCGGACACGGACAAGAGACACACGGCGTTCATGACCCCGACCGGCAATTACTACTACAACGTAATGCCCTTCGGACTCAAGAACGTCGGGGCCACATACTAGCGCATGATGAACAAAGTCTTCAGGGGAGAAATAGGGGACATGCTCGAGGTATACATGGACGACATGATCATCAAATCACACGAGGAGGTCGACCATGCTCGACACCTCTACAAAGTCTTCGAGCAGGCGAGACAGTGCAAAATGAGGTTTAACCCTGAAAAATGCACGTTCGGCGT
Organism: Lathyrus aphaca; assembly: GCA_963966055.1. Classification (NCBI taxonomy): domain Eukaryota; kingdom Viridiplantae; phylum Streptophyta; class Magnoliopsida; order Fabales; family Fabaceae; genus Lathyrus; species Lathyrus aphaca. The sequence goes on from OZ014525.1 coordinate 272,434,971, forward strand.
CCGGGCAGGAAAATTCCTAAGTTTCTACCTCACCGAGAGGGGAATCGAGGCCAACCCCGACAAATGCCGAGCATTCTCGGAGTTTCCGACCCCGAAGACCAAAAAATCCATCCAATCCCTCAACGGGGTGCTCGCCTCACTCTCCCGTTTCATCGCCAAATCTGCCCAGCACGCGCTACCTTTCTTCAGACTCCTTCGTAAAGAGGCCAGCTTCGAATGGACCGACGAATGTGAACGGGCACTGCTCCATTTGAAGAAGGTCCTCTCCGAGCCCCCGGTCCTATCGCGACCGTTGGAAAGAGAGACCTTATACCTGTATCTGTCCGTGGCAACCGAAGCCGTCAGTGTCGTCCTAATAAGAGAGACTGACGAAGGACAAAAACCCATCTATTTCACGAGCAAAGCGCTCCAAGGCCCTGAACTCAGATACCAACAAATCGAAAAGGTCTCCCTGGCTCTCATAAATGCAGCAAGGAAGCTATGTCACTACTTCCTCGCCCATACGGTCAAGGTGAGAACCGACCAACCAATCAAACAACTCCTCGGGCGACCAGATATGGCCGGCAGAATGCTAAGATGGTCGCTGGAACTTTCCGAATTCGATATACAATATGAGAACAGGAAGGCCCTGAAGGCTCAATCACTGGCCGACTTTGTCGCGGAAATGACCCACAGCCCGACACCGATGGACGACACCCATAAATGGATGATCTTCGTCGACGGCGCCTCCAGCACGACGGGCAGCGGAGCCGGAATCATCCTCGAGAACAAGGACGGGATCCTGATCGAGGTCTCGTTAGCGCTGGCTTTCCCGACATCAAACAACCAAGCCAAGTACGAGGCTTTCATCGCCGGTCTAAGATTGGCCGAAGACCTAGGAGCAAAGGAAGTAAAAATATCAACAGACTCCCAGCTCGTGGCATCACAAGTACGGGGAGAGTACCAGACCAAGAACGACAACCTTATCGAGTACTTAACTTTGGTCAAAGAAAGACTCGAAAAATTCGAGAAGTGGGAAGTGCAACACGTGCCTCGCGAGCACAACACACGGGCTGACATCTTGACAAAGCTAGCTAGCACGAGAAAGAAGGGCGGAAACAAATCAGTAATCCAAGAAATCCTTCCTCGACCTAGTATCAAAAAGTCACCTCCTCCACTTGAAGTCAACGTGATCGGGGATACTCATTGTTGGATGACACCCATCTATAATTACCTCACGAAGGGTGAACTCCCCGGCGACCCTAAAGAGGCGGCCATCACCAAATGTAGAGCGTGCTCGTACGTCCTCCTCGAAGGGAAACTCTACCATAGGGGGTTTTCCATCCCATTACTCAAATGCATCGAGGAAGAGAAAGTTCCCGACATATTGGGGGAAATGCATCGAGGAATCAACGCCCAACATCCCGGCGGACGATCATTGGCACGAAAGGCTCTTCGAGCAAGGTACTACTGGCCGACTATGCAACACGACTCCAAGGAACATGTCAAAAAATGCGACAAGTGCCAACGGCACGCCGACATGCACCTCGCACCCCCGAACGAACTGAAAACACTCTCCTCTCCGTGGCCCTTCGCATGGTGGGGCATGGATATCCTCGGGCCTTTCGTAACCGGATCGTACCAGAATAAATACCTCATCTTAGGGGTAGATTATTTTACCAAATGGATCGAAGCAGAGGCGCTGGCCAAAATAACAGCACAGAACATTCTTCGATTCTTTAAACGAAATATCCTCGCTCGGTTCGGCGTGCCCCAGGTCCTCATCACGGACAATGGGACGCAATTCACGGACGGGGGATTCCAAGACTTCGTGGCTAGTTTAGGTACTAAACAACATTTCATATCTGTCGAGCACCCTCAAACCAACGGGCAAGCAGAAGCGGCCAACAGGGTAATCCTGCGCGGACTAAAACGCAGACTCGGCGTGGCGAAGAGAGCGTGGGTCGAGGAACTACATAGCGTCCTATGGGCTTACCGCACGACACCTCACTCCACAACCGGGGAAACCCCATTCTGACTAACATATGGCACCGAAGCAGTTATCCCAGTAGAAATACGGGAACCGACGAGACGCATAGAGGAACCCCTAGACAAAGAAATGAACGACGAGGCACTCAGAGCCGAGCTGGACCTCGTCGACGAGATCCGCTCCGAAGCAGCACTTAGAGAGATATCCGTCAAACAAAAAATAGCCTTGCGCCATGACGCGAAGGTCATAAAAAGAGAGTTCCAAGTGGGCAGCCTGGTCCTCAGAAGAAACCAAAAAAACCCAAGAGAGGGTAAACTGGCTGCCAACTGAGAAGTCCCTTACCGCGTCCGCGACAAGACGAGCAACGAGGCCTACTATCTAGAAAACCTACAAGGCGAAGAGCTTGCTCGACCATGGAACGCATAGAAACTTAGACAATATTACAGGTGAATATGTCACGGGGAGACGTGGGAGGTACGACCACGCTCTTCACCTCCAAAACTACAGGGAGGAACCGTGTGATCCGGGGACGAACACGCCCCTCCAGCGAACACAACCCTCCCCGACGGTTGGGACCTCGATCGAGCACCAACGTCGCAGTACCAAGATCGGCAGGGCACCCAGCTCGCGATGGGAAAGCCCAAGCCTCGGGGCCGGAGTTCCGGACCACGAACTCGGTTTCGATCTTAAACGGGCACAACGCCCGCTACCTCGTCGGTTCCCTAAACCGACGAGACAAACATGGTCAAGCATAAAACAGTTCATAAAATGCAAGATACGAACTAAATAAAAAACCGAGCAAGGTGAACAGTTAAAAGCAAAATATTCATTCATTGACGGCCAAAGCAAAAGACAAGTACACCCGAAGGCCAATATTCATACAAAATAGGCACGCAGGCCACACAAAACGGGCACGCAGGCCATATAAATAAAACAAATTAAAAATTAAGACTCCGCCCGGAGTTACTCTTCCATGTTTTCCTCTCCTTCGTCTTCCTCCAGCTCCTCTTCAGCTTCGAAAGGGCACACGATCTCCCCATCCTGGACACAATAATTATGGGCTGACCCCTCCGTCACCAACTCAGGATTTAATGTCCTCAGCTGCTCGACAACATTGTTAAAACCCTCCTTGAACACAGCTACAAGGTCCTGGTTGAGGGAGCGAATGTGCCCTACCAACTCACCCCGGGAACCGAGAGCAAACTCCTCTTCAGTTTCATCAGTCAAAGGACGGACGTTGTCCTCGAGCAGAGCAAGACGAGCACGCAGTCCAGCATTCTCCTCAGCCACCTTCTGATGCTCAGCGGCTTGCTCCTCCAGACTCACCTTGGCCGCCTTCAGCAGGTCTCGCTCCTCTTTGGCCTCGTCCAACTCTTTCTTCAGCCCCTCCTGTAGCTGATGCTCCTCCTTGTAATCCGACAAGTCCTTGGACAACTTGTCTTTTTCAGACCGGACCTGCAGAAGGGCGTCCTCCAGAGAGGCCGTGGACACAGAAGTGTCGGTCAGAACCATGGTCGTTTCCATCACTCTGATGACAGCGGCCAGATCCTTAGCCAATTCTTTACGCCGGACACCAGCCTCCCGGTTCAGAATAGCCTTCGCTTCGGGCGCTGGCACAGCTATGGCGTCCTCAGTCTTGAAAAAATCCTGCTCTATGTAGCAGGGGGGCAGCAAATAACTCCCAGGGCCACCTGGACTTCCGCTCCCCGCTAGAGTTGACCTGGAGAGTGTCCCATCCGGGCGTTTACGCTTGTGGAGAAGGGAGGTTGACGGAGGCGGACTGTCTGGGATGTCAATCATAGAGGCGCGAGGAGGGGAAGAGAGCACTGGACTCGCTGTGTTCGAGGTCCCAGCCCCTGAGTCACCAGCTACCTCCTGGACATGGGCGCGTTCTTTTTCTTTTTCTTTGAAACCCTGTCCGGGGCACCTGCCTGGTTAGCCAGCTTAAGGACCTGATCGCGAGCAGAAGGCATAGCACCTACAAAACGAGGACACATACGTCAGCGGGCGAAAACATAAAATAAAACAGCATAAGAATAAAAGGGACACCTACTTAATAATTCCATGGCTTGTTCCTCGGTATTACACTCGAGCAATGCCTTGGTGTTGATAAGACGAGGCTCGCAGAGCGGCATCCCGGCCTCATCAAGATAAGGCACACTCTTTCGGTCGACCCAGACCGCCAGGTTGAAACTCTGCACGTACTCCACCAGCCACTTGTAAGCGAGTCTATCCTCGACACCTAGACTCGCGAATTTGACCCGGTAATGGCTGGTGGAGAGGTCAAAGTGGTCGGGCTGCCACCTCAACGGTATCTTCGACATGAGTTTATCTTCCCTATCCGCATCTCGTTTGTAGTAATAAAGAGAGTGCAGGGCGGCACGAGTGATCGGTCTCACTACATACCACCGCCCTTTGAAGTGGCGGGCAGAATCCACATACGTTTTGAACAGTCGCACGGGCTGTTTGAAGGAAACCCAGCTGTGACGCCCCCGAAGACCTGACCCCTGGAGATGGAAAATATGGAAGAAGAGGGCCCGAGTACACCCAATACCAAGGAAGCGGCAGACCAGCTCATACGCCCGCATAAAAGCAATGGCATTAGGATATAACTGTGACGGCGCCAACCGGAGCCACTTGAAGATAGACATCTGGAAGGAGTTGAAGGGCAACCTAATCCCCGCCTCTCGGAAAGCGAACTCATACATGGAGAACTGCTACCCTAGGAAACGGTGACATATCCGGTCCGCCTCTTTGGGAGCCCGACACTGCCAGTTTTCAGGATCTTCACAACTTCGATTTTCCACCACGGCATAAGCGATGGTCGACTCGTCGCAAAAGTAAGATTCCTCGTTTAAGGGTTCGTTCGCAACCCAAGAGAGGTCATTTTGCCCGGATGATGAGACGTGTTCGGTACCGCCCCTGGCATTTCCTTCCTCGACAGATAAACGCGCGATGTCCGCATCCACGGGCCTCGGTCCAGTTTCTTCTCCTCTCGGTTGAAGACGCCCGGTTGCACCTGAAACGCAGACAGAGAGAGTGAATTCGACGTCATATCAAATCCACCCTTCCACCGCAGGTCAAGTGAAAGGGCGTAGGGGCGACCTTCGCGGGCACCAACGCAAAATTTTACCCACTGCCACCAGGCCCAGTTGGGAAATTGCGGGGCAGTAATATGCATGTGAATGTTCTTTTGCCCCGGGCAAAAATCTCATACATGCTTATGAAATTTTTGCCCAGTACATTCATATACACATAAAATTTCTGCCCGGGACAGTCCCTTCCTAACCCTATTTTTCACATCTACAGCCTATTTAACCGTTTCTAAGTTAAATCTAACCATTCTATACAGATAAAACATGCATTCACAGCTATTAAACGCAGAAAAACATGGAAAATAGAGGATTAAAAGGCAAAAACAGTACCTGACATAGTGAAAGTCAAAAAGAGACGGCGGCGCTCGAGCAGCAACGGTGGTTCAGGTGGTGAGATGGACGGAGACAAGAAATTTCTTCAGAGCTTCCGGTAAACGTTTGAGCGAAAAGGTTCAAATGAAATCACTCAACCCCTTTTTATAGTCACAAGCGCGTGGATTTACGCGCTAGGCCATCATTGCCTACTGCTTACGCCGCCGTTTGCACATTAAACGAAGCGACGCACCATTAATGCTGAAACACGTCAATCCATAAAGAATTTGGAACGACGCCGGGAAACTGTACGCCTCCCCGACTCTACGAAACTTCCTCGACCCCGTAAGGCATCCTCAACTTCCTTGAAAACATCAAGTGCCCGTCGGGGGACTTTCATCCTCGACACTGTTGGAGTATCACGTGCCCGATGGAAAAAGATATTGCAGTCAGTTCTGTGCCCGGCTTAGTTACAAGTTATCACTCCGACTCGGAGACTCGACTTGGGGGGCTCCTGTTCTGGACCGGGCCTCAAGAATGTAAAGGGCCATAGCCCAACATGTCGAGCAGAGGCCCATATATTCGAGCAGGGCACCTCTTGATCAAACCAGCTGCTTATGCGACGGGCATCCACTAAGGACGGGCAGGGAGCACATCTGCCAGCTCACTTACCACGTCACCCAACTGCCATTTATTATCTCCTGAAAGATAGGGGCAGTTGGACCAAGGACCAGACCTTTTAACTAGGTCTTCACGCTTCTCACGCGTTCCTTGGCAGTTCTTCCTAGGGCCTAGCTGGTCTAAGCCCATAGAGGGACCTTGGCCCAGCGCTGGGGGCACACTATAAATACCCTTTTCCAGTAAAGGGTCAGGTATTCTCACTCATTTTAATTAACCATACTATACTGTACCTCTTCTCACTTAAGCATTGGAGTGCCTTGCAGGTACACCCCCATTTTCTCCTCTTATTTTCTGGCCCTTACATCAAGCTAATGGAAGACCCTTCTGATCAGGTGAGATCAAGTTTCATCATAAAATATAACCTAACCTAAGAGAAATCTAGCTACTCTTATTGAAATTAATCAATACCATAAATGTAGACTCACATATCATGAAAAATCATCGAAGAAAAAACTCTAATGGCTTTAATAGCCTTCAAAAACTCCAAAATTGCACAAATATGTCACTTTTATTTATAGGGAATCAAACCCCTTTTTCTTCTCCTATTTTTCCTTTTAAAGCCAACAAAAACTTGTCAGACACGCGTCCTAACACAGACATGTTGCGTAATGATGACAAAACACAGGCACGCCAAGTAGTAGCACGATCTTGTTCTTTTCCCAGTAGCTTCAGCGTGTTTTTGTTCCTTTTATCATTGAGTTTCCCACTAAATCCTTTTCTTCACCATTTATCACTTATTCATGCCTTTTTCACACTTTTTGCTTCTAACTTGCTCATTTTAAGTCTGATTTGTCCAATTTTTCTTGGTAAATGACGTGTAATGTCACCATGTCATCAGCAACTCACAATTCCTCCTAATTTATAAAACTCAAGAAGAGTGTCGTGGTATATATGTCCTTCCAAAATAAGTCATAAGTTCAATGACTAGTACCATATGCATATGGAGTATGAGGAACAAGTGCATTGCATTAGCATTCATTGTATATTGTCATATAATTCTTGTAATATTGTATGATTGTGTAATGTATAATGTTGTGATTTGTACTACCATTTGTTGTTATTATACCTTATAATTTATAATTTGTAGAATGTACTCTCACCCCTATGTTTCAATGTTCCTATGGTTTAAATTTATATGCAAGATATCCACATATTGAGATTGAGGAATAGTTACGCTACTGTAAGGATATTGCAGATGGTCTAAAAGACCAACCCATTAGTGTTCTCTATATCAATGTATGTTGAATTGTTAAAATAGCTAGTATGTTCGAGTTTGTAATAAAGCTCTGATATTATGACGTAGACATCATAATTAAAATTAATAATGTTTTTGTCTTTTGTTTTAGTTCACATATTAAACTGAAGTAATAAGGCTCTGGTATTATGACGTCGAGATCATAATTAAAATTAATAATGTTTTTGTCTTTTGTTTTAGTTCATATACTAAACTGTTCTCTTTATTTTAAATGTAAATAATTTTGATTCTTTCTCACCTTCTTACACTTAGAATTGATACTTATCCATTTTCTTACATGTTATTTATATGGTGAACACTCATATACCCCGGTCAATTTATTGGGTAACGGTACCTTGTTGGTGATGTGGCTATTGAATTAATTTTATTTTTATTTCGATGGCATATTTAAATGAATATTTGTTTTTTACACTAATAAAAAATTGAATATTCTATTTTTCTTTTAAAACTATCCATCTAATAACACCATCTTCATATCCAAATATTTCTGTAACAAGGTTTTTCATACAATAAAATCATTTTTCTGTATTGCAAGATTAACTAATATTTTTGAGATATGAAATCATAATAATTAAAAATTAAGATTGATTGTAAAACCTAATTGAAGTTTTTTCATAGTAATTATATGTCCAGTAGTTTGACGGATTTATGGTAATAGTCCCATAACATTTTTGTTAAAGCATGATTTAATGGTTTCTTTCATCCTATTCAAGAAATGGCTTAGAATAACATATTATCAAATTTGACATCGAAAATATGGTTGATGGAGATGAAAAAGAGAAGCATATTGTAATTTGTAGAATAATAAATGAATCTCAAATAACTGTTCCTAAATTAGTGTTAATTTTTTAAAAAATAAAAATTATTTTTGCTTGACAATTATTTTAATTTTAATTGACATTTTTTTAAAAAAATGTTGAACACTCGTACCACTTAAATTACAGGAAATTATACCTTGTGCCCCTACAATCATCCTGATACCCCTACATAATTTCTAAATTCCAATTTTTTCCTTTCAATATTTAATTAATAATTTAAAAATTTTACCGCAAAGTCAGAGAAAAAAATAATATTTTTTAACATTGGACGAGAAGAACCGGAAGTACAATTGATAAGTTATCCGGTTGAGAAATATACAAATCGGAAGTAGCATTGTTATGTTTTCCGATTCAAAAAATTTCCAAACCAGAAGTAGCACGCATGTGTTATCGGTTGTGGAATTTCTTAACCGGAAGTAGCAAGACTGGGTTATCCGGTTTGTTTTTTTTATTATAAAATTTAATTCTTACATAACTATAAATTAATTTCAACAATTCCTTTATATTTTTATTAGATTCATTGTTTATAAAAATTTTTATTTTCTAATTTTAATTCTTATATTTTATAATTATATTTTCTTTTATTTTCATTTTAATATTTACTAAAATTGTAACTAATTTCTTTTATATTTGAAAACAATTCATTAAATTTTAATTGATATATTTTTGAAGTAATATAAAATAAACTTACCGTATCACTTAATCTTTAATTCAATTTTGGAAGCACTTTTCTAAAATTTAATTCTTACATAACTATAAATTAATTTCAATAATTCCTTTACATTTTTATTAGATTCATTGTTTATAAAAATTTTCATTTTCTAACTTTAATTCATACATTTTAAAATTATATTATATTATATTTTATTTTATTTTTAATGTTTATTAAAATTATAACTAATTTTTTTTATATTTGAAAACAATCCATTAAATTTTAATTGATATATTTTTGAAGTAATATAAATTAAATTTACCGTATCACTTAATCTTTAATTCAATTTTGGAAGCACTTTTCTAAATTTTAATTCTTACATAACTATAAATTAATTTCAATAATTCCTTTACATTATTATTAGATTTATTATTTATAAAAAATTTCATTTTCTAACTTTAATTCTTACATTTTATAATTATATTTTCTTATATTTTCTTTTTAATGTTTATTAAAATAGTAACTAATTCCTTTTATATTTGAAAACAATCTATTAAATTTTAGTTGATATATTTTTGAAATAATATAAAATAAATTTACCGTATCACTTAATCTTTAATTCAATTTTGGAAGCACTTTTCTAAAATTTAATTCTTATATAATTATAAATTAATTTCAATAATTCCTTTACATTTTTATTAGATTCATTGTTTATAAAACTTTTCATTTTCTATCTTTAATTCTTATATTTTATAATTATATATTCTTTTATTTTCTTTTTAATATTTACTAAATTTGTAACTAATTCCTTTTATATTTAAAAACAATTCATTAAATTTTAGTTGATATATTTTTGAAGTAATATAAAATAAATCTATCATATATCACATTAATTCAATTTAATATAAATATAAAAAAAAAACGAATCGGATAATCCAACCTTGCTACTTCCGATTAAGAAATTCCACAACCGGATAACACATGCGTGCTACTTTCGATTTGGAAATTTTCTGAATTGGAATACATAATAATGCTACTTCCGATTTGTAAATTTCTCAACCGGATAACTCATCATTGCTACTTCCGATTTGTAAATTTTTCAATCAGATAACTTATCCACTGTACTTCCGGTTTGTCTCGTCCAATGTTAAAAAATATTATTTTTTACTCTGATTTCGCGGTAAAAGTTTTAAATTATTAATTAAATATTGAAAGGACAAAATTGGAATTTAAAAATTATGTAGGATTTCAGGATGATTGTAGGGGTACAAGATATAATTCCCTAAATTACACCACTTAAGATGAGTATTGGTACCCAATCAAATTAGAGGTTACCTAAGAATTTGCCTATTTATATTACTTTTCACATCCTCACATTTTGCTTTTTGATGACTTGTCATATTTTAGAAGTGATATATCATTAAAAAATTGATCACATATCAATTTTGAGTACTGATATTCAAAAATAAAATAAATTATTTGAATTTAAAATATAGTTTTGGTTTTCTTTTTGTAAAATTGTTTTTTAATTTTCAAATTTTGAAAATAATAAAATTTGTATGATTATTTAATTTTTTCAAAAGTCTTTTTTCATTTTTCATTTTAGAATTACATTAATTTTCGAGATCAAACGATCAGAACTCTATCAATGATTCAACCCAATACTTTATTTATTTTGTAATATCAACACTATAAATTCATATCCTTCTGCAAAAAAAAACTGAACATGTTGCCATTTTTATTTATAAAAAAAAAGTTATAAGCATGTTAAAGAACAGTGGAGCCTTCAGAAATTCACATTAGAAGAAATGAAAAAAGTACAGACAATTATAACATTGTTGGGCAATGTGGAAACATACATTTGTAATGGTGCAGACCATGTGAAGTAAAATAAAATTGCAATCCACCCTCAAAATTTTCAGATGTAGAACTTTTACACCCCTTTTTGTGTTATCTTTATGCATGCATCTACATAATGATGTTTTGTATATGGTTGAGTTGAAGATGACAAAGAATGTTTGTGATGGTGGTGAAAATGACAAATGATGCTAGTTTCAAACATGGCATAAAGTCTAAAGTAAAGTAAAAGTTGAATTGTATCATAATAATATTGAGGAGATATTTTGTATTTTTTTGTTTTGTTTTTATCATCGGTACGATCCTCTGACTGATTAACCCGATTAGTCCTTCTTATCAAATTCAGAATCAATCACCACTTATACTCGTTGACACACCAATGGAAAAACAGAGTTTGTGTTCTAGTGCATCTTAACTTCTTTCATGTTCAGAGTAGCTCGTTATCAAAATCCACCACAGATAACTTTAAAAAATGCAATTGAGAAAAATTATGCAAATTCTAACACGCTTTATATCGTGCCATAGAAAATATCATTATAAACCGAGACTGTGTAAAAGGCAATATTACGATCAAAGAAAATGAAACAAAACCCGCATATATGACGGCGATTCCATTCTATCAAAGTATTTCCTTTCTCATTAGCACTAACAGTATTACAGCTTTACATCTAACATATGTATAATGTAAAAATTGAGTGGTTCAAACTTCAAACTTCAAAATAACTTACTCTGATCATGATGCTACTTGTATTTGTCCATTATTTTGTTAGCTTCTTCCACGGGATCATTCATAGGTTTCGTTGTAGTTCCTCCGTTCCCGCTGGATGGTCCTTGATCTTTATTGAATGCTAGGTATGCAAAGTATGCAAGTCCTACGGTAGCCTAAAATACAGCAATACAGACACGCTGACACCGTTGATAATTGGAAAAAATAAAAGTACAGTCACAATAATCTGAAATTTTAATTTGATAAGTAAAACGTATAACTTACGAATATGAAGAAAACTGTGGAGAGGATTGACTTGAATACAAAAGTCAAAGCACTCAAAGCCACAAAAGTTACTGCAATCCTTGCTATCGGTCTAGGTACAGAATTCTGGCATCGGCAAAAAGAAGAAAAGGAAATAATTATTCAAAAATGGAAAAGATAGTGTTGTCAATCAGTTTCCATAAAAGCAGGCTGCTCAAGTTCCGCTAAACTAGTGTTATAGCCGCTATTTGACAACACTTGATACAAAATCCTGTATCGCAGGATAATATTAGTTAGTTAAGATTTTACTATGCCATAGCACTATAGCTGTTATTTGACCACACTGGAAAAAAAAAAAAAAAAAAAAGGTAATTCTAACTTACCGGGACAAGATTTGTGCCTGCGTCGATTCCATCCTTACCAACTCTCCATACATTCTGCAGAACTATCTCGTAACCAAAGATAATCGAAATGGAGCAATAGTTAGGGTTTCTGGATAACCAAAATAGTCAGGGTTTCAAAAATTAAATGTTCCAATCCAATTCTGAAAGGCATACAAACACGGACACAAACATGAACACCAAACATGACTCTGACACAACACAGCACAACACCAGACACGAACACCAGACACTGACACAACCAGACACGGATATGGATGTCTACCTTAAATCACTTATTATTACGGATGTCTACAAGTTCGTGTCAAGTCTGGTATTTGTGTCGGTGATTCATTAAACTTATCACACAATATGAGAGCAATATATTCAATGATTATAGTTTCTTAACTATTTAACTCCAAACTACCCTTCAACATTTTTAATACACCATACATCAATATAATCATAGTTTCTTCACTTTTATCCAACAATTTTCAATTCAACTATCCATAAAATATTCTGCAAACATAAAAATAAAAACTAGAACTTTCAACAGAAACAAACAACCACTATTCCTAATCACCATAGCTGAATTCTAACTAACCAATTTAAGAGAAAAACCTAAATCCAAAATAAAATTGGGGCAAACCTTTAGTTAAATTGGACTGTGCTGCAAAAACTACAAATTTGGAGCGAGGTTTGTAGCTTGTAGAGAGGTTGAATTGAGATTTTGAGAGGAAAGTTTGATTTTTTAACTTCAAAAGAGAATTTACCGAAGAAAATTGATGATGGGTCGGTCGATTTTGATGGCAACTTGGAAAGAAAGGGGTAACAGAACTAAAGTTAACAACAAAACCATTAGCGAACATTTTTCTTTAATCAAAATTAAATGTGCAAATAACTTAGGATAGGTTGAAACAAAGAGATGGAACAATTTGGTTTTGATTGGTTTCAGGTAGACATGAATGAACATAGAAAACAAAAGGGGAGGTGTTTTTTCTTAACCTCACAAAGGTGGGCTCCAAGTTCTTGGGCCATTGAGTTGGTTTTGTAGGAGAATTTGTCCAAGGCACATTTACAATGAGGGAATTACTTAAAGCACCATGAGAATTCTTTCCAACCCTCCTGAGAAACCAAAAATATTCTTATAATTCGGAGATATATATCTGAATGCATCTCAAACACATTCATTCTTAAATTAGATCCTAAGACCATGCTAGTTAAAATGTATCTCTATGGACTATTTTAACCAAATATGCGTCTGATCTTTTCTCTTTTCTCACTTCTAATAAAACTCTCTCAAATTCTCAGCCTCTAATGTCCTAAACTCTCTCAACTCACAATTTCACCAACTCATTCAACTCACTTTAAAGTTTCTTCCATCAACATCAAGTAGATCAAATAACTCACTCAACATCAAACCAAATTCATATATGCTAAATTTTTTATTATTTTATTTTATATTTATATATACATTTGTAGAAAGTGGACATAAGTTCAAATATGTTATTTAAGTGAAAAATGTGTTTAATAAGTATTTTAAATTATCGAAGTATTATTTTTATGTTGGAATGAATTACATTTCCGCCATTAATGTGTTTTTGAGTTGTAGAACCTTACGAAGAAACATCTTTGAAATTTTGCAACGTTTTGATTTTTAAAATCTAGAGATGTATTTCTGAATTATTTCAGTCTATATATTTTTTTCTTGATCTTATTTTGTTTCATACATATAATACTTGATAACGTGAAATTATATCGTGTTTTTGGCTTGACTTACATGAATAAATAATATGTTTTATTAAATTTTCCCGAATTTATTCTCGTTATTTACTATATTTATTTATTATTCCAGATAATCAAGTCGGTTGGAAAAAAGTCGAAAAGTGAAGAAAATTGAAGAAAAGAAAATAGAAAAGAAAATTGAAGAAGAAAATAGAAAAAGAAGAAAAGACAGAAGAAAAGAAAAAAGAAAAAGAAAAAAATAAAGGTGGTGGGGCCCACCACACACATGGCGTAGGCCATGGGGTGTGGCGCCCACCACCCCTTTTTCTCTATATGTGGCGCAGGCCACTCTTGAGGGAGAAGTGGCGCATGCCACTCTCTCCTATTCTTCTTCCGGTCTTTCCGGCACCCTCTTCTCACGCGCGGAATCCAGTCTCTCCAAGGCCCATTCACTCCTAATTTTTATAATGAGGGAATTACTTAAAGCACCATGAGAATTCTTTCCAACCCTATTTCTATCCTATGATGTCGAAGATTATCGGATCATACCATCACTAACTACACCACGACCATGATGGGAAGACAAGCTTCCTTCAATTATCATGTTTTGATGAAGACAACAAATTATGCCCATGTGTATGTGCAAAAAGGAAGAGAATCATTTGGATCAAGTTTCAAACATCATTCAATAAATTTTCAAGAATTGAAGAACAATTTGGAATAAATTAAAGGTATAACTATTATTAAAAATATATTTGCAAGTGTTCAAAAATATCTCATGCACACTATACATGTTTAGGAATAATAGCAAGCACATGCCATAAATTGCATGCATTAAAAAATAAATATTTAGACATTTTTTTTTAGTTTTTCAATTTATTTAAACATGCAGTTTTTGGTAAATTATGGTAGTTTGAACTGTCGTAACAGGAATAAAAACCGCCGTAATATACATCTGTCTGAAGCAGTATTTTAATTTTGAAATTCAAAAATTGTTCTGCATTTGTTAAGTCGGGTATCCGTTATTTGAAAAAACAATAATTTTTTTAACTCTTTTTCATGCATCTTTTAATGAAACAATTTCTTTTAACTTGACAATTGTTCATGATATTTTTGCATAACTTTACAATGTTTCAAAAAGGTGTTATGCACTTATAAATACATTTTATAATCAGAATTTTTTCATTCACCTCTTAAAAATTTCATAAATATTTTCTTACTCGCTTATTCTACATTTTCATACAATTTTGAGTACACTTATTCAAAATCTTCAAAAAGTGAAACTTTACATTAAATATTTTCATATCATTTTTAAAGTTTCATTTCATAAAATAGTGAACACTTATATATATTATTGTGAGTGAGAAAAAATCATCAAAGGAGAAGATCAATATTTGTATTGATAAAGAATTCAAGACTTCATCATTTTCATCTATTCAAGAACTACTTATCTCTTTGTATCATTGTGACTATTTATCCTTAGGATTGTTAGGGATAAATTAGCTAGTGTGATTACCTTATTGTCCAAGATTGTTCTTCCTACACTTTAGATATCTATAGATTAGATAGTAGGCTTCACCATTTGTGTGATTAGACTTGTACAATCATTCTAAACTATAGTGAAATCTCTTACAAGTTGTAAGGGGAATGGACGTACTATCGGATTGTGAGGGGAACCAGGATAATTCTCTTGTGTCATTTTTATTTTCCGATTTTTATTTTCAAGCACTAAAACTACATACGTCAAGAAAAATCGAAAATCGGAAAAAGAACTCGAAGAATTTGTTAAACACCTAATTCACCCCCCTTCTTAGGCGCATTTCTAAATTACAGTTGATATCAGAGCAGGTGAGAGGTAACCTGTTCCTACTCGATTCAGATGGCATCCGCAAATAACAATCTTGTATTCAGAGATGGTGGTAGTAGCTACAAGCCTCCTTTGTTTTGTGGCGAATATTTTGACTTCTAGAAGATCCGCATGAAGGCACATTTAGAAGCACAAGGAAGTGATATATGGGAGGCTGTCCAAAATGGTCCTTTTATTCCTACAACAGTTGTCAACGAAGTTAGTTCAATAAAGCCGCAAGGATCATGGGATGATGATGATAAGAAAAAGGTTCTCTATGTCAAAGAGGCGATAAATATCTTACAAAGTGCACTTGGAATGAATGAATTCTTCCGCGTCTCAACATGTACAACGGCCAAGAAAATTTGGGATACTCGTGTAGAAACTCACGAAGGAACAACTGAAGTCAAAAGATCCAGATTAAACATGTTAAGTCAAGAGTACGAGTTACTCAGAATGCAACCAGGAGAATCAATCATCGACTTGTGGAAAAGATTCATACATTTGACAAATCACTTGAATGCACTTGGTAAGACTTTTACTAATGATGAATTAAATATTAAAGTGCATAGTTTTTTAAACAGGGAATGACAACCAAAGGTGACGGCAATTTCAGAAAAGAAGAGTTTTTCTACAATGACATTCTCTTCCTTGTTCGGAAAACTCCAAGAGCATGAATTAGAACTTGAAAGATTGGAGAAGCATTAAATTCAAGTAAATGATTCAAAGGACATTTCATTAAAGACAAGAGTCAAAAATTATGATAGCAATCAAGATGATGAATCCAATAGTAATGAATATGATGAACTTATCAAGAAATTTGTAAAATTTCTAAGAAAAGAAAGAAAAAAATAAATATTAAAGAAGAAGCACCTACAAGGAAGATTAAATGTTTTGAATATGGATAAAAATTTCATGTTAAAAGTGAATGTCCTATACTTAAAAAGAAGGATAAATACTTAAAAAGAAAGAAGGACAAAAGGCCAAAGAAAGCGTATGTTGCATGGGATGCCAATGAAATAAGTTCATCTTCAGATGAAGATCATGCAAACAAGGCATTGATAGCCTTACATCATTCAAGTGATGAAAAACATGAGGTTAGTGATTATAAAATTGATGATAGACCATCATATGATGAATTACAAAGTGCTTTTGATGAATTAAATGATGAATTTTTGAAACTTTCTAGAAAATGTTCAAATCAAAAGAAAACTATTTTAAAACTAGAAAGTATGGACAATGACAAAAAAAGTGGAATTAGAAGAAGTAAAAAATTCTACATGCTATAAATGTCAAGAATATGAATCCAAAATTGTTGAACTAAACCAAGTGATCAAGAAATATGAAAAAGGTCAAATTGGTTTAGATAATGTGCTAAGTAGTCAAATATATTCAAGTAATAAATATGGACTTGGTTTTTCTAATTTTAATAAACCTAGTAAAAGTCAAACTATCTTTGTAAAAGCTAGTAGCAAATTCAACAAGAAGGAATCAATGATATTACATATTGTAGATCATCATAAAAGACCTTGTGATAGAAATACCTTTTATGTCAATAAAAAGAATAATGTTTTTAAGCTTATATTTTTATTGTAATATAAAAGGTCATACTTCTAATGCTTGCTACATAAAAAATTATGGTATTTCTTATGGTGAGTATGTATAGGTAAAGAAAGGGACTAACTTTGAAGGACCCAAAGCACATTGGGTATCAAATAAAACTTAAATTGGTTTGTAGGTTTGCTTGGAGACCACTTCAAAATCAATGTTTCATTAACAAAATGGTTGTTCTAAGTTCTTGATGAGAGATATAAACTAACTTTCAAATCTAGTTCCAAAGTCCAAGAGTTATTTCTCATATGAGGATTCCCTTAAAGAAAAAATTCTTGCATCGGCAAAGTTGCATCACTAACTTTCATATCTATTGAATATATACTTTAAGTTGACGAACTAAAGCATAATCTTCCAAGTACAAATCATCTTTGTGACAAAGATTTCAAAATCATGTTTCGACAAGGATAAATGTTTGATAAAGTCTCATGAGATAAAACTCATAGGTAAAAATTATGTTTTGTTTATTTATTTTTCAACGATTTCTTTATATACTTCAAGACTTTTCCCATCCTTTTTGCTAATGACAAAGGGGGAGAATGATTGTTGTTTATCTAACTCTATTATGAAGAATTTTACCCATAACTTCTCTGATTGAGGGGGAGCATCAATCAAGGGGGAGGTTTTTGTTGGAGAAACAAAGTTGGAGCAAATTTTCAAGAATAGGTTGTCATCATAAAAAATGGGGAGATTGTGAAGACATGCTTCCTTCAAATATCATGAAACAATTTCTTTTAACTTGATAATTGTTCATGATATTTTTGCATAACTTTACAATGTTTCAAAAAGGTGTTATGCACTTATAAATACATTTTATAATCAGAATTTTTTCCTTCTCCTCCTAAAAATTTCATAAATATTTTCTTACTCACTTATTCTACATTTTCATACAATTTTGAGTACACTTATTCAAAATCTTCAAAAAGTGAAACTTTACATTAAATATTTTCATATCATTTTTAAAGTTTCATTTCATAAAATAGTGAACATATATATATATATTATTGTGAGTGAGAAAAATTCATCAAAGGAGAATATCAATACTTGTATTGATAAAAAATTCAAGACTTCACCATTTTCATCTATTCAAGAACTACTTATCTCTTTGTATCATTGTGACTATTTATCCTTAGGATTGTTAGGGATAAATTAGTCTGATTACCTTGTTGTGCAAGATTGTTGGAAACAAGTGAGTGTTTGAAGAGGATTGTTCTTCCTACACTTTAGCTACATATAGATTAGATAGTAGGCTTCACCATTTGTGTGATTAGGCTTGTACAACCATTCTAAACTTTAGGGAAATCTCTTACATGTTGTAAGAGGACTGGACGTACTCTTAGATAGTGGGGGGAACCACGATAATTCTCTTGTGTCATTTTTACTTTCCGTTTTTTATTTTCAAGCACTAAAACTACATACGTCAAGACAAATCAGAAATCAAAAAAAGAACTCGAAGAATTTGTTAAACACCTAATTCACCCCTCTATTAGGCGCATTTCTAATTACACATAATCGTGTCAAGTTTTGTACAAATGTTATATAAGTTCTTGTCTTTGAGGTTGAGCACAAACTAAACCTACATACTTTGTAACTTCAGGCCAAATCATATGACGCTACTACCTATAAAGATTCAACAATAGATATTAGCAATCAAAACTTTTGATAACCATTGCAATATCAAAAACCAAGACAAATAGATTATATAAAAAGTAAATCATGCATTTGCTTAATCATATTTGGCATATGGATTATATCAAAATTCATATTTGATATGTGGCAAGGGAAGTGAATAAAATCATAATGCCCTAACAAGTATGTTGTGGCATGTAATGAAAGTCACTATTTTTTTCATTTCTCAAGTTGTACATATTAACTCTCTTCTTTAACTCAATTGAAAATCACAGTAAAAACAACTTACATTTTCATTTACTTATTTAATATTTTTTAATGAATTTTAAGAAAAGAATTATAAAAAATTAATATAATAATATGAAATCACTAACGATATTAAATGTTTCAAAGAAATATATTAATTAATAATTGTTGAGATTGAAAATAATTTAAAAAGCTTCAAATAAATGCTTCAAATGATATTCAAATAATTAAAAATAATCAAACAAACGTTTCTAAGAAATATATATTAATTAATCATAAATGCTTCAAATAATTAAAAATGATTTTTCACACGTATTATAAATGATATTGGACAAATTAAATAATAAATTATACCTAAAAATGAAAATATTGCAATAAAGTAATAAAAATTTGAAAATATCTAAATACATTTATTTATTTAAACTTTTCATGCATCTTTTACACCTGCTCTAAATTTCATTTCAACAGTATAAATATATAAAATAAACATGTAAGTCTTAAATCTACAAGAAAAATAATACAAGATAAAATTTTGAGCAATGGCCTTCGTATATATCAATCGATCTTATTTTTGTTGGATTTTGGTCATTTCTATGATTTTGCTTTCAGGTAATGAACAAACATTTATTTTATTTTTTGAATTGTTTACTTCAAATACAATAAACAAACTCAAATATTCATACAAAAAACACTAACACAAACTTAAATTAACTTTATTTTATTGTAGGATTATCAAGTGGTGAGTATAGTCTTTTGGATTTAAAATGTCAAGATGATTGTTCGTCAGATTTAGAATGCTATCGAGACTGTTATGGAGAAGGCTATAAGTATGGTGGTACCTGCCATAAAGGGCGTTGTTGTTGTCGTAATTGATGAGTCATTGTATGAATTAATAAAAGTTAAATAAATAAAAAGCATATCTTAAGTTTAATTAAAGTATGTAAGAATATATATTATAAAATAAAAGATATTCCCTTCGTCTCACAATAAAATTTAGATGTTCACATACTCCATTAAATTCCTTTTCGTTTTCCATGGTTCGTGAAGATGATATTCATATGAAGGAAGATTTACCATATACCCCTACATTTTGACCTATACCCCTACAAAATTTTCAAAATACCAAATATAACCTTAATATTATTTTATTATTTTATTATATTAATTTTTACCATTTATGTCAGACCGTCGGAGTTACGAAAAATTTATCCAAAAAATCACGTTCCGGAAGACTTTATATATGACTTTCGATATGTTTTTTTTCCAAACCGGAAGACTTAGGGAAATTGTTCCGATTTAGTAAATTTTGATCACCAGAAGACTTAGAAGAAGTGTTCCGGTTTGGATGTTCTGGTTTGAGACAGAACCAATAAGACTTCCGATTGTCAAGTTTCCATGTACCGAAACACTTCAGGTAAAAGTTCCGGTTTGTATCAAATACACTACCGGAAAATTTACTTGAAGTGTTCCGGTTTGTTTTTTTAATTTTTTAATTTTTTAATTTTCTTTAAAATATGTTGATATACAATTAAGGAAAAAAATATTTAATTTAACAACATAATAAATATTTATTACAAATTAAAATATTTGACATTAACAACTAAATATACAGGGAAAGAAAAAATATTTGACATTAACAACATAACAAATAATTATTACAAATTAAAATTTATAGCATTTAAATGATGATTTATTGAATATGTGTTGTTGATTTAAATACTGAAATATGAATATTATATATTAATTATTCAAATACAATAAAAATAAATATTATATATAACTTATTTAAAAGAAAATAATTAAAAAATTCTGTTTTATAAATATTAAACATTGAATAAAAGTATAAAATAAATAAAAATATTATGAGAAACAAAGTTATTTAATGTCATTTATACCATTGAATCATTATTATAAGATAAATAAAATTTATTACTCTTTATAATATATATATATATATATATATATATATATATATATATATATATATATATATATATATATATATATATATATATATATATATATATATATATATATATATATATATATATATATATATATATATATATATTTATACCATTTATTACTTAGAACTTAATTACATTTAATTTTTTTCTCCCTAACAAATAATTAAGAGTATATTATTTATAAAGGAGAAACTATTTTAATTTAAAATGATTGTTAATGTACGTTTAAACTTTAAATTACTATTTAATTCAATGTACCTATACAAGCAATTAAAATTTTTGAACGAAGAAAAATAATTCAAAATTATTTTTAACATATGATAATATATTTTTTAAATAAAATAATCATATTATTCTATTATAAAACAATAATATATATATATATATATATATATATATATATATATATATATATATATATATATATATATATATATATATAGTGTAGAATACCAAAAAAGAAATATAAAAAAAAAGTGTTTAGAGTTTTTAATATGAGTTGATATGAGAATCACATATTTTATTGACGTCGAATTTTTAAAATGTATATAGGCTGAAGATAACCAATTTATATAATTAAATAAATAATCAAACAAAATGTTTTGGGTACAAAATAAGCATACAATTTAAATGAATTAAATGAACTTTAATATAAATACTAATAGAATGAAACATAACTAATGTCTGAATAAATAGTAACAAAATTGTAAAATATTTTTTATTAATCATACAATCTATTTGTCATTTCTAAAAGGAGAAAACTTAGATACAATTCTTTATGTGTGCTTTATACTTAAAATATGACAAGTGTATAATTTCCTCCTATATGTATGCAATTTTTTTTCCTATTTTTACTCCATAAATAATATTTATATATACTTGTCATATTTTAATTGAAAAATAGAATAAATCATACCTAAGGAATTATATCTAAGTTTTTTCCTTTTTAAAATTTAAAATTTTAACCGTGCAAGTTCATCAATGATCAATATATATATATATATATATATATATATATATATATATATATATATATATATATATATATATATATATATATATATATATATATATATATATATATATATATATATATATATATATATATATATATATATATATATATATATATATATATATATATATATATATATTATTGTTTTAAAATAGAATAATATGATTATTTTATTTAAAAAATATTTTATCATATGTTAAAAATAAATTTTGAATTATTTTTTTTTCGTTCAAAAAATGTAATTGCTTGTATAGGTACATTGAATTAAATAATAATTTAAAGTTTACGTACATTAACAATCATTTTAAATTAAAATAGTTTCTCTTTTATAAATAATATACTCTTAATTATTTGTTAGGGAGAAAAAATTAAATGTAATTAAGTTCTAAGTAATGAATGATATAAATAAATAATATATATATATATATATATATATATATATATATATATATATATATATATATATATATATATATATATATATATATATATATATATATATATATATATATATATATATATATATATATATATATATATATATATATATATATTATAAAGAGTTATAAATTTTATTTATCTTATAATAATGATCCAATGGTATAAATGACATTAAATAACTTTGTTTCTCATAATATTTTTATTTATTTTATCATTTTATTCAATGTTTAATATTTATAAAATTGATTTTTTTAATTATTTTCTTTTAAATAATTAATATATAATATTTATTTTCTTATTGTATTTGAATCATTAATATATAATATTCATATTTCAGGATTTACATCAACAACACATATTCATTAAATCATATTTAAATGCTATAAATTTTAATTTGTAATAAATATTTGTTATATTATTAATTTCAAATAATTTTTCTTTCCTTGTATATTTAGTTGCTAATGTCAAATATTTTAATTTGTAATAAATATTTGTTATGTTGTTAAATCAAATATTTTTTTCCTTAATTGTACATTAACAAATTTTAAAGGAAAAAAAAAACGGAACACTTCAAGTAAGTCTTCCGGTAGTGTATTTTATATAAACTCGGAAGTCTTATTGGTTCTGTTCCAAACCGGAACACTTCTTCTAAGTCTTCCGGTGATCAAAAATTACTAAATTGGAACACTTTCCCTAAGTCTTCCGGTTTGAAAAAAAAACATACAGGGAGTCATATCTATAATCTTCCGGAACGTGGCTTTTTTGCATAAATTTTTGGTAACTCTGACAGTCTGACATAAATGGTAAAAATTAATATAATAAAATAATATCAAGGTTATATTTGGTATTTTGAAAATTTGTAGGAGTATAGGTCAAAATGTAGGAGTATATGGTAAATCTTCCTGGTTTGTCAGTTTGTCAGCACATCCATAATATATATGGGAGTTACAAATTATTTATGAATTATAATAATAATTGTTACTAATTTTATGTTTAGTAATTGACATAAGAATAAAAATTATAATAGTAACTAACATAATTATTATTATTATTATTATGATGATTATAATTTTTAAAGTTAATAAGTTTTAAATTTGTAATAAATATCTAATTTAAATGTTAAAATTTTAAATTAGAAATTTAGGAAATATATTCAAAATAGGAAATATGAAATATAAACTTATGATTATAATACATATATAATAATATTTGTAACTTATTTATAATATTAATAATAATAATAGTATTTATAATTAATAATATATTCAACATATGAAATATAAACTTATAATTATAATACATATTTATAATAATAATAATAAAATACAATATTTTATCACTTCAAAATTCAAAAAAACTAACAATACAAAATATTTATATTTTTTAACTTTGAGAAAATATCACTATGATATTATTATTAATATTTTATTTAATTAGAAATCAAACGTCATATTTATTTTGAGAAAAAAAATATTAATATGATTAAATTCTCATTAAAATATTAAAATATACGTGAATATATATATATATATATATATATATATATATATATATATATATATATATATATATATATATATATATATATATATATATATATATATATATATATATATATATATATATTAATATTTGTAACTTATATTATATTTTCATAATATTTATAACTTATTTATAAATTATAATAATAATAATATTTTTATTAATAATAATAGTATTTATAATCATTATTATTATTATTATTATATTTATAACTTATTTGTAACTTATATTGAATATTCTAAAAAATGTCAGGTAGACATTTAGAGGTAAGGAAGTTGCCACATAAACATTAGGATTAGGGTTGTCAACAAAGTTGTCATTATGATAATCTTGGATTTAGATTAAGTAGATAGATAGATACATTTATATCGTTTTAAATTTACAGGTACATTTAAATATAATTTTTACTATATCAAATAATTTTATAAATTATACTAGGTCATAAATAAAATTTATATACTGGAATAAATTATAAGAATTAAGTATGAGTAAAATTTTAAATATTGATATTAATAAGAAATTATAGAAAATAAAATCAATTTTAAAAATTTGTAACTATATCAAAATAGTTATTAAAAGTATGATAGATGATAAATAATTAAATAATTAATAAAAATGTTTTAGATTATCTATCATATTTTCTGATACATTGTCATATTTGACGAAAAATTATATTGCAATATTATCTTATTTTTTTAATTATTAAGCAGTGGTTTAGGACATTAGTGAGTATTATGAGATGATATTTCTTGACAAAGTGTTATTTTAAATCTTTGTATCAAATTATGATATTTGTATGTTCAGTTATAGGTCATATTTGACGAAAAATTATATTAAAATATTATCTTATATTTTAATTATTATGTTGTGGTTTAGGAAATTCTTTTTTAATTATTAATTAGTGGTTTAGGAAATTCGTTGTTTAAGAAGATTTTTAATTGGAATATTGTTTATGTTTCTATTTTATATATATATATATATATATATATATATATATATATATATATATATATATATATATATATATATATATATATATATATATATATATATATATATATATATATATATATATATATATATATATATATATATATATATATATATATATATATATATATATATATATATATAGTATTACACTCTATAAAATAGAAAAAGTTATCCTGTAAGGTTAAACTTAGTGAATATTTTACCATTGTTGATCATTTTATATAATTGACACTTCTTTGAATTTTGTTAAATTACATAGGTTTAGAAATCCTTTTGTTAAGAAATCTTTGTTGTATACTTCATTTTATATAATTGATACTTCTTTGAATTTTGTCAAATTATATATGTTTAGAAACCCTTTTGTTAATATCAAACCATATTTATTTATTTTTTTAATGTTTATTTATATTATTGTTTCTATATGATAGATGATAAATAATTAAATAATTAATAAATATGTTTTAGATTATCTTAATAGTATTAAAAGTATATTATTTATAAAAGAGAAATTACAATACTAATTTTAAATACAATTAAAGAAATAAATGATTTTAAATATATATTTATCAAAATAATAAATGATTATGATATTAATTAATTTATAATGATAACTTTCTTATTTTATGACATCGTCTTATTTGAGGATATTTGATCTCCTAATTATTATTTTCTAAACTAATATAAAATATGTTGCAACTTGATCATTGTTTTTTATACCTGATAATATGTTATAAATTCATAATATTTGTTTTATTCTTTCTTAACTACAAATAATAATCATAAAAAATATATTACACACTACAACAAACAAGACCTTAGACAGCGCTTTTTTTAGCCTTAGACAGCGCTTTAAAGCGCTGTCTAAACCTCCGCTGCTAAAGGTTTAGACAACGCTTTTTAAAATGTTAAAAGCGCTGTCTAAGCCCCCACCCTTAGACAGCGCTTTGGCCAAAAGCGCTTTATAAGACCCTCTTATTTTAAATTTTTTAGGTACACCTTAGACAGCGCTTTTGAAAAGCGTTGTCTAAGCCCCCCCTTAGACAGCGCTTTGGCCAAAAGTGCTGTCTAAGCCCCTCCTATTTTAATTTTTTTAGGTATACCTTAGACAGCGCTTTTCAAAAAGCGATGTCTAAGCCCCCCCTTAGACAGCGCTTTTGCCTAAAGCGCTTTCTAATCCCCCCTTAGACAGCGCTTTTTACAAAAGCGTTGTCTAAGGTATACGAAATTTTTTGAAGGATTTGTTTGAAACCACATTTTTTCCAGGTTTATAAACCAGAATTTCTACCTGTTTTCAACCAGATTTTGGCAGACAATTATCACATTTTATATATGCCATTTTGGCCTTTTTTTACCAATTTTTGGCTAACCAATTCAAACCAATTCAAATCAATTTTGCCATAAATGTATCAAAATATATACAAATTTATGTTTACATTTATAAGTCATTACATATACTACTACAAATGTACACATTAATTACACAAATTTATGAACAAACTCTGAGCTCTATCATGAATTGACACCACTCCTCTTTGATTTCGTCCACTTGATCCTTTGTATAAGATGCACACTTGAATTCATCAAAGTACTACATAATAATATAACATATTTTGAATTAATTCCAACTATTTAATTATATGAGATATGTGTAAATATAAAAATAACTCATAAGTTAGAAATACATACATCGGTGGGAATCTCTAATCGGCCCAAAACGAGAGTATCTCGCATAAACCTCAACATGAAATACTCGCAATCTATTTGATTACGTTGACGAGGACACTACATATGAAAAAAAAATATGGATTATAAATCCTAAGTTTTATCAAGTGTAGTCATCACTAATATAATAAAAAACGTGGTAATTAAAAATATATCGCCACTTTAATCCATGTAATGGAGTTGGCGCCCCTCCTTGAGGTTTGGATAACTCGTTGGGCCCGAAAAGCTTGTAGGACGCTAATAAAATAAAAATGAAGCAATTAGAACAATTCACATAAACTAAGAAATTTTTTGAACATTCTCACTTACGTGTCAATTAGGACCTTCATATCCGGGTATGTTGTCCAATCATTTCCTAACGAGTCAAGATAATACACAATTTCTCGGATAGGATTGATTGCGAGCAACAACCAATGTCCACTGTAATGATTAGGCAAATGTTAGATGGTAACTTGGAAAATAATTATAATAGATGAATTTAGAATGAAATGCTAACCCGGTATTAAACGGTATAAAAAACAACTTCTCCGCATCTTTATTGTCCATGAGGATCCGAAGAACGTACTCCGTCACGGTATCCGGTCTACTTAACATTAAACCATAGTTGACGGTCGCGGGTGCTAAGAATCCGAATGACACGTCCAAACCATTGGGACGCATCAATTTGTCATACAAAAACCTAATATAAAAACATCATTAACATAAAGTAAACATCATTAATATAAGTTGTTTAATTAATAAAACAAAGTAGTCCGGATTTACCTAACATATGTATTGACAACGTTGACGCCGATTTCTTCACGACCAAAAACTTGCATGAAGTCCTCATTACCAATCATTTGTTCGTAATCAAAGCCGAAAATCCCTACCTCCATATGTACAGTCCGAACACCTCCGGTCGGTATATCGGTCATCTCTAGAAATGTCCTGAGGCACGACCTATACTTGGTGGTAGATTTTTTCCTAGCTACGGTCTTCTTAGCACCAGAACTTTGTACCCGTGCGGAGGCGTTGCTAACCTCCTTTTTTTGTTGTGCGGAGGCATTGCTATCCTCATTTTCTTGAAGCTACATGTCATATAAATAGTTAGATCAAATTAAGAATGTAACAACTTCCATGAATATATGTCATATAATTGTATATTACCTCTTTTCTTGAAACCGTGGACTCGGTATGCCGTGGAATCGCACTATCTTTTGATTTGGATTTTGTGGGAGTCTATTTAACATAGGAAAATATGTAAGTAAAATTTTAAGCATAAATTTTAAACTTTGAATATACCAAGGAAGTTAACATAAGTTTTAATCATACCTCATATCCTACGCATATGAGGTTTGTCGGCCATGCAACAAATGAACCTACTGCTTCGTGCACCGTTGTTGCATCCGAATCATCGCTAGGATATGGTAATGCTGCATTCGGCTCAACTGCAATATCAACTGATACCTTCAAACATCCAGCAGAGAGCTCTCTAGTGTGGAGTAATACTCCGCTAACGTTATGCACTTTTCCCTTGCCAACCATCCGATAGTATGGTGACGACAAATACAGCTGACAATGGGAAATGCCCTAAAACCAATAATAACAAGAAATCGTTAATGTGTATATATGTCAAATACATAATTTAAGCAAATAGTTCAATTTAAGACAATTATATGTAATTACCTCTGGAATGTTCGGCTGAAAGGTACAGTTGATACTGTCTTTGTCCGAAGCATCTCTGTATACTATTGAGGCGCTAGCCTCTCTTTCTCTCCTCAATGCATCAAGCTCAGCTTGCATGGCTTCCATTCTTGCATGAAGCTCCCGATTACTAGGAGCCTTTCCTTTTTTAATACTCAGGGAGGTCGGAGTGACTCCAAATCCCTTACCCTTCACCCGACCAAAATACTTACCATGGATTGTTCTAAGCGTCCATATCCGACACGTCCTTTTCGGTACGGATATGCGGGACTTGATGCTCTTTTCCGATTTGTAGCACTTATTCTTTGAAAAACCGGGTCTTGTCTTTTGGATTTGAAAGCTTCCCATTCTTCAGCCGATATCAAACTTTCATATTTTTTAGGAAGCTCCGCATCCACAAAATTACCATCCGCATCCTTAAGGAACTTGGATGATAAAAATGTCCGAAACCCTCTTAGAAGCTTACCGGCCAATTTCATACAAAAGCCTCTTCTTTCTTCTTCGATGTTAAAACATCGCTAAGAAAAACATACAGATTGATAGTTAGTATCGGTAATTGAAAAAACATAATTGATACCGTATAATTAAGGGCCAAATGATTGTACCTTTATCTCACTCCAAATATTTTATTTGGACTCATTCAGCTCTTTGTTTCTCCAATCATCACATGTAATGGGAATTTCATTCCTTACTAGTGCACCGATAAAATTAGTTAAGGTATGCCCATTAGGTTCTATAAGCTGTCCCTGGGTGCTCCAATAGACATCTAGTATGATGCCTCGAGATCTTCCTTGGACCACCTTTCTCATTACTGTGATGCCTCTTCGAATTTCTTCTTCCGCAGATACTTTTTTACTAACTTCCTCATGTTGGTCATCAGCCATGTCTAACCTGTAATAAACCAAGGAAACCATCAAATATCAAATATAACTTATAATCAAAGCAATTGAAAACAAAAAAATAAAGAAATCATGCATTATCATATATAACTTATAATCAAAGCAATTGAAAACAAAAAAATAAAGAAATCATGCATTATCAGATATAACTTATAATCAAAGCAATTGAAAACAAAAATATAATGAAATCATGCATTATCACATATAACTTATAATCAAAACAATTGAAAAAATAAAATAAAGAAACCATGGATAATTTACCTAAGTCACTAACATCTCTTTCTTTTCTTTGTTGGAATATTAATCACTTGTTTCTTAGCAATGCGTACAGATGAATTGATCCAAATTCCCTCATTATGATCGTTTCTTATATATGACTCATCCGGTATAAGATCCTCAACTTCATCATTTCTATTCAACTCATTCCGTCTAATGCATGACTCATTCTCAACATCAATATCACATTGATCGACACCGCTATCATCAGTCACTTTGTTAGAGAAAAGCACTATAGACCATTTTGTACTCTTCGGGTCATTCACATAGAACACTTGTTTAGCTTGAGATGCTAGAATAAAAGGTTCATCTTTGTACCCCACCCTAGTAAGATCAACTTGCAAAAATCCAGACTTATCCATTCGTATGCCACTACTATTCACCCACTTGCAACCAAAGATGGGAATCTGAAACTTCTCGTAATCAAACACCCAAATGTGCTCAATAACTCCAAAATATGACAAATTTGCATATTTGGGGTTTAAGTCCTTCATACTTGATATATGCATTGCTTCAGCTAGCACGGTGACACCACTATTTTGCATAGTACTCTTATCATCTTGTTCTTTGGTATAAAATGTGTATCCATTAATTGAATATGCGCTATGAGAAAACACATGCAAACTTGGACCATATGCCAAACATCTCAACCTTTCTGTTACCGAAGAAGGATCTGAAGAGCGCTTCAAATAAATATGATCCTTCAACCATTGTATGAAACTTTGATTGTGCTCTATAACTATCCAATTTTCATTTCTGTTCGGATTTAACCTTCGGAGTACATCCTTGTGCATTTCAACATATGGCTCAACCTCATTATTATTGTGCAGAACATACAAATGAACTTGATCCCGTTCATCCCTTGATATTGTCACAATTTTATTCCCAATTAATTTTTTACCTTCCATTTTGTCGAAAATCTGAGCTCTGGGGAGTCCAATCGATTGAACGTTAGACAAATATTCAGTACAAAACTCAACAGCTTCTTCAACAATGTATCGTTCAACAATACAACCCTCTGGTCGACTTTGGGATTTCACGTACCCTTTTAATATTTTCATATACCGTTCAGCAGGGTACATCCATCTCATATAAGCTGGTCCACACAACTGTGTCTCTTTCACAAGATGAACAACTAAATGAACCATTATGTCAAAAAAAGACGGAGGAAAATACATTTCAAGCTCACACAAGGTAATTACAATCTCTTTTTGTAGTGTTGGTAAGATCTCGGGATCGATCACCTTACTACAAATTGACCTAAAGAAAAAACACAATTTAGTTATGGAACTTCTTACTTTTTCTGGCAAAATAGAACGTATACCGATCGGTAGAAAATGTTCCATTATAACATGACAATCATGTGTCTTCAAATTCTTCAACTTGAGGTCTTTCATAGAAACAAGTCTTCTGATATCAGATGAGTATCCTTCTGGAACCTTAACTTCACTCAGAGACTTACACAAATTTTTTTTCTCCTTTCTAGATAAAGTAAAAGCAGCAGGTGGTAGATATGTTCGTCTTCCTTTCTTCACGGGTGCTAATTCAGTTCTCATTCCCATTTTTAACATGTCCTCCCTTGCTTTAAGGCTATCCTTAGACTTGCCTTTTATATTGAGTAATGTACCGATAACACTTTCAAATACGTTTTTTTCAATATGCATAACATCGAGAAAATGTCTCACGTACAAAGACTTCCAATATGGAAATTCAAAAAATATCGACCTTTTCTTCCACCCACCTTTCACAATCTTATGTGCAAAAGGCTTGCCAAACTCAGTACGCACATCTTTCACCTTTTCAAAAACTTGTTTACCTGACAATGCGGGTGGAGCTCTACGATGTTCGGTGTCTCCATTGAATGCTTTTCTCCACCCACGGTAGTGGAATTTAGAATGTAAGAATCTACGATGACCGAGAAACACATTCTTCTGGCAAAGTTCCAATCGAATCGTATCGGTTCCGTCTTCACAAACAGGACACGCACGTTGACCTTTAATGCTATACCCAGATAGATTCCCGTATGCTGGAAAATCATTAATTGTGCCAAACAACATCGCCCTCAAATTGAAACTTTCTTTCCTATATCCATCATAAACCTACACACCGTTCTCCCACAAAATCTTTAAATCTTCGATCAGAGGTGTCAAGTATACGTCTATGTCATTACCTGGTTGTTTAGGCCCAGAGATTAACATAGATAACATCATGTACTTACGCTTCATACATAGCCACGGAGGTAGGTTATAAATCATAAGAATCACAGGCCATGTGGTATGTGAAATACTTTGAAGACCATGTGGGTTCATTCCATTAGTAGGTAATGCCAATCGAAGGTTTCTTGCTTCTGATCCAAACTCAGGATAATCATTATCAATCTTCGACCACTGTGGTGAATCAGCCGGATGCCGATACTTTCCATCAGTAATTCTTTCATCTGCATGCCAAGTAAGATGTCTTGCATCGGTTTCACTACGAAACATGCACCTAGATCTTGGAATTATCGGAAAATACCATAAGACTTTTGCGGGAGATAATCTTTTCTTATATCGAGACAAACCGCATTTAGGGCACCCAGTTAACGTTGCATATTTGTTACGAAACAAAATGCAATCGTTAGGACAATCATGTATCTTATCATAGCTCATGCCAATAGAGCACAACATTTTTTTTGCCTCATAGGTTCGATTAGGAAGAACATTATCATCCGGTAGCATTTCTCTCATAAGGGCCAACAACTCTGTGAAACTTTTATCCGACCATCCATTGCCCGCCTTTAAGTTGTACAACTTTAATACCGCAAAAAGTCTTGAGAATTTAGTGCAACCTTTGTACAACGGTTTCTCTGCATCGC
The DNA here is from genome assembly GCA_963966055.1 of Lathyrus aphaca. Lineage (NCBI taxonomy): Eukaryota > Viridiplantae > Streptophyta > Magnoliopsida > Fabales > Fabaceae > Lathyrus > Lathyrus aphaca. The sequence goes on from OZ014525.1 coordinate 272,467,409, forward strand.
TTACCATCCTCTCAAACATTTCAGGACAATCATGAAGATCTTCTTCCAGTGCTTCTACAATCTCTTCAACTCGATCACAATCATATGTTTTCGTGTCTTTGTCGTATGAAGCATAGGTCGTATTACTTTTTCCACTCGATTCAACATTCCCGTTAATTTTCTCACCATGAAATATCCAACACTGATAACTTTGATCAATTCCATGCCTCAGCAAATGCGATTTCAATCCATGTGCGTCAACCTTACCAATATAACAACAACGCAAGCAAGGACAATGCATTCGTCTGGGGTTTTCAGCGTGTTGAACAACATACTTAACGAATTCCGCAACCCCACTCTCGTACTCTTTGGTCATTCGATCGACACAAATCCATGTTTTATCCATGGTTTTCCTACTTATTAAAGTAAACAATCAATCCAGACGAAAATACATAACTAAGGTAGTATCTTTGAATATCCTAACAATTTTAAAGTTCAATTCATTTTAAACTTCAAAAACGTATACATAACCAATGTTAATATAAACTTCAATAACGTATCCGATACGCCAATATACCAACTTTAATTACCTCATCACTTTCATTTTTTATATTACAAGAATCAAACTTTTTCTATTACAATATACCTATAACTATACCTATAACTATATAAGAGTTCGTTCAATCATTTTATGGGAGAAATCTTTTGGCTAGATTTGCAGCCAGAAAGCAAACTGTTGTTGCTTTAGAATGAAATATTAGTGGACCTGTCATGTCCTCCATGGATTCTATGAGGAACCACATTAGATTGCTAATGGTTGTTATCAAGGTGTATTAGCAGTTGGATCTATTTGTGGAATTCAAGATTTGAAGTTCCTTTGAAGAAAAAGAGAGAGTTATTCTCTATTGAAGTGGAGTTTCTTACACCTATCAACCATTAGACGAAAAGATTCAAGTCTTCAAAGAAGGATTGAGTGAAGATCGATCCACTATAATGATTGATTAAATTGTCAAATTGTGATTCTAGATTGTTTAATGATTGATTAATCCAAAAATAAATCAAATTGCTTGTTTGATCTATTAAAGGTTAATTAGCATATTACTTCTCATTATGTCCACATCATTGGTGTGTGTGTGTGTGTCATTTTGATCAAATCTTTGAATTGTTGTAGAATTGTTTTCAAAACAATTTTCACCATGAAAGCTTTCGCAAGTTACTCTGATTTTTTAAAATATTATAAGGGATATTTTTTCTATTCAACATCCTTTGATACAATCAACACCATATTCAAACAAATAAAACTAAGTTGTTAGAAGTGTAGTTATATCAAAATGGAAGTTCTAAACTAATAAATGGAAGAGACAAAGTCCTTTAACGTGAAACAAAGTTTATTCAAAGTCCTTTAACATGAAACATCTAATTACAAGTATCAAAGTTCAGAACATCTAAATACTGATATCACCATTAAGAAACACATTAACATAGCATGAAAAATCAGAACTTTTAAGAAACAAAAATCAGAACTGTTAAGAAACAAAAATCAGAACTGGTAACATAGCATGAAAAATCATAAATCAGAACTGTTAAGTAACACATTATTGACTCTACAAGCATCAAATGTAAAACTCAAATCCTACCGTAAGGAAACCGAAGAAATGAAACAGAAGAAATGAAAAAATGAAAAAATGAACATACCTCAATGAAGAACAGTAGAAACGAATGATTCTTTAAACACTTTCAATGACTGAAACGAATGAAAGAAAACAATGTATTGAAGTTCGCTGTAATGGGGTTCGTTCGCAGGTAGGGTTTGTTCGAAGAAATGAAACAGAAGAAATGAAAAAATGAAAAAATGAACATACCTCAATGAAGAACAGTAGAAACAAATGATTCTTTAAACACTTTCAATGACTGAAACGAATGAAGGAAAACAATGTATTGAAGTTCGCTGTAATGGGGTTCGTTCGCTGGTAGGGTTTGTTCGCAGGAGGGAAAACAAAAAGAACAGAGAACGAAAATATAAGTCTGAAATTTAATTTTAATAAGACCTTAGACAGCGCTTTTGAGGAAAGCGCTTTCTAAGATATGCCTTAGACAACGCTTTCCAAAAGCGCTTTCTAAACCCCCCCTTAGACAGCGCTTTTGGTTTTAAATTTTTTTTTAATTTAAAGACTTTAAACAACACTTTATCAAAAGCGCTGACTAAGGTATATATTTAAAAGCGCTTTCTAAAAGCGCTGTCTAAGGGGGGTCTTAGACAGCGCTTTTAGAAAGCGTTGTCTAAGACCCCCCCTTAGACAGCGCTTTCATTATTTTTTTGGACCATTTTCCGTGTTTTATTTTAATTTTAACCTTAGACAGCGCTTTCTTTTAAAAGCGCTGTCTAAGATGCGCTGTTAAAAAACATTTTTGGCGTAGTGACAATAATTTATAACACACATTATTAAGCATATCTTTTTTAACCAAGAAGTCAATAAAATATAGAAATCATAATGAATATAGATTTTTTTTTGTAATTTATATCAGGTATTAATAAGTTTAAAAGAAAATAATTTAAAAAATCAGTTTTAAAAATATTAAATATTGAATAAAAGTATAAAATAAATAAATATATTATTATAAACAAAGTTATTTAATGTCATTTATACCATTGAATCATAATTATAGAATAAATAAAATTTATTACTCCTTATAATATTTTTTTTAATTTATAAAAGAAAAACTATTTTAATTTAAAATTATTGTTAATTTACGTTTAAACTTTAAAATTACTATTTAATTCAATGTACCTATACAAGCAATTAAATTTTTAGAACGAAGAAAAATAATTCAAAATTATTTTTAACTTATGATAAGATATTTTTTAAATAAAATAATCATATTATTCTATTTTAAAAATATAATAAATTTACAATTAAAATAAATTTAAAAATATTAAGAAATGGAATATATTATAATATAATAAAATGATAAGATTATATTATAATATATTTCTATTTATAAGTTTTTGTCGAATTACTCTTTATAATATTAATTATTTTTTTAATACCATTCATTAATTATAACTTAATTACATTCATTTTTTTTCTCCCCAACAAATAATTAAGAGTATATTATTTATAAAAGAGAGACTATTTTAATTTAAAAAGATTGTTAAAGTACGTTTAAATTACTATTTATTTATTTTTTTAAATCAATGTATCTATACAAGTAACTAAAATTTTAGAAGAAAGAAAAATAAATCATTCAACCCATGACTGAATCAACCAACCTTGTTTTGCTTCATATAAGAAAACCCACTCTTTGGGGTAAACATGTGACACGTGGATGTGCTAAAACCAATTCATTTGTTTTCTCTTCTCCCAACTTTTCATCGTTAATTTGATTTATCTTTCCCAACTTTAAATAGTTTTTGGATTGTCATATAACCTCAATACATTGAACTTTTATCTCATCTTCATCTTATGTTCAGTCTACCCATAAATGGAAGGTTGTCTCCAATAAAAAAGTATTTTGATGTTTAGTCTACCCATAAATGGAAGGTTGTCTCCAATAAAAAAGTATTTTGAGATGATATTTGTTGACAAAGTGTTAATTTTAATCTTTGTATCCAATATTTGTATGTTCAGTTATAGGTTATATTTGACGAAAAATTATATTGCAATATTATCTTATTTTTTAATTATTAAGTAGTGGTTTAGGATATTAGTGAGTATTTTGAGATGCTATTTGTTGACAAAGTGTTAATTTAAATTTTGTCAAATAATATAGGTTTAGAAACCCTTTTGTTAATATCAAACCATATTTATTTAATATTTTAATGTTTATTTATATTATTGTTTCTATATGATAGATGATAAATAATTAAATAATTAATAAATATGTTTTAGATTATCTTAATAGTATTAAAAGTATATTATTTATAAAAGAGAAATTACAATACTAATTTTAAAAATATTAAAGAAATAAATGATTTTAAATATATATTTATGAAAATAATAAATGATTATGATACTAATTAATTTATAATTATAACTTTCTTATTTTATGACATCGTCTTATTTGAGGATATTTGATCTCCTAATTGCAACTTGATCATTGTTTTTATATATCTGATAATATGTTACAAATTCATAATATTTGTTTTATTCTTTATTTATAACACACTCATTATTAGACATATCTTTTTTAACCAAGAACTCAATAAAATATAGAAATCATAATGAATATACATTTTTTTTAATTTATATCAGGTATTAATAAAATATGTTGCAACTGACTGAATCATTGTTCTTTTATATCGGATAATATGTTACAAATTCATAATATTGTTTTATTCTTTCTTAACTCATGACAAATAATAATCATAAAAAATTATATCCGTTTATGTCTTTAATCTTTAAATGATTGGTGTGTTATTTAAAACTGACCCAATACATTCAACTTTAGTCTCATATCTTCATCTCTATCAAAGAGTATTTTGATGTCTTTAATCTTTAAATGATTGGTGTGTTATTTAAAACTGACCCAATACATTCAACTTTAGTCTCATATCTTCATCTCTATCAAAGAGTATTTTGATGACTCCAATAACAAAAGAGTATTTTTGATAGAGTATTTTGATGACTCCAATAACAAAAGAGTATTTTTATGACTCCAATAACAAAAGAGTATTTTTATGTCTCCAATAACAAAAGAGTATTTTGAGATGATATTTGTTGACATAGTGTTAATTTAAATCTTGGGTTAAATAGGTTTTTGGTCCCTATAAATATCTCACATTTCATTTTTAATCCCTATTAAAAAAAAAGACATTTTTGGTTACTAAAAAAATTGTATACATGCCTTTTTAGTCCTTGTTATTTTCTAAAATTTTAAAAACTATTTAATTACACCTAAACTTTTAAATTTATGAATAATTTTTTTCATACCTGTTCATATTAATTTAAAATGTTTATTTACCAAATTATATAATTTTTTAAAATTAGAATAATTAAATATGAATTTTTTAAATTTCAAAAGATAATGATAAAAGTAATGAAAATCTCGGCTTAGAAATTCAATTTTGAAATGCTTTTTTTCGAGGAACTTTTTATAACGTTCTAAATATATCTCAAAAAGAATTATTTAAAAATACACATTGGTTTAATAGTAGGGACTAAAACTACGTGCATAATGATTTTGTAGGGAGCAAAACACGTGATTTTTTTAATAGGGACCAAAAACAAAAATTGATAAGTTTATAGGGACCAAAAACATATTTAACCCTTAAATCTTTGTATCCAATTGTGATATTTGTATGTTCAGTAGCGAAAAATTATATTGCAATATTATCTTATTTTTTAATTATTAAGCAGTGGTTTTAGTGAGTATTTTGAGATGATATTTGTTGACAAAGTGTTAATTTAAATCTTTGTATCAAATTGTGATATTTGTATGTTCAGTTATAGGTCATATTTGACGAAAAATTATATTACAATATTATCTTATTTTTTAATTATTTAGTTGTGAAAGATTTTTAATTGGAATATTGTTTATGCTTCTATCATATATATATATATATATATATATATATATATATATATATATATATATATATATATATATATGTATATATATATATATATGTATATATATATGTATATATATATATATATATGTATATATATATATATATATATATATATATATATATATATATATATATATATATATATATATATATATATATATATATATATATATATATATATATATATATATATATATATATATATATATATATATATATATATATTGTATTACCAATGTTGATCATTTTATATAATTGACACTTCTTTGAATTTTGTCAAATTACATAGGTTTAGAAATCCTTTTGTTAAGAAATCTTTCTTGTATACTTCCTTTTATATAATTGACACTTCTTTGAATTTTGTCTTAGAAACGCTTTTGTTAATATCAAACCATATTTATTTAATTTTTTAATGTTTATTTATATTATTGTTTCTATATGATAGAGGATAAATAATTAAATAATTAATAAATATGTTTTAGATTATCTTAATAGTATTAAAAGTATATTATTTATAAAAGAGAAATTACAATATTAATTTTAAATACAATTAAAGAAATAAATAATTTTAAATATATATTTATGAAAATAATAAATGATTATGATACTGATTAATTTATAATTATAATTTTATTATTTTATGACATCGTCTTATTTGAGGATATTTGATCTCCTAATTATCATTTTCTAAACTAATATAAAATACGTTGCAACTTGATCATTGTTTTTTATATCTGATAATATGTTACAAATTCATAATATTTGTTTTATTGTTCATTTATAACACACTCATTATTAGACATATCTTTTTTAACTAAGAACTCAATAAAATATAGAAATCATAATGAATATACATTTTTTTTTGTAATTTATATCAGGTATTAATAAGTTTAAAAGAAAATAATTTAAAAAATCAGTTTTAAAAATATTAAATATTGAATAAAAGTATAAAATAAATAAAAATATTATTATAAACAAAGTTATTTAATGTCACTTATACCATTGAATCATAATTATAAGATAAATAAAATTTATTACTCCTTATAATATTTTTTTTTATTTATAAAAGAAAAACTACTTTAATTTAAAATTATTGTTAATTTACGTTTAAACTTTAAAATTACTATTTAATTCAATGTACCTATACAAGCAATTAAATTTTTAGAACGAAGAAAAATAATTAAAATTATTTTTAACTTATGATAAGATATTTTTTAAATAAAATAATCATATTATTCTATTTTAAAAATATAATAAATTTACAATTAAAATAAATTTAAAAATATTAAGAAATGGAATATATTATAATATAATAAAATGATAAGATTATATTATAATATATTTCTATTTATAAGTTTTTGTTGAATTACTCTTTATAATATTAATTATTTTTTTAATATCATTCATTATTTATAACTTAATTACATTCAATTTTTTTCTCCCCAACAAATAATTAAGAGTATATTATTTATAAAAGAGAGATTATTTTAATTTAAAATGATTGTTAAAGTACGTTTAAATTACTATTTATTTATTTTATTTTAATTTATTTTAAAATCAATGTATCTATACAAGTAACTAAAATTTTAGAAGAAAGAAAAATAAAGCATTCAACCCATGACTGAATCAACCAATCTTAGTTGCAAATTGTATTGCTTCATATAAGAAAACACACTCTTTGGGGTAAACATGTGACATGTGGATGTGCTAAAAACAATTCATTTGTTTTCTCTTCTCCCAACTTTTCATCGTTAATTTGATTTATCTCTCCCAACTTTAAATGGTTTTTCTCAAATCTTCCCTTATTGATGATTCATAAAAACATTTATGGTATTAAGTAATGAATTCCATAACGTTTGAAGCACTTAACCATAAATGTTATTAAGTAATCAATTCCATAACGTTTGAAGCACTTAACCACAACACCTATTTCCAAATTCCAAATGATATCCGTTTATGTCTTTAATCTTTAAATGATTGGTGTGTTATTTAAAACTGACCCAATAAATTCAACTTCAGTCTCATCTTCATCTCTATCATATTTTCTGAATCGTCATGGCTTCATTTGTTATGTAATATATAACCTCAATACATTGAACTTTTATCTCATCTTCATCTTATGTTCGATCTACCCATAAATGGAAGATTGTCTCCAATAAAAAGAGTATTTTGAGACGATATTTGTTGACAAAGTGTTAATTTAAATCTTTGTATCCAAATGTAATATTTGTATGTTCAGTTATAGGTCATATTTGACGAAAAATTATATTGCAATATTATCTTATTTTTTTAATTATTAAGCAGTGGTTTAGGACATTAGTGATTATCTTGAGATGATATTTGTTGACAAAGTGTTAATTTAAATCTTTGTATCAAATTGTGATATTTGTATGTTCAATTATTAGGTCATATTTGACGAAAAATTATATTACAATATTATCTGATTTTTTAATTATTAAGTTGTGGTTTAGGAAATTCGTTGTTTAAGAAAATTATATTGCAATATTATCTTATTTTTTAATTATTAATTAGTGGTTTAGGAAATTCGTTGTTTTAGAAGATTTTTAATTGGAATATTGTTTATGTTTCTATCATAGTGGTATATATATATATATATATATATATATATATATATATATATATATATATATATATATATATATATATATATATATATATATATATATATATATATTGTATTACACTCTATAAAATAGAAAAAGTTATCCTACTTAGTGAATATTTTACCATTGTTGATCATTTTATATAATTGACACTTCTTTGAATTTTGTCAAATTACATAGGTTTAGAAATCCTTTTGTTAAGAAATCTTTGTTGTATACTTCATTTTATATAATTGACACTTCTTTGAATTTTGTCAAATTATATATGTTTAGAAACCCTTTTGTTAATATCAAACCATATTTATTTAATTTCCAGGAATCTATCTACTTTGATTCACCTTTTGACACAGAAAAATCCAACAGCATGATTCATATATATGATCCTCGGAAATAACTGAACATGAGTGTAGAAATGCTATGATGTCATGTATGCAACATGCATGTGATCAATAGTATGATGTTGGTGTTGAGCAGTGAACCAACTTTCTGTATAGAACCACAATAACAACATCATCTCTGTATAGAACCCCATAACTGAGAACCCAATAACTGTAGAACTGGATCACATAATAGAACAGTCACTGATGGTGTTGAAGTTGAACAACGAGCCAAGTGTTTGTGGAGAGTCATAATAATAATATAATAGTTTCTCTGAATAGAAATCCCGAATATCATCACCAAAGGACCATGTAGAACCAGATCATATCACAAAACAACACTGGCAAAGCGGGTATGTTGAAGTTTAGGGTTCCTGCAAACCTGTAAACCCCTCCCAATCTCACGGGTGTGCTACTCGGGTCAACATCACGGACTCTCAAAGCCGAATAACAATAATACGTCCACTATTTCCAAGAAATGGCTCATGACCAAATCAGGGAATCAGTTTGGCATTATGTACTACTCAGGGAGGTCTCAGCTGAGTCCGAAAAAACAAGCATCCCTCATAAGTCCCCAGCTTCAAGCACTGAATCGAGAAACAATAGTACATTCATCCCGAAGGGTACAATACTATTGTCATACGAACAATAGTACATTTTATATAATTGACACTTCTTTGAATTTTGTCAAATTACATAGGTTTAGAAATCCTTTTGTTAAGAAATCTTTGTTGTATACTTCATTTTATATAATTGACACTTCTTTGAATTTTGTCAAATTATATATGTTTAGAAACCCTTTTGTTAATATCAAACCATATTTATTTAATTTCCAGGAATCTATCTACTTTGATTCACCTTTTGACACAGAAAAATCCAACAGCATGATTCATATATATGATCCTCGGAAATAACTGAACATGAGTGCAGAAATGCTATGATGTCATGTATGCAACATGCATGTGATCAATAGTATGATGTTGGTGTTGAGCAGTGAACCAACTTTCTGTATAGAACCACAATAACAACATCATCTCTGTATAGAACCCCATAACTGAGAACCCAATAATTGTAGAACTGGATCACATAATAGAACAGTCACTGATGGTGTTGAAGTTGAACAACGAGCCAAGTGTTTGTGGAGAGTCATAATAATAATATAATAGTTTCTCTGAATAGAAATCCCGAATATCATCACCAAAGGATCATGTAGAACCAGATCATATCACAAAACAACACTGGCAAAGCGGGTATGTTGAAGTTTAGGGTTCCTGCAAACCTGTAAACCCCTCCCAATCTCACGGGTGTGCTACTCGGGTCAACATCACGGACTCTCAAAGCCGAATAACAATAATACGTCCACTATTTCCAAGAAATGGCTCATGACCAAATCAGGGAATCAGTTTGGCATTATGTACTACTCAGGGAGGTCTCAGCTGAGTCCGAAAAAACAAGCATCCCTCATAAGTCCCCAGCTTCAAGCACTGAATCGAGAAACAATAGTACATTCATCCCGAAGGGTACAATACTATTGTCATACGAACAATTTGCTTTAATTGGATTCCTATGAGAGAACCAGGCCATTCTATGCGAGTTCCCAATGGACCCTCGGATGCTAGTGGATTTGCCAACAAATATGGTCTACCACTGTCATCATTGGAGAGGGGTGTTTCCATTAAGGTCCTCGAAGATCGATCACCAGATGCACATAACTATTAAGGTCGTGCCCTGAAGTGGGGAAGAACCCCCACACAGAATAGTTCCAAGACGGTCGCAGTCTGGGTGTGAAACACATCACCACTCATCATGTAACCATGCGAGTACAACGTGTCCACGCTAATCCTATAGCGCACTCAAGCCGGGTATTTGGCTTATCTCACAGTAACTCCCATCCCGCAGAAAAAATGAAAACCAGCACAACCAGATAGTCCAGTATAATATGATGCATGGAAAATAAATACTGAAAGCAGTAAATAAATGTTGCAAAGTAAAGCTGTAAAGTAAAACTGTAAATGAAAACAGTAAAGCTAAACTAAAGCACACAACAACAAACAGATAAACACCCAAAGAAACAAAACCAAACAGGCGTTAGGATTGACTCTACGAGGGAAACCAGAGATTTTGGGTTCAGTCCCCAGCAGAGTCGCCAGCTGTCGCTCCCGGGATTTTCATCCTAATACAAACGCGAAAGTGGTGCGGAAAAGGTAGAGTCACTAGCCAGACATTTTTATCCCGAAAGAATGGGAAAGGTAATGCTGCATAAACCTGAGGAAGAAGGAACAGACAAGGTCCTGCGAACCAAAGATCTGGGTTCAGGAGTCGGTTATGACCTGGGAAGGTATTAGCACCCCAGATCGTCCGTCGTACCCAACGGGATCCACGCTTGTTTGTTTGTTTCAAAGGGTGAGAAATAAGATGCTGCTGAACAAATGAACTGCTACTAGAATGGAAGTTAAATGAGAAAGGGAACTGGAAAAAAGAGAATTAAAAGAAAGAGGGAAATGTAGGGAAAATAAATAATATGCTCGAACGGGCCTGTCGCTCCCGAAGATTTGCATCCCGGTACAAGCGCGAACGGTCGGCGAGCGGAGAAAATGAAATGAAATGAAAAGAGTCGCCAGCTAGGCATTTTTATCCCGAAGGAAAGGTAATGTTGCATAAACCTAGAAAGATATGGATAAGACGGTTGCGAACCAGAGAAACTGAGAAAGGGGGTTGGTTACAACCTGGGAAGGTATTAGCACCTAGATTGTCCGTCGTACTCGACGAGATCCACGCTTAAAAGATTTGTGCTTAAAGGGGTAGTGTCTGTGCTATCTGTGTTCAAAAAGGTGGAAAAGAATGTACAAGTGTCAATGCAAGAAAGTGAAGTGAAGTGAAATGCTCAGGATTGAGGCTTAAAAGAATGCTGAAAGAGGGGGAAGACACAGAGACTTTTGTTCGATAATAGTTAAGTTATGCCTACGTATCCTCTCGTGCAATGAGGAAGTCAGAACACCATAGTTCGACTCAAAGAGACTGGAAAATGAATTGACTGATGAACTGCTTGCTTGTCTATGCTCAAGTGTATGACTTGTCTGGCTCAAGTGCTAACTGTCTTGCATTAAACGGAAGAAGCAAGTTCTTGTTTATGAATGAGTGTGATGAGAAAAGAATCCCGAAGGAGACGATTATTGTTTGTTTTTGTGTTTTCAGTTTTGTTATTGTTTTTGGTGTTTTGCATAAGTTAATGAGCTTAAGCCTAAATCAAGGGCTTGTAAACTCATTATATCCTCCCTGATTAGGGATAGTGAGAATACTTAAGTATGAGATAAGCATCTCAACTTAATTACCATGATGAGGTAGGATTAAGATCATTAACCTACTTGTGATTATTTAGATGTTTTTGAGTTCTTGTTTAGTGTTAAGTAATGAGTTTAAGCCATAATCAAGGATTAGTGAACCCATTACACCATCCTAATAGAAGGATAATAGATGGGCACACTTAAGCTGAGGAAGATACCTCAACTTAATCCATGATTATGGATTAACCTCATGACCAAACAAACCTTTATTAAAGTGGATTTTAATTAAGGGTGAGATTAAGAAGTGATTTTTAGGGTTTGTAAGACAACTTGAGGGGGACTTGTCCATTAACACTAGGGTTAGTCCTTCTTAACCAATAAAGGAAGAATTAGAACCCTAATGCAAGGCCCAAGTTACAAGTTAATGTCTTAGTGATTATTAAGATGGATTAATTAAGAGGTTTAAACAAATTAAGGGTTTACCACTTAGGATTAAAGTTATACACTCCATCCTAAGAGAAGGACGCAGGCATAACCCTAATCACAAAGTCTTAAAGCCTTAAAGGTTTAGTCTCTAATGATGAGGTGAGGAGAGAGACACAGAGAAGACACAAAGGTAAAAGCTAAAGGGGGACTAATCGAAACCCTAATTATTGTCATGCTTGGATGTTCCTATGGTTTGTAAGGCTTAAAAGAGATCTTCAGAGAAGCCACCAATGGAAGAAGCAGATGAAAGGAGGAGAAGTAGAAGAAACAAGTTACTTACTTCATTGAAGAAGATAAGTAACTTGGAGAAAGAAGGTGAATGATGAACATGAATGAGCAAGATCACTCTAAAGCAAAGAAAAAATTCAGCAATGATGCATAAGAAGAATGAGAAGAGAAATGAGAAGTGAAGGCAAATTCACTTCTCAAATTACTTACCACCTGAAAATGTTAACATAAAGGAAAGAAATGAAATGAAAATGAAAACTATGCAAAGGTAGAAACCAAAACCAGAAGCAAATACATGATGCAAATGATGCTATGAGATGATGCAAAGGCAAATCAAGTGCAATGAATGTTCATACAAAGAGAAAGAATGCAAATGAAGCATGTAGGGAGCATGAAAACACATGTATGCTTATGAAATGAAATGGATGCAAAGCATGGAAAATGTATGAAGAAATGATCAAGAAATTCTCAAGCAATGTTTTAAGATGTCTAATATGGCATACAAGTGCTTAGAATGTCATGACAAGTTCACATGTTCATGTAATGCAATGTAAGATGCAAGTATGGATGCAATATTAGGGTTACATGAGAGGATGAGATGCAAATGTCAAAAACAGAAGTAAATCACATGATAAAAAATTGCAAATGATCTCAAAGGAACCCTAACCCCATATGATACCACACCCCAAAGGAGGAGGTCTAACTCTTAACCTAAAGAAAGTTGTGATTTTTCTAAGTTTGCTAGGGTTTTTGGGTACCTTAAGAGGGAAAATGCAAATCAAATGGAAAATGCAAGATAAATTCATGAAAATATTATTCTAGGAACTACATGCTATATGAAGAACAATGCAAAAAGAACCAATGTCAAACCCTTCATGGTTAGGCAGAAAAGAATTTCCAAAGTTAGGGTTCCAAAAAGGCATTTTTATGAACCCTAAATTCAAGAAAAATGTCAAATTGGATCAAAACCAAAAAGAAATTTGTATGAATGGTTTGACAATGTTTCTAAATGTCCTAAGATGCAATGTGAATATTTTTGGAATTTTTAGAAACATAAATGGTATTTTAATTAATTAACTTCCATTAATTAATTAAAATAAACATTTAAATGTTTTAAAAATGATATTTTAATGCAAAAAATAAAAATAAAAATGTTTTTGGGTGGAGAAAAATATTTGAAGTCAAAATGCAGAAGAAAAATATTTTTGGAATTATTTAAGTATTTTAAATAAATTGTACAAAATAAATGCAATAAAATGAAATAAAAATGAATTAAAGGGTTGGTCAACTGATCCAATGGACCAGGTTTGAACTTATGTTTGGAGGGAAGACCACGCGCGCTATCCAATGGTCCAAATTTAAACTGAGTTAATTAATTAATTAAACCTAATTAAATTAATTAAACTGAATTAGGGTTTAAGTGGATCAATCTGGTCCCTACAAACACGCTCTAAACAGGATCCTACGGCTGATATTCAAACTGACTGGATTAACCCTAATCTCACCCCTAAATATTTTCAGGTGACCGGAGCTAGCTCCGGTCATCTTCTCCAGCAGGACCCTCAACCTAACTTCTTCCCTAGGCCATTTCAGGAGCTCTAAAGCTCCATATCACTTCCCCACACCTCCCTAAGCATGAATCTAACCTCAAAACTAATTTCTAATGGCTGAATCAAAGGATACGAATCAAAACCTAAAAACTCCAAAAGTTTCAGAGCATGTATACAAGCTTATTTCTCAACCATTTTCAAAAGTAAACACATCATGATGATCAACAAAGCATAAAGAACATTTCTATAACAAGAAAAACAAGTTCTGGAAAATTTGTTCTTGAGGATACCTGAGATGGAGCTTCTTCAATCTGAGCTATCTGGCCTCCTCTTTGGTGCAAAATGACTCCAATGATCCTCCTGGTGATGCTTTGATGATTGAAGGGAGTTTATAATGGCTGGTTTGAGTAGTTGTTCTTTAGCTGGCCAGAAATCGTGTTTTGTGTATGGGGCTTTGAGGCTTGTTTGATGGTTGGTTTATGCTCTATGGATCATTTCTGAATGGATGGTGAAGTTTGTTTTGAAGTTTGATGGCTGGACAGAAAGTTTCGAAGGTTTTTACTTTTGGGGTGATTTTGAGAAACTTGGTGATTCTGAGGTTCCAGCCTTGTGTGATGTGTGTTATGAGTTGCTTTTGATCCACATAACAATGTTTGATAGGTCAGAAAGTGGGTGGTGGCTTGTGGTGATTGGTATGGGCAAGTTGCCAAAATGTCAACATAACTTGTACTTGAGGTATAGGCTATGGCAGGGGTTGTTCAAGTGCGTGTCTGGCCTCAACATTGATCAAGGAGAGCCATGGGATTGGGATTAGGATTATGCAGCTGGATGGCTTAGAAGCAAAGATCTCATAAGTTTTGCAAGTGTTATGCGATTTTCCCTCTTTGAGAAATCTTGAAGTGCAAGGCATGAAAGCAAGTGGTTCTTTGGGAAATCTTGGTCACAATGCATTGTATCATGTGTGTATGATATTTAGAGAGTGATTAGAGGTCACAAAATGACTTGGTTTGTGAAATTGCAAAAAATCCTCTTTGGTGTGAAAGTGAAAATTATGTGATTTTTGCCAACTTTGCCAAGCCATAACTTGAGTTCCATAATGAATTAGAACTTGTTCTTGTACTTTTTGAAAAGGGAATGACCCAATCTACAACTTTCATGACCAACAATTTTTCATTTGAAGCATTTTTGGTTGAGAAAGAGGAAGTTGAAAAACTTTCCCAAAATGGAAAGTTTCCATTACAAGTCATTTCCATTTTTGGCAACTTTTGGTTTAGCTCACTTTTCTTCAATTTTGTGAACTTCCAAGCACTTCAATGATAAAATAAAGATCATATAACTTCATTTTGATGAGAATACCCCTTTGGTTCCATAGTTGGGGGCCTCAGATGCCCTGATTTTGCTCTGACTTGCTCAAGAAGTTACCTAATGAACAGATGACTTCCACAATGAATTTCTTCATCAAACTTGGTCCACTTGATCCTTATAGCATATTGAGACTATTAGAAACAATAATGACCAAAAAAATTGGAGTTATGGCCTCTGAAACCAAAACCCTAATTTCAGGTCATCTGTGTAGTGAAACCCTAGCTCTGCTTCCATGGTTTGCCAGTTCTTGTGATTTCTTGACTTTCTTGGTCTTTGAGGGATATAAATATGATGATAGAACATACATGGACCCTCTTGGAATGATTGGAGACCTTTGGAGTGGCTCATATGGAATCTTGGATTGCCCATATCACAAACCCTAGATGCAGATGAATTTGAACTAATGCAATGAAGCAAAAATGCCATATTATATGATATGCCTAAACTAATGAAAATATGAAAGATCACAAGCCAATGGTGAAATGAGTGAGGGAAAATTTGGGGTGTTTACAGCTTCCCCTATTCAAACATGAGTTAGCTGTGTAGGATGTAAGCGACGGGCTTAACAGACAAACAAGATAACTTGTGGTTGAATATCAAAGACAGTCCAAAATTTGCACTCACTGGGGAGAAGAAGAAAAGGGATATAAATTGTAAAAGGTAGTATAGTATGATTATTAAATACGGGTGATGGAGGACGACCATCGAGCGAAGGACAACTGCTGGGGATAAAGCAATGACGGGGACGACCGACATGCTGGGGAAATAAAGAGATCTTGACGGGGACGACCATCATGCTCGGAAAGTAAAGTAAACAATGATGGGGACGACTATCAGGTTTTTAAAGTAAGGTAAACAACGATGGGGACAGTCATCGATTCAAAGAATAAATGAAATAAATGATGAGGGACGGTCATCAATGGTGAATGACGATCACCTAGCAGGGGACGACTGCTCTTTACCATGACATAAGACGAACGTTGGATAGAAAATGTCGACGATGGGGGCGGCCATCGGATAAGCATGATGAAGGACGATCATCAAGAGGTGAAGGACGATCACCTAGTAGGGTACGGCTGCTCTCGGGGTTGTATCATGACATAGGACGAATGTCAGATAACAAGATCAACGATGGGGACGGCCATCGGATAAATTGATGAAGGACGATCATCAAAAGGTGAAGGACGATCACCTAACAGGGGACGGCTGCTAAATATCACGACATAGGACGAATGTCAGATAGAAAACGGGTCCAATAATGGAGACTCCGCTGGGGAAAGGATGAGAGACAGTCATCTAAAGGTGAATGACGATCACCTGACAGGGTACGGCTGCCGAAAGTATCACGACATAGGACGAATGTCGGATAGAAGGAAGGTTGTTCTGTTGGCGACTTTCTGGGGAATAGTAAACACGGACGAGTGCTTACGCCTAAGAAATAAAAGGTATAAGTGTTTTGACGCTGTGTATAGATTAAAGATGCGGACAAGCATCCTTAAGACCATGATACGGACGAGTATCGGTAGAAACAAACGCTGACGCATGTTCAGAGATAAGGGTATGGACGAGTACCAACTGGTTAACAAAGAACATGGACGAGTGTCGAATCTGCTTGAGGAGTGATATATATATATATATATATATATATATATATATAAGATACAGACGAGTATCTGTATGAGTGAGTGTTTGTGAAGTATGAGCAAGACACAGACGAGTGTTCAACTTGCTGGGGGAAGGGTGACACGGACGAGTGTCAAAAGAGAAAGTGTATAAGTTATGAACTTATGAGTGTAAAAGGTGTTTCGGAGACCTGCGGGGATAGTATGACACGGACAGGTGTCAACAAGAGTATATTATAAACAAGTACTTGGTTTGTAACAAGTGATCTGGTAACTGTGCTGGGGAAAGGTGACACGGACGAGTGTCAAAAGAGTATATAAGTATTTGTACTCAAAGAGGATATTTGTGGCTTATATCTGCAGGGGAATAATATGACACGAACGAGTGTCTGAAAGGTATATATGAACATGTATTTGCCAGAGAGTGCAAAGGGGACGCTTTGGCTTTTATTTGCAGGGGACGTGAGTCTTTATATATATTGCTGAAATGTTGGTGATATTTGCAGGTGACTGGTTTGATCACTGGAGATGAAAAGAGTCGCCAGCTAGGCATTTTTATCCCGGAGGAAAGGCAATGCTGCATAGACCTAGAAAGAGATGGATAAGACGGTTGCGAACCAGAGAGACTGAGAAAGGGGGTTGGTTACAACCTGGGAAGGTATTAGCACCCAGATTGTCCGCCGTACTCGACGGGATCCACGCTTAAAAGATTTGTGTTTTAAAAGGGGTAGTGTCAGTGCAATTTGTGTACAGAATAGCTGGAAAAGGATGTACAGGTGTCAGTGTAAAAGAAGTGTAAAATGTGATATATATACAGTGTCAGTGTAAGGACAAAGATGAAATGCTCATGATAATGAGGCTTAAAGAATGAAGCTGGGAAGGGGGGGAATATACAGAGACTTTTGTTCGATAACTGTTAAGTTATGCCTACGTATCCTCTCGTGCAATGAGGAAGTCAGAACACCGTAGTTCGACCTAAAGAGACTGAAAGATGAATTGACTTGTGAACTGCTCACTTGTCTATGCTCAGGTGTATGACCTGTCTGGCTCAGGTGCAAACTGTCTTGCATTAGACGGAAGAAGCGAGTTCTCGTTTGTGAGTGAATGAGATGAGAAAAGAATCCCGGAGGAGACGATTATTGTTTGTTTTTTGTATTTTTAGTCTTTTATTGCTTTTTGAAATTTGTCATAAGTTAATGAGCTTAAGCCTAAACCAATGGAATTAGTAGACTCATCACATCTTCCCTCTGATTAGGGGTAATGAGAATACCTTAAGTGTGAAGTCAGCTTCTCACACTTAATCACCTTTGATGCAGGATTAGGATCATTAACCCACTTGTGATTATTTAGATGTTTTTGTTATTTTGTTTAGTGTTGAGTAATGAGATTAAGCCATAATCAAAGATTAAACAGACTCATTACACCATCCTAATAGAAGGATAATAGATGAGAATGTTTAAGCTGAGGAAAGCTCCTCAACTTAATCCATGATTAGGGATTAAACTCATGACAAAACAAAGCCTTTGTTAAGTGGATTTTATTTAGTGATAAGATGATGAAGTGAGTTTTATGGTTTGTAAGACAACTTGAGGAGGACTTGTCCATTAACACTAGGGTTAGTCCTTCTTAACCAATTAAGGAAGAATTAGAACCCTAATGCAAGGCCCAAGTTACAAGCTTGATGTCTTGATGATTATTAAGTGGATTAATTGAAAGAGTTAAACACATTAAGGGTTTAACACTTAGGATTAAAGTTATACACTCCATCCTAATAGAAGGATACAGGCATAAGCTTAATCACAAAGCCTTAAAACCTTTAGGGTTTAGTCCCTGATTATGAGGTGAGAAGAGAAGACTCAAGGAGACACAAAGGTAAAAACTAAGTGGGGAGACTAATCAAAACCCTAATCATTGTCATGCTTGGTTGTTCCTAAGGTTTGTGAGGTTTGAGAAAGAAGTCTTCAATGGAACCACCAGGAAGCAGATGAAAGGATCAGGGGAAGCAAAGCTACTTGAAGAAAGAAAGTAAGAAGAAGAAGAATGAGCAAGCTCAATCTCAAACACATATCAAAATGCAGCAATGGATGCAAGAGAGATGAAAAGAAAATGTGAGAAGTGAAGGCAAATCCACTTCTCAAAGTTACTTACCACCTGAAAAGTTAATAAAGGAATGCAATGCAATGCCAAATGGAATGAAATGGCATGATGAGAAACAAAACCAGAAGCACATACATGATGTTAGTGATGCTATGGGATGCTACAAACATGAAACAACACATGAGGATGATCATACAAGCTTATGGATGCAAAGGAAGCAAGTTAAGACACATGAACATACATGAAAAGTTATGACATGCAAATGGCATACAACATGGCAAATGCAAGATACAATGATCAAACATGCTTTCAATATGTCTTAAGATGTCATATGAATCACATGGAGGCACAAAATGCTATGGCAAGTCAAGGTATGAATGCAAATGCAAGATGAATGCATATGGAAGCCCAAATTAGGGTTTATGATCAATGCATCAAACAAAAACCAAAATCAGAAGCAAACATCAATATAAAAAATTGAAAATGCATTCAAAGGATCCCTAATCCTATACTAACTCACTGCCCAAAGGAGAAGCTTCAACTCTTAACCAAATTCAAGTTATGATTTTCCTAAGTTTTCTAGGGTTTTAGGGTTCCTTAACAAGAAAAATGCCAAACAAATGGAAAATGAAAGATCAAATCATGTCCATTTAATCCTACAAACTACATGATATGCTAAACACAATGCAAAAAGAACCAAAGTCCAACTCTTTAGGGTTAGGCAGAAATGATTTTTGGAAGCTTGGATCAAAATAATGCCTAAAAATGATTTTAATTCCATGGAAAAATCTCAAAATGCATCAAGATCAAAAAAGAAATTTGGTTTGAGGGTTGGACAATGTTTCTAAATGTTCTTAAAGGTTTCATGAATTTTTTGGTGATTTTTAAATACCTAAAAGTATTTTTAATTAATTAATTCTCATTAATTAATTAAAAATAAACTTTTAAATATTTAAAAATACTTTTTTAATACAAAAAATGAAAATGAAAATATTTTTGTGTTCTGAAATTAAATAATAACTTGCATAAAAAATTTCAGAATTTTTGAATAAGTTTTACTATTTTTAAATAAATGTACAAATTAAATGAAATAAATTGAAATAAAAACTAATAAAATGAGAAGTATGCTGAATGAGAGGCTTGGATTGAATCTGGAAAGGAAAATGTTGACTTGGCGCGTGATCCAATGGTCACGATTCAAACCTGGTTAAACTGAGTTTATGAATTAATTAAATGGATTTAATTAAGTTAATTGAGATTAGGGAAAAATGGGTGCATCTGGGCCACACAAACGCGCGCCAAGTCAACTGAGTCAATGGATCCAACGCATCAGATTCAAATGCCATTTAATTACAGGGATTAGGGCTAAGCACTTTCAGGTGACCGGAGGGAAGCTCCGGTCATCTTCTCCGGCGGGTTGAAAACCCTAGATCATGATTCAGGCCACCATTCATCAAATTAAAAGCAGGGAAATGTTCCTCTACCCAAACCCCATTCAAATCACCTCTCAAACTAAATTTATCATGCACAAACAGAGAGAATCGAAGCCAACAAGAATCACGGGCAAAATTTCAGAGCCTTGGTAAATCCTCATTTCTCACTCATTTTCAATTCTAAGCACATCCTCATGATCAGCAAGACATACACAATCAAATTATAACTTAAAATGCAAGCTCTGAGAGAAAAAGTTCATGGCCATACCTGAGATGGAAGCTTCTGTTTCTGGGCTTTCTGGGCTGCTCTTTGGTGCAAACTTACTCCAATGATCCCCCTGATGCTAATGGTAAGCTTAGATGGAGTTTAAACAGGCCATTTTGAGAGGTCCAGTTCTGGTGTATCAGAAAATGAGGTCTGTGTGTATGAGGTTTCAAGCTCTACCAATGGTTGATTCTGGTTCCTTTTGGTGTGTTTGATTTGTTGGTGAAGAGAAATTGGGTGTTTGATGGCTGGAAAATGAGATTCGAAGAAGGGAAGCTCTTTGACAGTTTTTGTGAGGGCTGTGTTCTGGCTTGTCTCAAAGGCCAATGCTTTGCTATAATCCTCCCAAGTTGTGTGAATAGCCTGTGGAGCAGGTCAGTAGGGGTGGCTGCTTACTGTTCCATGAGTATGGGAGTTTTGGCCAAAAAGTCAAGTTGGCTTGTACTTGCAGCATGGGCTATGGCAGCAGCAGTTTGAGGTCATGTCTTGCTTCAGCTTGGGTTAAGGATGACCCTTAGATTGCTTGTAGCTGACTGCAACATATGGATCATGACCTATGCTAGCTTTTGCAACTTGCCCACTTGGTGTTTTCTCATGATTTTGTGCCATATACATGGGACACTTCTTGCTGAATTTTGTAGCATGGAACTTCTTTTAGTCATGGCAATGCATAGAAATCAGTTGGTAATCACATAGCTCTTTGGAGAATGACTTTGCCAAAAATCCATCTTTTGCACTTGTAATGGAAAATGACTTAAGGATCTTTGAAAACCAAAGCAAACAATGCAAAATCCCTTGGGCCAATTCTGTTTTTAGGCTATGTATGATCATGTGATGAAGTTTTGAAGTCATTTTGAAGTCAATAGAATGCTTGGTACATGAATTTGCAAGTTTTCCATTTGGTGCATAACTTGAAATTTAGTGATTTTTGCCAACTTTGACACACCATAACTTTTGATCCAAAATGAATTAGGTCATGTTCTTGTACTTTTTGAAAAGGGAAAGATCTATTCTACCACTTTCATGACCAAAGTTTTTCCATTTGAAGCATTTTTGGATCAAAAAGTAAGGGTTGAAAAGTTGCCTAAAATGACAAATTCCTTAAAAGTCAAACTTACCCCAAAAAGTCAACTTTGCAAAAACTTGTAATTCTTGAATTTTGTGAACTTCCAACTTCTTCCATGATCAAATAAAGATCATATACATTCAAAATGATGAAGATCACCCCTTGGTTGGGTCATTGGGGGCCTCAGATGCCCTAATTTTGCACTGACTTGTCCAGAAAGTCAACTCTTGATCAGATGACTTCCTCATGGAATTTATTCATGAAAATTGATATGCCTACTCCCTATACCATATAGAGACCAATAGAAACAAGAATGACCAAAAAATTTGAAGTTATGGCCTTTGAAACCAAAACCCTAATTTCAGGTCATCTGTGCAGTTAAGCCTGGCTCTGCTTCCATGCCATTCTTAGTTCTTGTGATTCTTTGACATTTTTGACTTTGAGAGGATATAATATGATACTTGAACACACATGGACCCCTTTTAAGTGATTGATGGACTTTGGAGTGGCTCAAGAAGCTCTTGGATTGCTCAAATCACAAACCCTAGGTGCAGATGACTTTGAATCTATGCAGTGAATTAAAAATGTGATATGAGATGTTAAGATTGTGTTTATGCATATGAAATGATCACAAGCCATGGTGTGAATGGGTGAGGGCAAATTTGGGGTGTTTACAGCTGCCCCTATTCAAGCATGAGTTAGCTGTGTAGAACGTAAGCAACGACTTATCAGGCGAACAAGATAACTTGTGGTTGAATACCAAAGACAGTCCAAAATTTGCACTCACAGAATGAAGAAGAAAAGGGATATAGATTGTAAAAGAAAATAAAGTATATCATAAAGTATGGGCGACGGAGGACGACCGTCGAGCAGAGGACGACTGCTGAGAGAGAGTAATGACGGGGACGGCCGACATGCTGGGGATAAAAAGGAATTATGATGGGGACGACCACCAAGTTCATAAAGCAAAGTAACCAACGATGGGGACGGCCATCGGGCTAAAAGAAAAAAGGGACCACGACGGGGACGGCCATCGGGTTAAAGAATAAATGAAATAAACAAATGATGAGGTACGGTCATCAAAGGTGAAGGACGATCATCTAGCAGGGGACGGCTGCTCTTTAAGGGTTAAGATGAGGGACGGTCATCTAAGGTGGAGGACGACCACCAGGCAGGGTACGGCTGCCAAAAATATCGCGACATAGGACGAATGCCGGATAAAAGGTCAACGATGGGGACGGCCATCGGATGAGCATGATGGAGGACGACCATCAAGAGGTGGAGGACGACCACCTAGCAGGGGACGGCTGCTCTCAAGGTTTATCATGATGCAGGACGAACGTCAGATAACCAAAATCAACAATGGGGACGGCCATTGGATAAAATGATGAAGGACGATCATCAAAAAGGTGAAGGACGATCACCTAGCAGGGGACGACTGCTAAATATCACGACATAGGACGAATGTCGGATAGAAGTCAACGATGGGAACGGCCATCAGATGAGCATGATGGAGGACGACCATCAGGAGGTGGAGGACGACCACCTAGCAGGGGACGGTTGCTCTCAAGGTTTATCATGACATAGGATGAATGTCAGATAAGAAGAAAATTGTTTTACTGGGGAATAGTAAACACGGACGAATGTTTACATCCAAGAAATAAAAGGTATAGGTATTGTGTATAGATTAAAGATGCGGACGAGCATCCTTAAGACTATGATACGGACGAGTATCAGGTAGAAACAAGTACTGACACATGTTCAGAGATGATGATACAGACGAGTATCAACTGGTTAACAGAGAACACGGACGAGTGTTGTATCTGAAAGAATTCTTCTGGGGAATAGTAGGTACAGACGAGTATCTATATTCAAGAAGACACAGTGTATGGATTAAAGATGCGGACGAGCATCCTTAAGACTATGATACGGACGAGTATCATGTAGAAACAAACGCTTGACGCATGTTCTGAGATGATGGTACGGACGAGTACCAACGGGTTAACAAAGAACATGAACTAGTGTCGAATCTGCGGGGATATAACTGGTGTATATAAGATACGGACGAGTATCTGTATAAGTATGAGTAGAAAGTATGAGTGATGTATATATGAGTATTCAAACTGTTGGGGAGAGTGTGACACGGACGAGCGTCAAAAGGAGAAGAGTATAGTATAAACAAGTATCCGGTATACAAAGTGTTTACATTGCTGTACTGGGAAAAGTGACATGGACGGATGTCAAGAAAGTTATATATATACAAGTATCTGTGAGTGCAAAGGGAATATCTTTAGCTTTCTGCTGGGGATATGACACGGACGGGTGCCACAAGGGGTGTGCATTTGTATTGGTGATTGTGGGGCAACTGTTTTTGCTGGGGAATCTTGGGGAGTAATCCGTATATTATTGATGGATTATTATTCACAAGTGTTTGATTCAGACCATGATTTATGATAATGCAATATGTTTGATTTTTGCCGTAATGCTCAGCATTAAGACGGAATGCTACGCTTTGTTTGGTGAATATGATGCGAATGCTATGATTATGCAAAGATACCAGACCGGGATTTGGATCCCGTTGCTGTGAAGATCTCTGGCCGATCTGTTTGAAGTGAACATCCCAGCTGGGGATGAGATCGTTGGTAGATCTGAGGAAATGATTCTGCTTGGGGAAATGGGTCAATGATAGACCTATTCCTGTAAATGAGGGACCCAGCTGGGGTTTGTTGAAGCTTTCATCACTCCGTTGTGACTCTTCGTGCGTTGCTCTTCTGAATAGAGGCTGAAACTCTGTGGGGAAGTGGTTCCCTGGCTTTTGTACTTGACTGAGGAAGAATGGTTAGCAACTCGGCTGGGAGAGACAAACAAGTGGTAACTCAGCTGGGGAGAAAGCACTTTGAGTGCTAAGACTGAGTGAGTGTTGATTTGCCGGCTTGCTGGGATGAAGCTTTCATGCCCCATGTTTCGCTTTTGAATACCTGCAATCCTGCAAAGACATAGAAACGCACAAGTAATCCCGAGGCATCCCTTACCAGATTCCGTCATAGGAGTGAGACACTTCTGAGAGTAAGTATATTCCTTGTAAGCACGTGTTTTATTTTTAAAGATAAGCATCTGTATTTATGCAATCAGTTTCCTTTAAGATATCAGACATTTTCGCAAATGAAAATATACGAGACATTGTGTGATTGAAAAATCTGTTTCTATTAATTTATGTGCCCTGAATTGGCAAGATACAGTCAAAGGAACATATCTCCTGAAATGAGGAGATTGTTACAAATTGTGAAACAAAATGCTGGCAATGTTGACGACGCTTTGAAGGAGCTTCCCTCTTGCTATGACTCGTATGACTTTTGACGTTCTTCTCGTCTTGCTTTCTGAAGAAGGTTGATTCTGAAAGAAGCTTGATCCTTTTGAGGTTTACCAAGTTGCAGGTGATACAGACGAATTCAGAATGCAGTTGTCCGCTTTATTCCCTTATTTTGCATGGATTGCCCTTTCGGGTTTTCAATCCATCGGGATACCCATTTTTGCCTGAGCTGTCCAATGCGGCTTTTCAACTCAGCGGGTGTACAATTTTTTTGTTTATTTCCCTTATTTTTGCCCGAGTCTTTTATTCTGTTTTTGACTCGCCGGGATGCCCTGTTTTTGCCTGGACCTACATTCTGTTTTTATGTCCAGCTGGTCATTTTTCACGCGAAGTATTTTTTAACTGCATCTGAATTCACAGGAGACGGGAAATCTTCACCATCCATGGTGCTGAGCATCAGTGCTCCACCAGAGAAAACTTTCTTTACCACGAATGGTCCTTCATAGTTCGGAGTCCACTTGCCCCTGTGGTCTGTGTGAGGAGGGAGGATTCTCTTCAGCACAAGATCTCCTACTTGGTACTCTCGGTGCCTGACTTTCTGATCGAAGGCTCTCTTCATTCTCTTCTGATACAACTGCCCATGACAGATTGCAGCCAATCTTTTCTCTTCAATCAGGCTCAGTTGTTCGTATCGGGATCGAACCCACTCTGCTTCGTTCAGCTTAACATCCATCAATACTCGCAAGGAGGGTAATTCAACTTCAACAGGTAGGACTGCCTCCATACCATACACAAGCTGATACGGTGTTGCCCCAGTGGATGTTCTGATGGACGTGCGGTACCCATGTAAGGCAAATGGCAGCATCTCATGCCAGTCTTTGTAGGTGACTACCATCTTCTGCACAATCTTCTTGATATTTTTATTAGCTGCCTCAACAACGCCGTTCATCTTTGGCCTGTAAGGAGAAGAATTGTGGTGTTGGATCTTGAAGTCCCGGCATAGCTCAGCCATCATTTTGTTGTTTAAGTTCGAACCATTATCAGTAATGATTCGCTCGGGAACTCCGTACCGGCAGATGATATCTCTCTTCAGAAATCTGGCTACCACTTGCCTCGTAACATTTGCATATGAGGCTGCTTCAACCCACTTGGTGAAATAGTCAATGGCGACCAGGATGAATCTGTGGCCATTCGAAGCAGTCGGTTCAATCTTGCCGATCATGTCAATGCCCCACATAGCGAAGGGCCAGGGTGAAGACATCACATTCAGAGGATTAGGAGGCACATGCACCTTATCCGCACAGATCTGGCATTTATGGCATTTTCTGGCGTAGGCGCAACAGTCGGCATCCATTGTGATCCAGTAATAACCTGATCTTAGCAACTTTTTAGCCATGGCATGCCCTCCCGCATGAGTACCAAAGGATCCTTCGTGCACCTCGTGCATCAATAAGTCTGCTTCTGCCCTATCAACGCACCTGAGGAGTACCATATCAAAGTTTCTTTTGTATAAGGAGCCATCAGTGTTCAGAAAGAAACTACCAGCAAGCCTTCTCAAAGTCTTCTTATCATTAGAAGATGCCCCAGATGGGTATGTTTGATCCTCCAAGAAGCACTTAATGTCATGAAACCAAGGCTTATCATCTTTGACAATATCTGCTGCAAATACATATGCTGGTCTATCAAGTTTGGACACTGAAATCTGAGGTACAAAGTTGGAAGCTTGAACTTTGATCATTGACGAAATGGTAGCCAAAGCATCTGCAAACTGATTCTCGTCCCTAGGGATATACTCAAGCTTGACCGTTGTAAAGAAAGTCAATAACCTCCTTGTATAATCCCTGTAAGGTATCAGATGATCCTGGTGTGTGTACCATTTGCCGTTGGTTTGATTAACTACCAGAGTTGAATCTCCGAATACAGTCAGCGTCTTGATCCTGAGGTCAATGGCTTCCTCAAGACCCATAATACAAGCTTCGTATTCAGCTTCGTTGTTAGTGCAGTTGAAGGTGAGCTTTGCCGAGAAAGGCATGTGAACTCCCTTAGGTGTAATGAGTACTGCACCAACACCACGACCATTCATATTAACAGCCCCATCAAACATCATAGTCCATTCTTCTCCCGGGTCAGGCCCTTCAGTGTGAATAGGCTCTTCATGATCTTTTGCTTTTATGAACATGATGTCTTCATCAGGGAAGTCAAATCTCATAGGCTGGTAGTCATCAATAGGTTGTTCAGCAAGATATTCAGACAATACACTGCCCTTGATGGCTTTCTGAGACGTGTACTGAATGTCATACTCCGTGAGAATCATTTGCCATCTTGCAACCCGTCCGGTAAGAGCTGGCTTCTCGAAAATGTACTTAACCGGGTCCATTTTTGAGATTAATAAGGTAGTGTGGGTCAACATATACTGTCTCAGTCGGCGAGCAGCCCACGCTAAAGCACAGCAAGTTTTCTCGAGCAGTGAATAACGTTGTTCACAGTCGGTAAACTTTTTGCTTAGGTAGTATATTGCATACTCTTTTCGACCAGACTCGTCATGCTGGCCCAACACACACCCCATCGACTCTTCTAATACAGTCAAATACATGATTAGAGGTCTTCCTTCAACTGGAGGCATAAGGATCGGTGGTTCTTGCAGGTATTCTTTGATCTTGTCAAAAGCCTTCTGGCAGTCTTCATTCCACCTGACCGTTAGTTCCTTTCTTAATAGCTTGAACAAGGGTTCACAGGTTGCTGTAAGGTGAGATATGAACCTTGAAATGTAGTTCAATCTACCCAGAAACCCCCGAACCTCTTTCTCAGTTTTTGGTGCAGGCATTTCTTGAATGGCTTTGACTTTATCAGGGTCCACTTCAATCCCTTTCTCGCTTACGATAAAACCCAGCAGCTTACCAGATCGCACCCCGAATGTGCATTTGTTGGGGTTCAGCTTCAGTTGGTACTTCCTCAGACGCTTGAATAGCTTCAGCAGATTTACCAGGTGGTCTTCCTCTGTAAGGGACTTGGCAATCATGTCATCCACATAACACTCGATTTCTTTATGGATCATATCGTGGAATAATGTTACCATAGCTCGTTGATATGTTGCACCAGCATTCTTCAATCCGAATGGCATCACCTTGTAACAGAACGTGCCCCAGGGGGTGATGAAGGTTGTCTTCTCCATGTCTTCAGGTGACATCTTAATCTGGTTGTATCCTGAAAATCCGTCCATGAAGGAGAATACCGAGAACTGAGCCGTATTATCAACCAATACATCAATGTGAGGTAATGGGAAATCATCTTTCGGGCTGGCTCTGTTCAGGTCCCGGTAATCAACACACATCCTTACTTTGCCGTCTTTCTTAGGCACATGTACTATATTAGCAACCCACGGTGGATAGCTAGTTACAGCAAGGAACCCGGTGTCCCATTGCTTTTGTACCTCTTCTTTGATCTTCATTGCCATGTCTGGGCGAGTACGGCGCAGTTTCTGCTTAACTGGTGGGCATTCTTCTCTTAAAGGCAGCTTGTGCATAACAATCTCGGTGTCCAACCCTGGCATATCCTGATAAGACCAAGCAAACACATCCACATACTCTTGAAGCAGGTCAATCAGCTGTTTCTTCACTGAGTCTTGTAAGCCGGCCCCGATTTTAACTTCTTTCACGTCTTCATCTGTACCAAGATTAATTGTTTCCACCTCCTCCTGATGAGGAGTGATAACCTTCTCCTCCTGTCTCAACAATCTGGCTAGCTCTTCAGGAAGCTCGTAATCTTCTTCAACCCCTTCATCAGCTTGATTGATCGGATTGTCAGAGTCATACGAAGTCATAGCCGTGCTGCTGTCGGTGCTGTCTGGAAGGCACTCTCTGCAAGGGTTCAGTTTGTTCATTTTAGTGATTGATTTTAATCTTGTTTAGAAAAGTGAAATAAAGTTGTCATTTTGAAAACATTGCCATTTATTTTTTGTACAAAAAGAAAAAAATGGAAAAACAGTGAGCGGAAAAGAAAAAGACTTGTTTGCAAAAGATGTCTGATATTTCATTGATTAATCTTGTTGCACAAAAATTACAGATGGCCCGATTACAAAATGAGTCTTGTCATCTTGGGCAAGATGCAAGACTTGATGCATGCTTAAAAAAATACAGGAAATAATAATTACTCTGCAGGAGTAACTCTTATAATTTCCTGGGAAGACCAGTTTGAGATACTGCTCCCCGGGATCTTTGGACGAATCCAGCTTTCCAGGTTGCGTTCATCTTCCGACTCATCTTCCAAGTTGTTGACAGCATCGGGGGTGAGCATCCCCCCACTAACAAAGTTGGGCTTCTTGGCAGCCCCTGTTTGATCTTCTTGAGTTGGTTTGTAACCCAACCCAAATCTATCTTCTTTCTTCTCCACAGGCAACAATTTGCCCCAGCCTTGAGCGTTTCCTTCTTCCACCACCTTCCGGGCTTGTTGGTAGGATGTCATAGAAGTCCCAAGTACAACAGAGGTTTCATTAATATTCAGGGCCTCAAACCCTTGACTCATCGTCTCGTGGATCTCCCCATCCATCTCAATATATTTGTAAGTAGCCAGATGGCTAACAAAAATATCCTCCTCTCCACAGATAGTAACAACTTGGCCTTCCCACTCAAATTTTAACTTCTGGTGAAGGGTAGACGTAACTGCGCCAGCGGCATGAATCCATGGTCTACCCAACAAACAGCTGTAGGCCGGCTGAATGTCCATCACGTAGAAGGTCGTTTTGAAAGTTTGTGGGCCAATCGTTACAGGCAACTCAATTTCTCCCAGAACCGATCTCTTAGAGCCGTCAAAGGCTCTCACTACCAAGTTATTGGGTCGTAATGCCAATCCTTCATATTCCAGCTTTACAAGGGCCTTTTTGGGTAAGACATTGAGGGATGATCCTGTGTCTACCAGCACATGGGAAAGAACCGCACCTTTACATTCCATGGTAATGTGCAAGGCCTTGTTATGATTGCGGCCTTCCGAAGTCAAATCAGTGTTGGTGAATCCTAGTCCATTGCTAGCATTAACATTTCCAACCACAGCTTCCAACTGATTGACGGTGATCTCTTCTGGCACATAAGCTGCATGCAAGACTTTTAGTAGTGCGTTCCGATGAGCCTCGGAGCACATAAGCAATGATAGAATGGAGATCTTGGAAGGCGTCTGGTGAAGCTGGTCCACTATTTTGTAATCACTTTTCTTGATGATTCTCATGAACTCATCAACTTCTTGATCAAAAGGTGTTTTCAAAACTTCTCTAACAACCTGCTCTTCTTGCACCATGTTTTTCCCTTTTGCCTTGGCAGCAGCTTCTGCTTCGGCAGTGGGTCTTTGAATTTGCGGGGTAAAGAGACGTCCGCTTCGAGTGAAGCCTCCGCCTCCTCCCACATTGTCTATTTGTGGTGCAGAAGTTGATGATTCAAAAGTGATCTTTTGTCCTTCGCAGTATAAATCAGAGCCGTAATGCCAAGGGATGGCATTACTGCTTTCATAAGGTATTGGCCCAGGCACTGTGACAGTGACTGGACTGATGGCAGCTGCAGAAGGGACTGTGATAGTCTGTGGATCATAATATATCGTGACCGGTGCTCTGATAGGAGTAGCACTTTGTGAGTTGTAGGCAGAATCATTTTCAGGATCATAATAAATCGTAACTGTTGAGACATCTTCATGGTTTGCTGCTGATGTTGTAGGAGACATTGTTGGAAGGATGGGTGTTGTTGTTGTAGGAGACTCAAAATGAAGTGGTGCTGAAGTTGTAGAAGGAATGTTCGTTGATATTTGGTCAGTTGAAATGACAGATGAAACATTTGTTGATGAAGCTGAAGAGTTGTCTGGAACAATGGTTGTTGCAGTTGTAGTAGACTCTGGAATTGTTGTTAATGAGATTGCTGGATTGGTAGGAATTGATGTTGTAATTTGGAGCAGGCCACTCTGAATGAGGCTATCTATGCCATCTCTCAGGTTATCACAACCATTCACTGAAATGTTGCAATAAGCACACCCTAACTCACATCCTGGGAACATTTGACATTCCAAGAGTTGAGCTTTGATCTCCACCAAGGGTGTCCGAATCTGACCCACACTGGTTATCAAGTAAGACGGCTTGTCTTCTTCAATAGCATTGATTCGGGGACCACCATGGTGTGGCATAGGGTTTTTGTTGACATTTGGTGGTGGTGCAAAGTTTAAAGCCTTGGAATCCACTAAATCCTGCACCTTCATGTGCAAAGCTCTGCACTTTTCCGTACTATGACCAGGTGCATTTGAGTGAAAGGCACATCTGGCGCTGGCGTCGTAATTTCTGGGCAGACTGTTAGGATCCGGAGGCGCCAACGTCCTTAGCTCAACTAGGTTGAGTTTCAAGAGTTGTGGCAGTAATGTGGCATAGGGCATAGGGATCGGATCGATCACCCTATTGGCCTGAGAGGGCCTCGGTTGGAATGGTCTCTGCTGATTATTATTGTTGGTGTTGCTGTTGTTGTAATTTCTTTGAGGAGGAAACTGAGTTTGTTGCTGGTAATTTTGTTGCTGAGGTTGATAAGCTGGTTGAGGATGAATTGGAGCGGGAATGGTGACCGCTGCCACAGACCTATGAACATATTGGGGCCTGCCCCTGTTGGCGTGGATAGCATTGGTTTCACCAGTTCTTCTTGGGCCTGCAAAAGGCTTTCTTGCGTTACTGGATGAGCTTGCACCGTTGTCAGAAATCTTACCCATTTTTAATAGGCTTTCAATTCTCTCCTCGGCTATGACTACATCTGCAAAGCTGGTAGATGAGAAGGCAGCTAGCCTATCAATGTAAGTCCCCTGGAGGGTGTTCATAAACATATCAGCCATCTCCCTCTCTGACATGGGTGGCTGAACAGCAGCAGCCAATTGCCTCCATCTCTGGGCATACTCTCGGAAACTTTCTCTTGACGATTGTGACATTCCCATTAGGAGGGTCCTATTGGGTGCCATATCCAAATTATACTGGTATTGTCTAATGAAGGCTTCTGCCAAATCCTTCCAACACCTGATGGTTGCTCTCGTCAGATGAGAGTACCATTCTCTTGAAGCTCCCGTCAAGCTATCCTCAAAATAAAACATCCATAGCTTCTCGTCCATGGTATAGGCCTTCAGCCTCCCCAGAAAAGATTGTAGATGGGTCCGGGGACAGGAAGTCCCATTATACTTCTCAAAGCATGGTGGTTTAAATTTGTGGGGGATCCTGACCCCGTCCACTAGACCCATGTCCATAACATCAAATCCCAAAGAATTCTGGGACTCCAAAGATCTCAGTTTCTCAGCAATCTCTTCCAGCCTTCTGTCATAGGCTTCTTCCCCAGCTCCCATCACTGTGAACTGATCTTCCTGGGGGTCTTCTTGCAGCACTCTACCTGCTGTGGCAGTCCCTTGCACATTGACACGGATGTTGATCTCTGGATGCTGGTGGGGTCCAAAGACTGGGGGATTGACATGAGGTTGGACTCTTTCATTGTTGCTTGTCCCAGCAGTCCCTGGATGATGGTCCTCCTGATTCCTCCCTTCTACTAGTGCTCTTAACCTCTCCTGGCTTTGAGCCATATTGTTCATCACCTCCATAAATTGTTTCATCTGATTCCTCATTTCCAACCTCTCGTTGGTCATTTGATTCCTGACCTCTGTAAGGTCCTGCTGCATTTGATCCATCTGTATGCCCGGAAGATTGTTGCGGGTGGGGTATCTGTGTGGACGGTTGAGTGGAAACCCTCGACGTCGAGCAATAGTTCCTGAGATCACAACAGAGTTAGTAACAATAAAACAAAAACCTACAAAACAAAACAAACGGGTTAGTATGCAATGCAGTGTGTCTATTTGTTTCCAAGGTATCCGGCTTGGTACTTGGTTTTGACCTTTCCAGACCCCTGAAGAAGATACTTGTGATGTTGCTTGAAGAATTTAGATGAAACAATCCAACACAATATATTACAAAAAGGTAAATGATACATAGTCTGTTTCTTTTACAATACAAGCCCTATGAGGGGTTAAAAATACAACATAAAGAAAAATACATAAAATGAGAGCAACAACAAGTAAAAGTCAAACACCCAGTCCAAATTCATCCTCCTGAACTTCCTTGAGAAGTGCTTCAGTCACAGGATCAGCTGGACGCTCTGTAAGATTCCTGATAAGGAGATTCCTTGTAGCAACAGCTGCAGTTAGCTTCTTGTGTCGACTTTGGTCCTTTGACCTCTTTACACCAGCTCTAATCTTCAGCTCTGAGATCTCCCTCTGGGCTGCTGCCAGGGCTTCCTGTTGCTCTTTTGCACTAGCTTCCATCTGTTCAATCTTATCCTGAGTCCTTTTGTCCTCCTGAGTACGAGCTTCGGTGATCCTGACCCACCTAGCCTGACTCTCCTTTAGATACAAATCAGTCCTGGCTTTCTGGAACTGAGCTTCCTTGCAGGCATTCTTCAAGATCTGTTCACCAGCCCTAGACTTCTTAATGTAATCCTCTGAATTCTCAATTCTAGCCAAATGCTCCACCTTCAACTTTTCTAGCCTCTCAATATCCAACCTACTATCACTCCTCTCCCAGAGGGTCTTCTGCAGAGCTTGAGTCAGCTTCTCATTTCTCTCTTTCAATTTCTCAAACTCCTCTAAGCTGACAGTTGCCGGAGGTGGTGCTGTGGAAGGTCCAGGCATATCTTCAATAGTGAAGGGCATTCCAGTAATTTGAGCCCTGGCATGAGACCACTCATAGTACTGTGCTGAGGCTACATTATTGCATCTTCCAAGAATGGTTACTCCCTTAGTCTGCACATTGTCCCAGGCCCAGGATGCCTGCCTGACAATAGCCAGATTAGGCTTGATCTCACAATAAAGGGTCTCAGTCAGATCCTATGCTCTAGGAGGGTGGACTAATGCATATCCCAGTTGTCTTTTGAATAACAGAGGGTTGTAGTTGATGCAACCCTTCACTCCAATCAGAGGCACATTGGGAAACTGCCCACAACTTATAATGATGTCTCTGCCCTTGGTGCTCTGAGTGCACCACCTGATGTCATCTGAGGTTAGAGCAGCAAGCCTTCTAGCCCAGTTCTTCTGCTGGTGAGGGTTTAAGAATGCATCAGTTTTTGGCAAATGCTTGAGCAGCCAAGTATGGAACAAAGGAGCACAGCATCTCACTAATCTTCCCCTTTGCTTTTCATTCCTTTGATGAACAGAGTAATAAAGATCTCCCAGTAAGGTGGGTACTGGGTTTCTCAGGATGAAAAGATGGACTGCATTCTTGCTGACAAATCTAGGCTCATCTGCAAAAAGTATGACCCCATATATGCTAAGGGCCAACAGAGCATAGACTGCCTTCCATTCCCCCAAGGAAGCCTTCAGACTAGCCTGAGAAGTCAAGAAATCCAGATGAAAACCAGAGATTCCAGCTTTAGATGTCAGGTTCTGCCCAATCAGAACTGGTTCCAGATGTAATGCTTTGGCTATCTCCTCATTACTTGGGAAAGCCATCTCAGGGTTGAAGGGTATTCCACCCCTGATAGGCACACCAACCAATGATGAATACTCCTCCAGCAAGGGTCCCAACTGAAAATTCTGAAATGTGAAGCACCTCAGGGGGGAATCATAGAACTGCAGGCAAGTATGTATCAAGCTCCTTTGTGAAGGGTCCAAATCCAATACCACATCAAGGATTCCTCCATAATGTTCTCTGAAATATGGTATATGGTCTGGAGTAATCAGGTTCTGAATCCTCCTGATGCTAGCTAGCTCAGGCTCAAAGAAGTGATAGGAGATGTTACTTTTCTTAGGTGCCATGTTGCTGAAGAATGGGTGCTGATGATGATGACTGAGAATATCACTGAAGATAGGCCACTGATAGGCTGAGACTGAAGATGCAAGTGACTGAAGCAGGTGGCTAATTGCTGAAGCAAGTGCTGATGAAGATGAGTCTAAGCTGAAGAAGGGGTCAAAACCAAGCCAAAATGATAGGATGGATACCCTGAAAAACAAATAAACACATGTCAAAATGATGCAATGAGGATGTATGCAAATGATATGCAAGGGTTTGTGACTGAGCTGGATCTGATTAACTGCCTTGATATAAGTCCATATATGTTCAAGAAATCCAGATGGAGGTTCATAAGTCCAGTAACTAGGGTGGGGGACTCAAATAAAGAGTCACATGCCCTGGGTTGAAAATCACAAGAACTGTTCCAAAATGGAGTACTCTTAATCAAACAAAGTAACAGGGTATGCTGAAGTCAAGGGTACCTGCAAACCTGTAAACAGCCCACCCCCCTCACAGGTGATGTTCTAAAACAAGGATCCTCAGACTTGGATCAGTTATGAGAAGTGTAAACACTTCCAACCCGGAGGTACAGTGTTTACAATAACCATAAAAGATCCTCCTCTAATTCACCTCAGTTTCTGAAGGTCAATACTAAAGGTCATCCAGACTTAGCAGGCTTCCCAGATAGCCCTAGTACTGCAGGAAATCTGCAACACAGAGTTCTCAAGAAGAAACCCATATCTGAACCGTGTTTCATATTCCCGCACCAGACCGAAATGGAATGGGAAAGAACATGAACCACTCTAGCCTAGGTGTCACTCAGGTCCCAGGTATAGGACCTTAACTCTCAGTAAAACACCCACCCACCAAAGCAACAAAACAGATCCAGCACAGACAACACAGTATGACAGTATGATATATGTAAAGCTATAAAGAAAGCAGTAAAACAACTGTACATAAAGCAAAAATAAATACAAATATACAAACACAGATAGCACATAACACCCCAGTAAACACAAATCAAACAAGCGCTAGGAGGAACCCACAAAAAGAACCAGAAGCCCTGGTTGCAGTATAAGGGTCCCCAGCAGAGTCGCCAAGCTGTCGCTCCCGATAAATGAGACTGGCTCAAATATGGGTGCAGACGCGAACGGTTGGCGAGAGGAACAATGAGAACACACAGCAGTGAACTCACTGGAGATGAAAAGAGTCGCCAGCTAGGCATTTTTATCCCGGAGGAAAGGCAATGCTGCATAGACCTAGAAAGAGATGGATAAGACGGTTGCGAACCAGAGAGACTGAGAAAGGGGGTTGGTTACAACCTGGGAAGGTATTAGCACCCAGATTGTTCGCCGTACTCGACGGGATCCACGCTTAAAAGATTTGTGTTTTAAAAGGGGTAGTGTCAGTGCAATTT
This sequence comes from Lathyrus aphaca, assembly GCA_963966055.1. Taxonomy (NCBI): domain Eukaryota; kingdom Viridiplantae; phylum Streptophyta; class Magnoliopsida; order Fabales; family Fabaceae; genus Lathyrus; species Lathyrus aphaca. The sequence goes on from OZ014525.1 coordinate 272,503,853, forward strand.
GTGTACAGAATAGCTGGAAAAGGATGTACAGGTGTCAGTGTAAAAGAAGTGTAAAATGTGATATATATACAGTGTCAGTGTAAGGACAAAGATGAAATGCTCATGATAATGAGGCTTAAAGAATGAAGCTGGGAAGGGGGGGAATATACAGAGACTTTTGTTCGATAACTGTTAAGTTATGCCTACGTATCCTCTCGTGCAATGAGGAAGTCAGAACACCATAGTTCGACCTAAAGAGACTGAAAGATGAATTGACTTGTGAACTGCTCACTTGTCTATGCTCAGGTGTATGACCTGTCTGGCTCAGGTGCAAACTGTCTTGCATTAGACGGAAGAAGCGAGTTCTCGTTTGTGAGTGAATGAGATGAGAAAAGAATCCCGGAGGAGACGATTATTGTTTGTTTTTTGTATTTTTAGTCTTTTATTGCTTTTTGAAATTTGTCATAAGTTAATGAGCTTAAGCCTAAACCAATGGAATTAGTAGACTCATCACATCTTCCCTCTGATTAGGGGTAATGAGAATACCTTAAGTGTGAAGTCAGCTTCTCACACTTAATCACCTTTGATGCAGGATTAGGATCATTAACCCACTTGTGATTATTTAGATGTTTTTGTTATTTTGTTTAGTGTTGAGTAATGAGATTAAGCCATAATCAAAGATTAAACAGACTCATTACACCATCCTAATAGAAGGATAATAGATGAGAATGTTTAAGCTGAGGAAAGCTCCTCAACTTAATCCATGATTAGGGATTAAACTCATGACAAAACAAAGCCTTTGTTAAGTGGATTTTATTTAGTGATAAGATGATGAAGTGAGTTTTATGGTTTGTAAGACAACTTGAGGAGGACTTGTCCATTAACACTAGGGTTAGTCCTTCTTAACCAATTAAGGAAGAATTAGAACCCTAATGCAAGGCCCAAGTTACAAGCTTGATGTCTTGATGATTATTAAGTGGATTAATTGAAAGATTTAAACACATTAAGGGTTTAACACTTAGGATTAAAGTTATACACTCCATCCTAATAGAAGGATGCAGGCATAAGCTTAATCACAAAGCCTTAAAACCTTTAGGGTTTAGTCCCTGATTATGAGGTGAGAAGAGAAGACTCAAGGAGACACAAAGGTAAAAACTAAGTGGGGAGACTAATCAAAACCCTAATCATTGTCATGCTTGGTTGTTCCTAAGGTTTGTGAGGTTTGAGAAAGAAGTCTTCAATGGAACCACCAGGAAGCAGATGAAAGGATCAGGGGAAGCAAAGCTACTTGAAGAAAGAAAGTAAGAAGAAGAAGAATGAGCAAGCTCAATCTCAAACACATATCAAAATGCAGCAATGGATGCAAGAGAGATGAAAAGAAAATGTGAGAAGTGAAGGCAAATCCACTTCTCAAAGTTACTTACCACCTGAAAAGTTAATAAAGGAATGCAATGCAATGCCAAATGGAATGAAATGGCATGATGAGAAACAAAACCAGAAGCACATACATGATGTTAGTGATTCTATGGGATGCTACAAACATGAAACAACACATGAGGATGATCATACAAGCTTATGGATGCAAAGGAAGCAAGTTAAGACACATGAACATACATGAAAAGTTATGACATGCAAATGGCATACAACATGGCAAATGCAATATGCAATGATCAAACATGCTTTCAATATGTCTTAAGATGTCATATGAATCACATGGAGGCACAAAATGCTATGGCAAGTCAAGGTATGAATGCAAATGCAAGATGAATGCATATGGAAGCCCAAATTAGGGTTTATGATCAATGCATCAAACAAAAACCAAAATCAGAAGCAAACATCAATATAAAAAATTGAAAATGCATTCAAAGGATCCCTAATCCTATATTAACTCACTGCCCAAAGGAGAAGCTTCAACTCTTAACCAAATTCAAGTTATGATTTTCCTAAGTTTTCTAGGGTTTTAGGGTTCCTTAACAAGAAAAATGCCAAACAAATGGAAAATGAAAGATCAAATCATGTCCATTTAATCCTACAAACTACATGATATGCTAAACACAATGCAAAAAGAACCAAAGTCCAACTCTTTAGGGTTAGGCAGAAATGATTTTTGGAAGCTTGGATCAAAATAATGCCTAAAAATGATTTTAATTCCATGGAAAAATCTCAAAATGCATCAAGATCAAAAAAGAAATTTGGTTTGAGGGTTGGACAATGTTTCTAAATGTTCTTAAAGGTTTCATGAATTTTTTGGTGATTTTTAAATACCTAAAAGTATTTTTAATTAATTAATTCTCATTAATTAATTAAAAATAAACTTTTAAATATTTAAAAATACTTTTTTAATACAAAAAATGAAAATAAAAATATTTTTGTGTTCTGAAATTAAATAATAACTTGCATAAAAAATTTCAGAATTTTTGAATAAGTTTTACTATTTTTAAATAAATGTACAAATTAAATGAAATAAATTGAAATAAAAACTAATAAAATGAGAAGTATGCTGAATGAGAGGCTTGGATTGAATCTGGAAAGGAAAATGTTGACTTGGCGCGTGATCCAATGGTCACGATTCAAACCTGGTTAAACTGAGTTTATGAATTAATTAAATGGATTTAATTAAGTTAATTGAGATTAGGGAAAAATGGGTGCATCTAGGCCACACAAACGCGCGCCAAGTCAACTGAGTCAATGGATCCAACGCATCAGATTCAAATGCCATTTAATTACAGGGATTAGGGCTAAGCACTTTCAGGTGACCGGAGGGAAGCTCCGGTCATCTTCTCCGGCGGGTTGAAAACCCTAGATCATGATTCAGGCCACCATTCATCAAATTAAAAGCAGGGAAATGTTCCTCTACCCAAACCCCATTCAAATCACCTCTCAAACTAAATTTATCATGCACAAACAGAGAGAATCGAAGCCAACAAGAATCACGGGCAAAATTTCAGAGCCTTGGTAAATCCTCATTTCTCACTCATTTTCAATTCTAAGCACATCCTCATGATCAGCAAGACATACACAATCAAATTATAACTTAAAATGCAAGCTCTGAGAGAAAAAGTTCATGGCCATACCTGAGATGGAAGCTTCTGTTTCTGGGCTTTCTGGGCTGCTCTTTGGTGCAAACTTACTCCAATGATCCCCCTGATGCTAATGGTAAGCTTAGATGGAGTTTAAACAGGCCACTTTGAGAGGTCCAGTTCTGGTGTATCAGAAAATGAGGTCTGTGTGTATGAGGTTTCAAGCTCTACCAATGGTTGATTCTGGTTCCTTTTGGTGTGTTTGATTTGTTGGTGAAGAGAAATTGGGTGTTTGATGGCTGGAAAATGAGATTCGAAGAAGGGAAGCTCTTTGACAGTTTTTGTGAGGGCTGTGTTCTGGCTTGTCTCAAAGGCCAATGCTTTGCTATAATCCTCCCAAGTTGTGTGAATAGCCTGTGGAGCAGGTCAGTAGGGGTGGATGCTTACTGTTCCATGAGTATGGGAGTTTTGGCCAAAAAGTCAAGTTGGCTTGTACTTGCAGCATGGGCTATGGCAGCAGCAGTTTGAGGTCATGTCTTGCTTCAGCTTGGGTTAAGGATGACCCTTAGATTGCTTGTAGCTGACTGCAACATATGGATCATGACCTATGCTAGCTTTTGCAACTTGCCCACTTGGTGTTTTCTCATGATTTTGTGCCATATACATGGGACACTTCTTGCTGAATTTTGTAGCATGGAACTTCTTTTAGTCATGGCAATGCATAGAAATCAGTTGGTAATCACATAGCTCTTTGGAGAATGACTTTGCCAAAAATCCATCTTTTGCACTTGTAATGGAAAATGACTTAAGGATCTTTGAAAACCAAAGCAAACAATGCAAAATCCCTTGGGCCAATTCTGTTTTTAGGCTATGTATGATCATGTGATGAAGTTTTGAAGTCATTTTGAAGTCAATAGAATGCTTGGTACATGAATTTGCAAGTTTTCCATTTGGTGCATAACTTGAAATTTAGTGATTTTTGCCAACTTTGACACACCATAACTTTTGATCCAAAATGAATTAGGTCATGTTCTTGTACTTTTTGAAAAGGGAAAGATCTATTCTACCACTTTCATGACCAAAGTGTTTCCATTTGAAGCATTTTTGGATCAAAAAGTAAGGGTTGAAAAGTTGCCTAAAATGACAAATTCCTTAAAAGTCAAACTTACCCCAAAAAGTCAACTTTGCAAAAACTTGTAATTCTTGAATTTTGTGAACTTCCAACTTCTTACATGATCAAATAAAGATCATATACATTCAAAATGATGAAGATCACCCCTTGGTTGGGTCATTGGGGCCCTCAGATGCCCTAATTTTGCACTGACTTGTCCAGAAAGTCAACTCTTGATCAGATGACTTCCTCATGGAATTTCTTCATGAAAATTGATATTCCTACTCCCTATACCATATAGAGACCAATAGAAACAAGAATGACCAAAAAATTTGAAGTTATGGCCTTTGAAACCAAAACCCTAATTTCAGGTCATCTGTGCAGTTAAGCCTGGCTCTGCTTCCATGCCATTCTTAGTTCTTGTGATTCTTTGACATTTTTGACTTTGAGAGGATATAATATGATACTTGAACACACATGGACCCCTTTGAAGTGATTGATGGCCTTTGGAGTGGCTCAAGAAGCTCTTGGATTGCTCAAATCACAAACCCTAGGTGCAGATGACTTTGAATCTATGCAGTGAATTAAAAATGTGATATGAGATGTTAAGATTGTGTTTATGCATATGAAATGATCACAAGCCATGGTGTGAATGGGTGAGGGAAAATTTGGGGTGTTTACAGATATCCCAGCTGGGGATGAAATCATTGGTAGATCTGATAAGACATATGGCTTTTCTTGGGGGAAATAGATCACTGATAGATCTATCCGGTAAGGAGAGAACCCAACTGGGGATGAGGAAGCTTCTGTCACTTTGTTGTGCGAGAATTCTAGGCATTGCTCTTCTGGGGAGAGGCTGGAACTCTGCGGGGAGACGATTCTTTTGTCTTTGGGAGACCTGGCACTCTGTTTGGGGAAGGAAAGATCACTGAATGATCTTCCTGGAGATATCTGTGGAGATCTCGGCTGGGGATGAGGAGGCTTTGACAACTCCGATGGGACAAGTATTCCAGATACTACTTGGAAGAGGTGTGTTGGGTAAAGGATGCTTGGCATGCCCCATGTTGTGCACTTGAATACTTGCAACCTGTTAAGACAAAGAAACACACGAGTATCCCGAGGTATCCCTTACCGGATTCCGTCATAGGAGTTAGATATTCCTGAGAGTAAATACATTTCCTGCAAGCATTTATTAAGAATGGCTCATTTGTTTTATGCAAACATTATATCATGGATATTGGACATTTTGCAAACGAAACAAAAATGTACAAAATGAGGTGTGACTGAAAACTTCTGGTTTTATTAATCTGGGTGCCCTGAATTGGCAGATACAGTCAAAGAAACAGATCCCCTAGAATGAGGAGATTGTTACAAACTTGAAAAGTAAAAGTGATGGCAATGTTGACGACGCTTCAGTGAGTTTCCTTTGCTATGACCCGTATGACCCTGACGTTCTTCTTATCTTGCTTTCTGAAGAAGGTTGATTCTGACCGATGCTTTATCCTTTCGAAGCTTGTCGTGTCGTAAGTGATACAGACGAATTTAGAATGCAGTTGTTCGCTTATTCCCTGATTTTGCGTGGATTGCCCTTTGGGTTTTCAATCCACCGGGATACCCATTTTTGCCTGAGTTGTCCAATGCGGCTTTACAACTCAGCGGGTGTACATTTTTTCAATTTTTCCCTTATTTTTTCCCGAGTCTTTTATTCTGTTTTTGACTCGCCGGGATGCCCTATTTTTGCCTGGACTTACATTCTGTTTTTATGTCCAGCGGGTCGTTTTATGCGAAGTATTTTTTAACTGCATCTGAATTCACAAGGGACAAGAAGTCTTCACCATCCATAGTAGTGAGCATCAGAGCTCCACCAGAGAAAACCTTCTTTACTATGAACGGACCATCGTAGTTTGGGGCCCACTTGCCCCTATGGTCTGTATAAGGAGGAAGGAGTCTTTTCAACACAAGATCTCCTACTTGGTATTCCTGAAGTCTGACTTTCTGATTGAAGGCTTTCTTCATTCTTTTTTGATATAACTGCCCATGACAAATTGCAGCTAATCTCTTCTCTTCGATCAGATTCAGTTGATTGTACCGAAATCGGACCTATTCTGCTTCATTCAGCTTTACATCCATCAGTACCCGTAAGGAGGGTAGTTCAACTTCAACCGATATGACTGCCTCCATACCATACACAAGCTGATAAGGTGTTGCCCTAGTGGACATTCTGATTGAGGTACGACACCCATGCAAGGCAAATGGTATCATTTCATGCCAGTCTTTGTAAGTGACCACCATCTTCTTCATAATTTTCTTGATGTTTTTGTTAGCTGCCTCAACAGCGTCGTTCATCTTTGGCCTGTAAGGAGAAGAGTTGTGGTGTTGAATTTTGAAGTCCAGGCACAGTTCTGCCATCATTTTGTTGTTCAAATTGGAATCATTATCAGTAATGATTCGCTCGGGTACTCCATATCGACAAATGATGTCTCTTTTCAGGAATCTGGCTACCACTTGTCTGGTGACGTTTGCATACGAAGCTGCTTCAACCCACTTGGTGAAGTAGTCGATGGCTACCAGGATGAATCTGTGACCATTTGAAGCAGTTGGTTCGATATTACCAATCATGTCAATGCCCCACATAGCAAAGGGACAAGGTGAAGACATCACGTTCAAAGGATTGGGAGGCACATGTACTTTGTCTATGTAAATCTGGCACTTGTGGCATTTACTGGCGTAGGCACAACAGTCTGCATCCATTGTGATCCAGTAGTAACTTGATCTTAATAATTTCTTAGCCATTGCATGTCCCCTAGCATGGGTACCGAAAGATCCTTCATGCACCTCCTGCATCAGCAAGCCTGCTTCTTTCTTGTCAACACATCTGAGCAGAACCATGTCAAAGTTTCACTTGTATAGTGAACCATCAGCATTAAGGAAGAAAATACCAGCCAACCTTCTTAATGTCTTCTTATCATTGGATGATGCCCCAGGTGGGTATTTCTGATCCTCTAAGAAGCTTTTGATGTCATGGAACCAAGGCTTGTCATCTTTAGCAATGTCTACAGAGAATACGTACGCTGGTCGGTCCAGTCTGGATACAGAAATCCGAGGCACATAATTGGCAGTCTGAACCTTGATCATGGAGGAAATGGTAGCTAATGCATCCGCGGATTGATTTTCGTCTCGAGGGATGTACTCAAGTTTGACTGTTGTGAAGAAAGTCAATAATCTCCTCGTATAGTCACGGTATGGGATCAGATGCTCTTGGTGAGCGTACCATTTCCCGTTGGTCTGATTGATTACCAAAGCTGAATCTCCGAATACAGTTAAAGTCTTGATCCTGAGGTCAATGGCTTCCTCAAGACCCATAATATAGGCTTTGTACTCAGCTTCATTGTTAGTGCATGCAAAGGTGAGTTTTGCTGAGAAAGGCATATGAACTCCCTTAGGTGTAATGAGCACTGCACCAACTCCACGTCCATTCATATTGATAGCCCCATTAAACATCATTGTCCATTCTTCTTCTAGGTCAGGCCCTTCATTGTGAACAGGCTCTTCATGATCTTTGGCTTTCAGGAACATGATGTCTTTATCAAGGAAGTCAAATCTCATTGGTTGGTAATCATCAATGGGTTGCTCAGCTAGATAGTCAGACAATATACTGCCTTTGATGGCCTTTTGAGATGTGTACTGAATTCATACTCTGTCAGAATCATTTGCCATCTTGCAACCCTTCCGGTAAGTGCTGGCTTCTCAAATATGTACTTGACTGGATCCATTTTTGAGATCAACAAAGTAGTGTGAGTCAACATATACTGTCTTAATTGGCGAGCAGCCCACGCTAAAGCACAACAAGTTTTCTCGAGCAGTGAATAACGTTGTTCACAGTCGGTAAACTTTTTGCTTAGGTAGTATATTGCATACTCTTTTCGACTAGACTCGTTATGCTGGCCCAACACACACCCCATTGATCCTTCTAATACTGTCAGGTACATTATTAGAGGTCTTCCTTCAATTGGTGGCATAAGAATCGAAGGTTCTTGTAAGTACTCCTTGATTTTGTGAAAAGCCTTCTGACAATCTTCGTTCCAACGGACTGTTTGCTCCTTTCTTAATAATTTGAACAGGGGCTCACAGGTTGCAGTAAGGTGAGATATGAACCTTGATATGTAGTTCAATCTACCTAAGAATCCCCTAACTTCCTTTTCAGTCCTAGGTGCAGGCATTTCCTGAATGGCTTTGACTTTGTCGGGGTCAACTTCAATTCCTTTTTCACTTACAATGAACCCCAGCAGCTTACCGGAATGTACCCCGAATGTGCACTTGTTGGGGTTTAGCTTCAGCTGATATTTTCTCAGACGCTTGAACAACTTCAGCAGATTTACCAGATGATCTTCTTCGGTGAGGGACTTGGCAATCATGTCATCCACGTAGCATTCAATTTCTTTGTGGATCATATCTTGGAATAACGTTACCATAGCCCGTTGATAAGTAGCACCGACATTCTTTAATCCAAAAGGCATTACCTTATAACAGAATCTGCCCCAAGGTGTGATGAAGGTAGTCTTCTCCATGTCCTCGGGTGACATTCTAATCTGATTATACCCGGAAAATCCATCCATGAAAGAAAACACCGAGAACTGAGATGTGTTGTCAACCAATACATCAATGTGAGGTAATGGGAAATCATCCTTCGGGCTAGCTCTATTCAGATCCCGGTAATCCACACACATCTGTACTTTGCCATCCTTCTTAGGCACTGGTACAATATTAGCGACCCACAGCGGATAGCTAGTTACAGCAAGGAAACTGGCGTCCCACTGTTTTTGTACTTCTTCCTTAATCTTCATTGCCATATCCAGACGAGTACGGCGTAGCTTTTGTTTTACTGGAGGACAACCTTCTTTCAAAGGCAGTTTGTGCATAACAATGTCTGTATCTAGACCTGGCATGTCTTGATAGGACCAAGCAAAGACGTCGGCGTATTCTCGAAGCATGTCAATAAGCTGTTCCTTCACTGAATCTTGCAGACTGGCCCCAATCTTCACTTCTTTCAAGTCTTCTTTGGTACCAAGATTAATTGTCTCAACCTCCTCCTGATGAGGAGTAATCACTTTCTCTTCTTGCCTTAACAACCTGGCTAACTCTTCAGGTAACTCATAGTCTTCTTCAACCCCTTCATCGGCTTGATTAATCGGATTGTCGAAGTCATACAAGGTCATAGCAGTGATGTTGTCGGTGCAATCTGGAGGATAATCTCTGCAAGGGTTGAGATTGGTTCGTTTTAGTGATCAGTTTTAATCTTGTTTAGAAAAAGTGAAAATGAAGTTATTTATTTTGAAAACATTGCCATTTTATTGTTTTGTACAAAAGTGAAAAATGAAAAGACAGTGAGCGAAAAAGAGACTTGTTTGCAAAAGATGTCTGATATTCATTGATTAATCATTTGCACAAAATTACAATATGGCCCTATTACAAAATGAGTCCTGACACCTTGGGCAAGATGTACGACATGATGCATGCTAAAAAGACAGGAAATAATAATTACTCTGCAGGAGTAACCCTTATAATTTCTTGGGAAGACCAGTTAAGGACTTGGTTCCCCGGGATCCTTGGACGTATCCAGCTCTCCAGGTTGTGGTCGCTTTCCGCCTCGTCTTCCAAGTTGTTAACAACATCTGGGGTGAGCATCCCCCCACTGATGAATTTGGGCTCCTTTGCAGCCTCTGATTGATCTTGTCGGAATGGTATGTAACCCAAACCGAATCTATCTTCCTTCTTTTCCACTGGCAGTAGCTTGCCCCAACCTTGAGTAGTACCTTCTTCAACAACCTTCCGAGCTTGCTGGTAAGAGATAATTAAAGTACCCATCTTGTCCTCCTGGGATGCAGCAAAAACTTCAGTAGCCTCATTGACATTCAGGGCCTCAAACCATTGGCTCATCGTCTAATGGATTTCACCATCCATCTCAATATATTTGTAAGTAGCCAGATGGCTAACAAATATGTCTTCCTCACCACAGATGGTGATAATATGTCCTTCCCACTCGTACTTCAGTTTATGGTGAAGGGTCGATGTTACTGCACCTGCGGCGTGAATCCAGGGTCGACCTAGCAAACAGCTGTATACCGGCTGTATGTCCATCACATAGAAAATGGTTTTAAAGACTTGTGGACCGATTATCATTGGAAGCTCTACCTCCCCAAGAACAGATCTTTTAGAGCCATCAAAATCCATAACCACAAGATTACTTGGCCGGAGAGCTATCCCATCATACTCAAGCTTGACAAGGGCCTTCTTGGGTAAGACATTGAGTGAGGACCCAATGTCTACGAGAACATGAGATAAGACAGCTCCTTTGCATTCCAGAGTTATGTGCAAAGCTTTGTTGTGGAGACGTCCTTCTGTTGTTAAATCAGCATCAGTGAAACCTAGCCCATGGCTAGTGTTGACATTTGAGACTACTGTTTCCAGTTGATTTACAGTGATCTCTTCTGGCATGTAGGCGGCGTGCAGAACTTTGAGTAGTGCATCCCGATGGGCTTCAGAACACAACAATAATGATAGGATTGAGATCTTTGAAGGAGTCTGGTGGAGCTGGTCCACAACTTTATAGTCACTTCTCTTAATAATTCTCATAAACTCATCCATATCTTGATCGAAGGATGATTTATGGGTTTCTTTCGGCGCAGATTCTTCCGGTATCACACTCTTCCCTTTGGCTTTGGCAATAGCCTCTGCCTCAGTGTTGGTTCTAGGGATTTGTGATGTGAAGAGACGTCCGCTTAGGGTGAAGCCTCCGCCTCCCCCAACATTATCCACTTGGGGAGTGAGAACTGGAGAATCAAGAAGGACTTTCTCTCCATTGCAGTATAGATCAGCACCATAATGCGATGGTACAACACTGTCTTTTTCATATGGGATTGGCCCGGGCACTGTGATAGTGACTGGGCTTACTGCAGCAGATGTTGGGACTGTAATAGTCTGTGGGTCATAGAAAATTGTAACAGGACCTCTGGTGGATGTTGGTGAAGGTGAATTGAAGCTTTGTTGAGAATGTTGAAAGTTGTTGGAACTCGGGACCGTTGTCGGGTCATAATAAATTGTGATAGTGGAAACATCATTGTTGGTGGTTCTTGAAGTTGTAGTAGCCGGTGTAAATGCATTGTTGTATGTTGAAGTGACAGATGGAATGATTGCTGAAGTTGTAGCTGAATCAGTTGGAACAATGGATGTTGCAGTTGTAGAAGAATCAACAGAAAAGATGGTTGTTGCATTTGTAGAAGATTCAATTGTTGTTGACAAAAGGGTTGCTGGTGTTGTAGAAGCTGTGGTTGTAATTTGCAGAATGCCTTCTCTGATTAGGCCATTAATTCCATTCCTCAAGTGTAACACCCCAAATTTGCCCTCTTCTTTTTAAGCATCATATCATATCATATTCATCATGAACATATCATATTCTTGGCATCTTAGCATGGAAAGATGAGGCATAACATTCTCATGACCTAGCATTAGGCATATGATCATCTGTGGAGGTTTTTGGAGCATCACAAGTTATGACAAGGGGACCAATGGATTTGTTCAAGTCCTATGAGGGGTCTATATTTAATTCACAAGTTCAAGATCATTTACAAAAGCTCAAAAGGTTGGAAGATCATCAGGGAATTCAAGCTAGGGCAAAACTCCTACACAATGATCCCAAATTAGGGTTTGAGTTTCAAGCATGAAAACCTTAAGACTTTGGCCATTTCATTTGGGCAAAGTCTCTTATATGTTAAGAGGATCCTAGGGATGCAATTTGGTGAGAAAATTCATTGTGGAAGTCAAGTATTTCCTCAGTTGCTTGTAAATGAAGAAATTGGTCAACTGTGCATTCTGAAAGTCAACTATGAGATTTCAAAGGGTCCAATCCCATTTTTCTAGCCAAGGGATGTTCTTATAACCTTATAAGAGGTTTGGCAAGATCAAAGATCAAGAATCATGAAGTTTTGAGGTGTTTTGCAAAATTGGCATATGGTTGGTAATGAGAATTTCCATTTTTAGCAAGTTTTTGCCCTAATTTTCAAGTAAGCTTAACTTGGTGAAAAAAGCTTCAAATGAACCAAAGCCAAACATGAAAGTTGAAGATTAAAGCCTCCCATTTTCAAAAAGTACAAGTACTTTTTCATAGCCCTTATGGTTTAAGAGAAAGGCCCTTCGAAAATTGGTGGAAAATTAGGGCATGGCATGCATTTCAAATACTCCACAAATGCAAAATTACATGAAACTTGTTTTTGAGTGTTGGTATGAACCAAATGAGGTCACAAACTTACAAAACATTGCATAAGAAGAGATTTGCTCCAAAAATATCACCAATTTCGTGCATGAGAAGAAACACACCACATAAGAGGCAAAATTGCAAAATCATCAAAAAAGCATGCTACACTTATGATCAAAGGTCAGGATTGATTTAAAGCAAATCAAAGGATAGATTGAGGTCAAAATGCTCACTTGAAGGAGAGTTTGCACGTGTGAATGGGGCAGTCACACTTTTCATGCAATTTGGCCAATACACCTCAATCACACTCTCCATGCCACTCTTGGTGCAAAAACCCTAACCAGGTGCAAATACAAAGAATATGAAAGAGAATCATGCCCTAAATTCGTGCAGAGGCTCTCCCATTTTTCAGATCCACACTTTCTTGCTCAATTGCATTTCCCTTCGAAACTCTTTCCTCAAGCACTCTCTTCACAATCTCTTCACATATTCTTCATCCTTGAGCTTTAAGGATCACATTGCACACACTCTTTCAAGCTGAGAGTGAAGAATCATAGAGGTGCCATTCAATAGAAAGAGCTTTCGGATTCCAAGATCCAGCTTCTCTCAAGCTCCATCTTGCATTTATTTTGCAAGAGGAGGTCAAAGTGCGTGGATCTGCAGCTGTAGGAGCATTTTTCTTGGAGTTTTAGAGCATCTGCAAGTCTCAGGTAAGCTCAAAATCCTTGGATCTGGAAATGAAAATAAATGTGTGCATTATGATCTACTAGTTGTGTTGATGATTCTGTGCTAATTAGTTTTGAAAATGCATGATTATTGAGTGAGATATGTGGATTTTCAGTTTGATGTTCAAAGTTGTTTGTGTTCGATCCGTTTGATTCCTTGATCCATTGTGGAATCTAAGTGCATATTTGGATTCAGCTTGATGTAATTGCTTGATCTGGACATTTTGATGAATTTCTATTGAGTTTTGTTCATGTTTTGAGTTTTCCGGTGCCGGAGCCCTAGCTCCGGTCACCGGATTCTGCAAATTTGCTTCTCCTGAGTTTCATGAAGAAGATGAGGTTTTGGCCTTTGGATTGTTTGATCTGGACGTCCACCATCATGCCAACACATAAATGAGGCACCGTCCCTCTCACGTGTGTTTTAATTCTGATTTAATTAATTTTTTTGTCCCCACACAATAATAACATGATCCCTCATCCCCTGACCAATCATAATGCTGACTGTGTTTAATGAATTGACCAATATCATGCGTCCATTTGATCCTATGGCCATTGTTTTTTCCTGAATTTCTGAATTTCCATTTTAATTGTGGTGAGCTGTGCTGACTTTCTAATGGGCTTGACTTGATATCTCCACCCCCTGCGTATGAGGCCCAACTAAATCAACTGAAACCCTTGCTGTTTGCACCCCTAGCCTCATCCATTTGTATTTTATTTCTTTTTTGTTTTCTTGTTAATTATATTTTAATTTTTAATTTTTAAAAATAGTTTTAGGCTTCCAAAAATTATAAAAAAATTCATGAATGTTATTTTTAGTTTTATTTAATTTTTGACATTTTTATTTTTCATTTATTTTATTTTGACACGTGGCAATTAATTCTCCCTTTTAATTAATTCATTTTAATTCACTTTTAAGCATGCTAACTTGTCCATTTTCTATATTGATCCTCATTTTGAATTTTTGGTTGGTTCTTTTTGCTCTGGATCCATAATAGGATGTAGTTTATAGGGAATTTTTGTCTTGATTTTTAAAACCTTGATTAATTGACTTTGGTCCTTAACTTGTGAGTGAAGCTTCTTAACCCTAGTTGATGTTTGACCCCTCATTTTGACTTGTTTAGCTTCTGAATTTCTTTCCCTCCTTTTGGCATGTTGTCATGGTATGATTGAAGATCATTTGTGCAAAGTTATGGAATTTTTGAATGCTTACTTGATTTGATTTGGATTTTTGGTCTTGACTTGTCCCATTTTGCTTCTTTTTTATCATAAGTCCTCTCCTTAGTTTAGAAGGGCACTTGTGCCAACTTCTTCATATTGTTTAGAGTCTTTTTAGGGCATTGATACCTCTCTGATCTTGGGTTGGGGTTTGTGTTTTGGAAATCTTGTAATTTGTTTGCCTTTGGATTTCTTCCATTCTTATGTACATCCACCTCACTTCCTTTGCTTCTTTCTTCCCATAATGTGATTGCTTGACCATATGCTTCTCTTCTCTTCACCTCTCATGCTCTTTAGACACTTTTCTAACTTGATTAGAGTTCTGGTCTTGTACCTTGGGTTTGTGATTTGTTCTTTTTGCCTTGCATCTTCTCAAGTTTGCTTTGCTTTACTATGTGATTCATGTTGCCTCATGTTGATTTGTGTGCTTCTTTTCTCATTCTTGTGACTTGTATTTGCATTGGATGTGATGTGTATGACTTCACTTCTGGTTGTATGGTGTTGGTATGGCATTATGTTCATTTTGTTTTGCCTTTATACTTGTGTCACTAACCATTTCAGGGGCTTTGGTAAGTGAGAGGTGTGGATGTGATTCCCACATCTCCAAATCTTATCTCTTCTCTTCTTCTTATTATTTGTTCTAAGCTTGTGATTGTTGGGCTTAGGCCTTACTCCCCCCCTTCTTCTCTCCTTCTTTCTTTCTTCTTTAGGATAGTAAACCTCACTAACCTATGATTACCATGCATGACAACAATTAGGATTCATTAGTCCCCCATTAGACTTTTACCTTTGTGATCCTTTTGTTTCTCTTCTCATCTCATCTCAAAACCCTAAAGAAGACACTTAATAAAGAATTAAGTGATATCTTGAGCAATAGCCTTATCCCATGAGACACTTGTAGTCTTCCCATCTTGGGATAGTACAAGCTTGTCTTGTGATGCACAAGTCTGATCAAGATGCCATCTTCACCAAGAAAATCATAAAACACACTTATTCATTGTAAATACCAAAAACACTTAATAAGTTAATGAGTTAGTGAGCTTAGGCCCTAGTCTCTGGATTCAAGTTTTGGGGATCTTCTCCTTACTTGAGTGTGCTTGTTCTATTATTCCATCTTGGAATGTAGTGACAAGTGCACATTCCATGGAAAAGAGCTTGGGTTCACTTCCTTGTGATACACTCATAAAAGCTTCTAAAAAACACAAACAAACAATAAGCGTCTTTCCTTCGGGAATTCTTTTCTCATCTCCTTCTCTCCGTGCGCGAACTTGCTCCTACTTGTCATTTTGCAAGACGGTAACGCGCTCGTTGTCCGAGCCTGCGACACCTGAGCATTGACATAGACAGTTCAAGCCTTAAGACACAAGCAATATTTTCCACCCCTAGTTAGGGGAACTACGGCGACTCTGATCCTCATTGTCCAGATGAGGTACGTAGGCAGCGGGGTAGGGCCCATTCGAGCACACTCTTTTATTTTCCCTACATTTTCCCCCCTTCTTTTCTTTTCTCCAATTCTAGTCCTTTTCTTTTGCAACAGCTTTCATTTTTACACCCTTTGAAACAGTTTCTTTGCAAGCGTGGATCCCGTCGGGTACGGCGGACGATCTGGGGTGCTAATACCTTCCCAGGTCGTAACCGACTCCCGAACTCAGTCTCTTTGGTTCGCAGGACCCGTGTCCTTCCTTTTCTTTTCTTCTGGTTTGTGCATCATTACCATTCCCGTTCCTTCGGGATAAAAATGCCTGGCTGGCGACTCTTACCTTTTCCGCGCCACTTTCGCGTTTGTACCAGGATGGAAATCCGGGGAGCGACAGCTAGCGACTCTGCTGGGGACCGAACCCAGAATCTCTGGTTCCCTTGAGAGTCTCTCCCAGCGCTTGCATGTTTCTGTTTCTTTGGGTGTTTACTATTTACTGTGATGTGTTGTATTTTACTGTTGTTTATTTACAGTTTTGTTTACAGCTTTATTTATAGTTTTTAGTATTTATTTTCTGCATCATACTCTATACTGGACTGTCTGGACTGGATTTTCTATTTGGTGGGCTTGGATGATACTGTTTCTGAGAGATGAGCTCATTACCACGGCTTGAGTGCACCTTAGGACTTAGAGTGGTTCCACTTTGGCCTCATGAGATCTTGTCATGGGGGTAGTAGTGAGTTCCACACCCAGATTTGCGACCGTCTTGGAAATGTCTTGATTTGGGGATCTTCCTCTTTCATTTCATAACCTTGATAGTTATGTGTAGATGGGGACCGATCATTGAGAACCTTGTGGAAACATCCCTCTTTAGTGGTGACAGTGGCAGAACACATTTTGTGGTAAACCCATTCGCATCCGAGGGCCCACCTGGGACTTGCATAGGATGACCTTGTTTTCCCTGACTCCGCTGAGGCCTCCCTCTGTAGTATATAATGCCAAACCGATTCCCTGGTTTGGTCATGAGCCATTTCTCGGAAATGGTGGAAGTATTATTGCTATTCGACTTTGAGAGTCTGTGATGTCTGACCCGGAGCATACCAGTGAGATTGGGAGGGGTTTACAGGTTTGCAGGAACCCTTGGCCTCAACATACATTCATTATCAGTGGTCCTTGTCATGATTTTGGTCCTATGGTTCTGGTGTTCTGGTTTTCTTGGTACTATGGTTCTGAGAATTTCTATCAGAGGGTTGTGACTCAGAGGATCTTGGTTTGCAGTTGATCAGAGGGTCCTTATGTTCAGTGTCCAGTATCCAGATGGTCCCAGATTGGTCATATGCCTGCATTGCATTTGCATTTGCATCATTCTGTCATTAACTGTTTATGTTTCCATTTTTCAGGTTATTGTTCATAGTTAGCTCCCAGTTCTGGTAAATCTTATCTCCAGATGGCAGAAGTCAGAAAAATTACAAGGAAAAAGAATGTTCACTATACTTTTCTTCAACCTGAAGTCATAAGTGTTCAGAAATTAGCAGGTTTGATGAATGACCAAGTCTTGGGAAATTTCAGAAAAAGATATGGCGGGATATTGAAGTATGTGGACAAACCCACTGCAGACCAGAAGGACAGCTTGCATACCTTGCTTCAGTTTTATGATCCCCTGCTGCGGTGCTTTGTGTTTCCAGATTACATCTTGGCTCCTACCTTGGAGGAGATTTCCAGTATTTTGGGTATTCCAGTCAGAGATACCTTGCCTTTCTATGGGTCTGAGGTGGTGCTTAAGGAAGAAGACATAGCCAAAGTCTGTCGTTTTCCAGCTGCTACAGTCAAGAAGGCTATGAAGGATAGTGAAGGAAGAGGACTCCCTTGGAGTGTGCTCATACCAGAGGCTGAGGAATATGCTAAAGAGGGTAAATGGGGGGATTTTGGTGCTTTGCTGGCTTTGATGGTGTATGGGTCTAGCTTGTTCCCGGGAGAGAAAGAATTTGTGAGCTTGGAAGTGATCTCTATCTTTGCTAAAGGAAACCCTGTGCCAACTCTGTTGGGAGATTTCTACTACAACGTTCACTATCGGAATGAGAAAGGTAGAGGTGGACCAGTGGGCTATTGTGCTTCATTGTTTGCTGAGTGGTTTGCCAGACAATTGCCAAAATCAGGTGCTTTCAAGGAAATGAGGGATGAGTTGAGATGGTCTAGAAGGTTGATGAGGCTAACTGCAGAGGATATAGCCTGAGGATATGACAGAGATCTGCTGGGAAAAGAGTTGCTGGTCAGTTATGGAAGATTTGCTGGAGTGCCTTTGCTAGGAAGGAAGGGTGTGATCAGTTATCATCCAACATTAGCCAGGAAGCAATTTGGTTATCCTTTAAGAGATCCTCCAAATATGGAAGAGTTTGCTGAGTCTTTGTATTTTCCTGTGGAAGGAAACAAGGAGTTAGTTCTACAAACATCTCAGGCTTGGGCTCACGGGGTGAGGAAGGGTAAGAAAGACTTTGGCAGAGTAGATCCCAAGACGTATCCTCCTTTTGCTACATGGTTGCAAAAACATGTAGAAGAAGTTCTCATGCCTTTCTCAGTGGAATCTCCGCTTTATCCCAGAGAAGTGCCAAGCCAAAGTACTGTCTCCCTTGAAGAGTATAAGAAATTGGAAGCTCAGCTGCATGAAGTTCGAGTGGAGAATGCTGAAATGGTAGCCTGTACCATCTTGCCAACCGGGCCAAAAATGAAGCAGAGGGAAAGCTGCAGAAGATGCAAGCTTCCTGGGAAGCTAAAGAGAAAGACTTTGCTGGAAGGGAAGCTCACTTTCAAAGGTTGGGTCTGATGGAAGCAAAAAGAGAAGCGGAACGCAAAAAGACTTTGAAGACTCTCAAGGAAGCTCGCCAGTCCATTGTTTGGTTGCAAGGTCAAAGGGAGGAAGAGCAAAAGAAGTTTAAAGAAAAAGAAGAGTTTTTTTAGGTGCAAATGGCCTTCAAGAAGGAAGAGGTGGAGCAAGTCCACAACATACGAAGGGAAAAGACTCAGCAGTTGGCACAAAGCCAGTTAGCCTTGGAGGAGGCACGGAAGGAGATTGAAGAGCTCAAGCTGAGAGCAGGTGTGAAGAAGAACAGAGCAGAGGTGGCTGCAGAGGAGCCTGTGTCTCTAGTTTAGTTTATTTATTTGTTCAGACTACCTACAGACTTGTTGTAGGAGTCTTGCTTTATTCTCTTGTCTTTTGTAATGACTTGTAACCCTTCGGGGAATATTTTTGTTGGTGCTCTAACTTTTGGCCGGAAGTGGGCTGCCCATGATATACAGTGTTAATATGCAAATTATAATTTCCGAATATGCAAGGCTTGTTTGTCTGATACTGCTAATATCTGAACACTCTTCAAAAGAGAAAGTCTGAAAATTAATACTCAAAGTGGCTGTCTGGAGCAAATACCAGAACTGGGGCATACAAATGCTTAAAACTTGGAAACATGAGAAGTTACATTGCATGCATATGACGTGTTTGTTTGTTTGTTTTGCAGGTAGTGCTTCAGTTTCTAATGACTTTTCTGTTTCAGGCACTATAGCTCCCAGGAAAGTTCGAGAAGAGACAGTCATACACAGATATCCCACAAGAGTCAACAGAGAAAGAGTCATGGATCAAATGCAGGCTGATTTAGCTGACTTGAGACTGAGGATGGACAATTTTATGACCCTTATGGCAGGAATGGGTCAGAATTAGGAACGTCTGCGTGAGTTGGTTGAAAATAGTCAAGCCAGGAACAACGGTACTGCTGATGGAGGTAATCGTAACGGTGCGGGCGCCCGTCAAGTTGAAATCCCTGTAGCACAGCCAGGGGTCACCATTATCAATGATGGACTGAATGTATAGATGGACGGTCAAGACGAACAGTTCACTCTGTTGGACGAAACTGAAGGCTAGGGGGCTGAAATGAACAAAAAATTTGAAGAGATGGCTGAACAGATCAAGGTCATTCAATCTCAGAACTCCTTGGGGTTCGACATTACTGACTTAGGCTTGGTTCCAGGGGTTAGAATCCCTTACAAGTTCAAGGTCCCGACTTTCGAGAAGTACAACGGCACAGCGTGTCCAAAGACTCATCTTCAGTCCTTTGTAGGAAGGATTGCTGCCCACACTGATGATGAAAAGCTATGGATGTACTATTTCCAGGACAGCTTGGTTGGGGCTTCCTTGGAATGGTAAATGAAGCTAAGTAGAGTCAACATTAAGAGCTGGAAGGACCTGGAAGAGGCTTTCGTGAAGCAATACCAGTACAATTTGGACATGGCTCTAAATCGCACTCAACTACAGAATATGTCTCAAACTGCTAAGGAGGGGTTTAAAGAATATGCTCAAAGGTGGCGTCAGCTTGCTGCCAGAGTGCAACCACCATTGCTGGAGAATGAGATGGCTGATATGTTCATGGGGACATTGCAAGGAGTGTTTATCGAAAGGTTGGCGTCCTGTTCGGCTACCAAGTTCAATGATATAGTAATTGCAGGCGAGAGGGTCGAGACTTTGTTAAAGATGGGAAAGATTCAGGATACGAGTGCGAGCAGTTCGAATGGAGTTAGAAAAGCTTTCATCGGACCCCCGAGAAGGAGGGAAGGGGAAACCAATGATGTGTTTGGCCGAGGACGGGGCCGAGGATATAGAAGATCATATGAGCAAGTGGCAGTTGTCATTATCGCTTCCAATCCAGTGCAGCAGGTACAACCTCAACAACAACAACAACAACAACAGCCACAACGTAACAACTATCAACAAAGACTTTATCAGCCAAGACAAGCTCGTCCGGCTAATAGGGTGCTGGAAGCAATTCCCATGACATATACTGCATTGCTGCAGAGATTGCTAGACCTGAACTTGATACAACTAAGGACTTTAGCACCACCACCACCTGGAGAGCTTCCAGTGGGGTACGATGCCAATGCTAGATGCGCTTTCCATTCAGGGGCACCGGGCACTCAACTGAGAAGTGCAGGGCGCTACAGCATAAAGTTCAAGATTTAATCGACTCTAAGGCGATTAACTTTGCACCACCATCGAATGTTACTTCAAACCCTATTCTTAACCACGGAGGGGCTAGAATAAATGATGTTGATAGTGGTGAGAAGTTAAGTTTGTTTCTGAGTATAGAAGAAGTGAAGACTCCGCTGTTGGTAGTGAAGGAGAGGCTGTTGAAAGGACAAGTGTTTCCGGGATGCAATTCTGATTGTGAGAAGTGTTTGAATTCAGTGAACGGTTGTGAAGACCTGAAGATGAGGTTGCAAAATTTGATTAAAGAAGGATCATTGCAGTTTGACAAAGTTGATAATGAAGTTGATGATGTGTTCACTATAACCATCTTCTATGATCCAGCTGAGATGCCTGCTAGAAGAGAACCTGTGACTATTTATGCTCCTGAAGTCAGTCCTGTGACCATCACTGTGCCTGGGCCTGTTCCTTATACAGATGATAAAGCCATTCCATGGCATTACAGCTCAGATGTGTACGTGGAAGGACAAAAAGTGGAGAGTAAGTCAGCAACTATTGACCCGACTGTAGTGAACGTCGGAGGGGTTTGAGGTTTTACGAGAAGTGGTCGTCTATTTTCTCCCCCAGCTCTGAGAGGAGATTCCGAGGCTGAGGCTTCGGAAAAGGCTAAAGGAAAGCAAACAGCGATTGAAGAAACGACAACTCCTGCTGCTGGACAGGGTAACTTTGAGAAAGAAGTGGAGGAATTTATGCGGATAACTAAAAAGAGTGATTATAAGGTGGTCGAACAGTTGAACCAGACGCCGTCCAAAATATCAATTTTGTCTTTGCTGATGTGTTCTCCCGCACATAGAGAAGCCTTGCTGAAAGTGTTGTAGATGGCCTATGTTCCTCAAGAAATAACTGTTAATCAACTGGAAGCTGTAGTGGGCAGTGTGAATGCAAGCCATGGGATGGGCTTTACAGATAGAGACCTTACTTCAGAGGGCCGTAACCATAACAAAGCACTGCATATTACTATGGAGTGCAAGGGTGTTGTTTTGTCGCATGTCCTGGTCGACACAGGCTCTTCTCTTAATGTACTTCCGAAGAAAGCATTGATGAAGCTAAATGTTGATGGTATTGTCTTAAGACCCAGTGATTAGATAGTGAAAGCTTTTGATGGGTCCAGAAGGTCAGTGTTCGGAGAAGTTGAGTTACCTGTGAAAATAGGGTCTCAAGTATTCAAAAGCACCTTCTACGTCATGGACATTCAGCCCGCGTACAGTTGATTGTTGGGACGTCCATGGATTCACGCTGCCGGTGCTGTAACTTCCACTCTGCATCAAAAGCTAAAATACGTGGTTGATGGTCAGGTAATCACTGTGTGCGGAGAGGAAGATATCTTTGTGAGCCACTTATCAACTTTCAAATATGTGGAGATGGACGGAGAGATCCACGAGACGTTGTGTCAGGCCTTCGAAGCGGTTAATGTCAGCATTTTGGCTCCTGTGGAGAAGAACAGTGAGAAAGAAGGTACCTCCATTCACTCCTACAAGAAGGCGAAGGAAGTGGTTCAGTCAGGAAGCGCCCAAGGCTGGGGCAAGTTGCTGGAATTAGAGAAGAAAGATGATAAGTTCGGTCTGGGTTATCAGCCTGATGGGTCTAACTGGCCTCAGAGTGGTAAAGCTATTACATTTACAAGCGCTGGGATGCTCGACCGCAACCATATCTGTGCAACTAATGAAGAAGGAGACAGTGATGGTGACTGGGACAACTGGATTCATCTGTGTGCGTCCGGAGAGGAGCTAAAGAACTGGTCTGCTGAAGACATCGTCCAAGTTACCTGGAAATCAGAGTAATTTATTTGTTTCCTTTTCTTATCATGTTGCATTGTCAATCCTGCACTCTGCCCAAGGTGCTAGGATCCATTGTATGGGCCACCATGTTTGTATGCATTTATTTTACCATGAAATAAAGGACATTTTCAGACAAATTGTGTTCTCTTTCTTTCGTTAAATTTTTCAAAAAAATAAAAATGGCAATGTGTTTTTCCTTTTTTTTTGTGTTTGCGTCTCTTTTGAAAAATAAAACAGATTCTGAAATAAGCACATCATCTGTGCAGTGTTGATCATCCGGATTCTATTGATAACGTTCCTGCTATGACCACGCATGACTTTGACAATCCTATCTACCAAGCTGATGAAGGGGTTGAGGAAGACTATGAACTCCCTGAGGAATTGGTCAGATTGTTGAAACAAGAGGAACGGGTTATTCAGCCTCATCAGGAAGAAATTGAGATCATCAACATGGGCACTGAAGATGTGAAGAAAGAGATTAAGATTAGGGCTAGTCTGCAGGCCGAAGTAAAGAAAGAGCTGATTGGTATGCTGCGTGAGTATGTGGATATCTTCGCCTGGTCGTATCAAGATATGCCAGGGTTGAATACCGACATTGTTGTGCATAAGCTACCATTGAGAGAGGATTGTCCTCCTGTGAAACAAAAATTGAGAAGAACTCGTCCTGACATGGCGATGAAGATCAAGGAGGAAGTTCAGAAGCAATGGGATGCCAGATTCCTTGTCGTGACTAGTTACCCACCTTGGGTAGCTAACATTGTACCTGTACCAAAGAAGGACGACAAGGTCCGGATGTGCGTTGATTACCGGGATCTAAATAAAGCGAGCCCAAAAGATGACTTTCCATTACCTCACATTGATGTGCTTGTAGACAACACTACTCAATTCTCGGTATTTTCCTTCATGGATGGCTTCTCCGGGTATAACCAGATCAAAATGGCGCCGGAAGACATGGAGAAAACAACGTTTATTACCCCGTGGGGTACATTCTTCTATAAGGTGATGCCCTTTGGTTTGAAGAACGCCGGGGCAACTTATCAGCGGGCTATGGTCACATTGTTCCACGATATGATACACAAGGAGATAGAGTGTTATGTGGACGATATGATTGCTAAGTCCCGAGACGAAGAAGAGCATCTGGTTAACCTCAAGAAGTTGTTTGATAGACTGATAAAGTATAAGCTGAGGTTGAATCCAAACAAGTGCACTTTCGGAGTGCGTTCCCGGAAACTGTTGGGTTTCATTGTTAGTCAGAAGGGAATCGAGGTGGATCCTGCAAAAGTAAAAGCAATACAAGATATTCCTGCACCGAAAAACTGGAAAAAAAAAGTGCGCGGGTTTTTAGGGAGGTTGAACTATATTTCACGGTTCATATCTCATTTAACTGCCACGTGCGAACCAATATTCAAATTGCTAAGAAAAGAGCAAACGGTCAGGTGGAATGAGGACTGCCAAAAAGCCTTTGATAAGATAAAAGAATATTTGCAGGAGCCTCCGATTCTAATGCCTCCAGTTCCAGGATGGCCACTCATCATGTACTTGACTGTGCTAGAAGGGTCAATGGGGTGTGTTCTAGGCCAACATGACGAGTCTGGTCGAAAAGAGTACGCTATTTATTACCTTAGCAAAAAGTTTACCGACTGTGAATCCCGTTACTCACTGCTCGAGAAAACTTGTTGCGCTTTGGTATGGGCTGCTCGCCGACTGAGACAGTACATGTTGACCCATACCACACTACTAATTTCCAAAATGGATCCTGTCAAGTATATCTTTGAGAAACCAGCGTTAACCGGAAGGGTTGCTAGATGGCAGATGATTTTAACAGAGTATGACATACAATATACTTCTCAGAAAGCCATCAAGGGAAGTGTATTGTCCGATTACCTTGCACAGCAACCTCTTGAAGATGATTATCAGCCAATGAAGTTTGATTTCCCTGATGAGGACATCATGTACCTCAAAGCAAATGATTGCGAGGAACCACTTCCGGAGGAGGGGCCAGACCCTGAATCCAAATGGAAGTTGATGTTTGATGGGGCAGTCAATATCAACGGACGTGGAGTTGGTGTTGTTCTTATTACTCCTGAAGGTGTTCACTTTCCCTTCGCTGCCAGAATTACTTTTGGCTGCACCAACAATGAAGCGGAATACGAGGCGTGCATAATGGGAATAGAGGAGGCTATTAATCTTCGGATTAAGACCCTCGATATATTCGAAGATTCAGCCCTCTTTATCAACCAGGTTACCGGCAAGTGGTATACGCATCAAGAACATCTAATCCCTTACAGGGATTATGCCAGAAAACTGTTGACGTTCTTCACAACGGTTAAGCTTCAGTACATACCACGTGATGAGAATCAATTTGCCGATGCATCGTCTATCAAAGTCTTGTGTTGGAATTATGTGCCCAGAATTGACATTTCCAGGCTTGACGCACCAGCTCATGCTTTCTCTATAGACGCAGTGTCTAATGAGAAACCTTGGTACTTTGATATCAAGCTCTTCCTGGAAAAGCAAGAATACCCAGTTGGGGCATCTTCCAATGACAAGAAGACCTTAAGGCGAATTGCTGCTAGTTTCTTCTTGAATACAGACGGGGTTTTGTATAAGAGGAACTTTGACATGGTCTTGCTCAGATGCGTGGATAGACACGAAGCAAGCCTGTTGATGCAGGAAGTCCATGAGGGATCATTCGTTACCCATGTAGGAGGGCATGCTATGGCTAAGAAGTTGTTGAGATCGGGGTATTATTGGATGACAATTGATGCAGACTGTTGTTCATATGCCTGTAAGTGCCACAAGTGCTAGATTTATGCAGAGAAGGTGCATATTCCTCCAAGCCCGCTCAATGTCATGTCATCTCCTTGGCCATTTTCTATGTGGGGCATTGACATGATCGGGAAGATAGAGCCTACTGCTTCAAATGGTCATCGCTTCATCTTGGTTGCGATCGATTACTTCACTAAGTGGGTTGAAGCAGCATCTTATGCCAATGTCACTTGTCAAGTGGTAGCCAGATTTTTGAAAAGGGACATCATTTGCAGATACGGAGTGCCCGAAAGAATCATTACTGACAATGGTTCTAACTTGAACAATAAGATGATGGCAGAATTGTGTCGGGACTTCAAGATCCAGCATCACAATTCTTCTCCTTACCGACCAAAGATGAATGGTGCGGTAGAGGCAGCAAATAAGAATATCAAGAAGATTGTGCAAAAGATGGTTGTCACTTACAAAGATTGGCATGAGATGTTACCATTTGCGCTGCATGGGTACCGAACATCAGTCAGGACGTCAACTGGGGAAACTACCTTCTCATTGGTATATGGTATGGATGCAGTCTTGCCTGTTGAAGTAGAGATCCTTCATTACGTGTGATGATGGATGTGAAGCTTGATGAGGTTGAGGTTGTACGTGCTCGATACAATCAGCTATGTCTAATTGAGGAAAAGAGATTAGCGGCTATCTGTCATGGTCAGCTTTATCAGAGGAGAATGAAGCGAGCATTCGACCAGCGAGTACGTACTCGGGAGTATCAAGTAGGAGAGCTTGTGCTCAAGAGGATTGTTCCTCCAGGTTCAGATCACAGGGCAAGTGGACCCCAAATTACGAAGGACCCTTCATATTGAAGAATGTTTTCTCAGGAGGAGCACTGATGCTCACCACTATGGATGGAGAAGATTTCCAATCCCCTGTTAACTCGGACGCAGTTAAAAAATACTTCGCATAAAAAGACCCGCTGGACACAAAAACAGAATTAAAGTCCAGGCAAGAAAAGGGCATCCCGACGAGCTAAAAACAGAATAAAAAGCTCGGGCAAAAGTTAGGGAAAACAAATAAAAAAATGTACACCCGCTGAGTTGAAAAGCCACATCGGACAGCTCAGGCAAAAAAGGGTATCCCGGTGGATTGAAAACCCGAAAGGGCGATCCACGCAAAATAAGGGAATAAGCGAACAACTGCGATCCGAGTAATCTGAACCAAATCATCATTTCGTACAACCTGACAATACCAGAAGGATAGGAATCAGTCCCCTCATCTTCTCAGAAAGCAAAGGCGGGAATGGAGAGTTTTGAAGACCTGCTGGTCATAGCAGAAAGGGAACTCATTGGGATGTCGTGCCCATTGCCATTAGGATAGTTTATTTTCTCAATTTTATGGTAGTTACCTCTTTCCAGGTGGTTGCTTCCTGATGTAAAACCTTGCCTATTCAGAGGCCTTTCAATAAAAGAATATTCAGTCAAAAAGCTGTGTTGTGTTTAGTTTTGTTTGCAAAATGTCCTGAATTTTTGGCAAAAAATAGCATTGCATTTAAAACATGGTGATAATTTGAAAGAAAATGACACTGCAGGGAAACATTTGAAATCTTCTTTGAGTGTCGGGTGACGATGGATGAACAAATCATACCATGCAAGTCCTCGGGGCATACTTGTGTATTCTGTTGTTGAAGGTTTTGCAGGATGGCGTCACATTATCCCAAGCAAAATTCTCCCCCAGCTAAGTCATGGCAGATGGGATCCCCAACGGTTTATTTTCCCCAGTGGAGTATGCCCAGCAGGCAGCTGAATGCCTGATTTTCCCACAGAGTTCATGTTTGGGTTTCACTCTCATCATTGAAATATTCCCCAGAGAAGTCGCCAATTTATTTTTGGTCAATATGATGATACAAACAGTTATTCATCCCTCTAACCAAAGTTAAGTGTCAAAGCCTCTTGACTTGGTTCTCCCCTACAGAGTTGTAACTCTTGTTGCCAATCAGGCATTTGTTTATTGCTCGTCTGCACCTCCCCACACTCGTCTGTGTTTGATATTTGTTGTTACTCGTCTGCACTTTCCAACACTCGTCTATGTTTGAGATTTGCTATTGCTTGTCTGCATTCTCCAGCACTCGTCTGTGTTTATTATCTGTTTGAAGCTTGTCTGCATTGCTTGGTACTCGTCTGTATCATCCCTCACACGTCCGTGTTATCTTATATCCATATGTTGATTTTACAATTACCTTGGTACTCGTCTGTATTGCTACTCCAAATGCTCGTCTGTGTTTGAATTTCTGGTATTCGTCTGTACTAGTGACTGATATTCGTCTGTATCATCGCCTGAAGCGCTCGTCTGTGTTTCTTAGATCGCTCGTCTGATATTCGTTTATCATCGTCTGTGTTCTCTTGGTGATCATCCAATGCTCGTCTGTATTAAAGAGGTTTGAAGTCCTGACTGTGGGAATAAACGTCAAAATAGTTACCGGTCATGGCGTAACAAGTTTATCCGAAGGAGGCTCGTCCGTCTCAAGTACCACTTATTAATGTTGCACCTGGCGTAACAGGTTCGCTCGAAGAAGGCTCGTCTGTCTTAGACCATATATCCACGGATAATATATGAGGAGGGTTCGTCTACCTTGATTATGCATGTTTATCCCACAGACTTAAGTGCATCACCGGTCCTGGCGTAACAGGTTTATCCGAAGGAGATTCGTCTGTCTTAAGTCATATGTTTTGAAAAGTATGTGAGGGCTCGTATGTCCAGTTCCTGGCGTAACAGGATTGTTCGAAGAAGACTCGTATGTCAAAGTATTCTTATCCCAGATAACAATTTCAGCTTGGAGGGAGCTCGTCTGCTTTCTCTTCACCTCAGTCACCAAATCGTCATTTGGTTGGGTTTATTTCTCAGTTTTGCATTCTCCATCAGAGTGCAAATTTCAGGTTTTCTTGGTATTCAACCACAGTTTATCTTGAATGGTCGATAGCCCGTGCTACCGTCCTTTTCATATTAACAGTTGTTTGAATAGGGGCAGCTGTAACACCCCAAATTTGCCCTCTTCTTTTTAAGTATCATATCATATCATATTCATCATGAACATATCATATTCTTGGCATCTTAGCATGGAAATATGAGGCATAACATTCTCATGACCTAGCATTAGGCATATGATCATCTATGGAGGTTTTTGGAGCATCACAAGTTATGACAAGGGGCCCAATGGATTTGTTCAAGTCCTATGAGGGGTCTATATTGCATTCACAAGTTCAAGATCATTTACAAAAGCTCAGAAGGTTGGAAGATCATCAGGGAATTCAAGCTAGGGCAAAGCTCCTACACAATGATCCCAAATTAGGGTTTGAGTTTCAAGCATGAAAACCTTAAGACTTTGGCCATTTCATTTGGGCAAAGTCTCTTATATGTTAATAGGATCCTAGGGATGAAATTTGGTGAGAAAATTCATTGTGGAAGTCAAGTATTTCCTCAATTGCTTGTAAATGAAGAAATTGGTCAACTGTGCATTCTGAAAGTCAACTGTGAGATTTCAAAGGGTCCAATCCCATTTTTCTAGCCAAGGGATGTTCTTATAACCTTAGAAGAGGTTTGGCAAGATCTAAGATCAAGAATCATGAGGTTTTGAGGTGTTTTGCAAAATTGGCATATGGTTGGTAATGAGAATTTCCATTTTTAGCAAGTTTTTGCCCTAATTTTCAAGTAAGCTTAACTTGGTAAAAAAAGCTTCAAATGAACCAAAGCCAAACATGAAAGTTGAAGATTAAAGCCTCCTATTTTAAAAAAGTACAAGTACTTTTTCATAGCCCTTATGGTTTAATAGAAAGGCCCTTCGAAAATTGGTGGAAATTAGGGCATGGCATGCATTTCAAATACTCCACAGATGCAAAATTACATGAAACTTGTTTTTGAGTGTTGGTATGAACCAAATGAGGTCACAAACTTACAAAACATTGCATAATAAGATATTTGCTCCAAAAATATCACCAATTTCGTGCATGAGAAGAAACACACCACATAAGAGGCAAAATTGCAAAATCATCAAAAAAGCATGCTACACTTATGATCAAAGGTCAGGATTGATTTAAAGCAAATCAAAGGATGGATTGAGGTCAGAATGCTCACTTGAAGGAGATTTTGCACGTGTGAATGGGGCAGTCACACTTTTCATGCAATTTGGCCAATGCACCTCAATCACACTCTCCATGCCACTCTTGGTGCAAAAACCCTAACCAGGTGCAAATACAAAGGATATAAAAGAGAATCATGCCCTAAATTCTTGCAGAGGCTCTCCCATTTTTCAGATCCACACTTTCTTGCTCAATTGCATTTCCCTTCGAAACTCTTTCCTCAAGCACTCTCTTCACAATCTCTTCACATATTCTTCATCCTTGAGCTCTAAGGATCACATTGCACACACTCTTTCAAGCTGAGAGTGAAGAATCATAGAGGTGCCATTCAAGAGCAAGAGCTTTTGGATTCCAAGATCCAGCTTCTCTCAAGCTCCATCTTGCATTTATTTTGCAAGAGGAGGTCAAAGTGCGTGGATCTGCAGCTCTAGGAGCATTTTACTTGGAGTTTTAGAGCATCTGCAAGTCTCAGGTAAGCTCAAAATCATTGGATCTGGAAATGAAAATAAATGTGTGCATTGTGATCTACCAGTTGTGCTGATGATTCTGTGCTAATTAGTTTTGAAAATGCATGATTATTGAGTGAGATATGTGGATTTTCAGTTTGATGTTCAAAGTTGTTTGTGTTCGATCCGTTTGATTCCTTGATCCATTGTGGAATCTAAGTGCATATTTGGATTCAGCTTGATGTAATTGCTTGATCTAGACATTTTGATGAATTTCTATTGAGTTTTGTTCATGTTTTGAGTTTTTCGGTGCCGGAGCCCTAGCTCCGGTCACCGGATTCTGCAAATTTGCTTCGCCTGAGTTTCATGAAGAAGATGAGGTTTTGGCCTTTGGATTATTTGATCTGGACGTCCACCATCATGCCAACACATAAATGAGGCACCGTCCCTCTCACGTGTGTTTTAATTCTGATTTAATTAATTTTTTTTGTCACCACACAATAATAACATGATCCCTCATCCCCTGACCAATCATAATGCTGACTGTGTTTAATGAATTGACCAATATCATGCGTCCATTTGATCCTATGGCCATTGTTTTTTCCTGAATTTCTGAATTTCCATTTTAATTGTGGTGAGTTGTGCTGACTTTCTAATGGGCTTGACTTGATATCCCCACCCCCTGCGTATGAGGCCCAACTAAATTCAACTGAAATCCTTGCTGTTTGCACCCCTAGCCTCATCCATTTGTATTTTATTTCTTTTTTGTTTTCTTGTTAATTATATTTTTATTTTTAATTTTTAAAAATAGTTTTAGGCTTCCAAAAATTATAAAAAAATTCATGAAGGTTACTTTTAGTTTTCTTTAATTTTTTACATTTTTATTTTTCATTTATTTTATTTTGACACGTGGCAATTAATTCTCCCTTTTAATTAATTCATTTTAATTCACTTTTAAGCATGCTAACTTGTCCATTTTCTATATTGATCCTCATTTTGGATTTTTGGTTGGTTCTTTTTGCTCTGGATCCATAATAGGATGTAGTTTATAGGGAATTTTTGTCTTGATTTTTAAAACCTTGATTAATTGACTTTGGTCCTTAACTTGTGAGTTAAGCTTCTTAACCCTAGTTGATGTTTGACCCCTCATTTTGACTTGTTTAGCTTCTGAATTTCTTTCCCTCCTTTTGGCATGTTGTCATGGTATGATTGAAGATCATTTGTGCAAAGTTATGGAAATTTTGAATGCTTACTTGATTTGATTTGGATTTTTGGTCTTGACTTGTCCCATTTTGCTTCTTTTTTATCATAAGTCCTCTCCTTAGTTTAGAAGGGCACTTGTGCCAACTTCTTCATATTGTTTAGAGTCTTTTTAGGGCATTGATACCTCTCTGATCTTGGGTTGGGGTTTGTGTTTTGGAAATCTTGTAATTTGTTTGCCTTTGGATTTCTTCCATTCTTATGTACATCCACCTCACTTCCTTTGCTTCTTTCTTCCCATAATGTGATTGCTTGACCATATGCTTCTCTTCTCTTCACCTCTCATGCTCTTTAGACACTTTTCTAACTTGATTAGGGTTCTGGTCTTGTACCTTGGGTTTGTGATTTGTTCTTTTTGCCTTGCATCTTCTCAAGTTTGCTTTGCTTTACTATGTGATTCATGTTGCCTCATGTTGATTTGTGTGCTTCTTTTCTCATTCTTGTGACTTGTATTTGCATTGGATGTGATGTGTATGACTTCACTTCTGGTTGTATGGTGTTGGTATGGCATTATGTTCATTTTGTTTTTCCTTTACTCCCCCCTTCTTTTCTCCTTCTTTCTTTCTTCTTTAGGATAGTAAACCTCACTAACCTAGGATTACCATGCATGACAACAATTAGGATTCATTAGTCCCCCATTAGACTTTTACCTTTGTGATCCTTTTGTTTCTCTTCTCTTCTCATCTCAAAACCCTAAAGAATACACTTAATAAAGAATGAAGTGATATCTTGAGCAATAGCCTTATCCCATGAGACACGTTTAGTCTTCCCATCTTGGGATAGTACAAGCTTGTCTTGTGATGCACAAGTCTGATCAAGATGCCATCTTCACCAAGAAAATCATAAAACACACTTCTTCATTGTAAATACCAAAAACACTTAATAAGTTAATGAGTTAGTGAGCTTAAGCCCTAGTCTCTGGATTCAAGTTTTGGGGATCTTCTCCTTACTTGAGTGTGCTTGTTCTATTATTCCATCTTGGAATGTAGTGACAAGTGCACATTCCATGGAAAAGAGCTTGGGTTCACTTCCTTGTGATACACTCATAAAAGCTTCTAAAAAACACAAACAAACAATAAGCGTCTTTCCTTCGGGAATTCTTTTCTCATCTCCTTCGCTCCGTACGCGAACTTGCTCCTACTTGTCATTTTCCAAGACGGTAACGCACTCGTCGTCCGAGCCTGCAACACCTGAGCATTAACATAGGCAGTTTAAGCCTTAAGACACAAGCAATATTTTCCACCCCTAGTTAGGGGAACTACGGCGACTCTGATCCTCATTGTCCAGATGAGGTACGTAGGCAGCGGGGTAGGGCCCGTTCGAGAACACTCTTTTATTTTCCCTACATTTTCCCCCCTTCTTTTCTTTTCTCCAATTCTAGTCCTTTTCTTTTGCAACAGCTTTCATTTTTACACCCTTTGAAACAGTTTCTTTGCAAGCGTGGATCCCGTCGGGTACGGCGGACGATATGGGGTGCTAATACCTTACCAGGTCGTAACCGACTCCCGAACTCAGTCTCTTTGGTTCGTAGGACCCGTGTCCTTCCTTTTCTTTTCTTCTGGTTTGTGCAACATTACCATTCCCGTTCCTTCGGGATAAAAATGCCTGGCTGGCGACTCTTACCTTTTCCGCGCCACTTTCGCGTTTGTACCAGGATGGAAATCCGGGGAGCGACATCAAGCTCGCACACCCATTCTTAGAAAGTTTGCATGATTCACAACAGGCCTCAAAACCACGAAACACTTGGCACTTTAAAAGCTGGGCTTTAACCTCTACCAGAGGTGTTTGAATACATGCAATGTCTTCTATTAAACTCATGGGCGAACCATCCTCTACAGCATTAATCCTTGGCCCACTGTGGCTTGGCATAGGATTTTTCATTACATTGGGAGGAGGTGCAAAGTTCAGGGCTTTTGAATCTACCAGATCCTGAAACTTCATATGCAGAGCTCTGCATTTTTCCGTAGAGTGACCAGGTGCGTTGCAATGAAAAGCACACCTAGCATTGACATCATAGTTTCTCGGAAGGTTTTGAGGATCAGGTGGAGCCAATGTCCTCAACTCAACAAGATTGAGCTTTAAGAGTTGTGGCAGAAGCGTAGCATATGGCATTGGAATGGGGTGAATTACCCGGTTGATCTGAGATGGCCGTTGTTGAAACGGGCGTTGTTGTTGATTGTTGTTATTATTGTTGTAAGATCTCTATTGAGGAAAGTGTTGTTGTTGCGGAAAGTGTTGTTGTTGTTGAGCATACTGAGGAGGTGGAGCAGGGATAGTAACAGCAACAACTGTTCTAGGCAAGTATTGGGGTCTCCCTCTTCCCATGTGCACAGAGTTTGTCTCACCAGATCTACGGGGCCCAGCAAATGGTTTTCTTGTACTGCTTGAACTGGCACCGTTATCGGAGATTTTTCCCATCTTCAGTAGGCTCTCTATTCTTGCCCCAGCTATCACCACATCTGCAAAGCTGGTAGAAGAAAATGCAGCCAATCTGTCAATATAGGTTCCTTGGAGAGTATTCATGAACATGTCTACCATTTCCCTTTCAGACATGGGGGGTTGTACTGCAGCAGCAAGTTGCCTCCACCTTTGGGCATATTCCCTGAAGCTTTCACGGGAAGATTGGGACATTCCCATTAGAAGGGTCATGTTTGGGGTCATGTCCAAGTTATACTGATACTGACGGATAAAAGCTTCAGCCAAGTCTTTCCAGTTCCTGATTGTGGCTCTAGTCAAGTGGGAATACCATTCTCGGGATGCCCCTGTTAGACTATCCTCGAAGTAAAACATCCACAACTTCTCGTCCATGGTGTATGATTTTAACCTTCCCAAGAATGATTGAAGGTGGGTGCGTGCGCAGGATGTGCCATTATACCTTTCAAAACACGGGGGTTTGAACTTGTGAGGAATTATCACCCCTTCCACCAGTCCCATGTCCATGACATCAAAGCCTAGGGAGTTTTGGGATTCAAGAAATCTCAGCTTCTCTGCAATCTCATCCAATCGACGGTCGTAAACTTCGTCCCCAACCCCAACAACTGTAAACTGCTTTTCTTGAGGATCCTCTTGCAAGACCCTTCCTCCAGCAGTGTTACCCTGAGTATTCCTTATGGCATTGATTTCTGGGTTTAGATGAGGCCCAAATTCTGGTGGATTAGTGCGAGGTTGCACGTGATCGTTGTTACTGGTACCTCCTGTACCTGGATGGTGTTCTTCAGGAGTTTGTCTCTCAACTAAATCCCTCAGTCTTTCCTGGCTCTGAGCTAAACCAGTCATCACAATCATGAATTGGGTCATCTGATTCCTCATCTCAACCCTTTCATTGGCCATATGGGCCCTTACTTCATTCAAGTCTTACTGAACTTGATCCATCTGGAGTCTCGGAAGGTTGTTTCTTGTTGGGTACTGGTGTGTTCTGTTGACAGAGAACACTCTTCTGCGAGCAATGTTTCCTGAAACCACAACAAAGTGAGAAATAGAAATAAAACAAAAACCTACAAAACAAAGAAAATGTTAGTATGCAATGCAATATGCCTATTTGTCTTCCAAGGGTATCCGGTATGGTTCTTTAGTTTTGACCTTTCCAGACCTCGAGGAAATACTGATGGAGTTGAGAGATTAAGCCCACAAAAAATGATACAAACTGATATATTACAAAGGATGAAAATACATAGTTTGATTACAAAACATTCCCATGGTGGGTCAAAATACAACAACAAAAGAAAAAGTACAACAAAAGAAAAGTACAAGCAAACGAATTAGACATCCAATCCAAAGCCATCCTCTCTGACTTCCTTCAGGAGGGCCTCAATCACTAGACCTACTGGGTGCTTTGTAATAGTCCTGATGAGGAGGCTCCAGGTAGTAATGGCATTGGTTAACTTCTTATGCTTGTCCTGATCCTTTGACCTCTTCAACCCTGCCCGGAGTTTCAATTCAGATATCTCTCTTTGAGCTGCCAACAAAGCCTCCTGATGCTTCTTTTCACTACCCTCCAACTGCTTTAACTTAGCCTGAATCCTTTGATCTTCTTGTGCACGGGCTTCAGTGATCCTGATCCACCTAGCCTGGCTCTCCTCTAGATAATGCTTTGCCCTAGCCTTCTGAGTCTTTGCTTCCTTACAAGCATTCTTCAGTACTAACTCCCCTGCTCTTGCCTTCCTAATGTAGTCATTTGTATTCTCAATCATGGTCAAATGCTCAATCCTGAGCCTTTCAAATCTTTCATTATCTAGACGGATGTCGTTTCTCTCCTAGAGAGTCTTCTTCAAGGCTTCAGATAGCTGAGTATTCCTCTCTTTCAGCTTTTCAAACTCTTCCAAACTGACTGTGGCTGCAGGTGGCACTATGGAAGGT
The DNA here is from genome assembly GCA_963966055.1 of Lathyrus aphaca. Taxonomy (NCBI): domain Eukaryota; kingdom Viridiplantae; phylum Streptophyta; class Magnoliopsida; order Fabales; family Fabaceae; genus Lathyrus; species Lathyrus aphaca. The sequence continues at coordinate 272,539,333 of OZ014525.1, forward strand.
CCAAGTACATCTTCTAAAGTAAATGGCATATGGGTGATCTGAGCTCTGGTACGAGACCAATCAGAATACTGTGCTGAAGCAATGTTGTTGCACTTGCCAAGGATGGTTGTCCCTTTGGTCTGGATGTTGTCCCAAGCCCAGGCAACTTGCCTGACAACAACAGAGTTGGGTTGGATTTCACAATAGAGGGTCTCAGCCAAATCTTGTCCTCTGGGAGGATGAACCAAAGCATACCCTAATTGTCTCTTAAAAAGTAAAGGGTTGTAGTTGATGCAACCTTTCACTCCTATCAAAGGCACATTAGGATACTGCCCACAGCTAGTAATAATGTCCTTGCCTTTGGTGCTCTGAGTGCACCATCTAATGTCTTTCGATGTCAAGGCAATAAATCTTTTAGCCCAGTTCTTTTGCTGATGAGGGTTCAGGAAGGCATCTAACTTTGGCAAGTGTCTTAGTATCCAAGAGTAATAAAGAGGAGCACAACATCTGACCAGTATTCCTCTTTGCTTCTCATTCCTCTGATGTATTGAGTAGTAGAAGTCTCCCAGCAAGGTAGGAACTGGGTTCCTCATTAAGAACAGGTGAATGGCATTCTTGCTCACAAACTTTGGCTCATCTGCAAACAAAATAACCCCATATACACTAAGGGCTAGAAGTGCATAGACAACCTTCCATTCCCCTATAGCAGCATGCAGGGTAGCCTGGGAGATCAAGAAGTCTAGGTGAAGGCCTGGAACCCCATCCTTGGTTGTCATGTTCTGATTAATGAGGGCAGGCTCTAAATGTAATGCCCTGGCTATGTCTTCATTTCTGGGAGCAACCATCTCAGGGTTGAAAGGAATCCCTCTCCTGATAGGAACTCCTAACAACAAGGAAAATTCTTCTAGCAAAGGTCTCAACTGGAAAACAGGAAATGTGAAACATCTGAGTGGAGGATCATAAAACTGCAATTAAGTATGGATCATGCTCATATAAGATGCATTTAGATCCATGACCATGTCCAATATGCCTCCATAATGTTCTCTGAATAGTAGGACATGATCAGGAGTAATAAGGGACTGGATCTGCCTGATGCCAGTCAGGGTAGGCTCAAAGAAGTGGTAAGTGGTGTTGCTCTTTCTTGAAGTGTCCATGCTGATAATGGATGCTGGTGAAGAGGCTGATAGCAACTGCTGATGAAGGTCACTGAATGAGATGCTGGAGGTGAGTCTCTGATGAAGATAGCTGGAGAAGATTCCCTGAAAAACTGATGGAGGTGCTGGAGAAGATAACTGAAGAAGTCTGAGCAGCAGAAGGGGTCAAAATCAAACCAAAGACAATGAGATGGATACCCTGTAAAAGAAATAAGCAAATGTTAAATGATGCAAAAATGATGTATGCAAATGATATGCAAAGGGTTTGTGATCAAGTGCTGGATCTATTTATCTGCCTTGGTAAAAAGTCCATGTATGTTCATAAGTCCGAATGGAGGCTTAGAAATCCAGTAACCAGGTGGGGGACTCAAATAAAGAGTCACAAGTCCAGGGTAATCACAAGAACTGTCCAAATAATACAACCTTAACAAGGTATGATGAGGCCAAGGGTTCCTGCAAACCTGTAAACATCCCAACCCCCTCACATGTAATGTTCTAGAACAAGGATCCTCAGACTTGGATCAGTTATGAGAAGTGTAAACACTTCTAACCTGGAGGTACAATGTTTAAAATAACCATAAAAGATCCTCCTCTAATTTACCTCAGATGCTGAAGGTCATAAAAAGGACATCCAGACTTAGCAGGCTTCCCAGATAGCCCTAGTACTACAAGAAATCTGTAGCACAGAGTTCTCAAGAAGAAACCCATGTCTGAACCGTGTTTCATATTCCCGCACCAGACCGAAATGGAATGGGAAAGAATATGAAGCCACTCTAGCCTATGTGTCACTCAGGTCCCAGGTATAGGACCTTAATCACTCAATGATCCCCACCCACCAAAACAAACAAGAGATCCAGCACATGACAGTATGAAATGCATAAAACTGTAAATGAAAGCAATAAATAAAGTTGTACATAAAGAAATAAATAAAGCAAATAGATAAACACAAGTAGCATATAACACCCCTGTAAACACAAATCAAACAAGCGCTAGGAGGAACCCACAAAAAGAACCAGAAGTCCTGGTTGCAATATAAGGGTCCCCAGCAGAGTCGCTAAGCTGTCGCTCCCGAAGATTTGCATCCCGGTACAAGCGCGAACGGTCGGCGAGAGGAGAAAATGAAATGAAATGAAAAGAGTCGCCAGCTATGCATTTTTATCCTGAAGGAAAGGTAATGTTGCATAAACCTAGAAAGATATGGATAAGACGGTTGTGAACCAGAGAAACTGAGAAAGGGGGTTGGTTACAACCTGGGAAGGTATTAGCACCCAGATTGTCCGTCGTACTCGACGGGATCCACGCTTAAAATATTTATGCTTAAAGGGGTAGTGTCTGTGCTATCTGTTTGCAAAAAGCTGGAAAAGAATGTACAAGTGTCAGTGCAAGAAAGTGAAGTGAAGTGAAATGCTCAGGATTGAGGCTTAAAAGAATGCTGAAAGAGGGGGAAGACACATAGACTTTTGTTCGATAACAGTTAAGTTATGCCTATGTATCCTCTCGTGCAATGAGGAAGTCAGAACACCGTAGTTCGACTCAAAGAGACTGGAAAATGAATTGACTGATGAACTGCTTGCTTGTCTATGCTCAAGTGTATGACTTGTCTGGCTCAAGTGCTAATTGTCTTGCATTAGACGGAAGAAGCAAGTTCTCGTTTATGAATGAGTGTGATGAGAAAAGAATCCCGAAGGAGACGATTATTGTTTGTTTTTGTGTTTTCAGTTTTGTTATTGTTTTTGGTGTTTTGCATAAGTTAGTGAGCTTAAGCCTAAATCAAGGGCTTGTAAACTCATTATATCCTCCCTGATTAGGGATAATGAGAATACTTAAGTATGAGATAAGCATCTCAACTTAATTACCATGATGAGGTAGGATTAAGATCATTAACCTACTTGTGATTATTTAGATGTTTTTGAGTTCTTGTTTAGTGTTAAGTAATGAGTTTAAGCCATAATCAAGGATTAGTGAACCCATTACACCATCCTAATAGAAGGATAATAGATGGGCACACTTAAGCTAAGGAAGATACCTCAACTTAATCCATGATTAGGGATTAACCTCATGACCAAACAAACCTTTATTAAAGTGGATTTTAATTAAGGGTGAGATTAAGAAGTGAGTTTTAGGGTTTATAAGACAACTTGAGGGGGACTTGTCCATTAACACTAGGGTTAGTCCTTCTTAATCAATAAAGGATGAATTAGAACCCTAATGCAAGGCCCAAGTTACAAGTTAATGTCTTAGTGATTATTAAGATGGATTAATTAAGAGGTTTAAACATATTAAGGGTTTAACACTTAGGATTAAAGTTATACATTCCATCCTAAGAGAAGGATGCAGGCATAACCCTAATCACAAAGTCTTAAAGCCTTAAAGGTTTAGTCTCTAATGATGAGGTGAGGAGGGAGACACAAAGAAGACACAAAGGTAAAAGCTAAAGGGGGACTAATCGAAACCCTAATTATTGTCATGCTTGGATGTTCCTATGGTTTGTAAGGCTTAAAAGAGATCTTCAGAGAAGCCACCAATGGAAGAAGCAGATGAAAGGAGGAGAAGTAGAAGAAACAAGTTACTTACTTCATTGAAGAAGATAAGTAACTTGGAGAAAGAAGGTGAATGATGAACATGAATGAGCAAGCTCACTCTAAAGCAAAGATAAATGCAGCAATGATGCATAAGAAGAATGAGAAGAGAAATGAGAAGTGAAGGCAAATTCACTTCTCAAATTAGTTACCACCTGAAAATGTTAACATAAAGGAAAGAAATGAAATGAAAATGAAACATATGCAAAGGTAGAAACCAAAACCAGAAGCAAATACATGATGCAAATGACGCTATGAGATGATGCAAAGGCAAATAGAGTGCAATGAATGTTCATACAAAGAGAAAGAATGCAAATGAAGCATGTAGGGAGCATGAAAACACATGTATGCTTATGAAATGAAATGGATGCAAAGCATGGCAAATGTAAGAATAAATGATCAAGAAATGCTCAAGAAATGTCTTAAGATGTCTAAGATGTCATACAAGTGCTTAGAATGTCATGACAAGTTCACATGTTCATGCAATGCAATGTAAGATGCAAGTATGGATGCAATATTAGGGTTACATGAGAGGATGAGATGCAAATGTCAAAAACAAAAGCAAATCACATGATAAAAAATTGCAAATGATCTCAAAGGAACCCTAACCCCATATGATACCACACCCCAAAGGAGGAGGTCTAACTCTTAACCTAAAGAAAGTTGTGATTTTTCTAAGTTTGCTAGGGTTTTTGGGTACCTTAAGAGGGAAAATGCAAATCAAATGGAAAATGCAAGATAAATTCATGACAAAATTATTCTAGGAACTACATGCTATATGAAGAACAATGCAAAAAGAACCAATGTCAAACCCTTCATGGTTAGGCAGAAAAGAATTTCCAAAGTTAGGGTTCCAAAAAGGCATTTTTATGAACCCTAAATTCAAGAAAAATGTCAAAGTTGGATCAAAACCAACAAAAAATTTGTATGAATGGTTTGACAATGTTTTTAAATGTCCTAAGATGCAATGTGAATTTTTTTGGAATTTTTAGAAACCTAAATGGTATTTTAATTAATTAACTTCCATTAATTAATTAAAATAAACATTTAAATGTTTTAAAAATGATTTTTTAATGCAAAAAATAAAAATAAAAATGTTTTTGGGTGGAGAAAAATATTTGAAGTCAAGATGCAGAAGAAAAATATATTTGGAATTTTTTAAGTATTTTAAATAAATTGTACAAAATAAATGCAATAAAATGAAATAAAAATGAATTAAAGGGCTGGTCAACTGATCCAATGGACCAGGTTTGAACTTATGTTTGGAGGGAAGACCATGCGCGTTATCCAATGGTCCAAATTTAAACTTAGTTAATTAATTAAACCTAATTAAATTAATTAAACTGAATTAGGGTTTAAGTGGATCAATCTGGACCCTACAAACACGTGCTAAACAGGATCCTACGGCTGATATTCAAACTGACTGGATTAACCTTAATCCCACCCTTAAACATTTTCAGGTGACCGGAGCTAGCTCCGGTCATCTTCTCCGGCAGGACCCTCAACCTAACTTCTTCCCTAGGCCATTTCAGGAGCTCTAAAGCTCCAGATCACTTCCCCACACCTCCCTAAGCATGAATCTAACCTCAAAACTAATTTCTAATGGCAGAATCAAAGGATACGAATCAAAACCTAAAAACTGCAAAAGTTTCAGAGCATGCATACAAGCTTATTTCTCAACCATTTTCAAAAGTAAACACATCATGATGATCAGCAAAGCATAAAGAACATTTCTATAACAAGAAAAACAAGTACTGGAAAATTTGTTCTTGAGGATACCTGAGATGGAGCTTCTTCAATCTGAGCTATCTGGCCTCCTCTTTGGTGAAAAATGACTCCAATGATCCTCCTGGTGATGCTTTGATGCTTGGAGGGAGTTTATAATGGCTGGTTTGAGTGGTTGTTCTTCAGCTGGCCAGAAATCGTGTTTTGTGTAGGGGGATTTGAGGCTTGTTTGATGGTTGGTTTATGCTCTATGGATCATTTTTGAATGGATGGTGAAGTTTGTTTTGAAGTTTGATGTTTGGACATAAAGTTTCGAAGGTTTTTGCTTTTGGGGTGATTTTGAGAAACTTGGTGATTCTGAGGTTCCAGCCTTGTGTGATGTGTGTTATGAGTTGCTTTTGATCCACATAACAATGTTTGATAGGTCAGAAAGTGGGTGGTGGCCTATGGTGATTGGTATGGGCAAGTTGCCAAAATGTCAACATAACTTGTACTTGAGGTATGGGCTATGGCAGGGGTTGTTCAAGGGAATTTCTGGCCTCAGCATTGATCAAGGAGAGCCATGGGATTGGGATTATGCAGCTGGATGGCTTAGAAGCAAAGATCTCATAGGTTTTGCAAGTGTTATGTGATTTTCCCTCTTTGAGAAATCTTGAAGTGTAAGGCATGAAAGCAAGTGTTTCTTTGGGAAATCTTGGTAACAATGCATTGTATCATGTGTGTATGATGTTTAGAGAGTGATTAGAGGTCACAAAATGACTTGGTTTGTGAAATTGCAAAAAATTCTCTTTGGTGTGAAAGTGAAAATTATGTGATTTTTTCCAACTTTGCCAAGCCATAACTTGAGTTCCATAATGAATTAGAACTTTTTCTTGTAATTTTTGAAAAGGGAATGATCCAATCTACAACTTTCATGACCAACAATTTTTCATTTGAAGCATTTTTGGTTGAGAAAGAGGAGGTTGAAAAACTTTCCCAAAATGGAAAGTTTCCATTACAAGTCATTTCCATTTTTGGCAACTTTTGGTTTAGCTCACTTTTCTTCAATTTTGTGAACTTCCAAGCACTTCAATGATCAAATAAAGATCATATAACTTCATTTTGACGAGAATACCCCTTTGGTTCCATTGTTGGGGGCCTCAGATGCCCTGATTTTGCTCTGACTTGCTCAAGAAGTTACCTAATGAACAGATGACTTCCACAACGAATTTCTTCATCAAACTTGGTACACATGATACTTATAACATATTGAGACTATTAGAAACAAGAATGACCAAAAAAATTGGAGTTATGGCCTCTGAAACAAAAACCCTAATTTCAGGTCATCTGTGTAGTGAAACCCTAGCTCTGCTTCCATGCTTTGCCAGTTCTTGTGGTTTCTTGACTTCCTTGGAATTTGACAGATATAATATGATGATAGAACATACATGGACCCTCTTGGAATGATTGGAGACCTTTGGAGTGGCTCAAATGGAATCTTTGGATTGCCTAGATCACAAACCCTAGATGCAGATGAATTTGAACTAATGCAGTGAAGCAAAAATGCCATATGATATGATATACCTAAACTAATGCAAATTTGAAAGATCACAAGCCAATGGTGAAATGAGTGAGGGCAAATTTGGGGTGTTTACATGGCCCTACCCCGCTGCCTATGTACCTCATCGGGATAATGAGGATCAGAGTCGACGTAGTTCGCCTAACTAAGGCGGAAACTATTTGTTTGTGTTTTTTATGGCTGGAATTGAGTATGCCTATGCTCAGGTGTTGCAGACTCGTCTGGTACGAGTGTGTTTACCGTCTTGCATGCGATACAAGTCGTCGCAAGTTCGCTTTCAGAATGAATGAGATGAGAAAGAGAAGTTCCCACAGGATAGTCGCTTATTATGTTTGTTTTGTCTTTTATGAGAAGTATTTTGCATTTGTTTGTGAACATTCTCATACTAAGACCTATCCATCGTGGTAAATACTTACACCTCACCCCGAAACAGGACGCGTATAAGTACTCCGCAACAAAGTCTCATGGCGTATAAGAACGTTCAATTTTTATTAGATATTTTTATTATTTTCTTTATGAGGAGAGAAAGAAAGACTCAAGTTACAAAAGGCAAAAACTAAGGGAACTAAGACTCAACCCTAATTAGTTATTATATTCGAAAAGTGGTCCAAATGGTTTGTGAAGCTTTCTAATCCTAAGGAAGAAAAGAGAACTAAAAAACTACTAGAACTCAACTTACTTCCTAAGGAAGTTAAGTTGGTTCTAAGAAATGGGGGAAGCCTATACAAGCACAAGCATAATATGTGAAATAAATGAAAATTGAAAGCATAAAGATATGAGAAAGAAGTAATATTTACCTCCATCTTCCCCCCTACAAAACAAATGTTAGCTTAACAATGCATATTGAAAGCATAAACAAAGCATAAAAGCGATTAAGTACCCCACACGTCCTAGAATGAAACTAGGGTTCCAAATAAAACCTAAGCCTAAAGGTGAAGGTACCTAAAGGTTATATGACTTCTAAAGTCAGTAGCTACATGATATTGGTCCCTAAGGATGCTAGGATACCTCACAATATCAAACTATGTACAAAAAGTTCACCTAAGTTCACCTAAATGCAAGTTAGGGTTCATGGATGAAGTATGAGTGCATATGGCTTACAAGCATGAATTAACACATAAAATAAGTATCAAAGTCAGTGGTGAATGCACATGAATGTATATTAATGATCATACTATCATGGATGCAATGTTTTAGTCCTATGGAGCAAGGAGAAGAAGATGTGGGAAGAAGTGTAGCAAACATCGCATATGATCACAAAAAATGCAAGTTAAGAATGAATGACATGTAAATGTGCATGAAGTGATTATGGGTCAGTAGCATACAAGTTATGAGATTCCATTAGAATTCATGGCTTGGCATTAATGGTTCCTACATAATTCATGTTAATATTTAGAGGAGAAGAGAAGCTAGTTTCAAGCAAAATTAGTTCACATAAGTATGCATTTTGAAACACCAAAAAAAATCAAATGAGTATGGTTAAAAAAGTGACATGTAACTGGAATTAAGGACCTAAAAGTGACCTATAATTAACTCCTAAAATTTACCAAAAAGTTTCTCAAGCAAATGGCATGAATGCCTTCCTAATATCTAGGGTATGCGACACATAAACACATAACTCAACCTATGATCTAGGTGACATGGAAAAATAGCAAAAAGGCTTTAAAAATTATGAAATTAAATCCCTGGAATTATAAAGTCAGTAAATTACATATTATAAAAGTATTTCACAAAATTATGCACTAAAGTGCCAAAACAAATACTTAACGATTGAGGTAACAAGGCATGATCGCCGAAAAACAACTCCACAAAGTGGATCAAAAAAGACACCAAAAATTATGAAAAAAATGAATAAGTAGCATAAAAATGTCAACAATTCCAGTGATTAATCACACACAAAAAATAGGTCTCACACCTATGGGGAAAAATGGTTTTTGGTCCCTTAAACTAAAACAATGCACTTTGGGACAACTTGTAATCAAAAATCCAAATTAATTACTACAACCAATCAAATATGGAAACAAAAATATACAAAATTAATTAAGAGGATGAGGATCACTCATGAAGTTTTCCATAATTTTATCACACATAAAACTATTTTCAATAATTGCGACGAAACGGGCAAAAAATGTTGATTTAAGGGAAAGCGAAAGGAAGCGAATCCTATAATCTGTAACCTAATACCTAAGCTCCGAAATCGACACACATCATCAAAAATCATAAATAAACCCAGTGCCTCAGGTGGGAGGGCTCAACATGCACCTTAAGTTATATGATCCTAAGCCGCATACAACTAGAATGGTGCATTAAAGTGGATAATCGAGATTACTTACTTGGTCGAAGTGCCGATTCTTCACATAAAAGAAATCCAAAAAACTTCAAGCAAGGTATTGTGATCTCCATAAGCAAAATAAATGCTTATCTTCCATAATCATTTTGTGAAGATCCACCATAATCGAAATCGATCCAATATCGATCAAAAACACCTATGAACCATTTAATCCAAAATTAATTCACAACTATAATTAAAATTATGACAAAAACTATAATTAAAATTAGCAAAAAAATCCAATATTAATAATTAAGAATTAACATCTAATGTCAAGGACTTAATTAAGAATTGATCGAATTCTAACTCAAAATCTAATGAGCAATTAACATTCTAAAAATTCCCATTATCAATACCTAACCATTAAGGTTTAATCAAGAATTTGGTTAAAACCCTAACAAAGCAATTCAACAATTATTAAACTAAATTAAATAATCTTAAGGCAACACCTACTTACCATTTTTTAAGACCTAATCCTCCAATTTCAAGAGATTAATTACAAATAGCAACAAAATTAAATTAATGAAGTGTAGACATCAGAGAGAGGTATAAACGGAGTCTAAGGGCTACAAATAGCCAAAAGACTGGCCCAAGGGCCATCTGTCTTCAACCAATGGCGTAGGGGAGGTTCAAATAGGAAATATTGGGGTGCGAATAGGATTTTAATGGAGGTATAAGGCCTAATTCACCGCAGAAAGGAGGTGTGGTAGTGGTTTTGGAGTTGTAGATAGAGATTCCATGGGCTGAGAGGAAAAGCCCGATCCAATCATATCCTTATAGAGAAAACCCTAAATTTGAGATATCCTCAATCTTCTTCTTCCCTCAATTCACATCACTCGCCTCTCTCTCTCCGCCGAAGAAAGTATCGCCGCTGTTACCCCCTTCATTCGCCTTCAGAGCCACAAATAACATCGTCACTCATTGTCTTCGCACTCTCTCAACACAGTCGTTCATCGCCATGAACAATGCTCGCTGACGATTCGTGGCTTTGAATTGCTGATGTGTTCTTCATCTTCTTCAGCCAAAGCTCTCCGCCAATGCCTTCATACTCCTTACGCTCTTAATCCTCTTCTTTGATCTTTTTCTCTTAATAATACCGCCACGATGTTACGGTTGATGCTGCAAACTCCTCAGCTCGGCTTCCGTAACCATCACCTCCTCCTTCGGTTTCAAGCCCTTTTTCATCATCATTTATTCACCGCATCTCAAAACCATATCGAAAGCCGAATCAAAACACGACCTAAATCGCCGAACCGCCGCATTGTTCAGGTACGTAAGGACTCGAATCCTTCGCTCATTTCGTTTCTCCGACTCCTTCTTCTATTAATCCTTGCTGCGTTGGTTTCTTGTTCTGATTCAGTTCGTCCTTGAAGTGTGGTTGATGTTGAGTTTGTTGAGTTTGCAGAATGATGATCGGCTTGCAGAAGACGATTGTTGCAATTGGCGATGCCGAAATTGAGTTGAAGATGAAGATGAATGTTGTGGTTTAAAGATGAATCTTGAAGATTGATGATCAATGAAGGATTTCAGCTATGGTGTTGCTCTTGAATTGACTCTGTGGTTTTGAATCCCTTCGTTGTGTTACAGGTTATTATTATGATGGAAAATTTGCAGATGTTGAAGAATCGATGATGAAGGTGAAGTGATGAAGAGTTGAAGTTTCTGGTTCAAGATTGATGAAAATTTGTTGATGAAGATTCACGGTTTCTGCAAATTTTTTAGGGAAAGGTTGAAGCTGTGGAAGGTTTTGTTGAAGGTTGTATTGATGAAGAGAGGGCTGAAGATGATGAAGAAAAAATGGAATTTTGTTGAATTTCGTTGATGGATTGGAGAAAAGGATTAAGATTGATGGTTTTTGGAGACTCTTCCATGCCGATTGAGGAATTGGTGATGATGAAGGCATTCTACAGAACCGATAGAGATTGGGAAAAGTGAAGTTTTCTCTTATCCTCTGAGTTCTCTAACTGATTTCTGTTATCAGTTTGTTGCATCAGTTTGTTGAAGATATTGATGAATGGTGAAAGTCCAAATTCATCTTTTTTCTGTTATATCATTTTATAACTGAATTTTCTCATTTTTTGTAACTCAATTTTCTTCCTTTTTGGGCTATGGATTTCTACATATATCACTCATTTTGTATCAGTTTTTTCTGTTGAATTTTCGGTCACCCTCCCCTGTTTTTTCTTGTATTGATTTTGTGAATTAGACCTTCATGTTATAGGTCATATGCGCAAATTTTAATAGACACTATTTTGAACTTTGCAAATTCTTCTTCACTTAACAAATCCTCAACATTAGTCCCTAGATCAAAGAAAGCTATATATTTTTTTTATTGAACAAGAATTTAGTTTTGCTAATAAAACACAAAAATAAACACAAAAATATTGCCAAAACAACAAAACAGGGAATTAGACTCTTTAATTCCTTATGGTAGGAGTCTAACGTGGATAATGATATATAAAAACAATGAATATAATTTGGACGACTTAAAGGGGATTGGATCTAAATAAAATTACCTTTGAATAACTGCTAATGGATAAAAATATGGATTTGTGGGTTTAAGAAAGATTTAGGAAATTGGTTAAGAATATTGTATTAATTTGGACTAAAAAGGATAGTGGGATAATTAATGGGAAATGGGTTTAATCGCACAGTTAAAAATGTGAATGGGCTTTGGTAAATCAATAAATGATGGGCTTAATGATTTATTGTTGGTATAAAAATGGATCGGGCTTAAAGAGAACGGGGCCAAAAGTGGATAATTGGTTTTAAAAGTAAACTCGAACAAAGCCTTCCAAATAAATCATGGCCACACATTTTTCATCCTTAGTTCGAATCGAACCTTTGAACAAAACCCATTTCTCATGAACTATGACACCATGATCAATCCAAAAACCAATGATCCATGAACCACATCTTTATTAATCACTTGCCACACGTGAATGAATACCTCCATGAAATGAGCCCAGATTAACCCAACGGGCCTCAATCGGTAAAATGACCTCAAGCTCACTCATGAATATGAATCCTTGTGATATTCGACGAAGAAGAATACAGCTTCTGATGTTTGAGAGGAACCAGCACCTGGATAGATATGGATAAGGTACGAAACCCTAATTTCGTATGACATTGATCACATGCCTTAGAAACTAATGCAATGCATGATTGAGTGTTATGACCTAATGGGAAATGCAGATGTGATGAAGCGAAAACCAATTAGGGTAAAAGAGAATGAGGGCAAATTTTGAGGTATTACAATAGTGTTTACTTTTCAAGGTGGATTTTGAAAAAGCGTATGATAGAGTTTCGTGGAGTTTTTTAAGGTTTATGTTGAGGAAGATGGGATTTGAGGAGGTTTGGATGAGGTAGATGGAGGCTTTGGTTTTCTCTAGTAAGATGTCGGTTTTAGTGAATGGGAACCCGACAAAATAATTTATTGTAGAGAGAGGGTTAAGGCAAGGATATCATTTTTCTCCTTTTCTTTTTGATATAGTTGCGGAAGGTTTAAGAGGAATGGTGTCCAAGTTCGTTCAAAACGGTAATTTTAGGGGGTTTTCCTTTAATTGGAGGTATTTTGTGGACATTCTTCAATTTGCGGATGAAACTTTGTTGGTAGGTAATGAGTTGGAAGAATATTTGGGAGATAAAGGCGGTTTTACATGGTTTTGAATTGTTGTCGGGTTTAGGAATTAATTTCCATAAAAGCAAACTTATTGGTTTGAATATTAGTTCGAATCGGTTGGATGCGGCTTCTTGTTTTCTCTCTTGTAGGCGAGAAGAAAGTAAGTTCTCTTTGAAACTGGTGAGATCAGAAGGTGTTAAGGTAAAATGAGAAAGTTGTTCGGCATGGTGGATGGATATTCTTAATTTGGATACTTATTTTTTGGACGATTTTTTCGTTCCTAATTGCAAGTTCAATTTAGGGAACGAATATCTTTCATCCTTTTGGCATTCGTCTTGGTTAAAAGATCGTTGTCTTAGGGGAAAAAATTCGAAGATTTATATCAAATCCCAATTGAAGGATGTTTTTGTAGCATGCATGGGAGGTTGGTCCCAAGGGCTATGGAATTGGAGATATCTTGTTTGATAAACAACACATTGGCGAATTATTTTATTCCAAACAACACCTTGGTTTCTCAAGTTCATGCAGGTTCTACAGCTGGCTTAGGGAGAGAGAGTCTGCAACTTTTCACGGTCATTGGCAGGATCAACAGCGTAACATCAAGCCTGCTCCAGATCTAGATTTTTCGGTCGGACAGTGTGCAGTCCGCTGGGGATGGTTTAGTGATACACACTAACTTTTGAGAAGTATGCATTTCCATCAAAATTCATAAAAAAAACGAAATTGGACTGAAATAATAGAGAAATAAGAAATGGAATTAAGTAGAAGGGGCGCCACACTCTTTCTAATCCAAGAGAGAATGATAAGCCTATGGATGAGGATCACCACAAGAAAAGGATTTCTTGATAAGATCAATTTTGGTTCAATCCAGAACCTAAGAGCAAATACTCTCACTTACACAATGTGTAAACTCAACAAAATTCATTGATTTGAAAAGAAGTTACATGCCTCCTTTATATAGGAATGGCTTAAGATAATGTAATAAGTAAAAATAACTCCTAAGAAAACAAAAGGATTTCAGCCACTAATTATCATGATAGTGGGATGAGTTATTACAAAGAAAGTGGAAAATAAAGAAGTTATTACAAAGAAAGTGCAAAATAAAGAAGAGATAGTGGGGTTCTTGAAAGGGCAGAATAATGGAAACTCATTATTTCCCACTTCTCTTGCAATTTTCGTCCAAGATGGTGTGACAATTGATATTTCTTTTATTTTTATTTATTCTTATGCATTATTGGGCCTTTTATCACATGCTTGGATGATAAAAATAAACTTGGGCTCTTTTTCTTCAATCTGGCCCATGCATTCTATTGACTTGATCATGAAGTGAACTAGAGCATCATTGACTCTTCTTGCACGTGCCCTTGTCATAGGAACTCCTACGCTTTGGATTGTATCATTTATGCCTTGGATTGTGTCCTCATCATTCCCTCCTTCTTGAAAAGAATTCGACCTCGAATTTAGACCATCATCACCTACATCAAAAGGAGACAAATCAGCCACGTTGAAAGTAGTACTTACCCCATACTCACCTGGAAGTTCTATTTTGTAGGCATTGTCATTGATCCTTGAAATTACTTGAAAGGGTCCATCTCCCCTAGGTTGAAGTTTGGACTTCCTTTGTGATGGGAATCTTTCTTTTCTCATATGTATCCAAACCCAATCCCCGGGTTCAAAAACAACTTTCTTTCGCCTTTTGTTTGCACTTTTTGCATAGCTTTCATTTTTCTTTTCAATTTGCAATTTTACTTGTTCATGCAATTTTCTCACAAATTCAGTTTTAGCTTTCCCATCTTTATGCTTCAAAACAGATGTGTTAGGCAATGGTAACAAATCAAGAGGTGTTAAGGGATTAAAACCATACACAATCTCGAAAGGTGAATGTTGTGTAGTGCTATGGACAACCCTATTGTAAGCAAACTCTACATGAGGTAACCGTTCCTCCCACATTTTTAAATTCTTTTTAAGAACAGCCCTAAGAAGAGTAGAAAGAGTTCTATTTACTACTTCAGTTTGTCCATCTGTTTGGGGATGACAAGTGGTGGAAAATAATAACTTCGTTCCCACCTTTCCCCACAAAGTCCTCCAAAAATGGCTTAAGAACTTAGAGTCACGATCAGAGACAATGCTCCTTGGTAAACCATGTAGGCGCACCACTTCCTTGAAGAACAAATCAGCAACATGACACGCATCATCCACCTTTTTACATGGAATTAAATGTGCCATTTTTGAAAACCTGTCAACAACTACAAAAATAGAATCTTTTCCATTCTTTGTTCGAGGCAACCCCAAAACAAAGTCCATGGAAATGTCAATCCAATGAAATTCAGGTACAGGCAAAGGAGTATACAAATCGTGAGGCATAACTTTTGATTTAGCCTTTTTACACACAATGCATCTTTCACAAAGTTTTTGAACATCAATTTTCATGTGAGGTCAATAAAAATGTTCTTGTAAGAATTCTAGAGTTTTAGAAACCCCAAAATGACCCATTAGTCCTCCCTCATGCGCCTCTTTTACAAGTAATTCTCTAATGGAACCTTTAGGCACACAAAGTCTTTTTCCTTTAAATAAATAGCCATTGTGCCTAAAATACCCATTGAAGGAAGCATGCTCACAAGCTAAAAATTTTGAAGAAAATTCAAGGTCATTTTTATACAAATCTTTAATATACTCAAGACCAAAAACTTTTGTTTCAAGAGTAGAAAGCAAGACATGTCTTCTTGAGAGTGCATCTGCCACAACATTGGATTTACCTTTCTTATGCTTGATTACATATGGAAATTGTTCAAGAAACTCAACCCACTTGGCATGTCTCTTATTCAACTTACCTTGTCCTTTCAAATGTTTCAAGGATTCGTGATCACTATGAATTACAAACTCTTTGGGCAGCAAGTAATGTTGCCATGTTTGTAGAGCTCTCACCAAGGAATACAATTCCTTATCATATGTAGAATAATTAAGGGCAGCCCCTTTTAGCTTTTCACTAAAATAAGCAATTGGATGGCCTTCCTGCAACAAAACAACTCCAATTCCCACATTAGATGCATCACATTCAATTTCAAAAGATTTAGAAAAATTAGGCAAGGCAAGAATTGGTGCTTGGGTGAGCTTTTCCTTTAGGGTAGCAAAGGCTTGCTCTTGTTTTTCACCCCATTTAAAACCAACATCCTTTTTAACAATTTCATTGAGGGGTGCTGCCAAGGTACTAAAGTCCTTCACAAACCTCCTATAAAAACTAGCCAAACCATGAAAGCTTCTTACCTCACTTACATTTTTGGGAGGAGGCCACTCTCGAATGGCTTTCACCTTTTCCTCATCAACATGGACACCTTTAGAGCTCACAATGAAACCTAAGAAAATCACATGATCGGTGCAAAATACACATTTTTCTAGGTTAGCATACAACTTTTCATATCTTAACACTTGTAAAACAGCCCTTAAATGAATGCAATGGTCATCTAAGTTCTTGCTATAAATCAATATATCATCAAAATACACAACAACAAACTTACCCAGGAACTCCCTTAACACATGGTTCATTAGTCTCATGAAAGTACTAGGTGCATTAGTTAACCCAAAAGGCATAACCATCCACTCATACAAACCAAATTTTGTTTTAAAAGCAGTTTTCCATTCATCCCCTTCCCTTATTCTAATTTGGTGATATCCACTTTTCAAATCAATTTTAGAAAATAAGCATGCACCAAATAATTCATCAATCAAATCATCTAGTCTAGGAATAGGATGCCTATATTTAATGGTAATATTATTAATGGCCCTACAATCAGTGCACATTCTCCAAGTACCATCTTTTTTTGGTACCAAAATTACTGGGACTGCACATGGACTTAAACTTTCTCTTACCCATCCTTTACCTACCAATTCAGCCACTTGCCTTTGTATTTCTTGAGTTTGTTGTGGATTGCTTCGATAAGCTGGCCTATTAGGCAAGGATGCTCCCGGATTGAGGTCAATATGATGCTCAATTCCTCTTATAGGTGGTAAACCACTTGGTACCTCCTTTGGAAACAATTCTTTAAATTCCTGCAAAAGAGACTCAACACAACTTGGCAATTTTTGTTCATTAAAAATAGTGGTTAGTAAAGGCACCTCCTTGCAAAAGAGCAAGTATAGGGGCTGGTGTGACATAATTGCTTTCTTCACATCTCCTTTTTTTGCAATTAAACTTTGTTTTTTTTCTTTTCTATCATTCTTTTTCTTTTCATTCTTTTCTTTTTCTTCTTCATTTTTTTTTCTCTTTCTTTTTCTTTTCTTTCTTGATCATTTTTTTCTCTCATTTTCTTTTGATCTTCTCTCACCTCACTAGGATTTAATGGTACAAGATTGATCTTTTGACCATGATACATAAAAGAGTACTTATTGGAGTACCCATCATGATTGGCTTTTCTATCAAATTGCCAAGGCCTACCTAATAACAAATGACTAGCTTCCATTGGTACTACATCACACAACACTACATCCTCATATTTTCCAATTTTAAAACAAACCTCAACTTGTTTGTTAACAAGCATTTCTACACTTTCATTAAGCCATTGGAGTTTGTAAGGCTTAGGATGAGGTTTTGTTTCCAAATTAAGTTTAGAAACCAAACGCGTGCTTGCAACATTTGTACAACTGCCTCCATCAATAATTAAAGAACAAACCTTTCCTTGCACAAAGCATCTTGTATGAAAAAGGTTTTCTTTTTGACTTGTATCCTCCTCCTTTATTTGGCTTCCCAACATTCTTCTCACCATGAGTAAATCTCCACTAGGTATTTCTTCTTCCTCTTCTTCAAAATTCTCGTCATATTCACCATCCACCTCTTCAACAATTTCTTCGTTCTCTTCCATTAGCATAGTTCTTTTGGTTGGACATTGAGATGCAATGTGTCCTTGGCCTTGACACTTGAAACACTTAACACTTTTGTTAGTCGAAACACTTGAAGAAGAAGATGTAATAGTTTTACCTTTGTTTTCAACTGTGGCTTCCTTAGATGATGAAGCACCCTCCTTCTTTGTTTTGTCCTTCCGACTTTGAGAATTGAAAGTGGTGGAATTTCTCCTTGCTTGGCTTTTTCTCTTGAGTTGTTGTTCCACTTTGATAGATTGGTGTACCAATTCATCCATTTCAACATAGTGATGAAGTTCCACTATGTCACTAATGTCATGATTTAGACCATGGAGAAACCTAGCCATAGTTGCTTCATCGTCCTCCTCCACATTAGCTCTAATTTTGAGAACTTCCATCTCCTTGAAATATTCTTCAACGCTTTTAGAACCTTGAGTGAGTCTTTGCAATTTGTTGTGCAAATCCCTATGATAATAGGAAGGAACAAACCTTCTCCTCATGATTCTTTTCATCTCTTCCCAAGTATTAATTGGTCGTTCTGCAAACCTCCTTCTATCTTTGATTAATTGATCCCACCAAACTAAGGCATACTCTTTGAACTCAATGGAAGCAACCTGCACTTTTTCAATGTTAGAATAATTGTGACAATTAAAAATTTGTTCAATTTTAGTCTCCCATTCTAGATATGCCTCTGGGTCACTCTTCCCAACAAAAGATGGAACTTTAATTTTTATGCCCCTCAAATTATCTCCCCCTTGTCTCCTTCTACGTCTTCTTTCCTCCTCATCACCACTACCATCATTAGAATTTTGGGGTCTCCTTTCTAACTCATCAATTCTTTGTTGAAATTGTTCACCTTGTTCTCTTAACAACCTTTCAAAATTGTCACGCATGGCTGCTATTTGAACAGTTAAAGTTATTGTTCTAGGTGAAGGTGGACTAGACATTGTAGTGAAATTAGAAACAAGTGCTTAAAAATGGACCTCACCACTCTACTCACGTGTTTACACTCAATCACTCGTGTTTCACTCAATATTTGGCTTTTTTTTTTAATAATAACAACACTCTGCCTTTTACCACTCAATTTGCTCTTTTAGTTATTTAGAGAAACCAAAATCAATCAACACAAAGAAATCAATTTCAGATGATAATCAACATACAAAAGCTTTTAAAAAAAATAACAAACAAAAAAAGACTCTAAAACAAAGGAAATAATGAGACTATTAAGAGTGTGGCAAGAAAATAACAACTTTTTTTTTGAATCACAATCTTTGACAATCAGATCCCTTTTTCTAACACTTTTTTTTTTAATTTTTTTTTTTACACTTTCTTTTTTTTTTCGATTTTTTTCTAACACCTTTTTTTTTGAATTTTTTTTTATAACGATAAAGGGATAATAAAGAAGAAGACGAATATAGACAATTTACCACAGCTTGCCCCTTTTTTGGAATATGCTCTGATTACCACTTGATACACACTAACTTTTGAGAAGTATGCATTTCCATCAAAATTCATAAAAAAAAACGAAATTGGACTGAAATAATAGAGAAATAAGAAATGGAATTAAGTAGAAGGGGCGCCACACTCTTTCTAATCCAAGAGAGAATGATAAGCCTATGGATGAGGATCACCACAAGAAAAGGATTTCTTGATAAGATCAATTTTGGTTCAATCCAGAACCTAAGAGCAAATACTCTCACTTACACAATGTGTAAACTCAACAAAATTCATTGATTTGAAAAGAAGTTACATGTCTCCTTTATATAGGAATGGCTTAAGATAATGTAATAAGTAAAAATAACTCCTAAGAAAACAAAAGGATTTCAGCCACTAATTATCATGATAGTGGGATGAGTTATTACAAAGAAAGTGGAAAATAAAGAAGTTATTACAAAGAAAGTGCAAAATAAAGAAGAGATAGTGGGGTTCTTGAAAGGGCAGAATAATGGAAACTCATTATTTCCCACTTCTCTTGCAATTTTCGTCCAAGATGGTGTGACAATTGATATTTCTTTTATTTTTATTTATTCTTATGCATTATTGGGCCTTTTATCACATGCTTGGATGATAAAAATAAACTTGGGCTCTTTTTCTTCAATCTGGCCCATGCATTCTATTGACTTGATCATGAAGTGAACTAGAGCATCATTGACTCTTCTTGCACGTGCCCTTGTCATAGGAACTCCTACGCTTTGGATTGTATCATTTATGCCTTGGATTGTGTCCTCATCATTTAGCTTATGTGGATTTTGTTTTATTGGATGAGGGGCTTAGGCGGGAGGTTGGAGAGCTTTTTCTTTTGTTGCGCGGTACATGTCTGGGAAGGGACGGGGATGATCGGGTTAGTTGGAGGGCCGAGGGTTCAGGATTATTTTTGATTTCTAGTTTTAGAGTTCTTATGGATTCTTTTCGGATTTCGTTTGGTCTTTTAAACGCTTTTGATGAAGTATTTCTGTTATTTGGAGAGTAGATGTTCCATATAGGTTGGGTGTTTTGGATGGAGAAGTTTTTGGAATAGACTTCCCACTAATGACAATTTATCCGTTAGAGGGTTCCATTTTGATAATAATGATACCGATTGTGTCTTGTGTCGAGGCTATTTGGAATCATCAGAGCATTTATTTTTGGGGTGTAGTGTAACAAAATTGATTTGGAGGGAGATAGCGGATTGGGTTGGTGGTTGCAATTTTGAAACAACTAATTTGAAAGAGAGCTTTTTGAGTTGGTGCCGTTTTGGAAAGTGGAAGGGAATGAAGAGGGGGAAGGAATGATGTGTTTGGTTGGCAACTAGTTGACATATTTGGTTATTACAAAATGACATTATTTTTAAGAATGAAACTTGGAATGTTATGGATGCGGTTTGGAATATCAAAGCCTTAATTTGGAGATAGTCGTACATCGGGATAATTACACGTCCCAATTGCAATTTTTACAAATTTATTAAAGATCCCATTTTTTTACCTTTCGTAATGGGCAATTGGATTGCAATTTTTTTTTATAATTTTTGCATTTCTTTTGTAAGCGGGTAAGAGAACCCTTAGTTCTCTTTTTCAATATACTTCTTGCTTATAAAAAAATTGATAATTAGGTCTCATAATTACAAATTTCATTTTTTAATGGGTATAATCATAAATTTTGGTTTTTTAAGTGTATTATTAATGATTTATTATTAACGTGCAAATGAATAAAAATATGTAATTGTTGATAAGTGTATATTTAATTTATATTTGAAGAAAATAAAAATAATTTTAAAATTGTATAATTGATTTTTATGTGTTTGATTATTTTTAAAATATATTAAACTAAATCCAAAAAATAATAGTCTACTATCAACCTATTAAAGATTGATTGGATACCTTTCCTTTTATACCCTTTTGTCAATTTCATTTTACATTAACATTTGGATATTATGGTAATTAACAAATCACCCTAAATATTCAATTTTTCTTTCCCAAACTTGCTTCCATTTGTCATTATCTCATTGGCTACCACACAAAATCTCTTTTCCCTCATTTTCCTTATTATTTCAAATTTCAAATATCTCAATTTTTTTCCCACACTTTCTCACTTTTATTTTATTTTATTTTCTCCATTTATTTATTATCACTAAAAATACTAATAATCTATTTTTTATTTTAATAAAATTAAAAATTTATTTATCCAACGGGTCACTATCAACATAATATCTATTTTATTTTAATCAACATTTATCTTAATTTAAGAGACTAAATTCTTATTTTTAATTTTTTTTTCTTTCTCCATCTCATAATTCCTTTTTTTTTATTATTATATAATTATTTAATACAATTTAATTTATATGTTTATTTTTCATTTTACAATTAAGTATATCATTTTAAATTTTGGATTTGTATCTAAATACATTTTATATCGCATCAAATAATTTTTTTATCTCACGGATCATATCACATCAAAATTTCATTTTTTGTCTTTCTTCATCTCACGAGTAATTTTTTACATTTGTAACTAAAAAAACATTAATTTGTATCTAAATATATATTTTTTATAATTGTCTTTCTCCATCAAAACTTACATTTGTATATAAATACATTTTATATTGTATCAAATATTCTTTCTATTTCACGGGTCACTATAAACACAATGCATGTTTTATTTTAACCAATAATTATATTAATTTGAAAGATAAAATCATTATTATCAAATATTAAATATTTCTTTTTTTCTCATCTCATGAGTGCCTTTTTTCTCATCTCATGAGTGCCTTTATCTCAAATATTATTTTAAATAAATATATTTTAGTAAATATAGTTATCTATAATGTATATTCATAATAATAATAATAATAATAATAATAATAATAATAATAATAATAAATATTATGGATTTATACTATAATATAAAGAATCAAATTAAAAATTGAATTAAAACTTTAAAATTAATATAATATAAAGAATTTCAATACTATGCATTTATTAGTATAATACAATTTTTATTCATTAAATTAATTTATACAACATCAATATTAATTATATTTATATTAATAATAAACTAAATCGTATCTTATTAACAAAATATATAATATTTTTTATTATAAATACAATTTTATTTAACAATAAGAAGAAGAAGAAAATTACAATAGTGGAAGGGTGACTCGTATCCCACATTCTTAAAAAAAATGACAAAAATAAAAGAAAATAAATAAAAGTTGAAAAGATCAATTATAAATAAAAAACTAAATCATGAAGGTAAAATGATTCTTGAAAAATCTTTCGAAAGGGAATGTCGCAGTATGTTACATCAGATAAAGTTTTGCAATATATGTCATTGGTTTGTCAGTTTGTCAGCACATCCATTTCATTCATTATTTAAATTTATCTTTTTTTTCCTGGTTCACATGAAAAATAAACACACATTAATAAATAAAAGAAAATGAGAAAGGAAGATAGAAAAACACACTAACAAAAATATATCAATAGAAAAATAATTGATTTATACAATTGTTACCTATAAAAGAAAAACACATTAAACACACATTAATAATTGGTTGTGTGTAAACACACATTAATAATTGGTTGTGTGTTGATTATTCTTTTGGATAATCATTAGTATTTCTTCCTATAAGCACATTAATAAAAGAAAAGAATGTCTTATAGATTCCATTTATAGTTTAATGCATATAAAGAATATATAAATGTAATTATATGAAGAGAAAATAGTCAAATTAACCAACCTGATCCATAGAATCAAGCAAATCTTGTACATTTCTGCCCAACACTTGAGACACAATACGATCAAACAATATAAAAATGGTTGATCCTGTCTTATCTATGACTTGCATATGAACCTTAAACCTGTAAATTCAAAGATACACAATATTTTTCATTAACAATATGTATTATAGTAATTCAAAGTAATTTATTATAAAACATTACTTCACTTACTTAGGGATAGCATTTCATGGCATCTTACATTTGTCACACTATAGCTTTCCTTCAATAATACTAATCTTTGACGCACACTTGGAGCATGCTTGGTTACTAATCTTTGACGCACACTTGGAGCATGCTTGGTAGAACCATCTTGCATCTGTATCCAGCTCACATGTTCTTGCCAAGACAGAACCAAAATATTTTTGTCATATTTAAAAATATAGTAAATTTACCATTAATTACAATCAAGTTATCATAAACTATAATATATTTCTATTTATAAGTTTTTGTCGAATTATTCTTTATAATATTAATTATTTTTTTAATATCATTCATTACTTATAACTTAATTACATTTAATTATTTTCTCCCCAACAAATAATTAAGAGCATATTATTTATAAAAGAGAGACTATTTTAATTTAAAATGATTGTTAAAGTACGTTTAAATTACTAATTTTTTATTTATTTTATTTTATTTTAAAATCAATGTATCTATACAAGTAACTAAAATTTTAGAAGAAAGAAAAATAAATCATTCAACCCATGTCTGAATCAACCAACCTTAGTTGCAAGATTGTATTGCTTCATATAAGAAAATCCATTCTTTGGGGTAAACATGTGACATACTAAAAACAATTCATTTGTTTTCTCTTCTCCCAACTTTTCATCGTTAATTTGATTTATCTCTCCCAACTTTAAATGGTTTTTCTCAAATCTTCCCTTGATGACTCATAAAAATATTTATGGTATTAAGTAATCAATTCCATAGAATCAATTCCATAACGTTTGAAGCAATTATTCAATGATTGATTGGTGTGTTATTTAAAACTGACATAATACATTCAACTTCAGTCTCATCTTCATCTCTATCATATTTTCTGGATCGTCATGGCTTCATTTGTTATGTAATATATAACCTCAATACATTGAACTTTTATCTCATCTTCATCTTATGTTCAGTATTACCATAAATGGAAGTTGTTGACAAAGTGTTAATTTAAATCTTTGTTTCCAATTGTGATATTTGTATGTTTAGTTATAGGTCATATTTGACGAAAAATTATATTGCAATATTATCTTAATTTTTAATTATTAAGTAGTGGTTTAGGACATTAGTTTATTAAGTAGTGGCTTAGGACAAGTATTTTGAGATGATATTTGTTGATAAAGTGTTAATTTAAACCTTTGTATCAAATTGTGATATTTGTATGTTCAGTTATAGGTCATATTTGACGAAAAATTATATTACAATATTATCTTATTTTTTAATTATTAAGTTGTAGTTTAGGAAATTCGTTGTTTAAGAAAATTATAATGCAATATTATCTTATTTTAAAATTATTAATTAGTGGTTTATGAAATTCGTTGTTTAAGAAAATTTTTAATTGGAATATTGTTAACCAATAAGTTTGCTTTTATGGAAATTAATTCCTAAACCCGACAACAATTCAAAACTATGTAAAACCGCCTTTATCTCCCAAATATTCTTCCAACTACCATTACCTACCACTATGATAGAAACATAAACAATATTCCAATTAAAAAATTTCTTAAACAACGAATTTCATAAACCACTAATTAATAATTAAAAAATAAGATAATATTGCAATATAATTTTCTTAAACAACGAATTTCCTAAACTACAACTTAATAATTATTACAAATTAAAATTTATAGCATTTAAATGATGATTTATTGAATATGTGTTGTTGATGTAAATACTGAAATATGAATATTATATATTAATTATTCAAATACAATAAAAATAAATATTATATATAAATTATTTAAAATAAAATAATTAAAAAAACCAGTTTTATAAATATTAAACATTGAATAAAAGTATAAAATAAATAAAAATATTATGAGAAACAAAGTTATTTAATGTCACTTATACCATTGAATCATTATTATAAGATAAGTAAAATTTATTACTCTTTATAATATATATATATATATATATATATATATATATATATATATATATATATATATATATATATATATATATATATATATATATATATATATATATATATATATATATATATATATATATATATATATATATATATATTTATACCATTTATTACTTAGAACTTAATTACATTTAATTTTTTCTCCCTAACAAATAATTAAGAGTATATTATTTATAAAAGAGAAACTATTTTAATTTAAAATGATTGTTAAGGTAAGTTTAAACTTTAAATTACTATTTAATTCAATGTACCTATACAAGCAATTAAAAATTTTGAACGAAGAAAAATAATTCAAAATTATTTTTAACATATGATAAAATATTTTTTAAATAAAATAATCATATTATTCTATTTTAAAACAATAATATATATATATATATATATATATATATATATATATATATATATATATATATATATATATATATATATATATATATATATATATATATATATATATATATATATATATATATATATATATATATATATATATATATATATATATATATATATATATATATATATATATATATATATATATATATATATATATATATATATATATAGTGTAGAATACCAAAAAAGAAATATAAAAAAAAAAGTGTTTAGAGTTTTTAATATGAGTTGATATGAGAATCACACATTTTATTGACGTCGAATTTTTAAAATGTATATAGGCTGAAGATAACCAATTTATATAATTAAATAAATAATCAAACAAAATGTTTTGGGTACAAAATAAGCATACAATTTTAATGAATTAAATTAACTTTAATATAAATACTAATAGAATGAAACATAACTAATGTCTGAATAAATAGTAACAAAATTGTAAAATATTTTTTTATTAATCATACAAACAATTTGTCATTTGTAAAAGGAGAAAACCTAGATACAATTCCTTATGTGTGCTTTATACTTAAAATATGACAAGTGTATAATTTCCTCCTATATGTATGCAATTTTTTTTTTCTATTTTTACTCCATAAATAATATTTAAATATACTTGTCATATTTTAATTGAAAAATAGTATAAACCATACCTAAGGAATTGTATCTAAGTTTTTTCCTTTTTAAAATTTAAAATTTTAACCGTGCAAGTTCATCAATGATCAATATATATATATATATATATATATATATATATATATATATATATATATATATATATATATATATATATATATATATATATATATATATATATATATATATATTATTGTTTTTAAATAGAATAATATGATTATTTTATTTAAAAAATATTTTATCATATGTTAAAAATAATTTTGAATTATTTTTTTTTCGTTCAAAAAATGTAATTGCTTGTATAGGTACATTGAATTAAATAATAATTTAAAGTTTAAACGTACATTAACAATCATTTTAAATTAAAATAGTTTCTCTTTTATAAATAATATACTCTTAATTATTTGTTAGGGAGAAAAAAATTAAATGTAATTAAGTTCTAAGTAATGAATGATATAAATAAATATATATATATATTATAAAGAGTAATAAATTTTATTTATCATATAATAATGATCCAATGATATAAATGACATTAAATAACTTTGTTTCTCATAATATTTTTATTTATTTTATCATTTTGTCAATGTTTAATATTTATAAAACTGATTTTTTTTAATTATTTTCTTTTAAATAATTAATATATAATATTTATTTTTATTGTATTTGAATCATTAATATATAATATTCATATTTCAGTATTTACATCAACAACACATATTCAATAAATCATATTTAAATGATATAAATTTTAATTTGTAATAAATATTTGTTATAGTGTTAATTTCAAATAATTTTTCTTTCCTTGTATATTTAGTTGTTAATGTCAAATATATTAATTTGTAATAAATATTTGCTATGTTTTAAATCAAATATTTTTTTCCTTAATTGTACGTTAAGAAATTTTAAAGAAAATTAAAAAATTAAAAAAAACAAACCGGAACACTTCAAGTAAGTCTTCCGGTTGTGTATTTTATACAAACTCTTACGTGAAGTGTTCTGGTACAACCGGAAGTCTTATTAATTCTGTTCCAAACCGGAACACTTCTTCTAAGTCTTTGAGTGATAAAAAATTACTAAACTGGAACACTTTCCCTAAGTCTTCCAGTTTGGAAAAAAAACATACCGGAAGTCATATCTAAAATATTCCGGAACGTGGTTTTTTTGCATAATTTTTTCGTAACTCTGACAGTCTGACATAAATGGTAAAAATTAATATAATAAAATAATAAAATAATATCAAGGTTATATTTGGTATTTTGAAAATTTTGTAGGGGTATAGATTAAAATGTAGGGGTATATGGTAAATCTTCCTGGTTTGTCAGTTTGTCAGCACATCCATTTCATTCATTATTTAAATTTATCTTCTTTTTTTCCTGGTTCACATGAAAAATAAACACACATTAATAAATAAAAGAAAATGAGAAAGGAAGATAGAAAAACAAACTAACATAAATATATCGATAGAAAATAATTGATTTATACAATTGTTACCTATAAAAGAAAAACACATTAAACACACATTAATAATTGGTTGTGTGTAAACACACATTAATAATTGGTTGTGTGTTGATTATTCTTTTGGATAATCATTAGTATTTCTTCCCTACAAGCACATTAATAAAAGAAAAGAGTGTCTTATAGATTCCATTTATAGTTTAATACATATTCTTAGAGTGTCTTATAGATTCCATTTATAGTTTAATATATATAAAGAATATATAAATGTAATTATATGAAGAGAAAATAGTCAAATTAACCAACCTGATCCATAGAATCAAGCAAATCTTGTACATTTCTGCCCAGCACTTGAGACACAATACGATCAAACAATATAAAAATGGTTGATCCTGTCGTATCTATGACTTGCGTATGAACCTTAAACCTGTAAATTCAAAGATACACAATATTTTTCATTAACAATATGTATTATAGTAATTCAAAGTAATTTATTATAAAACATTACTTCACTTACCTAGGGATAGCAGTTCTTGCCATCTTACATTTGTCACAATATAGCTTTCCTTCAATAATACTAATCTTTGACGCACACTTGGAGCATGCTTGGTAGAACCATCTTGCATCTGTATCCAACTCACATGTTCTTGCCAAGACAGAACCAAAATATTTTTGTCATATTTAAAAAAATAGTAAATTTACCATTAATTACAATCAAGTTATCATAAACTATGAATATTTTAAAAAAATTAATAAATAATTACTTTTGTAGATTCAATCAAATCTTCAATTGTCATTTTTTTAGTTTGAAGCAAATCATCTACCAATGAAATTATAGTTGGTCCAGTCATTTGACTAACACCTTGAGTCAATTTTATATTTTCGTCAGTTATCCTGTTGAATTATATGGTAAAATCTCTATTATAAAGCAAATAATTCAAAATTACACATAATTTGTAAAATACATTTACCTCAATTTGTAGTCATTGATATCATGTATGTCAGCATTGAATATCAATTTTGTTCCAAAAAAGAATTAGACACACTCGTTGTGCCTAAGTTAAAATATAAATATCAATTATTATATTCTTCGTTTATATAGATACTTTATATGTAATTATTGGTAAAGTAATTACAAAGTCTAACCATAATATTTCTTCAACTTGCAGAACTGAAGTATGATAATGGCACTATGGGAGGAGTCATGTTTTTCAAAAAAATGTTCCATCATTTCAGAAAATTCACTTCACAAAGTGCAGAGAACTCTATTTCTTATACAATATATATGAATGAAATTATATCAAATTAATTGGTTATAATAAATGATAATAAAAAAAATTAAATAGTTTTTCGCAATATAAAAAGCTCACTCCAAATCTTCAAGTGTGATATCCATAACTTTGTTATTTTTGCCGTTCTTTTCTATTTCTTTGATACCATCTTTCTCGACCACGTGATCAATAATATCTAATAAACAATTTTAAAAAATTAATATAAGGTATAATTTAAAATTATGAATATATTATAACATGCATTTAATAAACAATTTTAAAAAAAGGTTATAATTTAAAATTATGAATATATTATGTCATACAAATGATAATAAATCTCACCAAGTAGCTTATCCTCTTTGGTAGATGACAGAATATTGGCAAAAGACATAAATTCAAAATGTTGAAGAAGAGGTATCTCAGGGGCATTCACTTTGAAAATGTTGGTAGATCCCATTAAATTGAGCTTGTACTTGTGGTTTGTTGTTCTGCATGAGACATCATTTAGAGCAACCAAATAATTTTCAGAAACATACGCCGAACTTTCTACAATTTTCTCCTTAAAATTTGGTATCAGTTTTTTCTAACCGTTGCATGAATTTTTCCACACTATTCACAAATAAAATGAAAAATAAACATGTTATTATATATGTATCCGATTTTGAATTATATACACAAATAAAAATAAACCTTTTCATCAAGCAAAATCATATGCAAACTTCCATTCTCAGCTGGATTTGTGCGATCAGAGGTATAATCCATAGATGTATTACTCTAACTTTCAAGTTAATTTCGATCTTGCCACCCAAAATCTCAGATACTGGAGTTATCATGGAAGAGAAACCTACAAGCAATAAAACAACAATAAAGCATAAATTTAATCGTGTAAATTAAAAATACAAAATACATTATGGTAAAAATCAAACATTACATTGAATATATAATTTAAAATGATATTTTCGTAAAAATCATACATTACATTGAATATATAATTTAAAATTTCAT
This sequence comes from Lathyrus aphaca, assembly GCA_963966055.1. Classification (NCBI taxonomy): domain Eukaryota; kingdom Viridiplantae; phylum Streptophyta; class Magnoliopsida; order Fabales; family Fabaceae; genus Lathyrus; species Lathyrus aphaca. The sequence continues at coordinate 272,569,285 of OZ014525.1, forward strand.
TGAATTTACTGTTTCATAAAACTCTTCATTTTTTAAACATTAATTTTTGAAATCATTACAAAAGTAATATAATTAAAATGTTATAATTGATTTTTGTTAAAAAATTGTAACTAAAATTGAATATAATGATGATAACATTAAAAGCTAAAAAAATACATTAATAATTATAACTGAAACACATTTTTAAATAAAATAAATCGAGTAAACATAAAAATATTTGTTGCTTTATATAAATTTTAAATTAATTTAATTTTCAAAAATATTTGTAAAATGGTTATTAAAAACTTATTTGATAATAATATTCATAATAATTGTTAAAAACTTTATTGATAGTATCCAAAAAATATTACTTGTAGATTTTTAGAATAAATTAATATAATTTCTTTGTAAATAAAACTGAAATTTGTAGTAAAAAATCAATTAATTAGTTAGATAAAAATCTAAATTTTAATTTTCTTTCTTTTATTTTATCACTTCTAAATTAAAAAAAAAAAAACTAACAATAAAAAATTAATACAAAATATTTATATTTTATAACTTTAAGAAAATATCACTATGAAATTATATATATATATATATATATATATATATATATATATATATATATATATATATATATATATATATATATATATATATATATATATATATATATATGAGTTACAAAATACTTATGAATTATAATAATAATTTTTACTAATTTTATATTTAGTAACTGACATAAGAATAAAAATTATAATAGTAACTGACATAATTATTATTATTATGATTTTCAAAATCTAACCTTTAATATTCTTTCTTTTATTTTATCACAAGCAAATGACATAATAATAATAAAGTGGATTTTGGTTACTGATAAGATTAAGAAGTGGTTTTTAGTGTTTGTAAGACAACTTGAGGGGGACTTGTCCATTAACATTAGGGTTAATGCTTCTTAACCATTTAAGGAAGAATTAGAACCCTAATGCAAGGCCCAAGTTACAAGTTTGATGTCTTGATGATTATTAGATGGATTGATTAAAGGATTTAAATACATTAAGGGTTTAACACTTAGGATTAAAGTTATACACTCCATCCTAATAGAAGGATACAGGCATAACCCTAATCATAAAGCCTTAAAACCTTTAAGGTTTAGTCCTTGATTATGAGATGAGAGGAGAAGACTCAAAGATGACACAAAGGTAAAAGCTAAATGGGGGGACTAATCAAACCCTAATTGTTACCATGCTTAGTTTTTCATAAGGTTAATGAGGCTTGCAATAAGATCTTCAGAGAAACCACCAGGGAAGAAGCAGATGAATGGAGAAAGAAGCAGAGAGAAGCAAGACAACTTGCTTCACTTAAGAAGACAAGTTCCTTGAAGGAAGAAAGTGGGAAAGAGCATGAATGAGCAAGCTCACTCTAATACACAAGATAAAATGCATCAATGATGCATAAGAGAGATGAAGAGAGATTGTGAGAAGTGAAGGCAAATTCACTTCCCAAAACAACTTACCACCTGAAAAGTTAGCAAAAGAAATGCAATGCAATGAAAATGAGATGAAATGCCATGATGCAAACCAAAGTCAGAAGCATAAACATGATTTCAATGATGCTAAGGGATGATGCAAACACATGTCAAGAGTTGTGGATGATCATACAAGGATGAGGATGCAAATGAAACATGCTTTGAACCATGGAAGTTCATGAAAGTTTATGAAATGGAATGGACATATAACATGGCAAATGAAAGATGCAATGATCAAACATGATTCTAATATGTCCTAAGATGTCTTATGGATCATTTGGATGCACAAAAGGTCATGGCAAGTTCTTAAATGCAAACAAATGAGAGATGGATGCAAAGGAAGACACAAATTAGGGTTTACATACAACATACAATGCAAAAATTCAAAACCAGAAGCAAATGACATGACAAAAAATTGAAAATGGGATTAAAGGAAACTCTAACCCTACACAAGTTCACTGCCCAAAGGAGGGGACCTAACTCTTAACCTAGTGCAAGTTATGAATTTCTCAAGTCAATTAGGGTTTTGGGAAACCTCACAATGAAAAATACAAAACAAATTGAAAATGAAATATGAATTCAAACCAATTTTACCCTAGAAACTACATGATGTGAAGGATGCAATGCAAGAAGAACCATCATCAAACTCTTCATGGTTAGGCAGAATGAATTTTTCTAAGTTTGAACAAAAATATTGCCTTTAAATGAATTTAATTCCAATGAAAAAGGTCAAAATAGTTCAAGAACCAAAAAGAAATTTGTTTAGAGGGTTTGATAATGTTTCTAAATGTTTTAAAATGCAATGTGAATTTTTTTGTGATTTTTAAATACCTAAATGCATTTTTAATTAATTAATTCTCATTAACTAATTAAAAATAAACATTTAAATGATTTAAAAATAATTTTTAATGCAAAAAATAAAAATTAAAATATTTTTGGGTTCTGAAAATTAATGAAATGCTTGACAAAAAAATTCAGAATTTTTAAATATGATTTGCTATTTTTTAAAATTCGTAGAAGTTAAATACAAAATAAATGAAATAAAAATGAATAAAATGGAAAGTATGCAAATCCTGAGGCTGAGGTTTAAACGAATTTGGAGGGAATTGACTGGAGCCAGATCCTGTGGCCCAGATTCAAACTGGATGAATTAAAATTAAAACCTAATTAATTAAGTTAATGACGTGGATTAGGGCTTAAATGAGAGATCCAGGCCACTCATTCGCGCGCGGGTCAACCCAAGTCAACAGAATCTATGGCTCACATTCAAACTGAGCCCTAACCACAATTAATGCGCTAATGACTTTCAGGTGGCCGGAAATGACCTCCGGTCATCTTCTCCGGCCACACCTCCCCTGAGATTTTGCTATCTCTCTCCCCAAGCTTCTAAAACCTAATCTCTCTGCCCAGAATCCAACCCCATGCATCACTCAACAAGAATCACTCATTAAAACAAATTTATTTCACATATTCAAGCTGAATCGAAGCAAATTAGTTTCAGGTTAAAAAATTTCAGAGAGCTCATACATGCTTAATACTTAACTATTTTCAAAACCAAACACATCAGCATTATCAGTGAATCATGGAGAATCAATTAGTAACTTAAAAACATGTTTCTGGAAAAATTGTTCTTGAGCTCACCTGAACTGGAGCTTTGATCTTTGGAACTTTCTGGCTGCTTCTTTGATCCAAAATGCCTCTAATGAACCTCCTGAGAAGTTTGCAATGCTTGTTTGGAATTTCTTATGGCTGGTTTAAGAGTTTGATGAAGTTCTGTTCAGAAGGGGTGGAAAATCGTGTTTCTGCTTGGGGTGGTTTCAGGGTCCAATGAGGATTGGGAAATGATCAGAGGATCATGGTGAGTGGTTTTGTGAAGTTTGTTTTGATGTTGGAGACTTGAGTGCTGAGTTTCGAATGAAAATGCAAGGGGGGAGTTTATGGGAACTATGGCAATGCTGTGGTTTCAGGCTCCAAGATTGTATGAAAATGATCCATGAGGCATGTATGTGAAGCTGTGATTGGTCAGAGAGTTGTTGCTGGCCTAGCTTGATTGGTATGGCTCAACTTGCATAAAGTCAACTTTTGTGTAAGAGGAGGTATGGGTTGGTTCAGTCATGGTACAAGGACATGGCTTGGATCAGCATGCTTCAAGGAGGTCCATGGAAGTCACTTTTGGCAGCTGGCACAAGTGGATGAGAAGCTTTGATCCATTTTGCAATTTTGGGGAAGTTTGGCCCCTTTTGGAATTTGTGAAGTTCATGGCATGAAACTTGAGAAATTCTTGTGCAATTCCGAGTTTTAGGTCATGGCTTATGATTGTGTAATGCATAGAAGTCCATTTGAGATCATATTTTGCCTTGGCATGAGGTTTTGCAACTTTCCCTCTTTGGTACAAAAGTGAAAATTAAGTGATTTTGCCCAACTTTGACAAGCCATAACTTTTGATCCAAAATGAATTAGAATGAGTTCTTGTACTTTTTGAAAATGGGAGGATCCATTCTACAACTTTCATGACCAAAGTTTTCTCATTTGAAGCATTTTTGAATCAAAAAGAGAAGGTTGAAAAACTTTCCCAAAATGGCAAGTTTTCATTACAAGTCACTTTCCCAAAAAGGCAACTTTGCAAATGGCTTGAAATTCTTCAATTTTGTGAACTTATAACATCTTTTATGATCAAATAAAGATCATACATATTCAAAATGATGGAGAACAGCCTTTGGTTGGGTCATTGGGGGCCTCAGATGCCCTGATTTTGCACTGACTTGCTCAAGAAGTCATCCTTTGATCAGATGCCTTCCCCATGGAATTTCTTCATGAAACTTGATATGCATGATCCTTATAACATATAGAGACCAATAGAAACAAGAATGACCAAAAAATTTGGAGTTATGGCCTTTGAAACCAAAACCCTAATTTTAGGTCATCTGTGTAGTTAAGCCTGGCTCTGCTCCTATGCCTTTCTCAGTTCTTGTAATTCTTTGACTTCCTTGACCTTGTGATGATATAATATGATGCTTGAACGTACATGGACCCATTTGAAGTGATTGATGACCTTTGAAGTGGCTCAAGTGGCTCAGGGATGGCTCAGATCACAAACCCTAGATGCAGATGACTTAGAACCAATGCAGTGAAGCAAAAATGCAGTATGAGATGATATGATTGAACTTATGCACATGAAAAGATCACAAGCCATGGTGTGAATGGGTGAGGGCAAATTTGGGGTGTTTACAATATTAAGTAATCAATTTCATAGTGTTTGAAGCACTTATTCCCAAATTGTAACCACAACACATATTTCCAAATTCCAAATGATATCCGTTTATGTCTTTAATCTTTAAATGATTGGTGTGTTATTTAAAACTGACCCGTAATATATAACCTCAATACATTGAACTTTTATCTCATTTTCATCTTATGTTCGGTGTACCCATAAATGGAAGGTTGTCTCCAATAAAAAAAGTATTTTGAGATGATATTTGTTGACAAAGTGTGAAAAATTATATTGCAATATTATCTTATTTTTTAATTATTAAGCAGTGGTTTAGGACATTAGTGAGTATTTGTTGACAAAGTGTTAATTTAAATCTTTGTATCAAATTGTGATATTTGTATGTTCAATTATTAGGTCATATTTGACGAAAAATTATATTACAATATTATCTTATTTTTGTAATTATTAAGTTGTGGTTTAGGAAATTCGTTATTTAAGAAAATTATATTGCAATATTATCTTATTTTTTAATTATTAATTAGTGGTTTAGAAAATTCGTTGTTTAAGAAGATTTTTAATTGGAATATTGTTTATGTTTCTATCATAGTGGTATATATATATATATATATATATATATATATATATATATATATATATATATATATATATATGTGTGTATATATATATATATATATATATATATATATATATATATATATATATATATATATATATATATATATATATATATATATATATATATATATATAGTATTACACTCTGTAAAATAGAAAAAGTTATCCTGTAAGGTTAAACTTAGTGAATATTTTACCATTGTTGATCATTTTATATAATTGACACTTCTTTGAATTTTGTCAAATTACATAGGTTTAGAAATCATTTTGTTAAGAAATCTTTGTTGTATACTTCATTTTATATAATTGATACTTCTTTGAATTTTGTCAAATTATATATGTTTAGAAACCCTTTTGTTGATATCAAACCATATTTATTTAATTTCCAGGAATCTATCTGCTTTGATTCACCTTTTGACATAGAAAAATCCGACAGCATGATTCATATATATGATCCTCGGAAATAACTGAACATGAGTAACTGAACATGAGTGCAGAAATGCTATGATGTCATGTATGCAACATGCATATGATCAATAGTATGATGTTGGTGTTGAGCAGTGAACCAACTGTCTGTATAGAACCACAATAACAACATCATCTCTGTATAGAACCCCATAACTGAGAACCCAATAACTGTAACCATGCGAGTACAACGTAACCATGCGAGTACAACGTGTCCACGTTAATCTTATAGCGCACTCAAGTCGGGTATTTGGCTTATCTCACAGTAACTCCCATCCCGCAGAAAAAATGAAAACCAGCACAGCCAGATAGTCCAGTATAATATAATGCATGGAAAATAAATACTGAAAGCAATAAATAAATGCTGTAAAGTAAAGTCTTAAAGTAAAACTGTAAATGAAAACAGTAAAGCTAAACTAAAGCACACAACAACAAACAGATAAACACCCAAAGAAACAAAACCAAACAGGCGCTAGGATTGACTCTACGAGGGAAACCAGAGATTTTGGGTTCGGTCCCCAACAGAGTGATTTACATCCTAGTACAAACGCGAAAGTGGCGCGGAAAAAGTAGAGTCACCAGCCAGACATTTTTATCCCGAAAGAACGGGAAAGGTAATGTTGCACAAACCTGAGGAAGAAGGAAAGGACAAGGTCCTGCGAACCAAAGATCTGGGTTCGGGAGTCGGTTATGACCTGGGAAGGTATTAGCACCCCAGATCGTCCGTCGTACCCAACAGACCCAACGAGATCCACGCTTGTTTGTTTGTTTCAAAGGGTGAGAAATAAGATGCTGCTGAACGGGATCCACGCTTGTTTGTTTGTTTCAAAGGGTGAGAAATAAGATGCTGCTGAACGGGATCCACGCTTGTTTGTTTGTTTCAAAGGGTGAGAAATAAGATGCTGCTGAACAAAGAGAATTAAAAGAAAGAGGGAAATGTAGGGAAAATAAATAATATGTTGGAACGGGCCCTATTTAAATAAGCATACAATTTAAATGAATTAAATGAACTTTAATATAAATACTAATAGAATGAAACATAACTAATATATGAATAAATAGTAACAAAATTGTAAAATATTTTTTATTAATCATACAATCTATTTGTCATTTGTAAAAGGAGAAAACCTAGATACAATTCCTTATGTGTGTTTTATACTTAAAATATGACAAGTATATAATTTCCTCCTATATGTATGCAATTTTTTTTCCTATTTTTACTCCATAAATAATATTTAAATATACTTGTCATATTTTAATTAAAAAATAGTATAAACCACACCTAAGGAATTGTATCTAAGTTTTTTCCTTTTTAAAATTTAAAATTTTAACCGTGCAAGTTCATCAATGATCAATATATATATATATATATATATATATATATATATATATATATATATATATATATATATATATATATATATATATATATATATATATATATATATATATATATATATATATATTATTGTTTTAAAATAGAATAATATGATTATTTTATTTAAAAAATATTTTATCTTATGTTAAAATTAATTTTGAATTATTTTTTTTTCGTTCAAAAAATGTAATTGCTTGTATAGGTACATTGAATTAAATAATAATTTAAAGTTTAAACATATATTAACAATCATTTTAAATTAAAATAGTTTTTCTTTTATAAATAATATACTCTTAATTATTTGTTAGGAAGAAAAAAATTAAATGTAATTAAGTTCTAAGTAATGATATATATATATATATATATATATATATATATATATATATATATATATATATATATATATATATATATATATATATATATATATATATATATATATATATATATATATTATAAAGTGTAATAAATTTTATTTATCTTATAATAATGATCCAATGATATAAATGACATTAAATAACTTTGTTTCTCATAATATTTTTATTTATTTTATCATTTTATTCAATGTTTAATATTTATAAAACTGATTTTTTTTAATTATTATTTTTTAAATAATTAATATATAATATTTATTTTTATTGTATTTGAATCATTAATATATGATATTCATATTTCAGTATTTACATCAACAACACATATTCAATAAATCATATTTAAATGCTATAAATTTTAATTTGTAATAAATATTTGTTATATTGTTAATTTCAAATAATTTTTCTTTCCTTGTATATTTAGTTGTTAATGTCAAATATTTTAATTTGTAATAAATATTTGTTATGTTGTTAAATCAAATATTTTTTTTCCTTAATTGTACATTAACAAATTTTAAAGAACCGGAACACTTCAAGTAAGTTTTCCGGTAGTGTATTTTATACAAACTCTTACCTGAAGTGTTCCGGTACATGAATACTCTTCTAAGTCTTCCGGTGATCAAAAATTACTAAACTGGAACACTTTCCCTAAGTCTTCCGGTTTGGAAAAAAAAACATACCGGAAGTCATATCTAAAATCTTCCGGAACATGACTTTTTTGGATAAATTTTTCTTAACTCTAACATTCTGACATAAATAGTAAAAATTAATATAATAAAATAATAAAATAATAAAATAATATCAAGGTTATATTTTGTATTTTGAAAATTTTGTAGGGGTATATGGTAAATCTTCCTGGTTTGTCAGTTTGTCGGCACATCCATTTTATTAATTATTTAAATTTATCAATTTAACTTTTTTTTCCTGGTAAAAAATAAACACACATTAATAATTGGTTGGGTGTAAACACACATTAATAATTGGTTGTGTGTTGATTATTTTTTTGGATAATCATTAGTATTTCTTCCCTATAAGCATATTAATAAAATAAAAGAGTGTCTTATAGATTCCATTTATAGTTTAATACATATAAAGAATATATAAATGTAATTATATGAAGAGAAAATAGTCAAATTAACCAACCTGATCCATAGAATCAAGCAAATCTTGTACATTTCTGCCTAGCACTTGAGACACAATACGATCAAACAATATAAAAATGATTGATCCTGTCGTATCTATGACTTGCATATGAACCTTAACCTTGTAAATTCAAAGATACACAATATTTTTCATTAACAATATGTATTATAGTAATTCAAAGTAATTTATTATAAAACATTACTTCACTTACCTAGGGATAGCAGTTCTTGGCATCTTACATTTGTCACAATATAGCTTTCCTTCAATAATACTAATCTTTGACGCACACTTGGAGCATGCTTGGTAGAACCATCTTGCATCTGTATCCAACTCACATGTTCTTGCCAAGACAGAACCAAAATATTTTTGTCATATTTAAAAAAAAAATAGTAAATTTACCATTAATTACAATCAAGTTATCATAAACTATGAATATTTTAAAAAAAATTAATAAATAATTACTTCTATAGATTCAATCAAATCTTCAATTGTCATTTTTTTAGTCTGAAGCAAATAATTTACCAATGAAATTATAGTTGGTCCAGTCATTTTTTTTAATATCATTCATTAAATAGAACTTAATTACATTTAATTTTTTTCTCCCTAACAAATAATTAAAAGTATATTATTTATAAAAGAAAAACTATTTTAATTTAAAATTATTGTTAATTTACGTTTAAACTTTAAAATTACTATTTAATTCAATCTACCTATACAAGCAATTAAATTTTTAGAACGAAGAAAAATAATTCAAAATTATTTTTAACTTATGATAAGATATTTTTTAAATAAAATAATCATATTATTCTATTTTAAAAATATAATAAATTTTCAATTAACATAAATTTAAAATATTAAGAAATAGAATATATTATAATATAATAAAATGATAAGATTATATTATAATATATTTCTATTTAAAGTTTTTGTCGAATTACTCTTTATAATATTAATTATTTTTTTAATATCATTCATTATTTATAACTTAATTACATTCAATTTGTTTCTTCCCAACAAATAATTAAAAGTATATTATTTATAATTTGTTACAATTTATTGTGTGTTTTGGAGATTTGTTATTCATCTTCATCAAAGAAAAAATATAAAGAACAAGAGTATGTCTCTGTTCACGTTTTTTTTGGCTGTTGCAGTTTGAAACTTATTTTTCCCTAAAATTTTCATATTAAGAAATTAGAATATAATTTACATTATTTATCTATTTTTATTTTGCAGTCATAGATCCAAATAATACATGGAGAAATTACTAGGAGCATGAATCTTAATGATGTACCAATAAAAGTTTGAAGAATATCAATATGAGATAGACTCAAAAGAAAAATATATTCTTCTGTTTATTAGTTTGATTTTATATTATTTTTATTTATTATTTACTAAGAGTTTTTGTGATTTCTTATTTTTTTTTGTTTTGTAATTTGATGCTATAGAATTAATTATAAATAAATATATTAAATAGGATGCAATAGAATTAACTAAAATTAAATATATTAAGTAGGATGCAATATATTGGCTATTAAAAATAGAAAAATCCAACTAAGATTTAATGACCATACAAGGTAATAAAAAGGCCGGAAAAAATGTAAAATATAAATAATTCAATTCAATTTAATATCATGATAATTTATGATTTCAAAAAATATTTACCTAAAGTAAATACATGATTTATTTATTAAAAACTTTTAGATCTAAAATTTTAGCATAAAAATAAATAAAATGATTTACCAACTATTAATAAACATTGCTATATTTTTTCAACAAACTTTTTATCCTAATTATTATACAAAATTCTTATTATACAAAAATTTTAATCAATTATTTTTTTTTAAATTTCTGTCAACACTCTATCTTTTGGTGTACATCCTTCTTTCTTCCATCTTATCATTTTTTTTCATATTCTCTCTTAAAAAAATATTTTATTATGATAACAATTAATAATAAATAATTTTGTATTTTATATAGTAATTAACATTTTAAATTTAATTTTGATATACATTTATTATCGGTTGCATTACTTTAATGACAAAGTATATATTACTACGATTATTTTTAATTTAAGATGCAATTATTTTTAATAAAATAGTGAGAATTTATTAAAAATTGACATTAATGTTGATTGAAGATATGATTTGTTAAAAATTGACAATAATTTTTAATCAAATAATTAAGAATATCTCTTATTTTAATATTTCAAATCCCCTGAAATATTTGGTTTTGCACCATTTTCTGATTTTTTTTTTAGAATAACATATTCTAATAAAAAAAATATCAAAATAACATGGATTTGGAAAAAATTACCAAAATGACGTACTTTGGATGTATGTTCGCCAATTGAATGAGCGATTGGTAATAAATTGTTAACGAATTCGCCAAAGACATGCATATTCGCATCTAAATTAATGGTTATTATACAAGAATTAATACAATAAAATATTTTTTTTCAATTGATTATTACCTTAACCATTTAAGAAATAATACAATATTACTTAACAATTACATAATATTATATTCGATAAAGTATTACCTTAAGAGTTACATAATATAGTAATCAATAAAATATTACATTTAAGATAACAATAAAATATTACATTAAATTACAAGAATTATATTAAACATATAAAAACTTTGATTTTTAGTATTTATATTTTCACGTCAAAATTGTGAACGTGAGAAATGGTCTTCCAATATTGTTCTAAACACATATTAATGGTTATTATACAAGAATTAATACAATAAAATATTTTTTTTCAATTGATTATTACCTTAAGTATTTAAGAAATAATACAATATTACCTTAACAATTACATAATATTATATTCGCAGTTACATAATATAGTATTCAATAAAATATTACATTTAAGATAACAATAAAATATTACATTAAATTACAAGAATTATATTAAACATATAAAAACTTTGATTTTTAGCATTTACATTTTCACGTCAAAATTGTGAACGTGAGAAATGATCTTCCAATATTGTTCCAAACACATATTAATGGTTATTATACAAGAATTAATAAAATAAAATATATATTTTTTTCAATTGATTATTACCTTAATCATTTAAAAAATAATATATTACTTTAACAATTACATAATATTATATTCGATAAAATATTAACTTAATAGTTACATAATATAGTATTCAATAAAATATTACATTTAAGATAACAATAAAATATTTCACATTTAAGATAACAATAAAATATTTCATTAAATTACAAGAATTATATTAATTCTTTTTCTAACCCAAGAATTAATACAATATTTTGTTGCAATTTAATGTTTTTACATTGCATTTTATTTTTGTTGCAATTTAACAATAGTTTAAAATATAATTTTTTTTAATAATTTTTTTTTTATTAAATCATATCAAATAATTTAATTATGTAAATGTGTTATTTTATTTTTAGCTTAAATGTAATTAGTTATGTAAATGTGTTATTTTATTTTTAGCTTAAATGCAATATTTTATTGAATATTATATTATTTATATTTTTAGCTTAAATGTAATATTTTATTAAATACTAATCGCTCATTCAATTGACAAACATATATCCAAAGAATATCACTTTGATAATTTTTTCCAAATCCATATTATTTTGGTTTTTTTTATTAAAGTATGTTATTCTGAAAAAAAATTCTCATTTTCTTTGTCTTTCCTCTCCTTATAATACTTTATTTTACACGATATTTAATATATTATTCCTTCATCGACTGTTTTTTTTTTTTTCAAAATCTGAAATTGCAACTAATAAAATATTATAATATCATATGTATTCTCTCTCATGCTTTATAAAAGTTATCGATAGTAATGCACTACGTGAATAATTAGCATACATATTCATAAAGTTTATTAACAATAGTGGAATGCACGGGTATGCACACATATTTATTTTAAAATATAATAAAAATGATATTTAAAAATTTAAATTGTTCAACCAAAAATGTTAATTTTTTAAAAGATTAAATAAAGTAATGTCTATAACTCATTCCATAAAAAAAATTATTTTAATCAATAATATATAATTTTTTATATAAATATTATTTATGTTATCACATTAATTACAAAAAAATATTAGAACCAAAAATAATTTTTTTATATTAATATTTTCACATATTTTAAAAATGATTGATACATAATATTATTCACTATTTTTTTCTTACACAACGTACTATACACATACTTATTATTATTAAATAATTTTTTTTGAAATAATGTACATATTTAATATTCTATTAATACTAAATAATTCTACACTAAAATTTAAATAGTTATTAATGATAAATGTTTATTGTGCTATTAAAACTAATATATTTGAAATAATTTGATAAATATTTATATGTTTTCAAACATATTAATTCATTCATAATCATTATAAAACTTGGTTTTCAATTAAATGCAAAACTTTATTAATATACAATAAATAATTGTTAATTTTTATTTAAGATAGTATTTAATTTTTATATTAATTTTATGTTTAGTTTAATTTAATTATAGAGAAAAGTGTGCTATTTTTCAAATACGGGAAAAATGTGATATTTTTCAATCAATTGAATATATTTATAATATATTAAATACTTATTCATCAATTAAAATACCGAAAAAATTGACAATTATATGTTATTGGTGTAAATAAGGGAAATGTATATCTCTACTGAGGAAAAGTGTATTACTTATCCAAAAATGAGAAAAATATTCTTTTATAAATAAATTTAAATATCTAAATACGGAAAAAAAAATGTATTTTATAAATTAATTTAAAATATTTTTAAATTAATAAGTGAATGTTAATAATTTTTTTTACGAGAACAAGTTTATTATTTATGAAAATATTGAAAAAAATTATCTACGAAAACAGTAAAAAATTCTACATTTATATGAAACGAAAAACTTATATTATTGATTTAAGTATAAAAAAACAAAAAAATAAATCATTGCATATTTATTTTTATAAAGAATATCAAAACAAAAATTAATATTTACATACGGAAAATATACGGTTGATTCAAATATTTGTATATATTAAAAAGTATATTAATGCTTTGAATATAAATAAAATATGTTATTTTTATAAAAATATAAAAATAATTTTGGTAAAATAATTTTGTCTTCTTTTTTATTTTTATTTTTTCTTAAAAAAACAAATACGTATAACCAACTGATGCCCAAGAGTATTTATTCTATCTTTTTTTTAAATATAAATTATGTTTTTTTTTATATTTAATGATTTTTATTAATAATATTTTTTTTAAAATTAAACGTAAGAAAATGCGCGTCACCGACTTGTACTTGTGCGAAGGCACAGATATCCCGCTAATAAATAAAAGAAAACTCATCTTTAGGTATAAACATGTGACACGTGGATGAGTTAAAATCAATTCATTTGTTTTCTCTTCTCTTCTCTCAACTTAATTTGTTTTATCTTCTTCCAACTTTCAATCGTTTTTAAGCAACACACCGACCATTTCCAAATTGTAGCGGTTCTGTCTCATCTTTATTTTTTTTGTATCTTTTGTATCCAATTGTGTGATATTTGTATCTCTTCATTTTTTTGTGTGCATCTTTAGTATCCAATTGAGATATTTGTATCTTCAATTATAGGTGCTATTTGATTAAAAATTATATTGCAATATTATCTTATTTTTTAATTATTAACAAGTGGTTTAGGAAATTCGTTGTTTAATAAAATTATATTACAATATTATTTTATTTTTTAATTATTAATTAGTGGTATAGAAAATTCGTTTAAGAAAATTTTTATTTATGGGATCTCTGATATATATATATATATATATATATATATATATATATATATATATATATATATATATATATATATATATATATATATATATATATATATATATATATATATATATATTACACACTATAAAATAGGAAAAAATCAAAGGTAAACTTACTTTGTTGTATACTTCCTCTTATATAATTGACACTATGGGTATATTGTATTATTGACATTATCAAAACCGTATGGAATATTTATCAAATCATATTTATTTAATTTTTTACTGTTTATTTATATTATTGTTTCTATATAATAGATGAAAAATTATTAAATAATTAATAAATATGTTTTAGATTATCTTAATAGTATTAAAAGTATATGATTAATAAAAAAGAAATTACAATACTAATTTTAAATACAATTAAAATAAATAAATGATTTTAAATATATATTTATGAAAATAATAAATGATTATGATACTAATTAATTTATAATTATAATTTTCTTATTTTATGACATTGTCTTATTTGAGGGTATTTGATCTCCTAATTATTATTTTCTAAACTAAAATAAAATATGTTGCAACTGAATCATGTTAGTTTTATTTTATATATGATCTGCAATATGTTACAAATTCATAATATTTGTTTTATTCTTTCTTAACTCATGACAAATAATAATCATAAAAAATATATTACAATAATTTATAACACACTCATTATTAGACCTATCTTTTTTAAGCAAGAAGTCAATAAAATATAGAATCATAATGATATATGTTTTTTTTGGAATTTATATCAGGTATTAATAAGTTTAAAAGAAAATAATTAAAAAAATCAGTTTTAAAAATATTAAATATTGAATAAAAGTATTATGAGAAACAAAGTTATTTAATGTCATTTATACCATTGAATCATTATTATAAGATAAATAAAATTTATTATTCTTTATAATATTAATTATTTTTTTAATATCATTCATTACTTAGAACTTAATTACATTTAATTATTTTCTCCCTAACAAATAAATAAGAGTATATTATTTATAAAAGAGAAACTATTTTAATTTAAAATGATTGTTAATGTACGTTTAAACTTTAAATTACTATTTAATTCAATGTACCTATGCAAGCAATTAAATTTTTAGAACGAAGAAAAATAATTCAAAATTATTTTTAACTTATGATAAAATATTTTTTAAATAAAATATTCATATTATTCTATTTTAAAACAATAATATATATATATATATATATATATATATATATATATATATATATATATATATATATATATATATATATATATATATATATATATATATATATATATATATATATATATATATATATATATATATATATATATATATATATATATATATATATATATATATATATATATATATATATATATATATATATATATATATATATATATATATATATATATATATATATATATATATTATAGAATACCAAAAAAAACAAATAATTAAAAATAATTTTAGAAATAATCACTGTATCTCAAATAATAGATTATTTTAAGTATTTCAAACAAATTAAAAAGTTTGACTAGTTTTGAATATAAAAAAATTATATATATTATTTAATAATATCGTCTTTCATTTAAATATAAAATGAAAGAAATAAAAAAATTTAGATAGAGAAGGACTAATAAATAGTATATTATATATTACATTAAAAATTATTAATGTTGTCTTTCATTTAAAGCCATTGGAAAATTTAAATGCATTTATTTATTTTAATTTTTCGTGCATATTTTATTCCTACTCTAAATTTCATTTCAATAGTGTATATAAAGAACAAGTAGGTCTTGAATCTACTAACCAAATAAAATAAGTGAAATTTTGAACAATGGCCTTCATCCATATCAATCAATCTGGTCTCTGTTGGATTTTGGTCATTTCTATGATTTTAGTTTCAGGTAATAAACATAATGAATACCCGTTTAATTTATCTTTTGAGTTGTTTACTTCAAATTCAAATATTCTTTGAATATAACAAACACAAATTTAAATTAACTTTATTTTATTGTAGGATTATCCAGTGGTGAATATAGTCCTTTGGAGTTAATATGTGGCGAAGGTAATTGCACGTCAGAGTCAGACTGCTTTCGAGACTGTTTTGTAAGAGGCTATTTTTATGGTGGTACTTGTAAAGAAATTTACCCTAGGGCTGTGCGTTGTTGTTGTTACCACTGATGAATCGTTGTATGAATCAATAATAAAAACTGAATAAAGACGGCACTTGCCCCACTAGTTTATTTATTTGTTTATTTTGTATTAAATAATTAACAGTTTTATTTTTGTTCTTCTAAGAATTAAATATTGTCCTAAAAAATTAATTAAATAATTTTAATTATAAATAACTAAATAAAAATTAATTTAAAAGATAAATTGTTAAAACATTGTTCGATCACATTCACATAAATATATATTTATTAGCATTCACGGATTAAGGAATTTTATTTAATGGAGACTAAAAAGTAGTTTATATATTTTGATTAAAGAAATTTTTTAAGAATTTTGAAAATACATAAAAATTTCAATAAATTATAATGATTTTATTTGAATTTTCATTAATTTTTTTATCATCATCACAATAAAAAATGTTGTTTTATATATATATAATAATTCAAAAAAAAAAAAATCATACTCCGTATTTTACATTCCATTATTTACAAAATTCATTTAAGCAAATAAAAAATCCAGAATAAACGTTTTTTTTAACTAAAACACCAAACAAATAAAAAATTCATTTTGCAAACTGACTATTAATACAGAAAAAGAATTAAAAAAAATGGGCAAAAATAAAATGGTTAAAAAATAGAATATAAAAACTCTAATTTTACATATTTTTTAAAAAAATATAAATTAAATATTAAACAAAATTAATAGAAAGAAGAAGAGACTAGAAAGTATTTTTATTATAGAAGGTGAGGATGTGTAAAAATTAGACGGTGAGATTTTAATTGAAAATTAATATATAAAAAAGTTTAATAAAACATAAATTGAGTAATTTAAAATTGAATAGTTAAATTATAAAATTTTCGATACTGTAAAAATTTTCAACAAAAAAAAAAAAAAAAATGAAAATTTTTACACTACTGATAATTTCAAATTCTCGGTATCGTGTACAAATTTCTGGGATTTTTTCGGTAATTTTGGAATTTTTGGTATTTTTTTTATCGGTAATTTAGAAATCTCAGGTATTTTTTACAAGTAATTTCGAAATTTCCGATTTTTTTTCAAAATCTCTGATATACCCCTTCAAAATTCATAATTTCTAAAAAGATAAATATGGTATTTCGCTACAAATGAGGGGTGTCAGGTATGAGTG
Source organism: Lathyrus aphaca (assembly GCA_963966055.1). Taxonomy (NCBI): domain Eukaryota; kingdom Viridiplantae; phylum Streptophyta; class Magnoliopsida; order Fabales; family Fabaceae; genus Lathyrus; species Lathyrus aphaca. Next base: position 272,587,123 of record OZ014525.1, read on the forward strand.
GGGTGTGCTAGGTATGAGTGGGGGTGTCAGGTATGAGTGGGGGGTGACAGGTAGATTCCTCCCAATTCATTGTAGGTGGATCCGTCACTGTTTATTAATATTGAAAATTAAAATATAATTATAGTGTGTGTTGAGTGGGGGTGGCAGGTAGATTCCTCCCAATTCATTGTAGGTGGATCCGTCACTGTTTATTAATATTGAAAATTAAAATATAATTATAGTGTGTGTTAAGTAGTTCAAAAGTTAAAATATTTCGCTACAAATGAGGGGTGTCAGGTATGAGTGGAGAAGGGGGTGTTAGGTATGAGTGAGGGGTGTCAGGTATGAGTGGGGGGTGGCAGGTGTAGCGGTAAAAATTAAGAGTGTAAGCTATTAGTTAACTTAACTCAAAGTAAACAGAGTCGCCACCGCACTTTTATTTTATTCCAAGAGGAAAAGGAAAAAAAAACGAATAAATCCTAATGAATCTAAAAGCAAAAAGCTAAAGAAACACAACAGAGAAATAAGTAAGGGGATAGGTTACACAATGGGAAGGTTTTACACATCCAAAATGTATGTGGTACTCCACGGGAGCCATTTGAAAAATTTTCTGCTTTTGGTTTGAAAGAGGTATGTTAAATGAGAGTGGAGGGATGAGAACAATTTTTTTTTTTTAATATTTTTGTGTTTGGAGAGGTTTACCACCTCATGCCTACGTACCCACAAAGTGAAATGTGAGATCAAAATCCCATAGTTCGTGGTACAAATAGTGAAAATGGTTGGTTGTGATTGATTTTATTAAGTGAAGAGATTTTGTCATCTTCAAGTGGATGACCTAACAAATCTACCATGAGAATGAAGACATGGACTCATACATCATTATGGGGAGGGCGCCAACTCGGATAAAATCAACGAGTATGCCACTAAACCCCACAAATGACAAGAGACTCAATTACATCAAACTACAATCATGGAGATTGAAAGACTTGCACCCGACTAAAGAATAACGACTCAAAATCGACACTCTTTTAAAGAAAATAAACAAAAGTGCACAAAGGCACAAAACAACTTGAATGAGTTTGGTTTTTTTTAATTTTTTAATTAAGTTCAAGATGATTAATTTCATTATTTTTAAGAGAAAAGAAAAGAGTGAAATCCACTTGACAAAAGTCAAGGTTTTGTTTATTAAAGAAGTGATGATTTAAAAAGAAGGAATCTTTGAAAAAGGGAGAATATTTTGAAAATTAAAGAAGGGGTGGAGATGAAAGGACTATTCTAAGAAAAAGAAAATAAGGAGATAAAGGAAGAAAGATCTAACCAAACTTGATGACATTTCCAATTATGAACATAAAAGTTCCATCCTTATAAGCTAGCAAATGGCCAAATAAAGGCAAGTAGCAACTTCATGAAGATCAAGGCAAAGGAGGGGTGTCCTAAAATCTAAGTTCAAATCTTCATTCTAATGCCAAGGATAGTAACCAATAGTCCACAAATTAAAGTCACAAATTTTTTAGAAGTTTAATCCTTTATTAATGTTTTTGTGTCCAAATGGACAAAAAGGAAAATCAACATAACAAAAATAAGAGCAAATAATAAACATGATAATGGATGAATAAAGCATAGTAAAGCAAAATAAAATAAAATAAAATAAAAGTGCAAGAATTTAAATGTTAGTTGTCGCTCCCGGGATTTTCATCCTATTACAAACGCGAAAGTGGCGCGGAAAAGGTAGAGTCGCCAGCCAGACATTTTTATCCCGAAGGAATGGAAAAGGTAATGTTGCACAAACCTAAGGAAGAAGGAAAGGACAAGGTCCTACGAACCAAAGATCTGGGTTCGGGAGTCGGTTACGACCTGGGAAGGTATTAGCACCCCAGACCGTCTGCCGTACCCGACGGGATCCACGCTTGTTTGCTTGTTTCAAAGGGTAAAAGAATATAACTGCTGCTGAACAAATGATCTGCTAACTGGAATGAGAATGGAACTGAAAAAGGAATAAGAAAAGAGAATGGAAAGAAAGAGGAAAATGTAGGGAAAATAAAAAATGTATTCGAACGGGCCCTACCCCGCTGCCTACGTACCTCATCGGGAAAATAAGGATCAGAGTCAACGTAGTTCGCCTAACTAAGGCGGGGACTATTTGTTTGTGTGTTTTTTTATGCTGGAACTGCGTATGTCTATGCTCAGGTGTTGCAGGCTCGTTTGGTACGAGTGTGTTTACCATTTTGTATGCGAGACAAGTCGTCGCAAGTTCGCGTTCAGAATGAATGAGATGAGAAAGAGAAGTTCCCGCAGGATAGTCGCTTATTGTTTGTTTTTGTATTTTATGAGAAATGTTTTGAATTTGTTTGTGAACATTCTCATACTAAGACCTATCCATCGTGGTAAATACTTACACCTCTCCCCGAAACAGGACGCGTATAAGTACTCCGCAACAAAGTCTCATGGCGTATAAGAACATCCAACCTTTATTAGGTGTTTTATTATTTTTCTTTGTGAGGTGAGAAAGAAAGACTCAAGTGGAAAAAGGTCAAAACTAAGGGGGACTAAGACTCAATCCTAATTTTCGTTATTTATTCAAAAGTGGTCCAAATGGTTTATGTGGTTTTCTAAGCCTAATGAATAAAAGGAACTAGAACTACTAGAATTCAACTTACTTCCTAAGAAAGTTAAGTTGATTCTAAAAAATAATGGGGATGCCTATACAAGTGGGAAATTCAAGTAATAAAGCAAAAACATTAAAATTGAAATACGAAATAAATTCTAAAAAGTGCATATTAAGGCATAAAACTACAAGTAAGCCTAAACTTCACCTAAACTTATTTATTAGAAATTCTGAGCCTAAGTCCTAAAACTAAGGGGATTACCTAATATTACTATTCTAAAATCAGTAATTAAACTATACTAAATCATTTAAAATCCTAACTAAGTTATTCCTTAATGAGCCATAAGAACCTAAGCTAAACTAAATGGATTTACAATGTAACAAAGGCCTAAAGATTAATGCACTAAAAATAGTAAAAGTCCTGGAAAAAATGCGAAATTAATTCTCTAGGGTCTTTAACATGACTATAGTATTTTGCTAAAAAATATCCCAAAAATTCAGAAGCTAACTATGCCTAAAAGTCACTTAAATCTACCTAAGAATTAACCACAATTTTACATGAATTAAGCTACCAAAAAAGTGGATAAAATGGCCTAAAAATCTACCAAAAAATATCCTAAGTTCTACTACCAGTCCTCTAATCATAGAAAAAAGAATGGGCTAAAAATACTACAGGAAGTGGAAGAAATAAAATGAACAAAATTATGTGCAACTAAAGAAATTCAATAAAATGCTAATTACATGGAAAATCGAAATTAAATCAAAAATAGCCAAAATTCAGAAAGTAAAAATGTCACAAATTTCTAAATTGAATTATTAACCTACTAGAATTTTTATAGAATTTTATGATGAATTTTACTATTTTTTAGGGATTTATTTCTAACTATGCTAAAACTAAGATTAAAATCTAAATGAAAAAAGAAAAGGGGGGCACAAGTGATTTTTTGAAGTTAATTATTCAATGGGCCTTAAACCAGGGGGGTGTGAATAGCGAACAACAAGAGGCCCATCTACGCAGGAAAATAGTGGTCTACTATGGACACTCAGTCAATTATTTTGACTCCAATATGGGCCGCACGATCTCAATATTCAAATCATGTGGCTTACAAATGCAGAAACGTGGTAACTACGATGAACCATGCGTACACAATCAACCGCACCAAGGGCCAACCGGACGGTGACACGTCACCGCCAGTGTGGTTGGGAATCACAAAAGCATCTTCACCTTATCTCTTAGAATCTCCCAACGGTACCTTTTTTATGGGAATTATGAGAAATTAACTCAAATTAATGATCATTATTCTTTTAATATTCTATTAACAACTTTAATTGTCCTTTGATTTTCTCTTAGTTCTTAATATTCTCTTAATGACTCATGGAATTAACTAAAACTAAGATAATTGAATTAACTAAAACTAAAACAAATGAAATTATAAAAACAGGGAGACAAAGGGATGAACATGTTCACGCCAAAACCCTAGGTCCTCTTCTTCACTTCTCCAGCCGCCGCCAACAACCCCTCTCTTCCCTCTTCAAATCACGTCTCCGTCGTCCCTCCATGACTCTTTATTAAACCGCGGCCTTCGTCACCATCCTCCCTCACCTACATCACTTTCTTCTTCGTTTTCTTCCAAGCCACCCTCGCCGTTCTTGCTTCTTCTTCGTTTTCTTCCAAGCCGCCACCAACATCTTCATCACAGAACAAATTAAACTAACTCCACAAACCCTAACCTAATCAACTTTCTAATGCAAATCCGAAAACAAATTCTCCACCCTTCCAATGGAAGATTCATCCCTAACCTAATATGAACTCGTAATTTCACGGAAACAACGAAACAGGGAACAAACAGCGGCATAATGTCAAATTCATACGCATAGGATGCAAAATTGTACCTGGCGAGTCAACCGTGTTGCAGATGACGTTTCTATTGCGATGTCGCTACGACGTCGACCCGATTTCACGAAAGCCTTCTCGCAATAAGCAAACGTCTCCAGGTATGCTTCACTTTCGCTTCTGCCTTTCTTGCTCTTGCTTGATTCCACAATCTCTTCTTCTACTCCTCTCTGACACGATGATTCTTGATGAATATTGGTGATGGTGCTGGAAGCGTAATGAATGGTCCGTTCTTGATCTGTTTCAGGTTTTTTCCTGCGGGAATTGTTGTTGAGGATTGAAACAAAGATTGAAGCTGTTGAATCTGTGTATTGGTGATTCCTCACGGAGATGAGGTGTTAGTTCTTGAGGATTGATGAAGTGTGAAATCGTGTGAAGGTTGTTGAAGTTTTCTCAAAACATTGTTGGAGATTCAGAGAGATGAAGATTGATATTGAATAAGTTTGTGTGAAGAAGAATTGAAGAAGTTGTGTAATCCGAACCCTTGAGAGAAGAAGAAGGTTCTGCTTTATAGAAGATTGAAGAGGCTTTGATGAAGAAGTTCAGGTGAGTTTTCTAGAAGCATTCTGTTAAAAGTTGCTTAGAGTTAGTTATGATTCAGTTATCATTTTTGATTTCGGTTAGAGCCATTGTAACTGACTTTGCTTATTGAATCTTGTAGGATTTTTTTGTGAAGTTTGTTGAATTGTGAAGAATTTCAGAGAGAGAGATGTTTGTAACTGATCTCTGTTGTAAGTTTTGTCAGTGATGATTATAAGAGGTCTCAAAGAAAGTTGTCTTGGTTGAAGTTTGATGTAGAGAGTGATGATTAAAGATGAAGATGAAGGTTGGTGAGGGTTATGAGAAAACACCGAATAGAAGGAGCTGCCTTCAGTTTTAGAGATGAAAATCCAGGCTCCAAATGAAAGTTTCCAGGTAAATTCGGTTATGAGTCTAACCGACTCTGTTATAAATGGGTTACCTCAGTTAGCTTTCTGTTATAATTCTTATATGCTGCCATTTTTCTTTTTGCTTTCCGTTAAATCTCCTCTTGTAATAAGCCTTTCCTTTCTTCTCTGAATTTTAGTTATCGCAATATGAATCGCCGGCCGAGTATTATCTGAACTGAATTTCATTTTGTTGCACCCCAAAATTTGCCCTCCCCTAGTCAAGGCATTGTGTACCAAGGTATCCCAAGAGGTTCACAAGGTTCACAAGGATCACAAGGTATCCCAAGAGGTTCACAAGGTTCACAATTAGTCAGAAAGCTTGGAAGTTCCCTCAGACAAAGCCTCCTCCTAAGCAATGCACCCTAAACTAGGGTTTTGGATTTCATCAGGAAAAATGGACTTTCAAGGCCTCAAGTGAGCTTCATAACATCCTACATGTCTTCAAGAATCCCTATGTCAAGTTTCAAGGCTTTCCCAGAAGGTTTGCTCAGTCAGATGATCAGATATGCAAAAATCAGTCAAAGCAGTTAAAAAGTCAAACTGAGGTCAACTGTGGTCAAACCAAAGTCAAACTTCATGATTTTTTGCCAACATCAAGTTTGTGAAGTAAAATTCATCATTTTATCAAGGGTTGATCATTATTCATTAAGGAGATTTCAGATCATCAAGAATCAGGAGTTTCTAAATTAGGTCATTTTAAAAGTCAACAAAAAGTCAACATCTTCCAAAGGGCATAATTTGAAAATGGTAAAGGATATGGACATGAGACCAAAGAGTTTGGTTAGAGGACTCTCTAAGCTTTCCAAAATGTCCAATAACACCTTCATAGCCTTAAAATTGAGGTATTTGTGCCTTTGCAAAGTTGGGAAATATTTGGGAGGTATATGAAGCAAATGGGACCTTAAAACCAATTTTTGCCAAATGGGCCTACCAAATTGCCACCCAATCATCATGATATCCTCAAGCACGACCCAAACCAAGCATTATATGATTTTTTATTTTTTATTTAGTATTTATTTTAATTTTATTCATTAAAATACAAATTAAATCAAAATAAAATATATAAATCAAATATTTGGATATGATTGTGGTTCTAGAAGCTCATAAACCTCATTCAAGACTGATTGATATGATCTAATTCCAGACACAACCAAAATAGCAAGGATATATTGGATTTTTTGATATTTTGAATCACATCTTTCTTCATCATCAAGTTATCCAAAAGCCCAAAGAAAGGACATTGTTTTTTGACCTAATTTCACTAACCATATGTACATGAACATAACACAATACTAGGGGACGAAAATCAGAGGCCAAAGCATAAGATTCACACTTCAAAATTTTCCAAGAAAACTCACATTCGGATTTTGGATTGCAGGCTATACCAAGGCATTTTGAAGGTTTTAACATGTTCCTTGAACATTACTGATGCTATCCCAATCATTACCATCATTCCAAACCTCATAAATCATTGAAATTGATCCTTCATATGTTCTTGAAAACCAAGTTTTCGATTTCACATATATATGCACTTTAACATGTTTTTGATGATTGATTATTGTTTATAATGCTTCATAGATTGTTTCTGGACATTTGGTTTTGAGTTTTGATGTAGGATCGATGATATGACATAGTTAGGGTTTCGAGCTTCAATTTTAGGAACCATGGCTAGACAAGATTTCACATGAAATTGATAACTTAATTGGACTCATAGGACCTCCTTTAATTGACTTGTATAATTAGAATGAATTTATTTTGTGTATTGTGACGTTTTTGATTTGCAAGCCATGTAGTGACGGATGAAAACCGTCACTAAAACCTCTTGCTACAGACAAACCGTAGCTATATGTTAAGTGGACAGATCAATGAAGAAGAAGGTCTTGCGCGTGAAACCTGAATTCAAATTTTGGTTTTATTTTATTATATGTTATTTATGTTATAATTCACAAAGGATGCAGTGGTTCAGCTGGTGAGGAGGGTGCGTGTGGAAACCTATGAACCTGGGTTCGATTCCCAGGTTTTGCAATTTTTTTGTTTTATTTCATCATAATTATTAGGTTTTATATTTATTGACCAGGGCTCACTCTTTGTTCACTAGCACGTGCTAGCCCAGTGGCATGGTTTTGTTATGGTAAGGGGGAGGTCCTGGGATCAAAACCAGGCCTCCCCACTTTTCTTTTTGTCATTTGTTTTATTTGTTTTATATTATTATTAAAGATTAATTAAATTATTTAATATTAAAACCACTAATTTTATTTAAAACAATAATTAAACTTTATATTTTTATTAATTTTATAATTTTTCTTGATTATTCATTTTAATTAATTTTATAATAATTTTGTACATAATCTTTATTATATATAATTTGTAAATAATTATTTAAAACCCTAATTGTTTTCTAAAACCCTAAATTTTTTCATTAATCTTAAAAATTTAACCTAATTTTTTCTATCAACCCTAAAAATTTAATTTATTTTTCTAAACCCAATTAATATATTAACCCTTATTTCTTTTATTATTATGTAAATAATTTAATGTTTTGTTATTATTATTAAATTGTTTAAATTCTTATACTTTTTTTTAATTAACTTCTAAAAACATTTATAATATTTGTCTAATCTAAAAATAATTTCTCTTTTAAATTTTAATCTTGATTTCTTTATTTATTATTATTATCATTATTATTATTGCTATTATTTTATTATTGTTTATTTATTATTTTTATTATATCTATTATTATAATTCATTTTTATTTGATTATTATGTATCTGCTAAAGCCATATAATACTTATAGGTTTATTTTCCATCTTTATTTTATTTTATAAATATTTTATTGTGTGGTTAGTAATTTTAGGGTGTGTATAACATAAATGTGATTAAAAATAACTTAGATAAATTAATTTAAATAAGATAAATATTTGAACATAAACACTCACACACGTAAGTCGATCTTTGATCGCCAACTTACACTTCCTAGGGTATTCCTTTTGGTTTCCTTAAAATAAAATGGTCAAGTCCCTCGAATATAGGGGTGTCTTAAGCAAAGTCCCTTCATAAAATCATAAAGTCCCTACAGTTTAAAAGATCAAGTCCCTTTGAGGTTGCCTACGATAATGATCTTGTCCCTTCGAATAAATGATGATAGTCCCTACGAATTGCTAAAGACACCCTTAAGTTGCCTTCATTGACCATACGATGACCCTACGCTTGTCCCTAACACATCCAAGGTAATGACTACCTATTCCTTAATAATAGGGATAGTCTTACCCTTGAAAGAACATACGAGAACATGAAAGACTTAATCTAGGGTAGGTACCTCTTAGTTGCTTGCTCACATTTCAAAATACTTTCTACACCTCACTTTCTTAAACATTTTTCAAAACAAGGCTTTGTATACATCCATACGAGGATCATTACAAAGTACTTAGAAAAATTTCTAATCACACACTACACTCTTCAAAAACAATTTAAGTGAGCTAAGTAACTAAGAGCCCATGGATAACCATGGATATAAATGGTGCTAACACCTTCCCTTTGTATAACCTACCCCCCAAACTCAAGTCTTTTAAAATAGGTTTTTCCTATTCTTTTATGTCCTTTCCTTATGGATAAAATAAAAGTCGGTGGCGACTCTTGCTATCCGCAAAATTTATAGAAAGTCAGTTCTCCCACCGTGTTACAGAACTGGCGACTCTGCTGGAGAGTTACTAAGTAAAAGAGGGGTACCCTTAGGAATTAGATCACTTTAAATTGTTTGCTTTGTTTGCTTTATATTACTTGCTGGGCTTTATGTGTGAAAGATCCTAACCCGGATCTAGTGTACCTTAGGTAAATGGCAATAGACCAAGTAAACTGTACGACGTATACCGATATGGTTGATATGGTGGCCATAGTTAGTGTGACTTCTTGGTTGGTGCTTATGTTCCTTAAGTAAGTTGAGGATAATATGAGGCTTCCATATGTTGTCAATACACTAACTGACTTTTAGAACCCTAGTCATCCCATCTTGGCCTTTAGAAAGTAGTGAGATAGCCGACTTTGGTGAAGACTGAAGTTGGTTGATACTCGATGCTACACTCATTGAGATCCTAAACTTGGAGGGTTTTGGTTGGCAAGTAAGTTGCCTACTGAACAACCACCCTTGGGAAGGATCAGTGATATTGAGATCCCTTAGAACCTGGTTACTTTTGTAGGATAGGATGAACCAACTAAACTTCAAGGGAGGATACTTACCTTTAAACCTCATGCAAGCCTTCAAACCTAGGGCTATTGTGTGACTTGTTTGTGTGTGCCACATGTTTGTGATTGAGCATAACATCATGACATCATGCATCATAAGCATATCATTTTCACTAACCATTTCAAGGACCAAAGGATTTATCTTTGTTCTTTGTTGCAGGTCATGGCTTCTGCTCATAGGAATATTATTCGGATCAACTTTGTAGGGATACCTCCTAAGCTTAAGGAATTAGTCTCTCAAGTTTCTGAAAGATCCCAGTTCATCAAGAAGCATGGTCACCTACTTGACTTGGTTACTTCAGGATTTGATGAAGACATGATGAGTGTCCTGTTTCAGTTCTTTGACCCTAAACATCATTGTTTCACATTCCCAGATTATCAGCTGGTTCCTACAATGGAGGAGTTCTCTAAACTACTGGGTATACCTATCCTTGATCAAAGACTTTTCACAGGCTTAGAAAAAGAGCCTAAACCTGAGGTTATTGCTGCAGCCTTACATTTGAAGAAATCAGACATTGTCATAGAAACAAGAAGCAGAGTTAAGGGTATTCTTGCTAAGGTATTGATGGAGAAAGCTCAAGTGTTCTTGAAGGCTATGAATTATGATGCTTTTGAGGAGATCCTAGCCATATTGATCTATGCTTTTGAGGAGATTCTCTCCATACCCGTACTACGAATGCACGAGGAACTCTGATGTGTTGCATACCTCTATTGTCTAGGTGGTTTATTTCTCACCTTCCTCTATCAATAATGAAGAATGAACAAGGGTTAAGGTGGTCCAAGAGGATCATGTCACTTTCTCATTCAGACATGCATTAGTGCTCTAGATCCATGGAGAATGTTACTATCATTGACCGTTGTGGGGAATTCCCTAATGTGCCACTCCTTGGAATAAAAGGGGGCATTACTTACAACCCTTCTTTAGCTCTACGCCAGTTTGGTTATGATCGGAGTAATGATCCTCATGACATGCTTATTCAGGGTATTGTGTTCGACTACGACAACGATCTGCAAGGTTACCGTCAAAGGTTCATACGAGCTTGGGCTAAAGTGAACAAGGTTGACAGCAAGACTCTGGAACCAAAGTACTCCATTCCTATGGAACCTTATCTCAGATGGGTACGAGCACGTGCTCAGACTCTTATGATGCCATATCCGGCTATCCTTCCAGTTACCATGGAGCCTGTTGCTGAAGGAGATACTCCTTATATCATCCTTCATCCAGACATGCCCACTGACATGGAAGAGTTGTAGCGGTCCTGGATCCAGTTGAAGGAACAAAGGGATACTTTTGAGACTCATTTCAAAGCTAGTCAAGAAAGAATCCTGGAGCTGACAAGACAACTTCACGAAGAGCGGAATCTCAACACATACCTCCATACAAAGAGGAAACGTCCATGGGAGACTTAAAACCCCATCTTTGTATTTATTTTATTTTATTCTAAGCCCAAAAGGCAAACAAATTTATTGCTTACTAATAAAAGTTTCATTTCTGGTTGTTTACACAAATTTAAATCCTGCGGTCCTTGAAAACATTGCATATGCATCTACATACCATATCATTGCATCACAGGTTTCTTATGAACATGTATCTTATCTTCTTGCTGTTTATTTCAGCAGAAATGGCTCTCGAACAAACTGTTAAGGATCTCCAGGCTCAGAATGCACAATTTCAAGAACTGATCCTGAACTTGTCCAAGGGACAAGATGAACTGAAGGCTCTTCTGACTAAGAAGAAGAAGAAGGCTAGAAAATCAGTGGGCCTTATCAACCTGGGTAGAAGATTCAGAGGTCCTGTCAAAAAAAAAGAAGAGGTTGAGAATCTTGAGTCTGAAAAATTCTGAGAGAGAAAGAGGTAGTCTCCATGATACTGTGGAAGATTCTGATTTTGAGGAGAACTATTATCATGATCCTGCTAGTGAGGAGAAGTATAAGATGTTGGTGGACAGAATGAATGCTATGGAACTACAGAAGAATTCTAGGTTTGACTTTGAAGATTTGAGTTTAATTTCTGGAGTGAGTTAGAAAGCACTGAAATGTTCACAACACAATATAAATCACAGTTTGCTGGACATTTTCGCAATCAATCAATGCTAGATGAAAAACGAAAAACGAGAAGCAGATAGCCACAAGTTGACTGAAATTGACTTTTTATTGATTCGGAAAAATGGCCATGAATAGGCATTACAAAGGAAGCAGTTCCCTGGAAAGAGGAAACAACCAAAAAGGAAAACAAACTATCCTATTGGCAATGTAACTAGTGGATCTCATCAAGTTTCAACCCGGTTATGACTCGCATATCTTCGAGACGATCCGCTCGCTCTGCCCCTTGAGAAAGGTAATTGAACTGATCTTCAACCCTTAGAATAACCTCAGTTGCAGATAGGTTACCGATTTCACAGATCGCAGTCATTCGTGTTAGTCCCTCTTTAGTGTGGATCGCCCTTTCAGGTTTTCAATCCATCGGGATACCCTTTTTTGCCTGAGCTGTCCGATGTGGATTTTCAACTCAGCGGGTGTACATTTTTTTTCTCTCCGAGATTTCCCTAATTTTTGCCCGAGCCTTTTATTCTGTTTTTGGCTCGCCGGGATGCCCATTTTTTCCTGGATCTTTATTCTGTTTTTATCCAGCGGGTCCTTTTTACACGAAGTATTTTCTTACTGCGTCTGCGTTGACAGGGGATTGGAAGTCTTCTCCGTCCATGGTTGTCAGCATCAAGGCTCCTCCTGAAAAAACCTTTTTAACCATAAACGGTCCTTCATAGTTAGGTGTCCATTTGCCCCTGTGATTGTTAAAAGGAGGAAGAATCCTTTTCAGCACCAAGTCATCTGGTATGTACCTTTGTGGTCGTACCTTCTTGTCAAAAGTATGCTTCATCCGCCTCTGATACAACTGTCCATGGCATACAACTGCTAGACGTTTTTCTTCAATGAGGCTCAATTGATCATATCTGGATCGGATCCACTCAGCTTCATCTAGCTTAATGTCCATCATTAACCTCAACAAGGGGATTTTCACTTCAATTGGTAGGACTGCCTCCATACCATACACCAGTGAGAACGGGGTTGCCCCTGTTGAAGTACGCACTGACATTCTATACCCATGTAAAGAGAATGGTAGCATCTCGTGCCAGTCTTTGTATGTTACAACCATCTTCTACACAATCTTCTTGATGTTCTTGTTGGCCGCCTCGACGGCGCCATTCATCTTCGGGCGACATGGAGAAGAGTTGTGATGTTCTATTTTGAAATCCTGACACAAGTCAGCCATCATCTTGTTGTTGAGATTAGAACCATTATTAGTAATGATTATTTCAGGAATTCCGTACCGGCAAATGATGTCTCTTTTGATAAACCGGGCTACCACTTGTTTAGTAACATTGGCATAAGATGCTGCTTCGACCCACTTCGTGAAGTAGTCTATAGCAACCAGGATGAATCGGTGACCGTTGGAAGCTGTCGGTTCGATCTTGCCAATCATATCAATGCCCCACATGGCGAACGGCCATGGTGAAGACATGACACTCAATGGATTCGGAGGCACATGGACCTTATCGGCATAAATCTGACACTTGTGACATTTACGGGAGTATTTACAGCAATCGGATTCCATGGTGATCCAATAATATCCCGATCTCAACAATTTCTTGGCCATAGCATGTCCCCTAGCATAGGTACCGAATGAGCCTTCATGAACCTCTTGCATCAACAAGTCTGCTTCGTGTCCATCCACACTTCTGAGCAGAACCATGTCGAAGTTTCGCTTGTATAGCACACCATCTTGATTTAAGAAGAAACCACATGCTAGTCTTCTGAGGGTCTTCTTGTCTTTACTGGATGCCCAGCCGAGTATTCCTGAGCCTTCAAGAATTTCCTGATATCATGATACCAAGGTTTGTTATCTTCACCACTGTCAACTGCAAAGACATAAGCAGGTCTTTCAAGACGGGAGACCATGATTCGAGGCACGAAATTCTCTTGACAAACTTTAATCATAGACGACAAAGTTGCTCGAGGAATATAATTCAACTTGACCTTGGTAAAGAAAGTTAGCAGCCTCCTGACATAATCCCTGTAAGGAACCAAGTGAGGTTGATGAACTAACCATTTGCCATTGACTTGGTTCACCACCAGAGAAGAATCTCTGAAGATCTCGAGGTTCTTGACTCGCAAGCTGATTGCTTCTTCAACCCCCATGATGCAAGCTTCATACTTTGCCTCATTGTTAGTGCATTCGAAAGTTAACCGAGCATCTAAAGGTGTATGGACCCCTTCTGGAGAGATGATAACAACACCTATTCCACTTCCGTTCATGTTCACAGCTCCGTCAAACATCAACTTCCATTTGGATTCAGGGTCTGGCCCCTCCTCCGGAAGTGGTTCTTCACAGTATTTCCACTTGAGGAACATGATGTCCTCATCCGGAAACTCAAATTTCACGGGTTAATAATCATCGATCGGCTGCTGAGCCAAGTATTTTGACAATACACTTCCTTTGATTGCTTTTTGCGAAGTGTAATGTATATCATACTCTGTTAGTATCATCTGCCATCGGGCTACCCTTCCTGTCAGAGCCGGCTTCTCGAAAATGTATTTCACAGGATCCATATTTGAAATTAAGAGAGTGGTGTGAGTCAGCATGTACTGTCTTAGTCGGCGAGCAGCCCATGCCAAAGCGTAACAAGTTTTCTCGAGTAGTGAGTAGCGTGTCTCACATCGGTAAACGTTTTGCTAAGGTAATAAATGGCGTGCTCTTTTCGACCAGACTCGTCCCGCTGACCCAGCACACATCCCATCGATCCTTCAAGCACGATAAGATACATGATCAAAGGTCTCCCTGGTACCGAAGGCATGAGAATTGGAGGTTCTAGCAGATATTCTTTGATTCGGTCAAAGGCTTGCTGGCAGTCTTCATTCAATTTAATGGCCTGATTCTTCCTGAGAAGCTTAAAGATGGGCTCACACGTGGCCGTTAGGTGAGAGATAAACCGTGCAATATAGTTTAGTCTCCCTAAGAAACCACGCACTTGATTTTCAGTATTTGGCTCAGGCATCTCTTGGATGGCTTTTACTTTGGCTGGATCAACCTCAATTCCCCGCTCACTAACAATGAAGCCAAGTAGCTTGCCGGAACGGACCTTGAAGGTGCACTTATTCTGATTCAACCTCAATCTGAACTTCCGGAGTCTGTCAAACAACTTTTCTAGATTGACCAAATGCTCTTCTTCTGTTTGGGACTTTGCTATCATATCATCAACATAAACCTCAATTTCATGATGAATCATGTCGTGAAATAGCGTCACCATCGCCCGTTGATAAGTGGCCCTGCATTCTTCATACCAAATGGCATAACCTTGTAACAGAAAGTGCCCCAAGGCATGATGAAGGTTGTCTTTTCCATATCATCGGGAGACATCTTAATCTGGTTATAACCGGAAAACCCGTCCATAAAAGAGAACACAGAAAACTGAGCAGTATTATCAACAAGCACATCTATGTGAGGCAGAGGGAAGTCATCTTTAGGGATGGCCCTGTTCAAATCCCTGTAGTCTACACACATCCTGACCTTACCGTCTTTCTTAGGGACCGACACAATGTTGGCAACCCACGGAGGGTAACTGGTCACGGCCAAGAAACCAGCATCAAATTTCTTTTGTACTTCTTCTTTTATTTTGATTTCCATATTAGGGCGTATGCGCCTCAACTTCTGCTTCACTGGAGGGCAGTCTTCTCTCAGAGGAAACTTGTGTACCACAATGTCAGTGTCTAAACCAGGCATATCTTGGTAGGACCATGCAAAGACATCAACATACTCTCGAAGCATAGAAATTAAACGAGTCTTGACAGATTCTTCTAATGCGGCCCCGATCTTAACTTCTTTCTTGTCTTCTTCGGTACCCAGGTTTATCACTTCGACAGCTTCTTCATGCGGCTGAATCATCTTCTCCTCCTGTTTAAGCAATCTGGCCAATTCTTCAGGTAGTTCGCAATCTTCTTCACCTTCCTCATCGGCTTGATAAATTGGATTGTCAAAGTCATACTCAGCCATAACAGGGTCGTCATTGATAAGATCCGGTGATGAGCACCTGCATGAATGGCGATTCATGCAAGGCTTTAGCAAAAACTTGAGAAAATGAGAAACATTGCCATTTTAAAACTTTTCTTTCTTTTTGAAAAACAAAAGCAAAAAATGAAAGACAAAGAACAACATGGATGAATGTGAAACATCAGATTTATTTATGATTATGAATTGTGTTAGGAACAAAAGAACCCTTACAAAAAGCTACTATGCCCCGAGCAAGACATAGTGCTTGAATACAGGAAAGACAAAATACAAAAATTATTACTCTTCGAAAGAGGTGACTGAGATAAGCCTTTCAGACGTTCAATTGCTAAGTTGAGTCCCTAGAACAGTAGGCCTAATCCACTCATCTAAGTTACAGTCACTATCAATTGCGTCATCCTGCACGGCACTGATGCTTCCATAATCCACCACTCTTGCACTCATGAAAGTAATCGAGCTTTGACGACCTTTAGGACTCGGTCCAGATGATGACTGCCCAGGATGGTAACCAATTCCGAACATATCTTTCTTTTCTGGCACTTCTACTGGACTGCCCCAGCCTTCTCGCACCCCCGACTCTACCAACTCAAGAGCTTGCTTATAAGAGGCCATGGAAACCCCCTTCTTTGGTTCTTCAGGAGAAGCTGCCAGTGCAGACGCTTGTTCAGTCTTCAGGGGCTCAAAAGCCTGACATGGAGTTTCAACTATTTCGCCATCCATCTCCACATAATTGAATGAAGCCAGATGACTAACAAAAATGTCTTCCTCCCCACTGATAGTTACAATTTGGCCTTCTTAGACTAACTTTAGCTTTTGATGAAGTGTGGTTGATACTGCTCCTGCTGAATGTATCCAAGATCTTCCCAACAAACAACTGTATGCAGGCTGTATATCCATTACGTAAAATGTAGTATTGAAGATTTGTGGACCTACTTTAATTGGTAACTCCACCTCCCCGAACACCAATCTCCTCGACCCATCAAATGCTCTTACTACCAGGTCACTAGGCTTTAGAAATACATCATAATCCAACTTCATCAATGCTTTCTTGGGCAGAACATTCAACGATGATCCGGTATCTACCAACACGTGAAAAAGTACTACACCTTTGCATTCTAAAGAGATATGCAGTGCCCGATTATGAGCACGCCCTTCAGATGTTAAATCCATGTCTATAAAGCCCAATCTGTGACTGGCATTGACACTAGATACCACTACTTCCAACTGATTTACCGAAATATCATGAGGCATATAAGCCTTGTTCAAAATATTCAAGAGAGCCTTCCTGTGGGAGTCAGAACACATTAGCAAGGACAAGATGGAAATATTCGACGGAGTCTGCTGCAGATGGTCCACAATCTTGTAATCGCTCTTTTTGATAATTCTCATAAATTCTTCAGCTTCTTTATCAAAGGTGATGTTTGGATCAGTCACTGGTGCGAGCTCATTGACAACCACTGGCTGCTTCCCCCTTGCTTTAGCCCGGGCTTCTGCGGTATCTCTGGGTGGTATCACACTATTTCTTAGTGTTTCCGGCACAAATAACCTTCTACTTCTAGTAAAGCCCCCTACTCCAACATTTTCTACTTGAGCTGGGGTTGTACTAGACGTGGCCAACTCTTGCTTCTGGCCGTTACAGTATACTTCGCCACCATAATTCCAGGGAATGGCCCTATCGCTCTAATACATTACTGGTTCTGCAGTGGTGATGGTTATCGGTGCCGCTCTGGCCCATGGAGGAACTTGAGATGGATCGTAGAAGATGGTTACTGTAGAGACTTCGCTTTCTTTTACAACTTTGTCAAACTGCAACACTCCTTCATTAATCATACTCTGGATCCATGCTTTCAACTACTCACAACCATTCGTAGCTTCAGCATATCCTGGACAATCAACTTCACACCCAGGAAAAACACCCTTTTGTGACAAGCAAACTTTAACAACACTCAATGGAGTCTGCATGTCGTTGACATCGCGTACCAAGTTTAGGTTCTCCCCTTCATCAACTGCCCCAACCGTACCTCCGTGAGGAGGCATGAGGTTCTGAATTACGTTAGGGGTAGGAGCAAAGTTGATTTCTTTGGAATCTACTAGGTCTTGGACTACATACTTTAAGGCCTTGCAGTTTTCCGTGGCATGTTTGGGGGCTCCGGAATGAAATTCACATCTAGTGTTTGTATCGTAACCTTCAAGAAGTTGCCCCGGCTTCGGGGGTTGCAAAGTTCTGAGCTAAACCAACTGGAGTTGGAGGAGATTCTTCAGAAGTTGTGAATATGACATAGGGGGAGTTTCAAACTGCCTTTCTCTGGTCCTCTGATAGTAGTATAGATGTGGAGCTCTTTGTTGATACCCTTGTGAGCGTTGCGGCTACGGTGGTTGGACTTGCTGTTGAATAGGTTGAGCTGAGATAGTGACAGGAGCCACTTGCTGATAAAACCCTCTGTTACTTCCTCCCCTCTGCGCGTACACTGCCTCGGTCTCTCATTCTCTCCTCTTCACGAAGGGTTTCTTGATACCAGAATTTGAAGCGCCCCCATTCCGAATCTTCCCTTGTTTGATCCAACTTTCTATCCTCTAGCCAGTCAAGATGATATCTGAGAATCCACTTGAGGAACATCCAGCTAGCCTTTCCATGAAATGCCCATGGAGGGTATCTAGGAATAGGTCTACCATTTCTCTCTCCAACAAAGGCGGTTGCACTCTAGCGGCCACTTCACACCACCTTTGTGCGTAATCTTTGAAGCTCTCAGAGTTCTTCTGAGCCAGAGTCTGAAGTTGAGTGCGACTGGGTGCCATGTCGATATTATACTGATATTGTTTGAGGAATGCCTCTCCCAATTCCTTCCAGTTTCTTACAGAGCTTCTCTCTAGCTTCATATACCATTCCAAGGACCCTCAAAAGAGACTATCCTGGAAGTAGTACATCCAGAGCTTTTCATCCCTAGTATGGGCAACGATCTTCCAGTAGAATGCCTGCAAGTGAGTTTTAGGGTAGGAGCTACCGTTATACTTGTCAAAAGTAGGCGGCCTGAATTTGTGAGGAATAACCACCCCGGGGATTAGGCCCATGTCAGACACATCTATCCCCAAAGTGTCTCTACACTCGAGGGCTTTGACTTTCTCAGCAAGCATAAAAAAGTCTTGAAGATTTCCTTCTCCACCGAACCCCATGTCGTTGTTAAAAGGAGAGAACTGATCCTCCTGTCTGTCTTGTACCAGAATGAAAGTTATTGTGACCTATTCTGGAACTTGAGGTCCACCTGGGCCATTGTTGGTGTTGGGAGGAGTCACTTGCACGCCAGGAGTGGTTACAGGAGGATTAGTCTGAGGAGGGTTGAGCCATTGAATTGCATTCCTTAACTCTTGTTGTCCCTGAGCCATCCCCTTGCATCATGACCATGAATTCTCCCATTCTGGTGCGAAACTCATTAAGCTCAGTTTGCATAGCGTCCATGAATGTCCTCTGGTTGCTGTGAGTTGCGTAGCAATGTGGGATATCTTGTCGGAGATGCCGGGTCTTGGCAGCTCTCGCAATTTTTGCCTGAAACACATATAAGTTAAGCATCCTGTAGAAAACCTGCAAAAACAAAGAAGAACATGCAAATGATGTGTATGCAATGCAATGTGTTCCTTTTATCCTCAAGGTTTTTCCCTTTCCGGTCCTGGTATTAGGAGAATAATAATTGGGAAGAAGACCCATATGATGTTCAAATAACGTGACGGCCGTGGAGAATTGGTGCTTATTACCCCGTGTCGCTGCAACAAATAACAAACAAGAGATTCAAAGCAAGTCAATCACATAAACTGAAATTTGAAACAACAAAGCCCCCGAAGGGTGCCAATTAAAAGAACAACAAAGGATATCAATAAAAAGAATCCCACAATAAGCCTGTGGGTAATCCAAGTACAATAGAATGAAACTAAACTCTAGGGAGCTCTAAGTCTTGCAGACTCCAGCTAAGACGCTTGACATTCTGGAACAACTGAGCTATATCCGGATGATCAGGCTCCTGGATGAGTCTCTGAATGAGGAGATCCCTTAGATCAAAGGAAGCATGTAACTCTTAAATCTACTGCAGGAAAGCCTTCTCATTCTCTTTGCTCGGACCTGGCTCGGCCTTTGACTTCTTCACATCAGCTCAAAGCTTCAGCTCTTCAACTTCTTTCTAGACATCTTCAGCTATTTGTTGACTCTTTGTTATCTGATGAAGATATTCTCTCTGTTGCTCTTGTGCCTTCTGAACTAACTTCCCTTGCTCAACCAGGGCATCCTGAAGGTTCTTGATCTTCAACTCGAATTCAGCTTCTACCTCCTTTTGCTTTTTCTGATTACCGTTCCACTTCTCTTGCCAAAGTGTGATGGCTTCACAAGCCTCATTCAGTTCTTTCTTATCCCTCTGGCGCTGACTCGCCTTGTGGATCTCAGCCAATCCTCTCTTCCTAAAGTATAGTTCTATTTCCTCAAAGTCCTTCTGCTTAAGTCGAACCATCTCTTCAGCTCGGAGAGCTCTATCCTCTAACTGATGGTTCTGAATCATCAATCTCTAACAAGAATTGTAAGCCTCCTGATTCTCAACTCTAAGCTGCTTGACCAAAGCTTCCAATTTCTGGTAATCTTCTAAAGGCACCGTTGCTGGGGTGGAGTTGGTATAGAAAAAGGGACTAGAGCCGTTTGAACCTCCTCCTTTATCCAAGCTTCGAATTCAAGGAACATCCGGTTATTGCTCTTGCCTAGACATGCCGTGTTTTTTATTTTGATTACTTTTCAAGAACCTGCAACTTTTCTGACCAACGAAAGATTGTCTTTTACCGAGAAGTAAAATTTTTGGAATAACTCGGATTCATCGGGAATCTCTTTGAGCGCATACCCTAACTGTCTTCTTAAGAGAATGGGGTTGTAGTTGATACCCCCTGATACTCCTAATAAAGGCACATTGAGGTAATTCCCACAGCTGGTAATGAAGCTCTTTCCTTTCAACCTAAAAGTAAACCATCTAATATCTCTGGCAGACAATGTACTTAGCTTCTGGGCCCAAGTAGTATTAGGATCAGTGAAACTCTCAGTGGTAGGCAAATGTCTCATGACCCACCTATAGAATAAGGGAGCACAACATCTAACTAGACCTCCTCACTTCTTCTCATTCTTATAGTGCACTGAATAATACAAGTCACCCAGGAGAGTGGGCACCAGATTCTTCAAAACAAATAAATGAATAGCATTTATGTCCACAAATTTTTCCATATCAGCGAACACGATGATCCCATAAACGGATAGTGCTAAGATGGCGCAAACAGAATCCCACTGATTTGTCACTGCAAGTTCTCCAGCCCTTCTAACCAGATACTCCAGAGTGAAACCAAGTACTTTTGCTTTGGTGGTAGACAGATTTACAGATACTTCAGATGAGCTCAAATAAAGAGCTTTAGCGATGTCAGCATGGGTTGGTCTTGTCATCTCTGAGTTGAAAGGAATTTGATCCTTGATTGACACTCCCATAATCTCAGCATACTCTTCCAGTAAATGACCCAACTGAAAGTCATGAAAAGTGAAACACCTGAGTCATGGATTGTAATACTGCAACAAAGTATGAATGTCGCTTCTTTGAGAGCTATCCAAGTTGAATACCAAGTCCAGAATATCACCATACTTTTCCTTGAAGTATCCCAGATGACCCGGGGTAATAAGAGACACCATTTGATTGATCAAGTCCACTTTGGTATCAAAACATTTGTAGTGGACAGTCCTTTTTCTGATGTCTTCCATTCTGAAGTAATGATATGACCAAGAACCGGGAGTAATGCAAACCCTGAGAATAAAAGAAACACAAATGATTAATGATGTTATGATGCTTATGCAAGGCGAGGCATGTGATCAGTGAAGTGTCTATGATGTGCCAATCATATAATCAGGTGTCGGTGCAAGGCCATAATATCAACATATCACAATAACAATCCCTCTGATCCAGGATCCATATCTTAGAACCAATGTACAAGAGAACCAGATCACAAAACTGAACCAATGGCAAAGCGGGTATGTTTAAGGTCTTAAGGTTCCTGCAAACCTGTAAACCCCTCCTAATCTCACGGGTATGCTACTCGGGTCAACATCATGGACTCTCAAAGCCGAATAACAATAATACGTTCACCATTTCCAAAAAATGGTTCATGACCAAATCAGGGAATCGGTTTGGCATTATGTACTACTCAGGGAGGCCTCAACTGAGTCCGGAAAAACAAGCATCCCTCATAAATCCCCAGCTTCAAGCATTGAATCGAGAAACAATAGTACATTCATCCCGAAGGGTACAATACTACCGTCATACGAACAATTTGCTTTAACTAGATTCTTATGAGAGAACCATGCCATCCTATGCGAGTTCCCAATGGACCCTCAGATGCGAGTGGGTTTGCCAAAAAATGTGGTCTGCCACTGTCATCACTGGAGAGGGGTGTTTCCATTAAAGTCCTCGAAGATCGGTCACCAGATGCACATAACTATCAAGGTCGTACCCTGAAGTGGGGAAGAACCCCCACACAAAATAGTCCCAAGACGATCGCAGTCTGGGTGTGGAACACATCGCCACTCATCATGTAACCATGCGAGTACAACATGTCCACGTTAATCCTATAGTGCACTCAAGCCGGGTATTTGGCTTATCTCATAGTAACTCCCATCCCACAAAAAAATGAAAACCAGCACAGCCAGACAGTCCAGTATAATATGATGCATGGAAAATAAATACTGAAAGCAGTAAATAAATGCGGTAAAGTAAAGCTGTAAATGAAAACAATAAAGCTAAATTAAAACACACAGAAGCAAACAGATAAACACCCAAATAAACAAAACCAAACAAGCGCTAGGATTGACTCTACAAGGGAAATCAGAGATTCTGGATACGATCCCCAGCAGAGTCGCCAGCTGTCTCTCCCGGGATTTTCATTCTAGTACAAACGCGAAAGTGGCGCGGAAATGGTAGAGTCGCTAGCCAGACATTTTTATCCTGAAGGAATGGAAAAGGTAATGTTGCACAAACCTAAGGAAGAAGGAAAGGACAAGGTCCTACGAACCAAAGATCTGGGTTTGGGAGTCTGTTACGACCTGGGAAGGTATTAGCACACCAGACCGTCCGTCGTACCAGACGGGATCCATGCTAGTTTGCGTGTTTCAAAGGGTAAAAGAATATAAATGTTGTTGAAAAAATGATCTGCTAACTGGAATGAGAATGGAACTGAAAAAGGAATAAGAAAAGTGAATGGAAAGAAAGAGGGAAATGTAGGGAAAATAAAGAATGTGCTCGAACGGGCCCTACCCCGCTGCCTACGTACCTCATCGGAAAAATGAGGATCAGAATCGACGTAGTTCTCCTAACTAAGACGGGGACTATTTGTTTGTGTGTTTTTTTATGTTGGAACTATGTATGTCTATGCTCAGGTGTTGCAGGCTCGTCTGGTACGAGTGTGTTTACTGTCTTGCATGCGAGACAAGTCGTCGCAAGTTCGCGTTCAGAATGAATGAGATGAGAAAGAAAAGTTCCCACAGGATAGTCGCTTATTGTTTGTTTTTGTCTTTTATGAGAAATATTTTGAATTTGTTTGTGAACATTCTCATACTAAGACCTATCCATCGTGGTAAATACTTACACCTCACCCCGAAACAGGACGCATATAAGTACTCCGCAACAAAGTCTCATGGGTATAAGAACATCAACCTTTATTAGGTGTTTTATTGTTTTTCTTTGTGAGGTGAGAAAGAAAGACTCAAGTGGAAAAAGGTCAAAACTAAGGGGGACTAAGACTCAATCCTAATTTTTGTTATTTATTCAAAAGTGGTCCTAATGGTTTATGTGGTTTTCTAAGCCTAATGAATAAAAGGAACTAGAACTACTAGAATTCAACTTACTTCCTAAGGAAGTTAAGTTGATTCTAAAAAATAATGGGGATGCCTATACAAGTGGGAAATTCAAGTAATAAAGCAAAAACATTAAAATTGAAATACGAAATAAATTCTAAAAAGTGCATATTAAGGCATAAAACTACAAGTAAGCCTAAACTTCACCTAAACTTATTTATTAGCAATTCTAAGCCTAAGTCCTAAAACTAAGGGGATTTACCTAATATTACTATTCTAAAATCAGTAATTAAACTATGCTAAATCATTTAAAATCCTAACTAAGCTATTCCTTAATGAACCATAAGAACCTAAGATAAACTAAATGGATTTACAATGTAACAAAGGCCTAAAGATTAATGCACTAAAAATAGTAAAATTCCTGGAAAAAATGCGAAATTAATTCTCTAGGGTCCTTAAGATGACTATAGTATTGTGCTAAAAAAATATCCAAAAAATTCAGAAGCTAACTATGCCTAAAAGTCACTTAAATCTACCTAAGAAATAACCACAATTTTACATGAATTAAGCTACCAAACCAGTGGATAAAATGGCCTAAATATCTACCAAAAAATATCCTAAGTTCTACTACCAGTCCTCTAATTATAGCAAAAAGAATGGGCTAAAAATCCTAAAGGAAGTGGAAGAAATAAAATGAACAAAATTATGTGCAACTAAAGAAATTCAATAAAATTCTAATTAAATGGAAAATCGAAATTAAATAAAAAATAGCCAAAATTCAGAAAGTAAAAACGTCACAAATTTCTAAATTGAATTATTAACCTACTGGAATTTTTATAGAATTTTATGATGAATTTTACTATTTTTTAGGGATTTATTTCTAACTATGCTAAAACTAAAATTAAAATCTAAATGAAAAAAGAAAAGGGGGGGGGGGGCAGGAAGTGTTTTTTTGAAGTTAATTATTCAATGGGCCTTAAACCAGGGGGGTGTGAATAGCGAACAACATGAGGCCCATCTGCATAGGAAAATGGTGGTCTACTATGGACACTCAGTCAATTATTTAGACTCCAATATGGGACTCACGATCTCAATATTCAAATCATGTGGCTTACAAATGCAGACACGTGGTAACTACGATGAACCATGCGTACACTATCAACCGCACCAAGGGCCAACCGGACGGTGACACGTCAACGCCAGTGTGCTGGGAATCACAAAAGCATTTTCACCTTATCTCTTAGAATCTCCCAACGATACCTTTTTTATGGGAATTATGAGAAATTAACTCAAATTAATGATCATTATTCTTTTAATATTCTATTAATAGCTTTAATTGTCCTTTTATTTTCTCTTAGTTCTTAATATTCTCTTAATGACTCATGGAATTAACTAAAACTAAGATAATTGAATTAACTAAAACTAAAACAAATGAAATTATAAAAACAGGGAGACAAAGGGATGAACATGTTCACGCCAAAACCCTAGGTCATCTTCTTCACTTCTCCAGCCGCCGCCACCGACCCCTCTCTTCCCTCTTCAAATCAAGTCGCCGCCGTCCCTCCATGACTCTTTCTTAAACCGCGACCGTCGTCACCATCCTCCCTCACCAACATCACCTTCTTCTTCGTTTTCTTCCAAGCCACCCTCGTCGTTCTTGCTTCTTCTTCGTTTTCTTCCAAGCCGCCACCAACATCTTCATCACAGACCAAACTAAACTAACTCCACAAACCCTAACCTAATCAACTTTCTAATGCAAATCCGAAAACAAATTCTCCACCCTTCTAATGGAAGATTCATCCCTAACCTAATCCGAACTCGTAATTTCACGGAAACAACGAAACAGGGAACAAACAGCGGCACATTGTCAACTTAATACGTATAGGATGCAAAATCGTATCTGGCGAGTCAACCGTGTTGCAGATGACGTTTCTATTGCGATGCCGCAACGACGTCGACCGCGATTTCACGAAAGCCTTCTCGCAATAAGCAAACGCCTCCAGGTATGCTTCACTTTTGCTTCTGCCTTTCTTGCTCTTGCTTGATTCCACAATCTCTTCTTCTAATCCTCTCTGACGCGATGATTCTTGATGAATATTGGTGATGGTGCTGGAAGCGTAATGAATGATCCGTTCTTGATTTGTTTCAGGTTTTTTCCTGCGGGAATTGTTGTTGAGGATTGAAACGAAGATTGAAGCTGTTGAATCCGTGTATTGGTGATTCCTCGCAGAGCTGAGGTGTTAGTTCTTGAGGATTGATGAAGTGTGAAATCGTGTGAAGGTTGTTGAAGTTTTCTCAAAAAATTGTTGGAGATTCAAAGAGATGAAGATTGATATTGGAGAAGTTTGTGTGAAGAAGAATTGAAGAAGTTGTGTAATCCGAACACTTGAGAGAAGAAGAAGGTTTTGCTTTATAGAAGATTGAAGAGGCTTTGATGAAGAAGTTCAGGTGAGTTTTCTAGAAGCATTCTGTTAAAAGTTGCTTAGAGTTAGTTATGATTCAGTTATCATTTTTGATTTTGGTTAGAGCCATTGTAACTGACTTTTCTTATTGAATCTTGCAGGGTTTTTGTGAAGTTTGTTGAATTGTGAAAAATTTCAGAGAGAGAGATATCTGTAACTGATCTCTGTTGTAAGTTTTGTCAGTGATGATTATAAGAGGTCTCAAAGAAAGTTGTCTTGGTTGAAGTTTGATGTAGAGTGTGATGATTGAAGATGAAGATGAAGGTTGGTGAGGGTTATGAGAAAAAACCGAATAGAGGGAGCTGCCTTCAGTTTTAGAGATGAAAATCCAGGCTCCAAATGAAAGTTTTCAGGTAAATTCGGTTATGAGTCTAACCGACTCTGTTACAAATTGGTTACCTCAATTAGCTTTTTGTTATAATTCTTATGTGCTTCCATTTTTCTTTTTGCTTTCCGTTAAATCTCCTCTTGTAATAAGCCTTGCCTTTCTTCTCTGAATTTTAGTTATCACAATATGAATCGCCGGCCGAGTATTATCTGAACTGAATTTCATTTACAGGCTGAATCGTTGTTAATGTCGTGAAGTATGCTACTATGAGGAATGGATCAAAGATTGTGGTTTTGTTGATACGTTCCCGAATCATTTTGTCAAGATTGTTGAATCTTGAGTTTCGATGAAGATGCAACTAGGACATGAAATCAGATGATGAAAACAGGTACATAAGTCAACCCTTTGTAACAGAATTTCCGCCATTTTGATTCAATTCTCAGTTAGGATTTTTTCTTCTTGTAAAATTCGGCCATGGGCTCTCTTTTCCTTTTGTTTTTTGGACTGGTTTCTGATATGCCATGGAAGCATCTTGAATTTTCTGTTATAATGAATTTCTGGTGTGATTTTATCACGGTTTGTAACCGTAAATTTTCGATAAATCTTTTTCCCCTTTTGCACTGATATGAACATTCGGTTATATCGATTTTCTGTGATTTTTTTCATTGACCGGATTTGAAATGTGGAAAGCAAATGATCAGTTACAATTTGGGCTAAGCTTGAATTAAGAAAACAAAACATATGGACATAGTTCTTTACCTATTTGAAAATAGAAAGAAATTAATGATGGTAAAGAGGATGAATAGTTCTAAATGAACTTAATGAATTGGACATAGAATTATGGTTATTGGTTTAGAGAAAAAGAAAAGAAAGAAATGGATGTGGTGTTTAGGATTTTGAAATTTATTAAGGTGATTTGAAAAATGTAAATGCAAATTGAATTAGGATAGATGAATGATTTGAACAACATGGACACCAAATTATGGTTTTAAGTGGCCTTTAAGTGGACAAAAATTATTGTTTTTTTTTCTTTAAAAAGAAAGGATATTGTATTAGAAGTGCATTTAAACATATGTTCGAATCTTGAATGGGCTTAATATACTTAAAGCGAACATGTTTCAATGGGTCTATCTCATGAATTCCGCACATCCAATCTTAACACGTACCATCCATACTCAACTCGCAATCTCAATGAACCTCAAACTTTGATACCATGGCAATTCCCCACAATCAATAACTCGAACCCTGCTTGTTGCTTCACTTGAAAACTCTGTGCTTGAAATCACTTGCGAGCACCAAATAAAAGGATTCAATTACAATGAATCGTGTGATGAAGATAGGTGATGCACGACCAAAATAACTTGGCACAAAAAACCCTAATTCACTAAACCTCAGTCGGTGAGACGTCATCGAGCTTTAACATGAACAAAACCCTAATCAACCTTGATGACGAGCTTGGTGAACCAATGAACAGTCTTTACGAGTGAAATCCTTAGAGATCAATTAATCAGGGAAATAAAACCTAATCGAGTAGCAAGTGCATAAGAAGCTGGTGTTATTAACAACCACATAACCAAAACTTTGAATTCATCCGACAACCATACCTAAGGTGCGAAACCCTAATTCCATAATCCATGACACACTCTCCAGCGAAGTAGAAACCACAAAACAATGGAATAACATGGCTCTTTAGAGGGCACTGATCTCATGCCTGAGGAATTAAATGCAAATATATGATTGTGAGTATACGACCTAATGGGAAATGCAAATGAATGCGAAGCAAAAAGCCAGTTCGGTGATAATAAATATGAGGGCAAATTTCGAGGTATTACATTAGTAGCAAAAGAAATTAAAGTGCAAGAATCTAAAATATTAATAGTAGTAATAATATAATAATATTTACATAATAATAATGGTATGGTGAACTTAATCAATCACAACCAAAAAGAGCAACCAAAATTGAGAGGCAACCGGATCCGCTTAGCATCTTACACTATAGCGATTAATCAAGGCAAATCGAATCGAATTCAATGAAATTTGAAAGGTGATTGGGAGACCCAAAGCACCCACGCATCAAACATTCATAAGTCTCGATTCTTAATGCAATATGATTAACCACTTTGGGATTACGCGACCAACAAGAGGTCCGGTCCACAAAAGTGAAAGTACCCAATTAGATTTTTATTCCGAATCCGGGACACATTTAGGTCTATGTTAAGCAATCGCCGAGTAATTTACGAAGTAATTACCCTACAAATGAGGCCGGCCACCACCAATTAAGGTGCACAATGTTAGTGCTAATGCATGCGAGATAAACGATATGTAAATCGTTATCCGGACACAATACCGCACAAAACTAAAGATTAATACCGAATTGAGCCGCACTAATGGTATTCCTCCATCCTTAAGTTCAATCACTCATCTCAGTGGATTCAAGCATGAAAATGTATCACTAATGCAAAGCACCTTAAGTGAATTGAATAATCCACTTAAAGGTAATTTTAAATTAATGAATATTAACTATTCTAATCTACACCTAAAGTTCATTTAAATTAAGGAGAAATCACTCCCAAAAGTGCTTCCCAAGGTAAAAATAAAAAGGAGGAAGAAAAAGAAGAAAGAGGAACCAAAAAGGAGCTTAAAATAAGCCAAAAACTAATTCTGACTTGTGTTAACCGGTTAACCAGAATGAACTAAAAATGGTTAATCAGTTAACGCAAGTAGTTTTCAAAACCTGCACAGTTTAAACTGGTTAACCGGTTAAATAAATTACACTGAAAATGGTTAACCGGTTAACACTGAACCAGTAGCAGAAAAAAATGCTAAAATTCAGCATGATCCATTTTTAAAACCTTTTTACAAACATTTGATGATCATGATCTGAATTAGCACGAATTTTAAAACCAAAATACAGTAAAATCCCTTCAATCAAACAACAAATTAAGATCCAATGGATCTAGAATCAAAGGCATCAAAGATCTACATCTTGAATGTTGATGGTGAATATGGGTTTATGGAAAGAGTGAATTACCAAAAGCACTTCTTCAAATTGGACCAAATCAAGCTAGATCTACTGAAATTGATGAACAAGAAAGAGTATGATGAAGGTTTAGCTCAAGTTAGTCAAGAATTCAATGTGAATTCTTGATAACTTCAAAAAGAGGAAAAGAGCTTTAGTGAGATTGTTTTGGTTTTGGGAGAATGTTTTGCAAGGGATTTTTGTCTCTCCAAATTTTGTTGAATGAATGAATGAAATTATGGTCCTATTTAAAGACTTTAGGTATGGGAATTTGGTGGAATGGAGCTTGCTTTGGTAATTAAAATTATGCTTGGTAATTGCAAATTTGGTGGGAAATGGAAAAGAGTGGTGATTAGTGAGGGTTTATGGTAGGAAATGATCAAAGTGATGTAGAGAAATCAAAGACCAATGGATCTAGAATTTTCCAATTATATCAATGATTTAATGGTGTTGAATTTGAATAAAATATTCAAATTTTGCAGAGGTTAACCAGTTAACGCATGTGGTTAATCGGTTAACCAAGCCAAAATTTGAATATTTTATTCAAAATGTGGTTGCTTGGTTGTTGTGGCCCAATTCTTTTTGTATGTTGAAGAAGGCATGGAAATAAACACACGAACCTTGGAATTCCTTGAATGAATCAATTAACTTGGGAAATCCTTGATCAGATAATTTTGAATTATTTGCGGATCAACTTCGACTTTTATTTGTGAAATTTCATTCGAGCTGCAGGACTGCTATTTTTGACATTTTCACATGGTTCCTCTTCCTGAAAAAAAGTTAGTGAAAGAAAACAAAATATTTTTAGATTTTGATTAATGGTTAGTAAACATAAACAAATAAAGTAATTAAAAAACCACGATGATCCCCTGTGAGGCATAAATCTAACCCGAGAGGAACCGAGTAACCAGTGCGATCTTGTTTGTATGCAAGATGCATATGAAAATGCGAAGAAAACTTAGGGAAAAAATTAGGGTGCTACAGCTGCCCCTATTTAAGTTTCTTCAATCTGAAGATATGAAGATTGACATCTTCGTCTCTACAAGATGGGAGAGACTTAAATACAAAAAACCCAATTTTTGTCCTAAGAGACCATGATATGGTATGAATATGATATGATATGCAAACCTTAGATCTCTGTGGGGAACACACGACCACCAGAGGAAAGTAAAAACCTTGGGACACAGAAGAAAAATCCCACTGGGGAAAACAAAGGACACCAAAAGAGTTTTCCAGGAAAATAAATCACTGGATAACTGACTCTACATGGGCAAAATAAATATGATATAATCAAGGTAAAAGATTCAACGAGGAAGAGTAAACACTCTGCTAGGGAATAATAACCATTCAAAGTATTTGAGTCCAAAAATGGAGGAATACCGAGTTGGAAAAAAAGAATCAACTACCGGTTTACTGGGTAAGAGATATGAAAGCAATGGACTCAATTATCGATTTACTAGATAAGAGAAAAACACATAGGGATAACCTCCACTACCTTTTTATTGGGTAGAAAAATTCTCAACTACCGGATTTACTGGGTAGGAGCACAAGCAATGAGAGATAACCTCTGCTACCTTTTTACTAGGTAGAAAAATCTGTATGGGTTAAAAGAATTCTCAACTACCGGATTTACTAGATAGGATCTCCAGCAAAGGGAAACAACTTCTATTACCTTTTTACTAGGTAGAAAGAAGAACTCTCGACTACTGAATTTACTGGGTAGGAGTACAAGCAAAAGAGCTTGATTAGCTTGGTAACATTACCCACTATCGAATAATTGATAGCTTAATTGCAAAGTAATATACTCAAGCTGGGGGAAGTATTGTCCGCTATCAAACAATGATAACTTAATTCCAAAGCAAAAAAAAACTCACCAAAAGGACCAAAGTTCAATCCAAGAATAAGTTGGAGAGAAAGGGTCAAACAAGACTCATCCCGAGGAGGAAATATCTCAACTGGGGAAATTCCATCCAGATAACTAACTAGGGAGAAAACTGAATCAAAATCATCCACGAGGAACAATCTCAGTGGGGAATTGGAAAGGATAAACACTTTATGCTTAATGGCCGACATTCTAATTTGAAAGAGAGACAACACACACACTCTGTGGGAAAATCACACCAAAGATCGGGGAACAATGATAAATGCAAGGATGCAAGAAAATGATGCTATACTTATGCGTATGAATATGAATATGCTGACAAAACATACATAAAGATAAGCAACAGGTGACATAAACACCACACCAACCTGATACTCGGCTAATAAGGGAAACGAGGCTGGGGACCATGCTGGAGATTTGAATCAAAATCCTGCAGGGGAACATCAAAAGCCATCAAAAGGTATAAAATCATGCTACAAAGCTTAACCCAATATTGAGGAAACATCTTCTAAGGATCCAATCCTCAAAGTAATCTTCAAAAATCTGTGAAGGATAAAAATCAGAAATTCCACTCTGAGAGAATAACATGTTGGAGATACCTCAACAACACAAAATCTTCCACACTTTGGGGAAAGAGGGAAAAGTCCCTGTTAAACTCTGATGGGGACAAATATCTTCATAACTCTGTTTGGGGAAACAAGATAAAGATCTACCAGTGATGAAAATAAAGCATAGCCTACTGGAGTATCAAGCATCAACTCTGCATAGGAATACCACCATGCTGAGGAAAGGTAATAATCTGTCGGGGATGGGAAAAGCTTCCATAATCCCTGCTAGAGACAAAAGAAATCTTGTTCAAACTTCTGCGGGGAATAATCATCATATTATTCATGCTCCACTTGGGGAAATAGTCATGCCACTCTTGCTCTTCTTGGGGAAAGAGTCACGCCACTCTTGCTCTGCTTGGGGAAATAGTGTAATACTTGCTGAAGATCAAATAGATATCTGCCGAAAACCATCACACGCAGACTTACTGGGGATCTGTGAAAAAAATCAATGGCAATCATTTTCCACTGAAAACTTCGGGGATTACTGACCCACATGAGGATATCAGAAGTTAACATCATAGCAAACACAATTACGAGGGATTTTAAATCAATCCACACCATCAAGTGAAAGAAAACCTCTAAACTGACTACTATACCAATTCTTCTACCAAGGGATATAACCAACTCAATCTGCGGAACAAGAACTCGGCTGAGGATTCCCAATGCTTTTTAAGTCAAAGGTAAACTGCTAAGGAAGAGATCAAAACTCAGCTGGGGATTTTCAAGAATATCCCTTCCAACAACTCTTCTGGGGAAGGAATCAGAACTATGAGCATTTACAATCCCCGTTCATGCTGGTGGGGCACAAAACATCATTAATATCAACATGTCAGGACTATTCAGGAATTCCATACCGAATCAAACCCTACTATGGGAGAGTCAAGTTACACACATCTGGACTTTACCATCCTTGGAATCACTATTGATATCCTTTCTTTGTTCTCATATAAAAAGAAAAATGTTTTTATAATCTTCAAAGATTAAATTTATTAAATTTGTTTCCAAAAATCATCATCAACAATAAATTGAAATTTTGTAAACAGAAACAATATAAAGAATTACAAACAATTGGATAAAAGCTCAAATTCATTGATAGAATGGTAGTCAGCAAATGGCATGACTCCATGGATAATTACAAGTTTGAAAAGTGGTAAATACATGGAAAAGGGCTACATTGAAATACAATGATCACTATTCTTCCTTTCAACTTTGAACTCCATTGTGTCTGAAACTTTAGTCAAGGATGAGTGAATAAGAATCTTTGATGGGCAATTCTTCTGAGGGATAGAATCTGAAATCCTAGGTTGTTACAAGTGATCCAGTCTGTTGATGCAGTTACTTGCCATGATCCCTAACTTTTGCCTAGATTTCCCTTTCGGGTTTTCAATCTACCGGGATAATTATTTTTGTTTTATGTCTCTAATTTTTGCCTGGACCGCCCTTTCGAGTTTTCAATCCATCAAGACGCTCCTTTTTTCCTAATCAGCCCTTTCGAGTTTTCAACTTAGCGAGATGTTCTTTTATTTTTTAGGCGAAGTATTTCTTGATTGCATCCGCATTCACATGACGAGTGATCTCCTTACCATCCATAGTTGCAAGAAATAATGAACCGCCAGAGAAGGCTTTCTTAACAAGATATGAGCCATCATTGTTCGGAGTCCACTTTCCCCGAGAATCTGTAATGAAAGACTTGATCTTTTTTAGCACGAGGTCGCCTTCTCTGAATACACGAGGTTTGACCTTCTTGTCAAAAGCTTTCTTCATTATTTTCAGGTACAACCGACCATGACACAAAGTTGTTATTCTGTTTTCCTCAATTAAATTCAAATGATCAAATCTACTTTGACACCATTCAGCCTCAATCAACTTGGCTTCCATCAGAACTCTCACTGATGGGATTTCAGCCTCGACGGGGAACACTGCTTCTGTACCATAGACAAGGGAGAAAAGGGTTGCCCCTGTTGAAGTGCGGACAAATGTACAATACCCATGCAAGGAAAAAAGGGAGCATCTCATGCCAGTCCTTATATGTTACAACCATCTTCTGAATGATCTTCTTAATGTTCTTATTCGCAATTTCAACAGCCCCATCCATCTTCGGTCTATAAGGAGAAGAATTATGGCGTTGAATCTTGAATTCTTCACAAATCTCTTTCATCATCTTATTATTCAAGTTCGAACCATTATCAATAAGATTCTATTCAGAACACCATATCTGCAGATAATGTTATTCTTGATAAACCGAACTACAACTTGCTTGGTCATATTAGCATATGATGTTGCTTCCACCCACTTGGTTAAGTAGTCAATTGCCATAAGAATAAAATGATTCCCATTTGAAGCCTTGGGTTCAATCATACCAATCATATCAATTTCCCACATAGAGAAAGGCCACGGGCAAGAAATTACATTGAGATGAGTTGGTGGCACATGAATCTTATCAGCATACACTTGGCACTTATGGCACTTTTTCACATACTTGCAACAATCAAATTCGATTGTTACCCAATAGTAACCTGCTCTCAACATCTTTTTAGCCATTGCATGCCCATTGGCATGAGTACCAAAAGATCCTTCATAAATTTCTTTCATTAACATGTCTGCTTCGTGTCTATCTACGCATTTGAGCAAGACCATGTTAAAATTCCTCTTATAAAGCACATTTCCATTCAGGAAGAAATTCCTGCCAATCTCCTCAAAGTCCTTTTATCTTTATCGGATGCCCCAAGTGGGTATTCCCGACTCTGGAGGAAACATTTAATATCATGATACCAAGGCTTGTCATCATGGACCTCTTCGACTGCAAACACATGAGCTGGTATTTCAAGCCGCATCACTCTGATCATGGGAACGTCATTCCATTGGTGCACCTTTATCATAGAAGCTATAGTTGCCAAAGCATCTGCCATCTGATTTGCATTGTGAGGCACATAATGAAACTCACCTTTAGTGAAGAAAGTTGATATCCTCCTGGCATAATCTCTATAAGGGATCAAGTGGGGTTGATGAGTTACCCACTTACCCTTGATCTGATTGATTACCAAGGCAGAATCCCCATGCACATCAAGATGCTTAATTCTTAAATCAACAGCTTCCTCAAGACCCAAAATACAGGCTTCATACTCAGCTTCATTATTGGTACAAGGGAAAGTCAGCCTTGCAGAAAAAGGAATATGTAAAACATGGGGAGTAATGATCATTTCCCCAATTCCTCTTCTGCGTGCATTTATAGCACCATCAAAAACTAAACCCCATCGAGATCCAGGATCCGGCCCTTGCTCAATCAAAGGCTCATCACAATCTTTCGTTTTCAAAAACAATACATCCTCATCTGGAAAATCAAACTTGATAGGCTGGTAATCATCAATCGGTTGATGTGCCAAATGGTTAGCCAAGATACTACCTTTTATAGCTTTTTGAGCTCGGTACTCGATATCATATTCTGACAATAACATTTTCCAACGAGCAATCCTTCCAGTCAAAGCAGGCTTTTCAAAGATATACTTGATTGGATCCATTTTAGAGATCAACCAAGTTGTATGATTTAGCATATACTGGTGAAGACGCTTTGCAGCCCAAGCTAAGGCACACCAAGTGTTTTCAATCATGGAGTACCGAGACTCATAATTAGTGAATTTCTTACTCAAGTAGTAAATTGCATATTCTTTTCTTCTAGATTCATCTTGCTGGCCAAGCACACAACCCATGGAATCTTCCAACATAGTCAAGTACATAATCAACAGTCTACCTTCCACCGGAGGAGAAAATATATGAGGTTCAAGCAAATATTCTTTGATACTTTCAAACACCTTCTGAAAATCATCTATCCAGACACAACCTTGGTCTTTCCGAAGCAACTTGAAGATCGGAGCACATGTGGCAGTCATGTGAGAGATAAACCTCGAAATATAATTTAAACGGCCCAAGAATCCTCTTACCTGCTTTTCAGTTCTTGGAGCAGGCATTTCCCTAATAGCTTTCATTTTATCAGGATCAACTTCAATTCCTCTTTGGCTTACAATGAAACCTAGCAACTTTCTAGAGCGTACCCCAAACGTGCACTTGTTCGGATTCAAACGAAGCTTAAACTTCCTTAACCTCTGAAACAACTTCAGCAAATGTTCAACATGATCCTCTCCAGTCCCCGACTTAGCGATCATATCATCAACATACACTTCAATTTCTTTGTGCATCATATCATGGAAAAGCGTGGTCATAGCTCTTTGGTATGTCGCACCAGCATTCTTCAATCCAAAGGGCATCACTCTGTAGCAAAATGTTCCCCATGGTGTAATAAATATGGTCTTTTCCATGTCCTCTGGTGCCATATTAATTTGATTATTACCAGAAAATCCATCCATAAAAGAGAACACATCAAACTTAGCCGTATTATCTACCAACACATCAATGTGTGGCAATGGAAAATCATCTTTTGGAATGGCTTTATTCAAATCTCTGTAATCAACACACATTCGGACTTTTTTGTCTTTCTTTGGAACATGCACAATATTGGCCACCCATTGAGGATAATTTGATGTCACAAGAAAACCTGCATCAATCTGCTTTTGAACCTCCTATATGATCTTTACTGCCATATTAGGATGAGTTCTTCTCAACTTTTGTTTCATAGGTGGACATTCAGGCTTCAACGACAATCTATACTCCACAATAATACCAAGAAAACACATCAACATACTCTCTAAGAAGCTCAACCATCCTATTCTTAAACCTAGGACCAAGCAATGCTCCAATCTTTACTTCTTCCTTATCATCTTCAAAACCCAAGTTGAGCAATTATGTAGACTTTTCATGAGGCTGAATAATCTTCTCCTCGTGCTCAAGCAACCGAGAAATCTCACCAGGAATCTTTTCAACATCCTCTTCTTCAGCTTCAAACACAGGGAATTCAAAGTTGGAAGATGGCATAGGATCATTGTTTCCAATGGGTTTATCAATCAATCTGCCCAATGATTTTATTTTTATTTTAGAGTATGAACAAAAGGTGCAAACATTATGCAGATAAATAATGATTATTTTTATTTTGGTTTTTTTAGATTACCATTTTTCAGAATAAAGCAAAAAGGAAAAACACATATGGAAATAGCAAAATAACATTTTATTGAGGATGATAAAAATTTGAAACAAAGCCCAACAAGCATCACTTTCACCTTGGGCAGAGTGAAATGATTTTTTGAAAGAAAATAAAACAAATTACTTTGAAGCATAAACAATAGAAGGAACATCAACAGAAATCCAGTTCTTGCAAATCTTTTCGTGCGTAATAAAGTTAGGCATTTCTTCATCCTCACCACCTTCAATGATGGCAGCAACGGAATGATCGTTGATAAACCCAGCACTTCGGAATCCTTCCTGAATAGTCTTTGGGTCATTGAGAGCCACAACTGGTGCAAAACCAATACCAAATCCTTCTTTATTGTTAATAGCATCAATAACTCATCCCTAACTATCAGATCGACCGGTTTCGAGTACATGCAGATCATCCTTGAGAGAAGGCATTGACATAACATTCTTCTTAGCAGCATTATCAACAACAAAATGATCCTTGAATGAAGTTCCCACCTCTTCTTCAACATCAATATAGGAGAAAGATGACAAATTTCTCACTAGCATCGCCTGTTCACCGCCAATAGTCAATAACTTCCCAACTTTCACAAATTTCAGTTTCTGATGGAGAGTAGATGCCACAGCTCCTACCTCATGAATCCGAGGTCTTCCAAGGAGACAAATGTAAGAGGGACATATATCCATTACTTGAAAATTAATTTGGAATACAAACAGTCCAATCAGAATAGGAAGATCAACTTCACCAATCATAGTCTTCTTCGATCCGTCAAAAGCTTTCATAATAATCCCATTATGCCTCATAGGAGCACCTTGGTACGCAAGCCTTGACAAATTCGATTTCGACATCACATTTAGAGAAGATCTGGTATCAACCAACACCTTAGACATAACATATTCCTGACAATTCACAGAAATATGCAAAGCCAAGTTATGGTTCCTTCCTTCTTCAAGCAAGTCATCATCACAGAAACTCAGATTGTTGCACTATGTGATATTAGCCATAATACTATCAAACTGATCCACAGTCACATTATGATCAACATAAGCTTGATCAAGAATCTTCTGAAAAGACTTCCTATGAGCCTCAGAGCACATCAAGAGTGATAAAACTGATATCTTCGACGAAGTATGCAACAACTGCTCAGTAACATTGTACTCACTCTTCTTTATCAATTTTAAAACTTCATATTCACTATCTTTCAAACTGGAATCACCAAGTTGACCTGACCGGACAACAACACCCCCAATCTGTTTACTCGCATTTGAATCTTCAGCTCTCTTCAGAGGATCCGAAGCATAAACTCTACCACTTCGAGTAACCTTTGTCACATTAGCAATGCTAACCACATACTTTGGAGAAGGAATAGGAACTTCCTTACCATTTTCTATCATCGTAGCATTATACCGATATGGAACAGCTTTATCAGACTCATATGGCATTGGAACAGGCAAATTTATCACCAAGGGAGTAACAACATATTTGCAGCTATCAAAAGAAATAACCACCTTCTCAGGAACAACCTTCTCAGGAATATTGAATTGAGGCACAATAACATTCACTTCATTGGCATACTCATCTCTTTTCGCTGTCACTTCAATCAACTTATCATCCATCATCTTTTGAATGTCTCTCTTAACAATCACGCAACCACGAGGGTTCACCGAGCAAAAGCAACAACCAGCATAATCATGATCAATATCATGGTATTCACTTAAGAAAGCATGCATCTCAACTAAATACCTTCGAATATGGATGACCTCATAAATCTTGAACAAACCAGGACAATCGTCAACCATGTTCACAGACGTATTACCATGATTCAGAAGCGGATTCGTCTTCACATTTGGATTAACATCATTGAAAGACAGAACATTGCTCCTTATCAATTTCTTCACTTCAAACTTAAATGGATAACAATTCTCAATATCGTGCCCCGAGGCACCTTGATGAAAATCACAGTGAGCCTCTGGCTTATACCACCATGGGATAGACTCCGGAACTGGAGGTGGAGAACGAGTTTGCACAAGATTATTCTCGATCAGAGATGGAAGCAAATCTGCATACAACATCAGAATAGGATCAAAATCTGGCTTAGCACAACCCTGTTGATTTCCACTCTGTTGCACAGACGGCTGTTGATAACGAGACTGGTACTTTGGAGCAGCCGACATAGTTGGAGTAACATTAATCAATGGAGTTACAGAGGCTACATGCTGCTGATGACGACGATTCTCGCGACCACGAGGTCTTCTGTAACTTTCACGAGACACAACATTAGTCTCACCCTCTTTCTTCTTACCAAAGTTGAACCTATTAGAACTTGAGCTAATACTACTCTCTTTGCTCAACCGTCCCTCATGAACACCTTCCTCTAGTCGCATCCCCATACTCACCATTTCAGTGAAGTCAGAAGGAGCACTTGCAATTATCTTCTCATAGTAGAAAGAACCTAAAGTCTTCAAAAAGATCTTCGTCATCTCTTTCTCTTCCAGAGGAGGAAAAATATGAGTTGCTAGCTCGCGCCATCTCTTTGCATACTCTTTGAAATTTTCTTTGTCCTTGAAAATCATCAAGTTTTTCAATCACATCAGCTCCTTCACTAGGCTCAACATGGAAATTATTTCATCGTGGTGCGGAGTAGTGTGTATTACAGGCGGTGCAGTAGTCATTACTAGCTGAAGAGTATTAAATGCAGCAGTCTCAGGAGGAGGAGGATGATATCCAACAGAAGTGAAATTAGCCGGCATACCCCATGGTGTACCAGGAGGGATGCGGTAACGAGGAGAAATGACAACTTCAACAGGGATCGATGCAGTGACAATCTCATAGATGACTGTATGCTGAACCAGAGAATTAGGAATAGGGGTGGCTGATTCTGAGCAGCCACCAAGCTTTCCATCATGGCAATAACTATTTCTAAGCTATCCTTTAGATATGCAACTTCCTCGCGTAGCTCGCGATTCTCTTGTTGTAAGGCTTCCGACATCTTCTTCCGATTAGCTCGAGTATCAACCTTGTGAGTCATCTTGACAGGAGAACTGAATGAAGACCAAGAAACAACATAAGATCCTTGTACAACACTCAAGAAGCAAGACAAATACGGGTATGATGCATGGTATGCATGTGCAAATGCAAAGATTTCAAAGGACTATAAGATAAATTGCAATATTTATAAAGAAACACTTTTTGAAGTACTAAAAACTCATTCTCATTAAAATCAAAGTAAGGATTACAAGTGAAGTACAAGTCTCAACAATCCTAATACATGAGAGAAAAAAGTAAACTAGGCCTAGGGGATCACATCTGAAGAAAATCTAAATCCCGGATGGTACTTCATGTGAATCCTCTTAATCTCTTTCTTGTATCGATTCTCCATGCCTTCCTTATCCTTCACCAACTGGTCAACAATAGCATTCCAAGCACCGAATGTAGGAGGAATGATAGATGGAGTACTAGAGGAAAATAAATCCTCTCTTGCACTCTTCGTAACACGCCGCTCAAGTAACTCAATGATATAATCCTTCTCCTTCAGTTGCTCTTGCATCGTCGTCTTCTCAAGTAGCCATTCTTCTTTCTCTCTCTTTGATCAGTGATATTTAGTGGTAATATTCAAGCCGGTTTTCAGCGTCTTTTGAGTCTATTTTTATTTTGTTTGTAGTGTCTCGTTCATGTTTTGTCTTAGTTTTCTCATTATTGCGTGCAAGTCAGTGTTTATCGTTTTTACTTTGTTTTTGTCAGTGGAATGGGTTATGTGGTTGTTTCTTTGTGGTGTTTCAGGTAAATATGTAATCGGTTGTTCGAGGCGTCCGAAAGATGGTCCAAGCTTTTAAAAACCGATAGAAAATGAGAGTTCAGAGACACAACACGGGTGCCAGTGTTGTACAACACGGCCCGTGTTGTAAAGACCAGAAGAAACAAAGATTCTGCTCAGAAAAGAAGAAGACAGGGTTGTGACACGGGCGCCCGTGTTGTACAACACGGCCCGTGTCATGGCAGCTGGAAAAAATGTTGTTTGGTTGTGATCCAGAGGCACAACACGGGTGCCCGTGTTGCACAACATGGCCCGTGTTGTGAAGACCAGAGGGAATTTTATGTTTTGCTGCTTCAAGGGTATTCCGGACATTTCGCGGTGCTTTTTGAAGACTGATTTATATTTGCCCATGATGACTTTGAAGAGGGTACTTTTTGAATGAGGGATTTTTGGAGAGAACGAACACTGGAGAAGAAAGATTGATCAAGAGCGGAAGCAATTGACGATCCGACCAATCCAACGTTAATTGTAATGTCTAAATTTTCTTGCTCTGTTTTTATTTCCAGTTTGAACATGAGTGGCTAAACCCCCCAATGCCAGGGGGGTGTCCCTGATTTGCGTTTTGTAATGACTTGTTGAATTCTTCAATTTGGGATTATGTTTTTAGTTTCGTTTCTTTATTTTATCGCAACGTCCTTAATGCTTTATCGGTATTGGAAAATAAGATAACTGATCGTGGTTAGGATTTGGTCTGACCAACCATTCTAACCTTGTTGCATAATTTTATCGTAAAAAATAATACTGAGGAATTGGGATATTTTTATGAGAACCTTTTTATGTCAGAATTATTGCTTGATATTCTTCTTTGACTTTTGAGGAATCGCGGTCTATGAAGAATACCAAAGGTTTTTCTTTAAAGGAATTTTGGAAAAACATTATAAACTTAGGAAAGACACGTTCTAAAGCATATCTCTAAAATTAAGGAACTTATGAGTCATTGCATTGCGAATCATACACCATACCTGGCATTACTTTCATATAAGTGAAATTATTTGTTTTAAATTTACGTTTTATTCTGTTCAATTTATATAATTTAATCTCAAACCATGAGTTTTGTCCAATTGAAATTAATCACGAAGAACTTATTTTAATACGCAGTCCTTGTGATCGATATTTGGGGTTAATCCCTTCTATTACTACATCGGTAAAAATAGTACACTTGCTATTTTCCGGTCAAGTTTTTGGCGCCGTTGCCGGGGACTGCCAAAGAATTAAGTTGTTTGTGTTATATCAATTGGAATTTTGTTGCTCTGCGACTAAAATTTTACTTTACTCTCTGTATATCATTTTAGTGTTATTGAAATTTTGTTTTCTAACTCGTGTCTAACTGTTTATGCGAGGTCAGGCCTCAGCTAAATTTTCTTTTGACACAGAACCAGAAAGAGCTTTGCACGAGAGACGCCGCAAGGCAAGAATTGATAGTCTGGCTAAGACTGGTTCAAGTGTCTCGTATCAGGAAACTGAGGACTATATTTCCGTTCACTCGGAGCACAGTGACTCTGATTCAAACAGAGAAACTGACCCTGAATTCAACGACATGGCAGGAAATCAACCTGCTGCAGAGAGGCTCTTAGGTGATTACAGAGGGGCAAATGCTCAACCTAACAGGATGACGATTGTTAATCAACCGGTGAATGTAGCACACTTCCAGTTGCATCCATCTACTATCCGTCAGTTAGAGAGCAAGCCTTTCTCCGGAAGAATTAATGAGGATGCAAATAAGCATCTACAGAGATTTCTTACTACTACCACTTCTTTGAAGATCGAAGGTCATTCAGAGGAGGCAAAACGACTGGTGATGTTTCCATTCACACTTACTGACGATG
This sequence comes from Lathyrus aphaca, assembly GCA_963966055.1. Classification (NCBI taxonomy): domain Eukaryota; kingdom Viridiplantae; phylum Streptophyta; class Magnoliopsida; order Fabales; family Fabaceae; genus Lathyrus; species Lathyrus aphaca. Next base: position 272,629,704 of record OZ014525.1, read on the forward strand.
CTGAAGAGTGGTTCTATTCTCTTCCCGCAGCAAGTATCACAACATGGCAAGAGATGGAAACAGCCTTCCTAAACGAATACTTTCCTGCTTCAGTGTTCATCCGGAAAAGATATGATATAGTCAATTTTAAACAAAAAGAGGGTGAATCACTTGGAGATGCTTATAAAAGATTCAAAAGGTGTTTGACTTCGTGTCCTACTCATAACATGGACGCAACAGAGCAAATGCAAAACTTTGTGAATGGGTTGCGACTCAAGACAAAGCAACTGATTGATACTGCTGCAGGTGGCTCAACAAACTTTTCAATAGCCACAGGTATTAAAAGAATCATAGAAGCTATTGCTGCCAATGAACACCTTGAGTTATATGATCGAACCGTGAGTCAACCAAACGGAAAAATCGATCTTAAGCTAACAGAACAGGTTGTAAAAATGGAAGATCAAATTGCCGCAGAAGTTGAAAAAAGGTTAAAGAAGATGAATCTGGGAACGCACACAGTTGCTCAGGTTGAACCCGTTCAAGCGGTGATTTGCGAGATATGTTGTGGTCCTCACTTTGCCATGCACTGTTTGGCAACTCAAGAACAGGTTGAGCAGATTAATATGTTGAGGCAGAACAATCCTTATGCCAACACATATAATCCGGGGTGGAAAAATCACCCAAATTTCTCTTGGAAAGATCATCAAGGGAACATCCAAAAACCGGTTCAAGGCCAACAACAGTATCAGCCCCAGCAACAACCTTATCAGCCTCCAGTGTCAAGAAAAGCTGATTGGGAGATTTCCATTGAAAAGATGGCAGCTCACAATTGTCAATTTCAAGAAGAAACAAGAAGTAATTTCAAGAACACTGGAGCCTCTATAAAGAATCTTGAGGTGCAAATGAGCCAAATTGCTCAACACCTTGCTATCCCAAATGCTCCTGGGACTCTTCCTAGTGCTACTGTAACAAATCCTAGAGATAATCATAAAGTAAATGCAGTCACAACGCGAAGAGGTAAAGTTAGTGAAGAGGTTCAAGAAAATTCTGAAGTTGAAAGTCAATTGCTTGAGGTTGAGCTCGAAATCAAAGAAAATGAAGAAGTTGACAACGACAAAGAAGTTACCCCAACACCGGTCATCAAAGAAAAAGCGGTTGAACCAAAACCGGTGGTCAAACTTCCGTATCCTACAAGAAACAAGAAGAAAGGGCAGCAAGAGAAGAATTTTGAAAAATTTATTGACTTGTTCAAAAAGCTGGAATTGAATATCCCATTGCTTGAAGCTCTTGAACAAATGCCCACTTATGCCAAGTTCATGAAAGATATAATTGCTAAAAAGAGGACTATGGGAGCTGAACCTATTATTCTAACCGAAACTTGTAGTGCTATTTTGCAGGGATTAAAGATTCCGGTGAAGAAAAAAGATAGAGGAGCTGTCACCATTCCTTGCACTATTGGTGACCGATCGTTCAAGAGAGCTCTCATCGACTTGGGAGCGAGCATCAGTTTAATGCCTTTATCTATCTACAAAAAGTTAGGTATTGGTGCTGTACAAGACACTAGGATGACTCTCCAATTCGCGGACCATTCTGTGAAGCGTCCGTATGGAGTTGTCCATGATGTATTGGTTAGAGTGGACAAATTTGTGTTCCCGGTTGACTTTGTGATCCTTGAAATGCCAGAAGATGAAGAAATTCCCTTGATTTTGGGAAGACCTTTCCTAGAAACCGGGAGAGTAATGATAGACATGGAAGGTGGAACACTAACGTTGAAGGTGTATGATGAAGAGTTAAAAATTGATGTTAGGAACACTTTAAAGTACAAAGATGATGTGGGCACTAGTAGTAACATACTAGTGTTAGACCAAATGGAAGCTAGTGAGCATTTAGAAAGTGTGTCCAAGTTACCTTTAGAGAAGGTGTTGAGTATGTCCATTTTTGAAGGTGATAAGGAAGTTGGAGATAAAGATATGGAAGTGGTTGCGATGCTTGAAAATCAACCTATCTTTAAAAGAATTAGAATGCACCGGTGGGAAGAGTTGCGACAACCTACAACGGTTAATGAAGGAAAAGACAAGCCAAAAATATCCGAATTGAAGCAACTTCCCGAGAATCTCAAATATGTCTTTCTTGACACGGAAGAAAAAGGTCCCGCTATTATTAGTGCTAATTTGAAAGACATGCAAGAAGGCAAGTTAATTGAAGTTCTTAAAAAATTCAAGGGAGCTATTGGGTGGAAGATTGAAGACCTAAAGGGTATAAGTCCCACAGTGTGTATGCATAAAATACTGATGGAAGAAGATCACAAACCGGTTGTGCAACCACAAAGGAGATTGAATCCGGTGATGAAGGAAGTAGTGCGAAAAGAAGTTGTTAAGCTATTGGATGCGGGATTGATTTACCCGATATCCGATAGTGCTTGGGTGAGTCCGGTGCATGTGGTGCCCAAAAAGGGGGGAACAACTGTTATAACAAATGAAAAAAATGAGTTGATTCCTACTAGAACCGTTACTGGGTGGAGAGTGTGCATCGATTATAGAAGATTGAATTTGGCTACGAGAAAGGACCATTTTCCGTTGCCATTCATTGACCAAATGCTGGAAAGACTAGCGGGACATGAGTACTATTGTTTTCTTGATGGCTACTCCGGGTACAATCAAATCGCTGTTGCACCGGAAGACCAAGAGAAAACGGCGTTTACATGCCCCTATGGCATTTTTGCTTATAGAAGGATGCCATTTGGGCTATGTAATGCCCCCGCTACATTCCAAAGATGCATGACTTCCATTTTTGCGGATATGCTAGAAAAACACATGGAGGTGTTCATGGACGATTTTTCCGTGTTCGGATCCTCATTTGATCATTGTTTATCTAACCTTTCACTTGTTTTGCAGCGATGTCAAGAAAGCAACTTAATATTGAACTGGGAAAAATGCCATTTCATGGTGAGAGAAGGCATTGTTCTTGGTCACAAGATCTCACAAAAAGGGATCGAAGTTGATCAAGCCAAAGTGGAAGTGATCTCTAAGCTACCTCCGCCAATCAACGAAAAGGGCATAAGAAGTTTTTTGGGACATGTGGGATTTTACCGCAGGTTCATAAGAGATTTCTCGAAGATAGCCAAACCTTTAACTACTCTGTTGGTTAAAGATAAGGCTTTCGTTTTCAATAAGGAATGCAGCGACGCTTTTGAAACACTAAAAAAAGAATTAGTGTCTGCACCTATTGTTATCGCCCCTGATTGGTCCCTACCCTTTGAGATTATGTGCGATGCTAGTGACATTGCGGTGGGGGCTGTTCTTGGACAGCGGAGAGGAAAATTGCTTCATGTGATTTACTATGCTAGTCATGTTCTGAACCCTGCACAGATAAACTATGCAACTACCGAGAAGGAGTTGTTAGCAGTTGTGTATGCCTTCGATAAATTCAGGCAATATCTGTTGGGTTCAAAAGTGATTGTTTATACTGACCATGCTGCTTTGAAATATCTTTTTGCTAAGCAGGATTCAAAGCCCAGGTTGTTGAGGTGGATTTTACTCCTCCAGGAATTTGATGTGGAGATCCGTGACAAGAAAGGGTGTGAAAACACTGTTGCAGATCATCTTTCTCGAATGTCACCAATTGAGGAGACGGAAGAGCAACGCCCTATAAAGGATGAGTTCGCTGACGAACACATCCTAGCTGTTATAGGGGTGCCTTGGTTTGCAGATTATGCAAACTATCTCGTTGGTGGTATTATACCCGACGATTTTGATTCTAACAAGAAAAAAAAGTTTGTTCATGATTGCAGGTTTTATTTATGGGACGATCCGTTTCTCTACAAAAAAGGGGTGGACGGCCTTGTGAGAAGATGTGTACCTGAAGAAGAACAAAAAGATGTGCTGAAAGCATGTCACGACTCTGAGTATGGGGGACATTTCAGTGGTGATCGAACAGCTGCTAAAGTCCTACAATCAGGACTTTATTGGCCATCTTTATTTAAGGATGCGCAAGAGGTAGTGAAAGAGTGTGACAGATGTCAGAGGACTGGGAATATATCAAAAAGAAACCAGATGCCCCAAAACTCTATGCTCGAGGTTGAGTTATTTGATGTATGGGGGATAGACTTCATGGGGCCGTTTCCACCGTCGTTCGGAAAAAACTATATTTTGGTGGCTGTGGATTATGTGTCCAAATGGGTGGAAGCTGTTGCATTACCCACCAATGATGCTAAGGTTGTGGTAAGATTCCTAAAAGAGAACATTTTCGCAAGGTTCGGTGTCCCGAGAGCGTTAATAAGCGACGAAGGGACACATTTCTTGAATCACCTTATGGAGAAGCTGCTGCAAAAGTACAATGTTAAACACCGGATAGCTACTCCTTACCACCCCCAAACGAGCGGCCAAGTTGAGGTATCCAATAGACAACTGAAACAAATCTTGGAAAAGACAGTGAATTCATCCAGGAAGGATTGGTCTCTTAAGCTGGATGACGCTTTATGGGCGTACCGAACGGCTTTCAAAACGCCTATCGGTATGTCACCATATCAACTGGTTTACGGAAAGGCATGTCACTTACCTTTGGAACTTGAACATAAAGCTTTTTGGGCATCTAAGTATCTTAATATGGATTTGTCAAAAGCTGGAAGTTCGAGGATTCTTCAACTTCATGAGTTAGAAGAATTCAGGAATCGGGCGTATGAGAATGCCAAGGTATACAAAGAGCAAACGAAAAAATGGCATGATAAAAGGATTCAAAGCAAAGATTTTCGGGAAGGACAAATGGTCCTTCTGTACAATTCAAGGCTGAAGCTATTTCCAGGAAAATTAAGGTCTAAATGGTCGGGACCTTTTGTTGTTCACAAGGTATTTCCTCACGGAGCTGTTGAGATTAAAAATCAAACCAACGGAGATATTTTCAAAGTGAACGGGCAGAGATTAAAGCATTATTTCAAAGGCCAGACCACTGGTGATGTGCATGTCACTCGTCTTACCCAGTAGTACGACGGACCGTCGAGCCATGCGACGTTAAACGCAGCGCTACGTGGGAGGCAACCCACGAGTTTTTCAGTCTTACTTTTGTTTGTTTCTGTTTTGTAGGTTTTGTTTATCACTGATTTTAAGAAGGAATGAATGAGGTTTGAAGTCATAGTAGGAAGATCAGAAAAGCCAGAAAAACGGAAAATCAGGGGTGCAACACAGGTGCCCGTGTTGGGCAACACGGCCCGTGTTGCATGGTGCAGAAAGATGTTTTTTTTTGTGATGATTTGAGGGATTCCAGGGATGCAACACGGCCACCCGTGTTGTGCAACACGGCCCGTGTTGCAATGTCTGGAGATGTGTTTGATGCCAGGCATTTTGAGAGGGATTCCAGGGATGCAACACGGCCACCCGTGTTGTGCAACACGGCCCGTGTTGCAAGTGCTGTATGAGATGTTTTTTGAGCTGATAAATTGGACCATCCAGGGGTGCAACACGGGTGCCCGTGTTGCGCAACACGGCTCGTGTTGCTCATGCGGGAATCTTAAAATTCAAATTTTTTTAGTTTCCCAATTTTTTTCTGTGGGCCCCACGTGTTTATTTTCATAATTTTTAATTAAAGGCTCATTAACCTAACAATTATCACTTTTCCTTCATCTTCTCCAACCTCATTTCTCTCTAAAAACCCTAACACCATTTTTATACCTCACAAAACCTCCATTTTCTTAAGCACCCACTCACCGAAACCTACTTCTCCGTTCACGAAAATTGTTCCCCATCACTTCCTTGTCACTTCTACGGTGACCGATTCCTCTAATCTTTCATTTTTTTTCGTGTGCTTCATTTGTGCAGGTTGGAACAATGCCTCCTCGAAGGGATACCGATAAGAATGTTGCTGAGTCTTCTCGTCCTCGCAAGAGAGCACACCGGATGCCGAATGCTCATGGCATTTTGTTCGAGGACCTGGAGCATCAAGCCAAGTATGCAAAGTTGGTAAGGCGTAAGTTGATACCGGCCCGGTACATGTGCAACGAAACTCTTGAAAATCTAGGGCTCAAATTTGAAGTCCATAGAATGTTTCACAGTATCGGGATGTTAAATTTCATGCAATATGAAGCGCCAACTTTTGAGCGCATAACCTTGGAATTTTTGAGTTCTTTACAGTTTCAGCTCAAGCATACCTGGACCGGTTCCGACACTGAGTATTTCGGTACTCTGAAGTTCCGCCTATTTGACAATGATCATGTGATGTCGGTGGCTGATATGGGGAAGATTTTAGATCTCCCAGTTTATGGGCCTGGTGCACCGCCGAGTACATTTGACGCAGGATCATTCTGGAAGGACATCACCGGCAATACCGAGTATGCCGCGTCTGCTGCAAAAGCCTCATGCATCCATAACTCGTCCTTCCGGTACGCTCAAAAAGGGTTAGCTTATACCCTTTTCTGCCGAGGCGATAGCACAGGAGTCGCAACTCTGCGAGAGTTATACTTCCTGTATGGAATGGCAAACAATGAGCTGATTAATGTTGCGGCCTTCGCAGCAGATCACCTGAAGCGGGTAGCCAATGCTGCCTCGGGTGAGATTTCTGTTGGAGGGATGATTACACAGATTGCTCAGCATCTGGGGTATAATGAGAGGTTGCTTGAAGTGCCTGCAGTGGCAGGTAAGACAAAAATTGATCTTGAAACATTGATCAACCAAGGTATGATTAAAACTGCTCATAATTATTATGCTGTGATGTCTCGTAACAAGCATTTGATTTCGTTGCCTGCGCCTAATATGATTACTATAGATAATAGAGCTAACTGGCTGTATGAGGACCCCATGCTGGGTGGTTCCGATCAGTTTGATGAGTATTTTTCAGATGAGGAGGATGAAGGGAACCAAGCTGAAGAGGTCCCGGTGCAAACTGCTGGTGGTTCATCTAACCAAGCAACTGGTCAGTGGAATGTGTCCAAGGACCAGTGGGACTAAATGATCAGAGAGCAGACCCGGCAAGGGGACTTAATCGATGAGCTGCATGCATGGATGCAGCAGATGAAGCTTCATGGATTTCCTCCCGAAGAGTGATAATTGTGAGCCCCCTCCGACATTGGTTCTTCAACAGTGAGGACACTGTTGAGTTCAAGTGTGGGGGGGTTTAGTTTTTATGTTTTCATTTGTTTTATGTTAATCTTTTTTTATTTTTAATAGTATCGTAGTGTCGGCTTGAAGATTATAGCTTTATGTTATCTGTAAAAACACCCATAAGTTAACCTGTTGTGTGTTACATGTGAATTATGAGAAAGTATATAGGATGCGAGTGAAAAAGAATCCCGATGAGAAAATATGGAAAATTTTGATGTATAGGTACTACATAAGCACACTGAGTCTTCGGAATTAGGAACGAGTTCGACATGTAGATTCGTGCCATGGTGCTTTGATTTGAGAAGTAAACCCGAAGTAGTTTATATTGATATATCTGGCTTTATCTATAATAATTGTGTGTGAAAAGTTGATCCAAAAGAAAAAAGCTTCAAGGCACCGAGAAAAAAAAATGAATAAAAACATTAGAACGATCGATCCTTCTAAGTTGGGTAACCCTCACAAGGTTATTCAACCTAACGGCGGTTGAACATAAATGTTTCCCGAAGGGACAGAAAAATCGGTGCCAACGATAAAAAGAGGAATCAATCTTGTACACATAGTGAAAATCATTAAAAGCCTTAAAAGTGATTGTCCGAATGAAAAGGGTTGAAAATTGAAAAAAATAAGACCTAAGCACGAAGCATAGTCGGAGAGGTTACCGAAAAGGGAGATTCAGATCCGTGGCTTTCCACGGTGTAGTGTTTGTGTGATATCTATACTGAGAGAAAAGTACAAAAAGAACTCATTGGGTGAATTGGAATGAAGGATCCACGTATGAGTATCATAATTCATATTGCTAGTTTTTAAGGTGTAAATGCAGGATTTTTGCTTGAGGGCAAGCAAGAATTCAAGTTTGGGGGAGTTTGATCAGTGATATTTAGTGGTAATATTCAAGCCGGTTTTCAGCGTCTTTTGAGTCTATTTTTATTTTGTTTGCAGTGTCTCGTTCATGTTTTGTCTTAGTTTTCTCATTATTGCGTGCAAGTCAGTGTTTATCGTTTTTACTTTGTTTTTGTCAGTGGAATGGGTTATGTGGTTGTTTCTTTGTGGTGTTTCAGGTAAATATGTAATCGGTTGTTCGAGGCGTCCGAAAGATGGTCCAAGCTTTTAAAAACCGATAGAAAATGAGAGTTCAGAGACACAACACGGGTGCCAGTGTTGTACAACACGACCCGTGTTGTAAAGACCAGAAGAAACAAAGATTCTGCTCAGAAAAGAAGAAGACAGGGTTGTGACACGGGCGCCCGTGTTGTACAACACGGCCCGTGTCATGGCAGCTGGAAAAAATGTTGTTTGGTTGTGATCCAGAGGCACAACACGGGTGCCCGTGTTGCACAACACGGCCCGTGTTGCACAACACGGCCCGTGTTGCACAACACGGCCCGTGTTGTGAAGACCAAAGGGAATTTTAGTTTTGCTGCTTCAAGGGTATTCCGGACATTTCGCGGTGCTTTTTGAAGACTGATTTATATTTGCCCATGATGACTGTGAAGAGGGTACTTTTTGAATGAGGGATTTTTGGAGAGAATGAACACTGGAGAAGAAAGATTGATCAAGAGCGGAAGCAATTGACGATCCGACCAATCCAACGTTAATTGTAATGTCTAAATTTTCTTGCTCTGTTTTTATTTCCAGTTTGAACATGAGTGGCTAAACCCCCCAATGCCAGGGGGGTGTCCCTGATTTGCGTTTTGTAATGACTTGTTGAATTCTTCAATTTGGGATTATGTTTTTAGTTTCGTTTCTTTATTTTATCGCAACGTCCTTAATGCTTTATCGGTATTGGAAAATAAGATAACTGATCGTGGTTAGGATTTGGTCTGACCAACCATTCTAACCTTGTTGTATAATTTTATCGTAAAAAATATTACTGAGGAATTGGGATATTTTTATGAGAACCTTTTTATGTCAGAATTATTGCTTGATATTCTTCTTTGACTTTTGAGGAATCGTGGTCTATGAAGAATACCAAAGGTTTTTCTTTAAAGGAATTTTGGAAAAACATTATAAACTTAGGAAAGACACGTTCTAAAGCATATCTCTAAAATTAAGGAACTTATGAGTCATTGCATTGCGAATCATACACCATACCTGGCATTACTTTCATATAAGTGAAATTATTTGTTTTAAATTTACGTTTTATTCTGTTCAATTTATATAATTTAATCTCAAACCATGAGTTTTGTCCAATTGAAATTAATCACGAAGAACTTATTTTAATACGCAGTCCTTGTGATCGATATTTGGGGTTAATCCCTTCTATTACTACATCGGTAAAAATAGTACACTTGCTATTTTCCGGTCACTCTTCATCTTTTCCAACTCTTCTTAAAGGGCAACCTTCTCATCAACGGAAGGAAGAAAAGCGGACAATGGTAGTATAGGAAACAAAGGCTCTTCAGGTGGATAAGGTATCTTGAGCTTGAAAGCCCTAGATCGAACCCATTGGATGTAACACTCGGAGGGAGCAATGTGTTGTCTTCCCAGTTGACCCTTCTCTTTCCGATGAACCACATGCCAAGAATGATCAATCCTTTTCTTCATTTCTACATGATTTGCACCATTAAGAAAGAAGAAACTGGATAAGGAAAGGTTTCTTGGTATTTCCTTCAAGCAATATCCCAATTGTCGCCTATCAAGAATAGGGTTGTAACTAATCCCCCCACGTGTACCAAGAAGAGGTACGTTAGGAAACTCTTCACAACTGTCAATAAGCACTCCAGTATTATAATAAGAACAATACCAAGTCATATCCTTATGAGAAAGAGACATAATCCTTTGAGACCATCTTCGCTTCTCTTTATTATCCTTGAAGACATCGGACTTTGGTAGGTGCAAATTAAACCACCAATAGAGAAGAGGCGCACAACACACAATCTCTCCATCACCTTTGGAGGTCCTATAATGAAAGGCATGATACATGTCTCCAAGCAAAGTAGGTACCAGATTTCTCTTCAAGAAAATATGAATGGCAGTCTCGTCCACAATATCATATAAGTTAGGAAACAAAACAATCACATAAATGAACAAAGCAAGAATAGCCTCAAATGCATCCTTATGAACCAAAGTAAGAGAAGTCGAAGCTTTCCCCATCAAGAACTTAACATTAATACCACAAACATTCCCTTTTGGAAGAAATTTCCCACTAAGATCGGACTCTTTGAGAAAAAGGGCTTTGGCGATGACTTTGGTCGTAAGCTCCTTCTCTAAGCCACTAAAAAGAAACTCCTTAGCCAAAATAGGTAAACCCGTCCAATGAGAGTACTCCTCTAAGTTCGGCACAAGATGATAATCAGGAAAGGTGAAACAATGATGCAACAAATCATAAAACTGAGCCAAGGTAGGGAGAATCCCCTCTGGTACATCGGTATCCAAAATAAACAAGAGTTTTCCATAACATTTCCGGAACTCCTGGGTGTCAACCACCAAAGCTCCTAGATTTATTAGCTCTACTAGATTAGGATTCTTGAAGTTGTACTTCTTTGTGTTCCTTATTTCAACACTCATAACCATAAACATCTGGAATTTTGCAAAAGTACCTATGAGTCCCTTGAAATCTCAAGAACAATGCTCATGAATGCATGAGTGCATGTATGCAAAAACCAAAAACAAGATCACATAAAGCACACGGGTCTAGGTTCCGAGTCACGCGCATGAAGTCAAGGTAACAGAACACCAACCCACACAGGTAAGTACTAAGGTTTTGTCTTCATTGTACCTGCAGAAAACCAAAAGGGTGCTAACAAAGGTGCCCAGAGTTAACAAACATCTTTAGAATATTATCGGTACGTTGGATTACTCCCCAACCGATAACATTCTTAAAATAGACCTCGTCCGAGTGTAGTATCGTGTGACAACCACCTTAGGTTTACACCCGGATAGTTTCCGCACTATGTTCCTAAATTGGCTTGGATGGGTTAAAGGTTCTACGGTCCTCCTTATGATCAGCTCAAGGTCGGAAAATAATACCACCTATGATTACTCATCATGACATTGATAATTTGTAACATCCCAAATTTTCCCTCTCCTTTTTAGCATCGTCATCACATATTATTCATCATCAGTATGTCATAGTCTTAGCATTTTGCATAGAAAAATGAAGCATAACACTCGCATGTTCTAGCATAAGGCGTATGATCAATCATCCGGGAAATTCGAAGCACTACAAGTCAAAGTCAAGAGCATGGTGACCTAGAAAGAAGCTCACAAGACCTTTTGCACAAGCCTAGTATCATGGTCAAAGCCCTAAAAAAGATTGAGGATCAAAATCAGATCAAAACGGTTGGCGCCGAGTTATTCTTGAAGTTTCCCACCAAAAGGAGGGAGAATTCAAAATTCATTGGCGTTAACCGGTTAACGGCTGCAAATTTTGAATTCCAACAGCATTTTCTGCATGTGTTTTTGGCTCCATTTTTCACTTTTCTGATTTTTATTCATTTTGAATATTGAAGAAGGATCTAGAGCATTTATCCAAGCCTCATTCCAATGCTAAGTCCTAATCACTTTTAAGCTAATCCCAAACCATATTTTTGGATCCCAAGCCAAAATTTTGGGCCCCAAAGATAAATCATATTTATTCCATTTCCCTCCAAACCAAGAGGGGGCTCTCTTATAATTCCCTTCTCATTTTTCTGAATTTTCATCTCTCTCACCATTCTCTCACTTTTTTCTCTCAATTTTCCAAATCACTCAAAGTTCCTCTTTGAAGATCACAAAACTTTTCCTTAAAGTTTGTAGATCTTAGAACTAGACCTCCATCCATAGCTTCTTTGCATCAATTTTCTGGTTTCTCTACTTGGTTCATATTTGGTTTGGAGATTAGAAGTGCTTTTGGAGCCAAAATTCTACATCAAGATCCTTTGCTTGCATTTATTTTGCATGATGTGTGAAGATTAGCACCAGATCTTCGAAGGTTTCCGCACATTTCCTCATTTCCAGCTCAAACAACAATTACCAAAGCATACCTCAGCTTTGTAGGTTGGTTGAATTCAGATCTAGCTCTGTTTTTAGCTTATTTTCATGCTTGTGCCTAGATCCACCATGTGCTTGTGTATTTGCTTGTTTTGCTTGAATTGATTGGTTGATTTGTGATCGGATCCGCGTGTTAATGTTCATGAGCTTAATGATAGTGATTAATGTGAATTGATCCAACTATTTCATGCATAATTGATTGCTGATATGTTGTGGAATTATTTGGATAAGCTGGTTTTAACCTGATTTTCTGCAGGATTTGTTGTTGTTTTCACAGTGTTAACCGGTTAACACACCTATTTTCTGCATGTTTTTCTGTAGGTTCGAACTGGTTAACCGGTTAACACTGATGCAGAATGTCATTTTGGAGCTTTTTTGAGCTTGTTTGATCCCCTTGCTTGTCTTAATTGCCATGGATCATTTTATGATCATTTGATATGCTAGTTTAGGGTGTTTTGCTTGTTTGTTGATGTATGCCTTCATGTTCTCGACACGTAGATTCATGTATGTGCAAAGCTTGGCATGTTTGTTTGACTTTGTTTCTATAACTTTGAGCATGCTAATACTAGGAATTGTGTTGATTGATGTGATGAATATATGCTGGAATTTTGCTAACATTTCAGGGGCTCATGGTAAGTGAAGTGTGGATGTTTATCCACATTTCAACTCTTCATCTCTTCCTCTTTATTTTTCTTTCTACTTTGTGATTTTTGATGTGCCTTATACTATCATGTGATTCAACTTTGCATTTTTCTCCCTTAGAAGCAACTTATCTCCTTTAGAGGAGTAAGTTGCTCTCTAGCTTTCTTCTCCTCTTCTTTTGTTTCTCTCCTTTGATCTTCTTTTCTCTTAGGATAGTTTCAAACCACACTAACCTTAGGACCACTTTTGCATGATAACTTTAGGTTTAGTCTTTCCCCATTAGACTTTTGCCGTTTGCTCTTTGGTTCTTTCTCTTCTCATCTCAAAACAAAAGTATAAAAAACATTAATAAAGAAAGAAGTGACTTCTTGTGTAATAGCCTTATTCCATGGGGCATATGTATTCATTCCATCTTGGAATAGTGCATTTGTCTAGCATGATGCACAAGTCGGATCATGAGGTCATCTTCATCAAGAAAAATCCTAAAAAATACTTCTTCATTTTTAATCACTAAAACACTTAATAAATTCAACAAGTCAATGAACTTAGGCCCTTGCCTTTTGGAAACAAGTTTTGGATAAATTCTCCTTACTTGGTGTACTTGTTCTATTATTCCATCTTGGAATGTAGTAGCAAGTACACATTCCATGGAAAAGAGTTTGAGTTCACTCTCTTGTGCCACACTCCTAAAAAACTCTAAAAACACACAAACAAAAAATAAGCGTCTCTCCTTCGGGACTTCTTTTCTCATCACCTTCGCTCTGTACGCGAACTTGCTCCTACTTGTCATTTTGCAAGACGGTTACGCACTCGTCGTCCGAGCCTGCAACACCTGAGCATTGACATAGGTAGTTCAAGCCTTAAGACACAAACATTTTTTTCCACCCCTAGTTAGGGGAACTACGGCGACTATGATCCTCATTGTCCATATGAGGTACGTAGGCAGCAGGGTAGGGCCCGTTCGAGCACACTCTTTTATTTTCCCTACATTTTCCCCCCTTCTTTTCTTTTTATCCAGTTCAGTTCCTTTTCTTTGCAGCAACCTTCATTTCTTCACCCTTTGAAACAGTTTCTTTGCAAGCATGGATCCCGTCGGGTACGGCGGATGATCTGGGGTGCTAATACCTTCCCAGGTCGTAACCGACTCCCGAACCCAGTTTCTTTGGTTCGCAGGACCTGTGTCCTTCCTTTTCTTTTCTTCTGGTTTGTGCAGCATTACCATTCCCGTTCCTTAGGGATAAAAATGCCTGGATGGAGACTCTACCCCCTTCCGTGCCATTTTCGCGTTTGTACCATGATGGAAATCCAGGGAGCGACAGCTGGCGACTCTGCTGGGGACTTCCTAACCAGAGTTTCTCTGGTTCCCCTTTGAGAGTCGATCCTAGCGCTTGTGTGTTTCTGTTTCTTTGGGTGTTGATTGTTTGTTGTTGTGTGTATTTTTTTTGTTTATTTACAGTTTTATTTATAGCTTTATTTATCGCTTTCAGTATTTATTTTCATGCATCATATTATACTGGACTGTCTGACTGTGCTGGTTTCCTTTTTTCTGTGGGATTGGGAACTGTTACTGAGAGATGAGCTCGTAATCGGGGCTCGAGTTCACCTTAGGACTTAGAGTGGACAGTCACTTTGGCTTCATGGCATCTTGCTATGTTGGTAGTAGTGAGTTCCACACCCAGACTTGCGACCGTCTTGGAAATGTATTGATGCCGAAATCTTTCTGGGGTCATACACCACCTCGATAGTTATGTGAATCTGGGGACCGATCATTGAGGACCTTTGTGGAAAGATCCCTCTCCAGTGGTGACCGTGGCAGACCACATTCTGTGGCAAACCCATTTGGACCCGAGGGCCCACTGGGAACTCGCATAGGATGGCCTGGTTCTTTCATAGGAACTCAGTCAAAGCATCTGGTCGTATGACGATAGTATTGTACCCTTCGGGATAAATGTACTTTTGTTTCTCGATTCCAGCGCTTGAAGCTGGGAACTTATAAGGGATGCTTGTTTTTCCTGGACTCATGCTGAGACCTCCCTGAGTAATACATAATGCCAAACTAATTTCCTGATTTGGTCATGAGCCATTTCTCGAAAATTGTGAACGTATTACTGTTATTCGGCTTTGAGAGTCCGTGATGTTTGACCCGGAGCACACCTGTGAGATTGGGAGGGGTTTAGAGGTTTGCAGGAACCCTTGACCTCATCATACCTCATTGCCAGTACAGTTTTATGATTTGATATGGCTACATGGATTTCGGATATCTGATTTAGGGCTTATTTGAGATTGAATTCTGGTTCATGGGGCTTTATTCATAAGATCTTGGTTCTTGGTCACTTGGGTCCAGTGTTCTGTTTCCAGACAGTCCCAGTTGTTGATCATATGCCTGCATTGCATTTTCATCACATCATACTTGCATTAACTGTTTGTGTTTCCATTACAGGTTATCATTTATCCATTGTACCCAGTTCTGGTATTCATTGTTTCTCCAAATGACAGAAGTCCAAGAGATACCCAGAAAAAAGAATGCTCATTACACTTTCCCGCAACCAGAAAATGAGGGTATTCAGAAACTGGTGGGCTTGATGAGTGACAAGGTTTCAAATGATTTCAGAAGCCGGTATGGGAAGATCTTGGGTTACATGAATAAACCTATTGTTGATCAGAGAGATAATATTCATTCTTTGTTGCAGTTTTATGACCCTCAGTTGAGAATTTTCGTGTTTGCTGACTATGTCTTGGCTCCCACTAAGGAAGAGATTTCTGACATCCTGAAGATTCCCATCAAGAATGGTGTTCCCTATTATGTTGTATAGAAGTGTCCCTCGTACAAGGATATTGCAGGTGCTTGTCATTTGAGTATGCTTAGAGTGAGGATGGAGTTGGAAGCTAGTAAGGGGAAGGGATTGACCCTGGATTTTCTTATCACAGAAGCCCATGTGTTTGCTTTGGGAGGGAAGTGGTTAGAATTCATTGCACTGTTAGCATTAATGGTATATGGGATAAGTCTTTTCACAGGAGAGAAAGGATGGGTAAGCTTGGAGGCTATCGCCATTTTCATTAAAGGAAACCCGGTGCGTACGTTGATGGGAGACTTTTACTTTGGTGTCCATCACAGAAATGAGAAGAGAAAGGGGTATGTAAATTGTTATGCTCTGTTGTTTGCTGAGTGGTTTGCTAAGAAGCTTCCAAAGTCAGGACCGTTCAAAGATCTTAAGCAAGATTGGAAGTGGGCTAGAAGAGTGATGGGGTTAACATCTAATGATATAGCTCGGGGATGTAGCATAAGCTTAGTGGGAAAGGAGTTTATTACAAGGTGTGGTGAGTTTCCCTATGTGTCGTTGTTAGGTAGCAAAGGAGTGATAAGTCATAACCATGTGCTGTCTAGAAAAAAGTTTGTCTATCTGTTGAAGGATCCTTCGTCAGACGAAGAAATGACTAAGACTTTGTATTTTCCAGCTGAGGACAATGAGCAGTTAATTATTCAGGTGTCTCAAGCCTGGGAAACAAAGGTTAAGGAGGGTAAGAAATAATTTGGGAAGGTAGACCCTAAGACTTATCCCTCTTTTGTTGCTTGGATACAAGGTACGGTTGACACCTTCTTCCTCCCATTTTCAGTTGAGGCTCCACTATATCCAAAAGAGGTACCGGCACAAACCACTGTTTCTCTTGAAGATTACAAGAAGTTGGAAGCTCAGTTGCACGAGGTTCGGGTAGAAAATTCTTAAATGGCTAGCTTGTATCACCGTGCCAATCATGCTAGACAAGAAGCAGAAGAAAAGCTACAGAGGATGCAGGCTACCTTAGAAGCTAAAGAAAATTAGTTTGCTGGGAGAGAAGCTCATTTTCAGAGATTGGGTTTAACGGAGTCAAAAAGATAAGCGGAGCATAAGAAGATTTTGAAGACTCTTAGGGAAGCTCGTCAATCCATTACTTGGTTACAGGGCCAAAGAGAACAGGTGCAGAAGAAGTACAAAGAAGAGGAAGAGTTCTTTGAGGTGCAGATGGCATTCAAGAAAGAAGAAGTAGAACAAGTTCACAAGATACGAAGGGAAAAGACTCAGCAATTGGTACATAGCCAGCTAGCCTTGGAGGAAGCAATGAAGGAGATTGCAGATCTTAAGTTGAGAGCAGGCATCAAGAAGAACCGGACAGGGATGGTGATTGCAAAAGAGGAGCCTGAATCTTTCTTTAGCCTAGGGTTTTAGTTTATTGTTGTTTGTATCCAGACTACCTACAGGCTTGTTCTAGGAGTCTTGCTTTCTCTTTTTGTTTTTCGTATTGAATTATAACCCTTTGGGAATTTTGTGTATGCTTATGACTCTGGTTGTTGGTAGTTTGTTCATATAATGCAATAATACTTTCCAGTTACCGTTTCTGAATGAGCAAAAGTTGTTGGTCCGAAGCCATCAAGGTCTGAATAATCCTCAAAAGAGTTTGAAAGGCTAGTTTCTAAAAAAGACATCTGGAGTATTTTCTGTCAAAAATACCAGAACTGGGGCATATTAATGCCTGGACGTGGAAACATGAAAAGTTACATTGCATGCATATAACGTGTTTGTTGTGTTGCAGGTATTTCATCAGGTTTCTAACGTTCATGTCAATTTCAGGCACTATAGCTCCCAAGAAGGTTCAGAGACGGCCAACTGTGCACAGATACCCTACAAAAGCGAGCAGAGAAAGAGCAATGGATCAGATGCAAGCAGATTTAGCTTATTTAAGGACAAGAATGGACAACTTCATGACCCTAATGGATAGGATGGGTCAAACCCAAGAGCGGTTGTGCGAAATGGTAGAGAACAATCAAGCTAGGAACAATGGGACAATAGATGGAGGTAACCGCAATGGGGCTGGCGCCCGTCACGTTGAAATCCATGTGGTGCAACCAGGGGTCACTATTATCAATAATGGAGTGAATAACATGCAGATGGATGGGAAGGACGAGCAGTTCACTTTGCTGGATGAGGCAGAAGGCCAGGGGGTTGACATGAATAGGAGGTTTGAAGAAATGGCTGAGCAAATTCGCGCCATTCAATCTCAGAGTTCTCTAGGGTTTGACATCACTGATTTGGGCTTAGTGCCAGGGGTGAGAATTCCCTACAAGTTCAAGGTCCCTACTTTTGATAAGTACAACGGAACGGCTTGCCCGAAAACTCACCTGTAGTATTTTGTGGGAAGGATTGTTGCACATACAGATGATAAAAAGTTGTGGATGTATTACTTCCAGGATAGTCTTGTATGAGCTTCCTTGGAATGGTACATGAAGCTAAGCAGGGTCAACATTCGAAGCTGGAAGGATTTAGCTGAGGCGTTTGTGAAGCAGTATCAGTACAATTTGGATATGGCTCCAAACCCTACCCAGTTGTAGACAATGTCTCAGAGTGCAAAAGAAGGGTTCAAAGAGTACGCCCAGAGATGGCGTCAGCTTGCTGCTCGAGTACAACCTCCCTTGTTAGAGAATGAAATGGCAGACATGTTTATGGGAACACTGCATGGGGTGTTTATTGAAAGATTAGCGTTTTGTTCAGTGACTTAGTTTAATGACATTGTGATAGCTGGAGAAAGGGTTGAAACTCTGCTGAAAATGGGGAAGATCCAAGACAATGGTGCAAGTAGCTCAAGCGGTGTTCGTAAATCTTTCAATGGACCTCCAAGAAGAAGGGAGGAAGAATATAATGTTGTGTATGGCCGAGGTCGGGGCCATGGTTATAGGAGATCTTACGAGTAGGTGGCAGCTATCACCATTCCAACAAGTCATGCCCAACCACAATAGCAACAGCAACAACCACATCGCAATAACTATCAACAATGACCCTATCAACAGAGACAAACTCGTCTATCTAACAGGGTGCTTGAGGCCATCCCAATGACATACACAACACTACTCTAGAGATTGTTAGACTTAAATTTGGTAGAGTTGAGGACATTAGCACCACCACCACCTAGAGAGCTTCCAGTGGGGTACGATGCTAACACAAGATGCACATTCCATTTAGGAGCTCTCGGGCACTCAACGGAGAAGTGCATGGCATTACAGCATAAGGTCCAAGACTTGATTGACTCGAAAGCAATTAACTTCGCACTGCCTCCAAATGTTACATCAAACCCCATTCCAAATCATGGAGGGGTCCGGATAAACGTTGTCGACAGTGGCGAGAGGTTGAACCTGATTTTGAATGTGGATGAAGTGAAGACTTCGTTGTTGGTGGTGAAAGAAAGATTGTTGAAAGGGCAGGTATTCCCAGGTTGTGGTTTTGACTATGAGGGTTGCATGAATTCAGTTGATGGTTGCAGAGATCCGAAAACTGGGCTGCAGTGTTTGATTGATGAAGGGTCTCTATAGTTTGATAGGGTTGACAATAGAAGTGATCATGTGTCTATAGTGACAATTTACTTTGATCCTGCTGAAGTTCCTGCTCGGAGAGAACCGGTGACTATCTATGTTCCAGAAGTGAGTCCGGTAACCATTATTGTTCCGGGACCAGTTCCCTATGTTGATGAAAAGGCCATCCCTTGGCACTATGGCTCAGACGTGTACGTAGAAGGCTATAAAGTGGATAGTAAAACAGTGACAATTGACCCGGCTGTTGTGAATGTCAGAGGAGTTGGTGGGTTTACACGGAGTGGGCGTCTCTTTGCTCCTCAAGTTCTTTGAGGTGATCCCGAAGCTGAGGCTGCTGCAAAGGCTAAGGGCAAGTAGATATCAACGGAAGAGGTGACAACTCCTACTGCTGGTCAAGGAACTTTTGAAAAAGAAGTTGAAGAATTCATGAGGATAATTAAGAAAAATGACTACAAGGTGGTTGAACAGCTGAATCAGACCCCGTCCAAGATATCCATTCTATCGCTGGTGATGTGTTCTCAAGCTCACCGGGAGGCTTTTCTAAAGGTTTTGCAAATGTTATATGTACCGCAAGATATAACTGTTAACCAGTTGGAAGCTGTGATAGCCAGTGTGAACGCCAGCCATGGGTTGGGATTCACAGATATAGATCTCACTTCTGAAGGACGTAATCACAACAAGGCCTTACACTTCACCATGGAGTGTAAGGGTGTTGTCCTATCACACGTCCTTGTAGATACAGGCTCTTCTCTCAATGTGCTCCCTAAAAGGCCCTCATGAAGCTGAATGCTGATGGCATTGTCTTACGACCCAGTGATTTGATTGTAAAAGCCTTTGATGGGTCACAGAGGTCTGTGTTTAGGGAGGTGGAGCTACCGGTAAAGATTGGGTCTCAGGTATTCAAGAGCACGTTCTATGTTATGGATATTCAACTCGATTATAGTTGCCTACTAGGGCGTCCTTGGATTCATGTTGCCGGCACAGTGACCTCTACGTTGCATAAGAAGTTAAAGTATGTGGTAGATGGCCAGGTTGTTACTGTATGCGGGGAAGAAGATATTTATGTAAGCCATCTGTCAACCTTCAAGTACGTGGAAGTGGACGGGGAGATCCATGAGACACTTTTCCAGGATTTTGAGACAGTCAATGATAGTACTTTGTCTCCAGTTGCTGCAGTTCAGAGCAATGAGAAGGAAATGACTCCTATTTACTCCTACAAGGAAGCTAAGGAAGTAGTCCAATCCAGAAGCGCCCAGGGCTGGGGCAAGCTAATGGAAGTGGAAAAGAAGGATGACAAGTTTGGTCTCGGATATCAACCTGGTCAGTCCAGCTGGTCTCAGGGCAGTAAGCCCGTAACGTTCACTAGCGCTGGAATGCTCGACTACAATATCATTTGTGCTACAGATGAAGTTGGGGATAGTGACTGAGACTTGGATAACTGGATTCACCCATGCGTACCTGGGGAGAAGTTCCAGAACTGGTCTGCTGAAGATTTTGTCCAAGTTACTTGGCGGTCAAAGTAATTTTCTTTGTTTCCTTTTTATCATACTACATGTCAAATCCTGCACTATGCCCAAGGTGCATGGATCCATCTGTAGGGCCACCATGTTTAATGCATTTACTTTTTCCATGAAATAAAGGACATTTTCAAGCAAATTGCTTTCTCTTTCTTTCGTTTTAAAATTTTTCACAAAAACAAATAAAATGGCAATGTTTCCTTTTTCAGTGTGTTTGCGTCTCTTGTGAAAAAACAGATTCTGAAATAAGCACATCCTTTGTGCAGCGCTGATCATTCGGATTCTTGTAATAACATTCCTGTTATGACTATGCATGACTCCGACAATCCTATCTACCAAGCTGATGAAGGGGTTGAGGAAGACGGTGAACTCCCGAAAGAATTGGTTAGGTTGTTGAAACAAGAGGAAAAGGTCATTCAGCCTCATCGGGAAGAAATAGAGATCATCAACATCGGGTCTGAGGATGTGAAGAAAGAGATAAAGATTGGGGCCAGTCTACGGGCCGAGGTAAATAAGGAGTTGATTGGTATGCTACGTGAATATGTGGATATCTTCGCCTGGTCGTATCAAGATATGTCGGGGTTAGATACCGACATCGTTGTGCACAAGCTGCCACTACAGGAAGATTGTCCTCCTGTAAAACAAAATCTGAGAAGAACTAGCCCCGATATGGCCATGAAGATCAAGGAGGAAGTTCAAAAGCAGTGGGATGTCGGATTCCTTGCTGTAACTAGTTACCCACCTCGGGTAGCTAACATTGTGCTTGTACCAAAGAAATATGGTAAGGTCCGGATGTGCATCGATTATCGGGATTTAAATAGAGCAAGTCCAAAGGATGACTTTCCATTACCTCACGTTGATGTGTTGGTAGATAACACCGCTCAGTTCTCGATATTTTCTTTCATGGATGGCTTCTTCGGGTACAATCAGATCAAGATGGCACCGGAAGACATGGAGAAAACGACGTTCATTACCCTGCGGGGTACATTCTGTTATAAGGTTATGCCCTTTGGATTGAAGAATGTCGGGGCAACGTATCAACGGGCAAAGATAACTTTGTTCCACGACATGATACACAAAGAAATTGAGTGCTATATGGACGATATGATTGCCAAGTCTCGGGACGAAGAAGAGCATCTAGTCAATCTCAAAAAGTTGTTTGATAGATTGATAAATGTCGCTCCCGGAAAAGACATTAAGTCCCACGGTGCGGACGCAAACGGTCGGCGAAAGAGAAAGAGGTTGAATAGAGTCGCCAGCTAGGCATTTTTATCCCGAAGGAAAGGTAATGCTGCATAAACCTGGAAAGAGATGGATAAGATGGTTGCGAACCAGAGAAGGTATTAGAACCCAGATTGTCCGTCGTACTCGACGGGATCCACGCTTACAAGATTGTGTTTAAAGGGGTAGGTGTATGTGTTATCTATGTGCAAAAGCTTGGGAGAAAATACAGGTGTCAGTGCAAAAGGTGTGAATTGCTCAGGAACTAAGGCTTAGGAAAAGAATGCTGAAAGAGGGGGAAGACACATAGAATTTTGTTCGATAAATGTTAAGTTATGCCTACGTATCCTCTCGTGCAATGAGGAAGTAAGAACACCATAGTTCGACTCAAAGAGACTAAAAATAAATTGACTGTGAACTGCCTGCTTGTCTATGCTCAAGTGTATGACTCGTCTGGCTCGAGTGCTAGCTGTCTTGCATTACACGGAAGAAGCAAGTTCTCGTTTGTGAATGAGTGTGATGAGAAAAGAATCCCGAAGGAACGATTATTGTTTGTTTTTGTGTTTTCAGTTTTTTATTATTTTTGGTGTTTTGCATAGGATTTTGAGCTTAAGCCTAAATCAAGGGTTTTAAACTCATTATATCCTCCCTGATTAGGGATAATGAGCTTACTTAAGTATGAGATAAGCATGTCAACTTAATTACCCTGATGATGTAGGATTAAGATCATTAACCTACTTGTGATTATTAAGATGTTTTTGGGTTTTTGTTTAGTGTTAAGTAATGAGTTTAATCTATAATCACACATTAGTGAACTCATTACACCATCCTAATAGAAGGATGATAGATGAGGACACTTAAGCTGAGGAAGCTACCTCAACTTAATCCATGGTTAGGGATTACATTCATTATATAAAAATCCTTTATTAAATGGATTTTAATTAAAGGATGAGATTAAGAAGTGGATTTTATTGTTTGTAAGACAACTTGAGGGGGACTTGTCCATTAAACACTAGGGTTAGTCCCTCTTAACCATAAGGAAGAGATAGAACCCTAATGTAAGGCCCAAGTTACAAGATAAATTCTTAGTGATTATTAATGTGTTTTGATTAAGAGGTGTAAACAAATTAAAGGTTTAACACTAAGGATTAAAGTTATACATTCCATCCTAAGATAAGGATGCATGCATAACCCTAATTCAAAGTCAAGCTTTAAGAGTTTAGTCTCTGATTAAGAGATAAGAAGAGAGACTCAAGGAGACTCAAAGGTAAAAACATAAGGGGACTATATACAAACCTAAAAGTTATCATGCTTGGATATCCTATGGTTTGTGAGGCTTAAGAGAAAGGATCTTCAGGAAGGCCACCATGGAAGAAGCAGATGAAAAGAGAAGGAGAGAAGAGAATAAGTTACTTACTTCCTGAAGAAGATAAGTTACTTAGGAGAAAAGAAAGGAGAAAGAGAAGCACAAGTGAAACAAGTTCACTTCAAAGACAAATCAAGGATGCAAATGCAAAGGAAAGAAGAGGTGGGAGGTGAAGTCAAATCCACCTCCCAGATAACTTACCAAAAGTTCCTGAAATGTTAGCATGAATGCATAAGACATAAAGCACAAAGAAATGAGATGAAATGAGATGCAAAGACCAAAACCAGAAGTGATTATGCAATGCAAATGTGTTATGAGATTATGCACATTCATACAAGATGCATATGAATGATCATACAAGGATGAGATGCAATGGAAGCATGTTTAGAAGCATGAAAACACATGGATGCATATGGAATGTAATGGATACAAAGCATACCAAAATGATGCAACAATGATAAATCAATGTTTCAAACATGTCCTAAGATGTCTAAGATGACATACAAAAGAATGGAATGTCATGGCAAGTTCATATGATTGAGATATGCAAAGAAGAATGCAAATGAAGATGCAAAATTAGGGTTTTAAGGCAACATGAGATGCATATGAACAAAACAGAAGCAAACACCATGATAAAAAATTGAAATTGAGCTCAAACAAACCCTAAACCCATACAAGATCACACCCCAAAGGAGAAGGTCAGAAGCCAATCCTAGTGAAAGTTATGAAATTCCTAAGTTAACTAGGGTTTTTGGGTGCTTCTAGAGGGAAAATGAAAATCAAATTGAAAATGCAAGATACAAATATGAGATATATAACCTAGAAACTATATGCAATATTTGAAACAATGCAAGAAGAACCAAGTTCAAACTCATCATGGTTAGGCAGAAATGAATTTTTCAAGTTAGGGTTAAAAAATGTGAAATTTAAGAACCCTAATTCAAAGAAAATTGTGAAAATGTAATCAAACCTAAAAAGAAATTTGTATGGTGAGTTTGAAAATGTTTCTAAATGTATTGAAATGATTCATGAATTTTTTGGTGATATTTAGAAACCTAAATGCATATTTATTAATTAAAATCAATTAATTAATTAAATAAAACATTTAAATATTTTAAAAATACTTTTTTAATGCAAATAATAAAATAAATTTTTTTTCAGGTTAAGAAAAATATTTAAAATAGAAATGCTAAGTTTGAGATTTTTTTGATGATTTTGCTATTTTAAATAAAATGGACAAAATAAATGCAATAAAAATGAAAATAAAATGGATTAAATGAGAAGTATGATGATCTGATGGTTAGGATTTAAACTGGGGAGGGAAAGGTTGACTGCACGCGCTATTGAAGGGTCAGGATGGCATCTGGGATAATTAACTGATTAATTTAATTAATTAATAATTAGGGCTAACTGAAGTGATCTGGTCCATCCAAAAACGCGCTAACCCTAAGATCTAATGGCCAAGATTCAAACTAACTAATTAAACCCTAATTAAGCCCTAAACACTTTCAGGTGACCGGAGCAAGCTCCGGTCATCTTCTCCGAAGACCCCAAAATGCTATCTCTCTCCCTAGGCTATGAGAACCTCCCAAATTCTCCAGAATCACTCCCTAAACATCACTGATCATGAATCCACAAACAAACAACATTTATTTTGCATCAATCAAGAGAATCAAGCAAGAACATGTTTCACGGGCAAACTTTCAAAAGATCAATACATGTTTAATACTCAACCATTTTCAAAATTAAACATAACACAATGATCAACACATCATGTAGAATCAATTTGTAACTTAAAAAACAAGTTCTGGAAAATTGTTCTTGATGATACCTGAGATGAAGCTTTCTCAATCTGAGCTTTCTGGACCTCTCCTTGGTGCAAAATCACTCCAATGACCCCCCTTGTGCTTCTGAAAGGCTAGAAACAAGTTTGTATGGCTTGGTTTTTGAGATTCAGTTCTGCTAAGGCAGAAATCGTGTTTTTTTGTGAGGTTTCAGGCCATGGCAAGGGGTGGGAAATGATCCTTATGATGTGTGGAGATGATTGGTGGTGAAAGTTTTGAGTTTGAGTGGCTGAGGAGTGAGTTTCAAAAGCTTAAAGTTTTTGGGGATATTTGAGCAATCTGAGTTGTGTGATGTTTCAGGCTTGTGTGTCTTATGAAATGAGCTCCATAGGGTTTGCATTAGAGGTCTTGATTGGTCCAGAGAGTTGTTGTGGCTCAGTTTGATTGGAATGGGCCAAGTTGCAAAAATGTCAACATTGTGTACTTGAGGTATGGGCATGGTTCAGGGAAGGATTTAGGGGTGTCTTGGACTCAGCTGAGTTTGTGGAGAGCCTTTGGATCATTAGAGTGCAACTGGATGGCCTTGATCAAGTGTTTGCAAGCTTTATGCATTTTGACAACTTTGAAATTTCTTGAGAAATTGACCATGAAAACTTGTGATGCAAGGCATGATTCTGATCCAAATGTGTTGCACTATGTTGGTATGATGTTTAGAGGTCAATTAGAGGTCATGAAATGGCTTGGCAAGTGAATTTGCAAAATTCCCTCTTTGGTGCACACTTGAAAATTATAGGATTTTTGCCAACTTTGAAAGGCCATATCTTGAGTTCTAGGATGAATCAAGACATGTTCTTGTACTTTTTGAAAATGGGAAGACATAATCTACAACTTTCATGTCCAAGTATTTTTCATTTGAAGCATTTTTGATCATGAAAGAATAGGTTGAATATCTTTCCCAAATTCGAAAGTTTCCATTACAAGTCATTTCCAAAAATAGCAAGTTTGCATTTGGCTCAAAATTCTTCAACATTGTGAACTTCCAAACACTTCAATGATCAAATAAAGATCATAGAGACTCAAAATGATGATGATGACCCTTTGGTACCCTTGATGGAGGCCTCAGATGCCCTGATTTTGACTTTACTTACTCAAGAAGTTACCCAATGAGCAAATGACTTCCTCACTGAATTTCTTCATCAAACTTGATACACATGATCCTTATAACATATTAAGACCATTAGAAACAAGAATGACCAAAAAAATTGGTATTAAGGCCTCTGAAACCAAAACCCTAATTTTAGGTCATCTGTGCAGGAAATCTTCAGTCTGCCTCTATGCCTTTGCCATGCTTTGTGATCCATTGACTTTTATGAACTTTGGGGAATATATTATGATCATGGAACACACATGGACCCTCTTGGCAAGCTTCAAGACCAATGGTATGGCTCAGATCACTTCTTGGATTCATCTGATCACAAAACCCTAATTGTGCAGTCATGCAATGATTTGATGAAGTTGTTTATGCAATGGGATATGATATGCTTATGCTAATGCAAGAATGAAAGATCACAAGCCATGGTGTGAGAAAAAGTGAGGGAAAATTTGGGGTGTTTACAGCTGCCCCTATTCAAGCATGAGTTAGCTGTGTAGGATGTAAGCGTCTGGCTTAACAGACAAACAAGATAACTTGTGGTTGAATACCAAAGACAGTCTAAAATTTGCACTCGCTGGGGAGAAGAAGAAAAGGGATATAATTTGTAAAAGATGGTCTAGTATGAGTATCAAATGAAAGCGATGGAGGACGACCATCGAGCAGAGGACGACTTCTGGGGGTAAAACGGTGAGCAAAGCAATGAGGGGGACGACCATCATGCTGGGAAATAAAGAAATCGCGATGGGGACGGCTATCGGATAAAATGATGAAGGACGATCATCGAAAAGAGAAAAGACCACGACGGGGACGCCCATCAGGTAAAGGAAAAATTCTCTGGGGATTAAAGAAATGAGGGAAGCACTGACGGGGCCGACCATCAGGCTGGAAAGTAAAGTAAACAACGACGGGGACGGCCATCGGGCTAAACTGATGGAGGACGATCATCAAAAAAGGGAAAAGGGACCACGACGGGGACGGCCATCGGGTTAAAGAATAAATGAAATATTTGATGAGGGACGGTCATCAAAGGTGAAGGACGATCACCTATCAGGGGATGGCCATCAGATAAGCATGATGAAGGACGATCATTAAGAGGTGAAGTACGATCACCTAGCAGGGTACAACTGCTCTTGGGGATTATCGCGACATAAGAAGAATGCCGGATGAAAAGATCAACGATGGGGACGACCATCGGATAAATGATGAGGGACGGTCATCAAAAGGTGAAGGACGATCACCTAGAAGGGGACGGCTGCCCTTTATCATGACATAGGACGAATGTCGGATAAAAGGTTTCAAAAAATGGGGATTTCACTAGGGAAAGGATGAGGGACGATCATCCAAAGGTGAAGGACGATCACCTGGTAGGGGACGACTGCCAAAAGTATCGCGACATTGGACGAATGCCGGATAGAAAAAGGTTGTTTTGTCTCTGTGGGGATGTAAACAAGGACGAGTGCTTATGCTTTAAAATAAAAGGTATAAGTGTTTGACAGTGTGTATAGAATAAAGATGCGGACGCGCATCCTTAGGACCACAATACGAACGAGTATCGATAGAAGCAAACGTTGACACGTGTTTAAGGATGATGATACTGACGAGTATCAATCGGTTAAGCAAGGAACACGGACGAGCGTTGAATCTGCTGAGGGGTGATATATACAAGATACAGACGAGTATCGAAGACTTCTGTATAAGTATGTACAAGTACGAACTGTTGGGGATATATGTGCAAGACACGGACAAGTGTCAAAAAGGGATTGAGCAAGGGACACAGACGAGTGTTTGACTTGCTGGGGAAGCGTGACATGGGCGAGTGTCAAAAAGAATATGTACAAGTATGAACAAATATATGTATTAAGAATGCAGAAGGTATTCTGGCGACTTTACTGGGGAAAGATGATACAGACGAGTGTCGAAAAGAGCATGTATATGAATAAGCATCTGTGTTTGAGAGTGTAAAGGGGATCTCTTGTCTTTTATCTGCGGGGGATATGAGTTTTATATATGGCTGGTGAAGTGATTTTGATATTTGCAGGTGACTGGCTCGAACCTGGCTCATGATCATGCAAATGTTTGATTTTTTCCGTAATGCTCCGTATTAGACGGAATGCTACGCTTATTTTGGGGGAAAATGATGCGAATGCTATGATTATGCAAAAGAGAGAACCTGTTCTGAGATCCGGATCCTGCGGGGATAAAGATCTTTGGTTTATCTGTCCGGAGGGAGAACTCTGCTGGGGACGAGGAAGTTTCAGCAACTCCGCTGGGGAAGTATTTCATGTATTGCTCTACTGGGGAGAGAATGGCAACTCTGTGGGGAAGCAAATCCACCGACTCTGCTGAGGATGAGAAAATCCTGGCAACTCTGATGGGGAATAGAAAGTTCCTTACCACTTTGCTGGGGAAAAAAACCGCCAGGCATTGCTCGGGAGATCCTGCTTGGGGAGGAGATAACTTCGGGGAAGTAATACGCTGGGGATTGATGAATTCCTCAAGGGATCCCCTGGGGGAATAAAAACTTCGCAAGGAAATACTTCTTGTCAAAGAGTCCTGCTGATGATGTGATTGCTGACTTGGCTGGGGATACTATGATTGATATGCCACATGCTATGAAATGGTCTTCCTTGAGTACCTGCAACCTGTTAAGACAAAGGAAACGCACAAGTGTCCCAAGGTATCCTCAACCAGATTCCGTCATAGGAGTTAGATTTTCTTGAGAGTAACATATTTCCTGCAAGCATTTACTAAAATGGCTTATATGTTTTATGCAAGTGTTGTATTATGAACTTTGGACATTTTGCAAACGAAACAAAAATGTACAAAAACAAAGTGTGACTGAATATTCTAATTTTATTGATTTGTGTGCCCTGAATAGGCAAGTACAGTAAAAAAATGTGAATCCCCTAAAAGGAGGAGATTGCTGTAAATTGAGAAAATAAAAGTGTTGACAATGTTGGAGATGACGCTCCAGTGGGCTTCCTTTACCATAACCCATATGACCTTGACGTTCTTCTTATCTTGCTTTCTGAAGAAGGTTGATTCGGACCGATGCTTTATGCTTTCGAAGCTTGCCATGTTGTGAGTGATACAGACGAATTCAGAATGCATTTGTTCGCTTATTCCCTGATTTTGCGTGGGTCGCCCTTTCGGGTTTTCAATCCACCGGGATACCCATTTTTGCCTGAGCTGTCCGATGTGGCTTTTCAACTCAGTGGGTGTACACATTTTTTTAATAAATTTTTCCCTTATTTTTGCCCGAGTCTTTTATTCTGTTTTTGACTCGCGGGATGCCCTATTTTTTTGCTTGGACTTACATTCTGTTTTTATGTCCAGCGGGTCATTTTATGCGAAGTATTTTTTAACTGCATCTGAATTCACAGGGGACGGGAAGTCTTCACCATCCATAGTAGTGAGCATCAGTGCTCCACCAGAGAAAACTTTCTTTACTATGAATGGGCCTTCGTAGTTTGGCGTCCATTTGCCCCTGTGGTCTGTATGAGGAGGAAGAAGTCTTTTCAAAACAAGCTCTCCCACTTGGTATTCCCGAGGTCTGACTTTTTGATCGAAGGCTTTCTTCATTCGCTTCTGATATAACTGCCCATGACAGATGGCCGCTAATCTCTTTTCTTCAATCAGACTTAGTTGATTATATCGAGACCAAACCCATTATGCTTCATCCAGTTTCACATCCATCATTACCCGTAGGGAAGGTAGTTCAACTTCAACAGGTAGGACAACTTCCATACCATATACAAGCTGATAAGGTGTTGCCCCAGTAGATGTTCTAATAGAGGTTCGGTACCCATGCAACGCAAATGGTAACATTTTGTGCCAGTCTTTGTAGATGACTACCATCTTCTGCACAATCTTCTTGATATTCTTGTTGGCTGCCTCAACAACGTCATTCATCTTTGGCCTGTAAGGAGAAGAGTTGTGATGCTGAATCTTGAAGTCCCGACAAAGTTCTGCCATCATCTTGTTGTTTAAATTAGAACCATTATCAGTAATGATTCGCTCGGGAACTCCGTATCGACATATGATATCTCTTTTCAGAAATTGAGCCACCACTTGTCTGGTGACATTTGCATATGAAGTTGCTTCCACCCATTTGGTGAAGTAATCAATGGCCACCAAGATGAATCTGTGATCATTTGAAGCAGTTGGTTCAATCTTCCCAATCATATTAATGCCCCACATGGCGAAGGGCCAAGGTGAAGACATTATATTCAAAGGATTCGGAGGCACATGCACTTTATCTACGTAGATCTGGCATTTGTGGCATTTCCTGGCATAGGCACAACAGTATGCATCCCTTGTGATCCAATAGTAACCCGATCTCAACAACTTCTTTTCCATTGCATATCCTCCGGCATGGGTACCGAAAGAACCTTCATGTACTTCGTGCATTAGTAGGTCTGCTTCCTTCTTGTCAACACATCTGAGCAAGACCATGTCGAAGTTTAGCTTGTACAAAGAACCATCAGTATTGAGGAAGAAACTACCGGCTAGCCTTCTTAATGTCTTCTTATCATTTGACGATGCCCCAGGTGGGTACGTCTGAGTTTCCAAGAAGCATTTGATGTCGTGGAACCAAGGTTTTTTGTCAGTAACAGTGTCCACAGAGAATACATATGTCGGTCTGTCCAATTTGGATACAAAAATCCGAGGTACATAATTAGCAGCTTGTACTTTGATCATGTATGAAATGGTAGCCAAAGCGT
Source organism: Lathyrus aphaca (assembly GCA_963966055.1). NCBI lineage: Eukaryota > Viridiplantae > Streptophyta > Magnoliopsida > Fabales > Fabaceae > Lathyrus > Lathyrus aphaca. The sequence goes on from OZ014525.1 coordinate 272,660,489, forward strand.
CTGCAAACTGATTCTCATCTCGAGGGATGTATTCAAGCTTAACTGTTGTGAAGAAGGTCAACAATATCCTCGTATAGTCACGGTAGGGAATCAGATGCTCCTGATGAGTGTACCACTTTTCGTTGGTCTGATTGATTACCAAACTTGAATCTCCGAATACATTCAAGGTTTTGATCCTGAGGTCAATGGCTTCCTCAAGACCCATGATACAAGCTTCATATTCTGCTTCGTTGTCAGTGCAAGCAAAGGTGAGTTTTGTCGAGAAAGGCAAATGGACTCCTTTAGGTGTGATAAACACTGCACCAACCCCACGACCGTTGCAATTAACTACCCCATCAAACATCATAGTCCATGCTTCTTCTGGGTCAGGCCCTTCAGTGTGAACATGCTCTTCACAATCTTTTGCTTTCAAGAACATGATGTCTTTATTCGGGAAGTCAAATCTCATAGGCTGGTAATCATTAATGGGTTGCTCAGCCAGATAGTCAGACAATACATTGCCTTTGATGGCTTTTTGAGAGGTGTACTGAATGTCATATTCTGTTAGAATCATTTTCCATCTTGCAACCCTTCCGGTAAGTGCTGGCTTCTCAAATATGTACTTGACTGGATCCATCTTTGAGATCAACAAGGTAGTATGAGTCAACATATACTGTCTTAGTCGGTGAGCAGCCCACGCTAAAGCACAACATGTTTTCTCGAGCAGTGAATAACGTTGTTCACAGTCGGTAACATTTTTGCTTAGGTAGTGTATTGCATACTGTAACACGGTGGGAGAACTGACTTTAGTTATGTTGCGGATAGCAAGAGTCGCCACCGACTTTTATTTTATCCAAAAGGAAAGGGTATAAAAGAACAGGAAAGACCTTAAGAGATATTTTTGGGTCCGGGGGGTAGGTTATGTAAAGGGAAGGTGTTAGCACCCTTTACATCCATGGTTATCCATGGGCTCTTAGTTACTTAGCTCACTTTTGAATTGTTTTTGAAAGTGTAGTGTGTGAATAGAAATTTTCATAAGAGTTTGATAATGATCCATGTACGGATGCGTAAAAAACTTGTGTTTGAAAATTGTTTGAAATTGTGAAATGTTTGAAATTGTTTTGAATGAAGTGAGCAAGTACATAAGAGGAACCTACCCTAAAGTTTAAGTCTTTTCTGTTCTTTATCCTTTAAATGGTAAGACTATCCCTACTATTAAGGAGTAGGTAGTCATTACCTTGGATGTAAGGGACATGAGAGGGACATCTGTTTATGAAGGCAACTGTGAGGTGTATTAAGCATTTAGGAGGGACTATCATCATTATTCGAAAAGGGACTTGATCTTTAAAGGCAACCATTGGGGACTTGATGATTTTTTCTTTTTAGGGTCTTGCTTTATACACCCCACTTGACCTTATTAGTAGGCAACATTGAGGGATAACCTTAGGAATGTGAGATGACGATTAAAAATCGACTTACGTGTGTGAGTGATCAATATTATTTATCTTTAATTAAAATGATCTAAGTTAATTTTTAAATAGAATACATGTTTTGCACTCCCTAAATGACTAACCATAAAAATTAAATAAATTCAATATTTACAAAATTACACCAAGAAGCAATTACATAATTATAATAATAAGCAAATTAAATATAAATAGCAAAATAAATATAGAAGCAAAAATATAAATAATAGGTGAAAAATAAATAAATAAGCAATAATAAGGGTTAGTAATAATAATAAAAAATTAAATAAAGGTTAGCAAAATTATAATAAGCAAAAGTTAGTAATAATATGGTTAATAATAATAATAGAAATCAAAATAAATTGAATTAACAAAAATATAATAAGAACAAAATTAAAATAATAAACAAAAGTTAGATTATAAACAATTATTTAATAATATGAAAGAATATGGACAATTAAATAATTATAATAATATTTTAATTTATATACAAATTATTAATTTATTTTTTAGACATATTACAACAAAAGGAAAAGCTTGATTATATTTATATTTACTAAAATTAATTATACTAAATAAATATGTACAAAAATTATAAAATAAAAATTAGGTTTTTAATAAGTTATTAGAAAACAAATTAGGGTTTTGTTAGAAAAATATTTTTAGGGTTTAATTTATAATATACAAAAATATGTGAATTAATATACCTATATTTTAACTACATGAATAATAATAAGAATTTAAATTGAGATACAAACAAGAGTTTAGAATTTTAGAAAATAATTTTAAGAATTATAACACATAATATATATATATATATATATATATATTACAATATAAGAAAATAATAAAACAATATAATTTTAATTTATTTTACATATAATAGTAATTTAATTAAGAAAATAAAGCAAAAGAAAAAGAAATCAAAACCTGATGGGGCTGGGGTTTGAACCCAGTCCCCTATGCTTGCCAACAATAGCTTCTACCACTGGGCCATCCACGCGCGCGTGTCATCATAGGGAGAAGAAGTAGTTTTGTGCATTGACTGGAAAATCAGAAAAAAAATAATAGAAACAAAAAGGCCTGGGGTGGTGTTGAACCCAGGACCTTTGATCATTCACACGCACGCTTTACCGCCTGGCTGGGAGAGCCCTTCTGGTAATTGAATGGCAAGAAACCATAATATATTAAGTCTACTTTTAACCTGAAAAATAAGAACAAAAACAATGCACCAGCCAGGAATCGAACTAGTGCCCTCACACCATACGCGTATCAGCTTTACCACTGGGACAAACGTGCGTTTGTGAAACATAACCAGGATTAATTCATAATATTTTTAAACGAAATTTGAATTTTTAAAACAGGCGCGAATGGACTTCGTCTTCTTCCTTATGACCTACAAAATTAGCTGCGATAATTGCTTCCATTTTTCCTGCGAATTCACCATGGCAGCAAAACCTACAAAAATCAACAACCAACAAAACTGTACAATTTCACAAAATTAAGCACAGCATTATGATCCAGGCATTCACGCGATTAATCCTGTGTTTTTAGAATTCATTTAGGTTTCTTAAATCCAAAATCCCTAAACCTATGTCCAAACCCTAACAATGGCGTTTCATGAATTAGCCACGGTTTCTTTGATTTTTCTGTCCAGAAACGATCTACACAACATGATAAACAACATTAGACAAACAAAATCCATTAATTTGCAGTGAATTGATGTAATCGAAAAAAGGAAAAGCAAGAACAAGTATGGCTCGGGTTAAGCAATATGGTGCATATGGGATGCATATGAGTGATGATTTCGCTTCATGGATGCCCAAGGAACACGTCTATGATCATGTTTTACCTTCAAATGCTTTGGAACTCAAAATCCGAATATGAGTTTTTTGGAGAATTTTTGATGTTTGGAACTTACACTTAGAGGCAGTCAATTCGTCCATGAGTGATAGGGTTATGATCAGTGCTTATATGAGGATCATTTAAGTCAGAAAAATTCAATGGTTGTATGGAGATTTTGATATTTGAAGATTGAAAAAGATCATGGTTTAAAATTCAAATATTTGTTCATGAAGGCTTGCTATTTTTGTACCAATCTCATGATTTCCTTCCCTTTCAATTCAAATCAGTATTGATGAGATTCTAGAAGCTCAATCTTCATCAAATATTGTATTTTCATATTTTATATTTATTTAAAATGATTTTTTATGAATTAAATCAAAATAAATAAAAATAAAATAATAAAAATTCTGATTTTTAATCATTTGGGTCGTGCATGATGATATGGTATGGATTGGATCACAATTTGGCAAGCCCATTTGGAAGAAATTGGTTTTAAACCTCCATTTTCAACATAAACCATCATAAAATTTCCCAACTTTGCAAGGGCATATCTCCCTCAATTTTAAAGGTATGAGGGTGTTCTTGGACATTTTGGAAAGCTTGAAGAGTCCTATAAACAACCCCATTGGTTTCATGTCCATATCATTTACCAATCTCAAGTTATGCCCTTTTGAAGTTGTTGACTTTTTGTTGACTTTTGAAATGACCTATAATGTCTTGGCTCATATCTTCCAAATGAAGCATTTTTGGGCTTGACTTGTAAGATCAAAGTTGTAGAGAATTCAATTTCCTTCAAAATAAGCTTTGGATGGAGACTTGGTGATGAAGCATGTGAAAGTTATGGCTGGTCAAAGTTCAGTTGACTTTTACTAAGGAAAACCTAATTTAGAAACTCCTGATTCTTGATGATCTGGAATCTCCTTGATGAATCATGATCAACCCTTGATCAAATGATGAATTTTACTTCATATACTTGATGTTGGCAAAAAATAATGAAGTTTGACTTTGGTTTGACCACAGTTGACCTCAGTTTGACTTTTTAACTGCTTTGACTGATTTTGACTTATCTGATCATCTGACTGAGCAAACTTCTGAGAAAAGTCTTGAAACTTGTCATGGGGGTTCTTACACACATATAATATGTTATGAAGCTCACTTGAAGTCTTGGAAATCCATTTATCCTGATTAAAGTCAAAACCCTAGTTTTGGATGCACTGCTTAGGAGGTGCATTGTCTGAGGGAATTGTCGACTCTTCTGACCAATTGTGAACTTTGTGAACCTTGTGAACCATCATAAAATGTCTTGTGAATCTCATGGGAGGTATTGTGAACCTTGTGAACCTTGTGAACCTCATGAAGTGACTTTGTAGACCTCATGATCCTCATGAAAGGTTATGTAAACATTGTGAATCTTGTGAACCTTGTGAACTTTCAAGAAGTAACTTGTAGACTTCATGAACCTCATGAAAGGTCTTGTAAATGTTGAGAAGCTTGTGAACCTTGTGAACCTTCAAGAAGTGACTTGTAGACTTCATGAACCTCATAAAAGGTTTTGAAAGCATTGTGGAACTTGTGAACCTTGTGAACCTTCATAAAGTAACTTGTAGACTTCATGAACCTCATGAAAGGTCTTGTAAGTGTTGGGAAACTTGTGAACCTTGTGAACCTTCATAGAACACAAAGTCTTGTATTGTGAGGGCAAATTTTGGGGTGCAACAGCTGCCCCTGTTCAATTTTCTGAAACCTGAGGGGTTAGATTGGTATATTTGCCAGTCGTGACCTGGATGGTTGAAGGGGATTGAACATAAAAGCCCAAAAATTTGCACTCACCGGTGCATAGAGTGATACAGATGGCTAGTTGAATATGCTTGAGTGGGCTTAAAGATGCCACTTGGAAGAATTGGAGATGGGCTTAGAGATGCCATCTAAAGAACTGGATGTGATGATAGCTTTGTGTTGATACTGGATCTCAGTACTAGGTCTTCGTATAGGCCGTCTCTGAATCATTTATAATTTGAATTTGTTGAATAGACCAGTAGAAATAAATCTTCGTGACGATTATCTCTTCTGGAAATATCTTGGATTAGGGAATAGATCTTTTTACAGACCGTTTGCCTACTCTCCAAGGTCAAAAGAACGTCAGGATTTGTTCTTCTGAAAAATATCTTGAACCAGGGAATGGATCTTTGTACAGACCGTTTGCCTGCTATTCAAGGGCCACTAGATTAAATCTCCTGAAAATGTCTTGAACCAGGGAATGGATCTTTGTACAGATTGTTTGCCTGCTATTCAAGACCAGATAGATGAAATCTTCTGGAAATATCCTGGATTAGGGAATGGATCTTCTTACAGACCGTTTGCCTACTCTCCAAGGTCAAAAGAACGTCAGGATTTGTCCTTCTGAAAAGGTCTTGAACAAGGGGCCAAAAGAGCGTCAGGATTTGCTCTTAAGGGTCAAAAGAACGTCAGGATTTGTTCTTCTGAAAAAGTCTTGAACAAGGGGCCAAAAGGGCGTCAGGATTTGCTCTTAAGGGTCAAAAGAACGTCAGGATTTGTTCTTCTGAAAAAGTCTTGAACAAGGGGCCAAAAGAGCGTCAGGATTTGCTCTTAAGGGTCAAAAGAACGTCAAGATTTGTCCTTCTGAAAAAAAAAATCTTGAACAAGTAGCCAAAAGAGCGTCAGGATTTGCTCTTAAGGATCAAAAGAACGTCAGGATTTGTTCTTCTGAAAAAAATCTTGAACAAGTAGCCAAAAGAGCGTCAGGATTTGCTCTTAAGGATCAAAAGAACGTCAGGATTTGTTCTTCTGAAAAAATCTTGAACAAGTAGCCAAAAGAGCGTCAGGATTTGCTCTTAAGGATCAAAAGAACGTCAGGATTTGTTCTTCTGAAAAAATCTTGAACAAGTAGCCAAAAGAGCGTCAGGATTTGCTCTTAAGGATCAAAAGAACGTCAGGATTTGTTCTTCCGAAAAATGTTTTGAACCAGGGAATAGATCTTTTTACAGACCGTTTGCCTGCTATTCGAGGACATCTTGAGTAGTGTATGGATCATTTCTGACCTGTTGTAAATTGTTGATGCTGTTTTATCTGCATGTAACCATCCTGCAAGGAGAGTGTTAGTTTATGTTATATGTATGCATGCATAGTATGATGCACCTAAGTAAATGTATTATGTATCTATGGATATGTATGTTATGGTATGATGTAAATGATGTATGTATGATATGATACTGCCTGAAGCGTCTGGATGTCTTTGTATAGCAACTGCTGGCCAGGGAAAATAAATCCCGATTCGTTGTTGAAGAATATGAGGAACTCGTTCCCGTCTTGCTTGATAATATATTGTACATAACCTTCCATCTGCTGGGGATAACAAGGTATATAACCTCCCGTATGCTGGGAATAGTAAGGTATACGTAACCTCCCGTCTTCGTTTGATAGTAGGGTAGATATAACCTCCGTCTTCGTTCGTCGTACCATTATTGGAAAGTAATTTCCCGTATATCCGTATGAGGATAAAAGAGATGGATATAAATTCCAGGGGAGATGTGACTTTATGAAGATGGATTTGTCCTACTGAGGGTTTGTAACTGTCTTGTGGAGATGAACCGGCGAAGCTTCATTGAAATCCTTCCCTCGTTCGTCCTTAATAAATACTATTACTGTATTTTCATGCATTTCTGGTAAACATCAATCATATTAAGCATACATGCATTCAAACACAACTAATGGACGTTTCGCTTAGGGTAAAAGTAAATCTGGATTCAGAGGGAAAAGTAAAAGCTGAACTTTGAAAACAGAATTGTTTCAACTTCGAGAGTGTATAACCAATTGGATTTGGAGCTCCTGAAATTTTTTAACTTTCCTGAATACCTTCCCAGAAATCCTCATAGCTGGATCTGAAGGCATGATACTGACACCATCTGATACTACTGGCATAGACAATTAATTCCCACAATGACTTCTGCTGAGAATTACAAATCAAGGTAGAGGAATGTGTCTTCAGGTTGTAATGGACCATGTATTCTCCGGATACCAGATTTGAAAAGAAAGCATTGCCCCTTGGTTGGGGATGAATTGTCCCATAATGGAAGTATCTGTAATGAGCCACCTCAAGAGAAACAAGTAGAATGCCCCTGGCATTGTGAACTTTGTAATGTCACCCTTGGTAATTCAAATATATGAGAAGAGCTGCCCCTGGCTATTAAGCACTATTGGATCTGGAACTGATTGCCCCGAATGATTTGAACAGTAACTTGGTATGCCCCCTTGATTAGGAAATAATGACCATGCCCCTGGCATTATGAATTCTGTAATGTTACCCTTGGCACTTCAGATAGATGAGGAGATCTGTCTCTGGCTGCTTAAACATAGTTGAATCTTGTCCTGATTGCCCCACATGAGATAGGCAGTATCATGGCTTGCCCCCTTAATTGGGAGATAATGACTATGCCCCTTTGTATACATGGACTTCGATCCAGGAAGCAACTTTGTTTATCGGAAGGACTTTGGTTTATTGAACATTCATCCTGTAAGCTTCTCCATTTGTCAAACATTCAGGTATATGCAAACAAATATATTCAAAAATGCAATGCTTATGTCTGTCTTGAAAACAAGTTATTTTTAGAAAAACTGTTTATTTTTTTTTTTTATTTTTTTTTTGAAAACTGTGATATTAACTCAAGTTTTATAACAAGCCCTAAAGGAGTCAGGATACCTTTTTGTAGCAGTACGCTTTCGAACTAACCATGCTTCAGTTAGGACTTTTAAAGGGTTGTAACGTGGCCTGGTTCACGGTTTAAGAAACAAAGGATAAAGGCTCAAATTTTATTTGTACCCAACCCAATCTCCATGATGTTCTTCAGTCCTATACTCAGTTAACTTATGCATTGATGCTTAAATGGGTTTAGAATTATAACATTGACATTTGTGATGGTTCAGAAACCCAAAATTTATTTGAACATTCAGTCATCTTTCTTTGTTGAGGGTTCATAGTGACCTCTTCTTCTTTTTTTTTTTTTTACTTTATTATCCCTCCTGAACTGCTTATTTCAAGGTTACAGTCAGCGGGATGTCTTAATGTTTTACTAAGTTTCCTTCATAGGTTTTGACTTAGTAGATTATTCTTTTGCTGGATATTGACTGTCAGGTTTCATGATTACAGAGAACCATCATTAGTTGTGTACAACACATATAACTGGCATATTTTGAGTTAACTGAGTAACTACCCTGCCCCAGGTTATGAATAAGGGTTTTAATTTGTGAGAATAAAAACTCCTACTTCATAGGCTCAAAAGGGTTGACTAGGGATTAACTTCCTTATATCTCCACTGTTTAGGAATTGAAACAATGCCTGTACATCGTCAGCATAGTCTGTTCAAAAGCATACTGCATAAGATTATGGTATTGTTTTCGTCATCCTCCCTCTACAGGCTTATAGCTTTATCAGGAGTTAAATATCACAAAATAGAAATAAGAAGCATAATTCAAAATATAGTGGAACGAATGGATTAATTCAAGACAAACATATGCAATGCATTAATGAAAACAAAAGTTTAACATAATAATAAGTTTTCAAACAAATAAGAGAAATTACAAATGAAAATTCAAATGTTCTCAAAGTCTCTTCCTCTAAACTTGTCACTCCAGTTATCTGGAAACTTTGATGCTTGATGGACGATAGAAGAACTCAACCTGGCCTTCTGGCGTAACCTCGAGTATTTCTTCGTCAATGAGGTCTTGAATCTTATTCTTCAATGCCCAACAGTTATTAGTGTCATGTCCAGGACAATTGGAGTGGTACATACACCTTGCCTTGGGATTATAGCGAGGAGAGGAAGTTTTAGGATTTTGAGGAGAATTTTCCAAGGACATCAGTTTCGTCTCCAACAGGCATTGCAAAACTTGTGACATTGGTGTGCTGAACCGGATGAACTGTCTTCTACATTCCTTGTATAGAAGTGGATTAACCTTACAAGGCCTTCTTTCTTCCATTGAAGGATGGTCAGTAGTAACCTGTCTCTTTCCTTCTCTTATCCTTACTTTCCTTTCAGCCAAGTCAGCTTGTTTCAACGGAGGTTGACTGATAATTAGATCCCTGACTCTATCACTTTGAAGTTTGTGGACAAAGGTTCTTAGCTCTTCTTGTCCCTGAGCTAAACTTTGGATAAGAGCCACCTGGTTATTCATCTGGATCCTCATTCCTGTCATCTCAACTTGTAGTTGTTTCAGCTGATCATCCTTGTTGTCCTCAGGATTCTTCTTCTTAGCCAGCAGTGTCTTCAATTCATCCTGCCCCTTGGTCAGGTTCAGGATCAGCTCTTGGAACTGTGCATTTTGTGCCTGAAGATCCTTAACTGATTGTTCAAGAGCCATTGCTGAAATAAACAGCGAGAAGATGAGAAACCTGTGCACAAATAAACCTGTGATGCAATGATATGATGTTTTAATGCGTATGCAATGTTTTCAAGGACCGCAGGATTTAAATTTGTTTAAACAAACACGAAAGTAACTTTTTATTAGTAATGAATTTGTTTTGCCTTTTGGGCTTACAAAAATGAAAATGAAATAAATACAAAAGATGGGGTTTTAAGTCTCCCATGGACGTTTCCTCTTTGTGTTGAGATTCCGCTCCTCTTGAAGTTGCTTTGTTAGTTCCAGGATCCTTTCTTGGCTTGCTTTGTAATGAGCCTCGAAAGTATCCCTTTGCTCCTTCAGTTGGATCTATGATCTCTGCAAGTCTTCCATATCAGTAGGCATGTCTGGGTGAAGGATGGTATAAGCTGTGTCTCCTTCAGCAACAGGTTCCATGGTAACTGGTAGGACGGCAGGATATGGCATCATGAGAGTCTGAGCACGAGATCGCACCCATCTGAGATAAGCTTCCATAGGAATAGTGTACTTAGGCTCCAGAGTCTTGCTGTCAACCTTGTTTACTTTTCCCCAGGCTCGTATGAATCTCTGACGGTAACCCTGAAGATCGTTGTCGTAGTCAAACACAATGCCCTGAATCAACATGTCATGAGGACCATCACTCCGAGCGTAACCAAACTGTCGTAAAGCTAGAGAGGGGTTGTAGGTGATGCCTCCTCTTATGCCTAGAAGTGGCACATTAGGAAACTCCCCACAACGGTCAATGATGGTGACATTCTCCATAGATCTGGAGCACCAATGGATATCTGAGTGAGAAAGTGACATGATCCTCTTGGACCATCTGAACCCTTGCTCATTCTTCATTACTGAGCAAGGAAGGTGAGAAATAAACCACCTAGAAAGCAAAGGTATGCAGCACATCAAAGTTCCTCTTGCCCTTGTAGTACGGGTGTGAAGAGAATGTAGTATGTCTCCAAGCAATGTAGGCACTGGATTGTGACTCAGGAAAATGTTGATGGCATGAACATCTATGAACTGATCTGGATTGGGGAACAATACTAAGCCATATATCAGCAAGGCTAAGATCTCCTCAAAAGCATCATGACTAATGGCCTTCAAGAACATTTGAGCCTTCTCTATCAACACCTTAGCTAGAACACCCTTGACTCCACTTCTCGTTTCTAAAACAATGTCAGACTTCTTCAGATGTAGAGCTGCGGCAATAACTTCAGGTTTAAGCTCCTTCTCCAAGCCTGTGAATGGTTTCTGATCAAGAACAAGTATACCCAGGAGTTTAGAGAACTCCTCCATGGTTGGAACTAGCTGGTAGTCGGGGAATGTGAAGCAGTGGTGCTTAGGATCAAAGAACTGAAACAGGACACTCATCATGTCTTCATTGAACCCTGAAGTGACTAGATCCAATAGGTAACCATGTCTCTTGATGAACGGGGAGTGATCAGACACTTGAGAAACCAACTCTTTAAGCTTAGCAGGTATGCCCACAAAGTTGATCCTGATGGTGTTTCTATGAGCAGAAGCCATGACCTGCAACAAAGAACAAAGATAAATCCCTTGGTCCTTGAAATGGTTAGTGAAAATGATATGCTTATGATGCATGATGATGTCATGATGTTATGCTCAATCACAAACATGTGGCACACACAAGCAAGTCACACAGTAGCTCTAGGTTTAAAGGCTTGCATGAGGTTCAAAGGTAAATACCCTCCCCTGAAGTTAGATGGTTCATCCTGTCCTACAAAAGTAACCAGGTTCTAAGGGATCTCAATATCATTGATCCTTCACAAGGGTGGTTGATCAGAAGGCAACTTACTTGCCAACCAAAACCCTCCAAGTTTAAGATCTCAATGAGTGTAGTATCGAGTGTCAACCAACTTCAGTCTGCACCAAAGCCGGTTACCTCACTACTTTCTGAAGGCCAAGATGAGTTAACTAGGGTTCTAAAAGTTAGTTAGTGCATTGACAACATATGGCAGCCTCATATTATCCTCAACTTGACTTAAGGAACATAAGCACCAACCAAGAAGTCACACTAACTATGGCCACCAGATCAACCATATCGGTATACGCCGTACAGTTTCCTTGGTCTATTGCCATTTACCTAAGGTACAATAGATCCAGGTTAGGATCTTTCACACATAAGAGCACCCAACAAGTAAGTATAAAGCAAACAAGGCAAACAATTTTAAAGTGATCTAATTCCTAAGGGTACCCCTCTTTTATACTATCCCCAGCAGAGTCGCCAGTTCTGTAACACGGTGGGAGAACTGACTTTAGTTATGTTGCGGATAGCAAGAGTCGCCACCGACTTTTATTTTATCCAAAAGGAAAGGGTATAAAAGAACAGGAAAGACCTTAAGAGATATTTTTGGGTCCGGGGGGTAGGTTATGTAAAGGGAAGGTGTTAGCACCCTTTACATCCATGGTTATCCATGGGCTCTTAGTTACTTAGCTCACTTTTGAATTGTTTTTGAAAGTGTAGTGTGTGAATAGAAATTTTCATAAGAGTTTGATAATGATCCATGTACGGATGCGTAAAAAACTTGTGTTTGAAAATTGTTTGAAATTGTGAAATGTTTGAAATTGTTTTGAATGAAGTGAGCAAGTACATAAGAGGAACCTACCCTAAAGTTTAAGTCTTTTCTGTTCTTTATCCTTTAAATGGTAAGACTATCCCTACTATTAAGGAGTAGGTAGTCATTACCTTGGATGTAAGGGACATGAGAGGGACATCTGTTTATGAAGGCAACTGTGAGGTGTATTAAGCATTTAGGAGGGACTATCATCATTATTCGAAAAGGGACTTGATCTTTAAAGGCAACCATTGGGGACTTGATGATTTTTTCTTTTTAGGGTCTTGCTTTATACACCCCACTTGACCTTATTAGTAGGCAACATTGAGGGATAACCTTAGGAATGTGAGATGGCGATTAAAAATCGACTTACGTGTGTGAGTGATCAATATTATTTATCTTTAATTAAAATGATCTAAGTTAATTTTTAAATAGAATACATGTTTTTCACTCCCTAAATGACTAACCATAAAAATTAAATAAATTCAATATTTACAAAATTACACCAAGAAGCAATTACATAATTATAATAATAAGCAAATTAAATATAAATAGCAAAATAAATATAGAAGCAAAAATATAAATAATAGGTGAAAAATAAATAAATAAGCAATAATAAGGGTTAGTAATAATAATAAAAAATTAAATAAAGGTTAGCAAAATTATAATAAGCAAAAGTTAGTAATAATATGGTTAATAATAATAATAGAAATCAAAATAAATTGAATTAACAAAAATATAATAAGAACAAAATTAAAATAATAAACAAAAGTTAGATTATAAACAATTATTTAATAATATGAAAGAATATGGACAATTAAATAATTATAATAATATTTTAATTTATATACAAATTATTAATTTATTTTTTAGACATATTACAACAAAAGGAAAAGCTTGATTATATTTATATTTACTAAAATTAATTATACTAAATAAATATGTACAAAAATTATAAAATAAAAATTAGGTTTTTAATAAGTTATTAGAAAACAAATTAGGGTTTTGTTAGAAAAATATTTTTAGGGTTTAATTTATAATATACAAAAATATGTGAATTAATATACCTATATTTTAACTACATGAATAATAATAAGAATTTAAATTGAGATACAAACAAGAGTTTAGAATTTTAGAAAATAATTTTAAGAATTATAACACATAATATATATATATATATTACAATATAAGAAAATAATAAAACAATATAATTTTAATTTATTTTACATATAATAGTAATTTAATTAAGAAAATAAAGCAAAAGAAAAAGAAATCAAAACCTGATGGGGCTGGGGTTTGAACCCAGTCCCCTATGCTTGCCAACAATAGCTTCTACCACTGGGCCATCCACGCGCGCGTGTCATCATAGGGAGAAGAAGTAGTTTTGTGCATTGACTGGAAAATCAGAAAAAAAATAATAGAAACAAAAAGGCCTGGGGTGGTGTTGAACCCAGGACCTTTGATCATTCACACGCACGCTTTACCGCCTGGCTGGGAGAGCCCTTCTGGTAATTGAATGGCAAGAAACCATAATATATTAAGTCTACTTTTAACCTGAAAAATAAGAACAAAAACAATGCACCAGCCAGGAATCGAACTAGTGCCCTCACACCATACGCGTATCAGCTTTACCACTGGGACAAACGTGCGTTTGTGAAACATAACCAGGATTAATTCATAATATTTTTAAACGAAATTTGAATTTTTAAAACAGGCGCGAATGGACTTCGTCTTCTTCCTTATGACCTACAAAATTAGCTGCGATAATTGCTTCCATTTTTCCTGCGAATTCACCATGGCAGCAAAACCTACAAAAATCAACAACCAACAAAACTGTACAATTTCACAAAATTAAGCACAGCATTATGATCCAGGCATTCACGCGATTAATCCTGTGTTTTTAGAATTCATTTAGGTTTCTTAAATCCAAAATCCCTAAACCTATGTCCAAACCCTAACAATGGCGTTTCATGAATTAGCCACAGTTTCTTTGATTTTTCTGTCCAGAAACGATCTACACAACATGATAAACAACATTAGACAAACAAAATCCATTAATTTGCAGTGAATTGATGTAATCGAAAAAAGGAAAAGCAAGAACAAGTATGGCTCGGGTTAAGCAATATGGTGCATATGGGATGCATATGAGTGATGATTTCGCTTCATGGATGCCCAAGGAACACGTCTATGATCATGTTTTACCTTCAAATGCTTTGGAACTCAAAATCCGAATATGAGTTTTTTGGAGAATTTTTGATGTTTGAAACTTACACTTAGAGGCAGTCAATTCGTCCATGAGTGATAGGGTTATGATCAGTGCTTATATGAGGATCATTTAGGTCAGAAAAATTGAATGGTTGTATGGAGATTTTGATATTTGAAGATTGAAAAAGATCATGGTTTAAAATTCAAATATTTGTTCATGAAGGCTTGCTATTTTTGTACCAATCTCATGATTTCCTTCCCTTTCAATTCAAATCAGTATTGATGAGATTCTAGAAGCTCAATCTTCATCAAATATTGTATTTTCATATTTTATATTTATTTAAAATGATTTTTTATGAATTAAATCAAAATAAATCAAAATAAAATAATAAAAATTCTGAGTTTTAATCATTTGGGTCGTGCATGATGATATGGTATGGATTGGATCACAATTTGGCAAGCCCATTTGGAAGAAATTGGTTTTAAACCTCCATTTTCAACATAAACCATCATAAAATTTCCCAACTTTGCAAGGGCATATCTCCCTCAATTTTAAAGGTATGAGGGTGTTCTTGGATATTTTGGAAAGCTTGAAGAGTCCTCTAAACAACCCCATTGGTTTCATGTCCATATCATTTACCAATCTCAAGTTATGCCCTTTTGAAGTTGTTGACTTTTTGTTGACTTTTGAAATGACCTATAATGTCTTGGCTCATATCTTCCAAATGAAGCATTTTTGGGCTTGACTTGTAAAATCAAAGTTGTAGAGAATTCAATTTCCTTCAAAATGAGCTTTGGATGGAGACTTGGTGATGAAGCATGTGAAAGTTATGGCTGGTCAAAGTTCAGTTGTCTTTTACTGAGGAAACCCTAATTTAGAAACTCCTGATTCTTGATGATCTGGAATCTCCTTGATGAATCATGATCAACCCTTGATCAAATGATGAATTTTACTTCATATACTTGATGTTGGCAAAAAATCATGAAGTTTGACTTTGGTTTGACCACAGTTGACCTCAGTTTGACTTTTTAACTGCTTTGACTGATTTTGACTTATCTGATCATCTGACTGAGCAAACTTCTGAGAAAAGTCTTGAAACTTGTCATGGGGGTTCTTACACACATATAATATGTTATGAAGCTCACTTTAAGTCTTGGAAATCCATTTAGCCTGATTAAAGTCAAAACCCTAGTTTTGGATGCACTGCTTAGGAGGTGCATTGTCTGAGGGAATTGTCGACTCTTCTGACCAATTGTGAACTTTGTGAACCTTGTGAACCATCATAAAATGTCTTGTGAATCTCATGGGAGGTATTGTGAACCTTGTGAACCTTGTGAACCTCATGAAGTGACTTTGTAGACCTCATGATCCTCATGAAAGGTTATGTAAACATTGTGAATCTTGTGAACCTTGTGAACTTTCAAGAAGTAACTTGTAGACTTCATGAACCTCATGAAAGGTCTTGTAAATGTTGAGAAGCTTGTGAACCTTCAAGAAGTGACTTGTAGACTTCATGAACCTCATAAAAGGTTTTGAAAGCATTGTGGAACTTGTGAACCTTGTGAACCTTCATAAAGTAACTTGTAGACTTCATGAACCTCATGAAAGGTCTTGTAAGTGTTGGGAAACTTGTGAACCTTGTGAACCTTCATAGAACACAAAGTCTTGTATTGTGAGGGCAAATTTTGGGGTGCAACACATACTCTTTTCAACCAGACTCGTCATGCTTGCCCAACACACACCCCATTGACTCTTCTAAAACTGTAAGATACATGATTAGAGGTTTTCCTTCAATCGTAGGCATGAGAATTGGAGGTTCTTGTAGATACTCTTTGATCTTGTCAAAAGCTCTCTGACAATCATCGTTCCACCTGGCCATTTGTTCTTTTCTTAACAGCTTGAACAAAGGTTTGCAGGTTGTAGTGAGATGAGATATGAACCTTGAGATGTAGTTCAATCTACCTAAGAACCCTCGAACTTCTTTCTCAGTCTTAGGTGTGGGCATTTCCTGAATAGCCTTGACTTTATCGGGATCAACCTCAATTCCTTTTTCACTTACAATAAAACCCAGCAGCTTACCGAAACGTAACCCGAATGTGCATTTGTTGGGGTTCAACTTCAACTGATACTTCCTCAAACGCTTAACCAATTTCAGCAGATTCACCCGATGATATTCCTCTGTAAGGGACTTGGCAATCATATCATCCACATAGCATTTGATGTCTTTGTGGATCATATCGTGGAATAACGTTACCATAGCCTGTTGATATGTTGCACCGGCGTTCTTCATACCAAACGACATTACCTTGTAACAAAACGTGCTCCAAGGTGTGATGAAAGTTGTCTTCTCCATGTCTTCAGGTGACATCTTAATCCGATTGTATCCAGAAAATCCATCCATGAAAGAAAATGCCGAGAACTGAGTTGTGTTATCCACCAATACATCAATGTGAGGTAATGAGAAATCATCTTTCGGGCTTGCTCTGTTCAGATCCCGGTAATCCACACACATACGCACCTTTCCATCCTTCTTAGGCACGAGTACAATGTTAGTAACCCACGGCGGGTAACTAGTCACAGCAAGAAAACTGGCGTCCCACTGCTTTTGTACTTCTTCTTTAATTTTCATGGCCATATCCGGGCGAGTACGGCGTAGCTTCTGTTTAACTGGCGGACAATCTTCTTTTAATGGCAGCCTGTGCATGCCAATTTCTGTATCCAAACCCGACATATCTTGATAAGACCAAGTGAAGACGTCGACATATTCTTGAAGCATATTGATGAGTTGTTCTTTCACTGGAGCTTGCAGACTGGCCCCGATCTTCGCTTCCTTCACATCTTCCTCGGTACCAAGATTAACAGTTTCAACCTCCTCCTAATGAGTAGAAATCAGTTTTTCCTCTTGTCTTAACAACCTGGCCAACTCTTCAGGAAAATCATAGTCTTCATCAACCCCTTCATCTGCTTGATTAATCGGATTGTCGAAGTCATATGAAGTCATAGCAGTATCGTTGTCGGTGCAATTTGGAAGGCTATCTCTGCAAGGGTTGAGATTTGTTCATTTTAGTGATTGATTTTATTTTATTTAGAAAAAGTGTGAATGGAGTTATTATTGAAAAACATTGCCATTTATTGTTTTGTGCGAAAATAACAAAAAAGAAAGACAGTGAGCGACAAAAAAAAGATTATTTGCAAAAGATGTCCATTTGTTCATTAATCATTCATTTGCACAAAATACAAATATGGCCCTATTACAAAATGAGTCCTGACACCTTGGGCAAGATGAAGGACTTGATGCATGCTTAAACAGGAAATAATAATTACTCTGTAGAAGTAATCCTTATAATTTCCTGGGAAGACCAGTTGAGGACTTGCTGGCCTTGGACCCTTGGACGATTCCAGCTTTGCAGGTTGAAGTTTCTTTCAGCCTTGTCTTCCACATTGTTGATTGCATCTGGGGTTAGCATTCCGCCACTGATAAACTTGGGAGCTTTAGCAGTCTCCTTTTGGACTTGTCAGGATGGTTTGTAACCCAACTCGAACTTGTCTTCCTTGACCTGAACTTGCAGCAGCTTGCCCCAGCCTCGGGCATTCCCGTTTTCAACAACCTTCCGAGCTTGCTTATAAGAAGAGATCGAAGTACCAGACACTTCAGATGTTGCTTCATTGACATTGAGGGCCTCAAACCCTTGGCTCATTGTCTCATGGATCTCTCCGTCCATCTTAATATACTTGTAAGTAGCTAGATGACTAACGAAGATATCCTCTTCCCCACAGATTGTGATAACTTGGCCCTCCCATTCGTATTTTAACTTCTGGTGAAGGGTCGACGTTACAGCGCCAACGGCATGAATCCATGGTCGACCCAACAAACAGCTATAGGCAGGCTGAATGTCCATCACGTAGAAGATAGTTTTGAAGATCTGTGGGCCAATCACCACAGGCAGCTCAATTTCCCCAAGAACCGATCTTTTAGAACCGTCAAAGGCTCTCACCACCAGGCTAATTGGACGCAGTGCAAGACCATCATATTCCATCTTGACCAAGGCTTTCTTTGGAAGAACATTGAGAGAAGACCTAGTGTCAACCAAGACATGAGAGAGAACAACACCTTTACACTCCAAGGTGATATGCAAAGCCTTATTATGGTTACGGCCCTCCGTATTTAGATCAGCATCGGTGAACCCTAGTCCATGACTAGTATTGAAATTAGAAACCACCATTTCTAGATGATTAACTGTAATCTCTTCTGGCACGTAAGCTGCGTGCAAGACTTTGAGAAGTGCATTCCTGTGAGCTTCGGAACACAATAGCAGTGATAGAATAGAGATTTTAGAGGGTGTCTGATGGAGCTTGTCCACAACCTTATAGTCACTCTTCTTGATTATTCTCATGAACTCGTCTACATCCTGGTCAAAGGATGTCTGCTGAGTTTCCTTGGTAATAGGCTCTTCAGGCACCACACACTTGCCCTTAGCCTCGGCAGCAGCTTCTGCTTCAACATTAGTTCTTGGGAATTGTGAGGCAAAGAGACGCCCGCTTCAACATTAATTATGTGGTGTAGAAGTGTCAAGAGTGACTTTCTTTCCGTCCCAATATAAATCTGGGCCGTAGTGCCAAGGCACAACACTGCTGCTGTCATATGGAATTGGTCCTGGTACCGTGATAGTAACCGGACTGATTGCTGCGGAAGAAGGAATTGAGACAGTCTGAGGTTCATAATAAATTGTAACAGGAGGTCTGACCGGAGATGGTGCTGGTGATGAAGGTTGCTGCTGTTGATGGAGATGTTGATGCGAGTTATTGAAAGAATCTAGAATATGGATTGTTGCCGGATCATAGTAAATGGTAACCGTGGAAATGTCTTCATTGATGGTCGTTGTTGTTGTAGAAGGATGTGTTGAACTGATATCTGTTGATGTTGAAGAAGGGATGGTCATTGATGTTGTAGAAGAATCCGTTGGAATGATTGTTGTTGAAGTTGTAGGAGTGATACTTGTTACATCTAATGCAATGACATGTGCTGGTGTTGTAGGAGGAATGGTTGTTGATGTTGTAGGAGCTAGAACTTTTGAAGTGATCTGTAAAGTGCCTTCTTTGATAAGATTGTTGATACCGGTCTTCAAATTTGCACAACCGTTGATAGAAATCTTGCAAGCTTCGCAATAGGCCTCACAACCCAGGAACACCTGGCATTTCAAATGTTGGGCTTTAACCTCGGCCAGAGGTGTTTGAATACTTGCAACATTATCAATTAGGTTCATTGGTTTATCCTCCTCAATGGAATTTATCCTAGGCCCACCATGGCTAGGCATAGGATTCTTGGTAACACTCGAAGGGGGTGCAAAGTTGACTGCCTTAGAATCAATCAAATCCTGAACCTTCATGTGTAAAGCTCTGCACTTCTCTGTTGTATGGCCAGGTGCATTAGAGTGGAAGGCACATCTGGCATTAACATCATAGTTTCTTTGAAGATTCTGGGGATCTGGTGGGTCCAGAGTCCTCAATTTGATCAGGTTGAGTTTTAATAACTGTGGAAGTAAGGCAGCATAGGGCATCGGGATGGGATCGATAACCCTGTTGATTTGTGAAGCCCTTTGTTGAAATGGACGTTGTTGCTGATTGTTATTGTTGTAAGATCTCTGTTGAGGAAATTGTTGTTGCGGTGGGAAGTGTTGTGGTTGTGGAGGATACTGTTGTTGAGGTGATGGAGCTGGAATGGTGACAGCAGCTACTAATCTTGGCATGTATTGTGGCATACCCCTGCCCATGTGTACTGAGTTGGTCTCACCTGTCCTGCGAGGTCCTGAAAAAGGTTTTCTTGTATTGCTGGAACTAGCATCGTTGTCTGAAATTTTTCCCATCTTTAAAAGACTCTCAATTCTCTCTCCAGCTATAACTACATCCGCAAAGCCGGTGGACGAGAAAGCAGCAAGTCTGTCAATGTAAGTTCCTTGCAGTGTGTTTATAAACATGTCGGCCATTTCTCTCTCTTACATCGGAGGCTTGACAGCAGCAGCAAGCTATCTCCACCTTTGGGCATATTCCCTGAAACTTTCTCTTGAAGACTGAGACATACCCATTAGGAGAGTCCTGTTGGGAGCCATGTCCAAGTTATATTGATACTGGCGTATGAAAGCTTCGGCCAAATCCTTCCAGTTTCTGACTGTTGCTCTAGACAGGTGAGAATACCATTCATGGGATGCCCCGGTTAGACTGTCTTCGAAGTAGAACATCCACAACTTTTCGTCCATGGTATAAGCTTTCAGTCTCCCTAGAAAGGACTGTAGGTGAGTACGTGGACAGGAGGTACCATTATATCTCTCAAAGCAAGGAGGCTTGAATTTGTGAGGAATCCTGACTCCCTCAACTAAACCCATGTACATTACATCAAATCCCAAAGAGTTTTGGGACTCCAAAGATCCCTGCTTCTCCGCTATTTCGTCCAGACAACGATCATAGGCTTCATCCCCAGCACAAATCACTGTAAACTATTCCTCTTGAGGGTCCTCTTGCAAGGAACGACCTCTAGTGTTTCCTTGGGTATTTCTGATAGCATTGACTTCAGGATTGAGGTGAGGCCCAAACTTTGGCGCATCTGTTCGTGTCTGCCCGTGATCATTGTTACTAGTACCTCCTGTACCTGGATGATTCTCTTCTGGAGTTTGCCGCTCGACTAACTCTCTTAATCTTTCTTGACTTTGGGCCAACCCAGTCATTACTGCCATGAACTGGTTCATCTGAGCCCTCATCTCAGTTCTCTCATTAGCCATCTGAGTTCTCACGTCAGTCAAATCTTGTTGAACTTAGTCCATTTGTAAGCTCGGAAGGTTGTTTCTTGTAGGATACCGGTGAACTCTGTTGATGGGGAAAACCCTCCTACAAGCAATGTTTCCTGAAACAACAGCAAAGTGAGAAAACAACAACAAAAACACCTACAAAACAAAGAATGAGGTTAGTATGCAATGCAGTATGTCTATTTGTCTTCCAAGGGTATCCGGTTTGGTTCTTTAGTTTTGACCTTCCAGACCTCTGAGAATGAAGAAGATGGAGTCCAAGAGAAAATCCAAGTAATACATAAACCATATATTACAAATGCAAAAGATACATAGTTTATGATTACAACAAGTTCCCATGGTGGGTCAAAATACAATCATGTCGAGAAATACAACCAAATCACCATGATAAATAAAGTACAATAAAAATAAAATACAAGTACAAAGAAATCAAACATCCAGCCCAAAGTCATCCTCCTTGACTTCCTTCAGGAGAGCATCAGTCACTGGTCCAACTGGATGCTCTGTGATGGTCCTGATAAGAAGGTTCCTGGTGACAATGTCACTTGTCAACTTCTGGTACTTGTCTTGGTCTTTTGATCTCTTCAACCCCGCCCGAAGTTTCAACTCGAAGATTTCCTTCTGTGTTGCTAACAAGGCTTGCTGACTCTTCTGCTCATTAGCTTCCAGCTGCTCTATCTTAGCTTGTGTCTTCTGATCTTCTGGAAAATGAGCCTCAGTAATTCTGATCCACCTAGCCTGACTCTATTCTAAGTAGTGCTCAACTCTGGCTTTCTGAATCTTAGCTTCTTTGCAAGCATTCTTCAATACCAACTCCCCTGCTCGAGCTTTTCTGATGTAATCTTCAGTTTTCTCAATCTTAGTCACATGCTCGATATAGAGCTTCTCTAATCTCTCATTGTCTAGACGACTATCATTCCTCTCCCAGAGGGTCTTCTTTAGAGCTTCAGAAAGTTGAGCATTCCTCTCTTTCAGCTTTTAAAACTCCTCTAAAATGACTGTAGCTATAGGCTCTACTGCTGATGGCCCTGGCACATCTTTCAAGGTGAATGGCATGCGGGTGATCTGTCCTCTGATGCGAGACCAATCAATGTACTGAGCTGAAGCTATGTTGTTGCACTTGCAAAAAATAGCAGTCCCTTTTGTCTGTATGTTATCCCAAGCCCAGGGTGCTTGTCGGATGATGGCATGATTATTCTGAGCATCACAGTAAAGGGTCTCTGCTAAATCCTGCTCTCTTGGTGGATGTACTAAGGCATACCCTAGCTGCCTTTTGAAAAGCAAAGGATTGTAGTTGATGCAACCCTTCACTCCAATAAGAGGTACATTGGGATACTGCCCACAACTTGTAATCATGTCCCTGCCCTTGGTGCTCTAAGTACACCACCTGATGTCTTCTGAAGTGAGAGCAATCATTCTCTTAGCCCAGTTTCTTGACTGATGAGGATTCAGGAAAGCTTCTGTCTTTGGCAGGTGTCTCAATAACCAACAGTAGAAGAGAGGTGCACAACATATGACCAGTCTTCCCCTCTGTTTCTCATTTATCTGATGCACTGAGTAATAGAAATCTCCTAGCAAGGTAGGCACTGGATTCTTCAGCAGGAAGAGATGGATAGCATTCTTGCTTAAAAACTTAGGCTCATCTGCAAACAAGATGATACCATATATGCTAAGGGCCAGGAGAGCACAAACAGTTTCCCACTTCCCAACTGCAACATGATTGGTGGCCTGAGTGATCAAGAAGTCCAAATGGAGGCCTGGGATTCCAGCCTTGGTGGTCATATGCTAATCAATGATGGTGGTTTCCAAATGCAGAGCCTTAGCTATGTCCTCATTCCTAGGAGCAGTCATCTCAGGGTTGAAAGGAATCCCCCTCCTGATGGGGACACCCAACAACATGGAAAATTCTTCTAACAAAGGACCCAACTGAAAGTCTGGGAAAGTGAAGCATCTGAGAGGAGGGTCATAGAACTGAAGGAAAGTGTGGATCATACTTCTTTATGATGCATCCAAGTCCATGATCATGTCCATAATACCCCCATAATGTTCCCTGAATAAAGGGACATGATTATGAGTGATAAGTGTTTGAATCTTCCTGATGCCTGCTAGGGAGGGCTCAAAGAAATGATAAGTAATGTTGCTCTTCCTGGATGAGTCCATACTAACAATGGATGCTGAAGATAAGTAATGTTGCTCTTCCATGATCATGTCCATAATACTGAGGAGAAGTGCTGATGAAGGCAACTGATGAAGATGCTGAAAAAAATCTCTGATGAAGATAGCCGATGAATATATCTGATGAAGATGTCTGAGCAGAAGAACAGTCAAAACCAAACCAAATAAGATGTGGATACCCTGTAAAACAAATAGAAAAATGTTAAAATGATGCAAAATGATGTATGTAGAATGATATGCAAGGGTTTGTGATCAGGTGCTGGATTTTTTATCTGCTTTGATAAGGTCCATGTGTGTTTAGAAATCCAGATGGAGGCTAGAGAAATAGTAACCAGGTGGGGTGACTCAAACAAAGAGTCACAAGTCCAGGGTTTCATAAGATCAGTCCAAAATAATGTAACCTTAAAACAATATCAGTAACAAGGTATGATAAGGTCAAGGGTTCCTGCAAACCTGTAAACATCCCATCCCCTCACAGGTATTGTTCTAGAACAAGGATCCTCAGAATTGGATCTATTATGAGAAGTGTAAACACTTCTAACCCGGAGGTACAATGTTTACATTAATCATAAAGGATCCTCCTCTAATTCACTTCATATGCTGAAGGTCATCTAAAAAGGTCATCGAGACTTAGCAGGCTTCCCAGATAGCCCTAGTACTACAGGAAATCCGTAGCACATAGTTCTCAAGAAGAAACCCATGTCTGAACCGTGTTTCATATTCCCTCACCAGACCGAAATGGAATGGGAAAGAATATGAATCCACTCTAATCCTATGTGTCACTCAGGCTCCCGGTATGGAACCTTACTCACTGAGTATCCCTCCCACTAAGGTAAACAACAGATCCAACACATGATATGATGACAATAATATGAAATGCATAAAAGCAGTAAATGAAAGCGATAAATAAAGCTGTACAGAAAGCAATAAATAAAGCAATAAACAAAAGCACACATAACACATAACACCCCCATAAACATAAATCAAACAAGCGATAGGAGAAACCCACAAAAATAACCAGAGGCCCTGGTTGCAAGAGACTTCCCCAGCAGAGTCGCCAAGCTATCGCTCCCAAAGATTTTCATCCCGGTGCAGATGCGGACTATCGGCGAAAGAGAAATGATGAGGTTGAATTGAATAGAGTCGCCAGCTAGGTATTTTTATCCCGAAGGAAAGGTAGTGCTGCATAAACCTGGAAAAAGATGGATAAGACGGTTGCAAACTAGAGAAACTGAGAAAGGGGGTTGGTTACAACCTAGGAAGGCATTAGCACCCAGATTGTCCGTCGTACTCAACGGGATCCATGCTTACAGGATTGTGTTTAAAAGGGGTAGTGTATGTGATGTCTATGTGAAAAATCTAGGGAAAGAAAGTACAGGTGTCAGTGCAAAAGGGTGAATTGCTCAGGAACTGAGGCTTAGAAAAGAATGCTGAAAGACGGGGATGACAAAGAGACTTTTGTTCGATAACTGTTAAGTTATGCCTATGTATCCTCGCGTGCAATGAGGAAGTTAGAACATCGTAGTTCGACTCAAAGAGACTGAAAATAAATTGACTATGAACTGCTTACTTGTCTATGCTCAAGTGTATGACTCGTCTGGCTCGAGTGCTAACTGTCTTGCATTAGATGGAAGAAGCGAGTTCTCGTTTGTGAATGAGTGTGATGAGAAAAGAATCACGAAGGAGATGATTATTGTTTGTTTTTGTGTTTTCAATTTTTTATTATTTTTGGTGTTTTGCATAGGATTATGATCTTAAGCCTAAATCAAAGGTTATAAACTCATTATATCCTCCCTGATTAGGGATAATGAGCCTACTTAAGTATGAGATAAGCATCTCAACTTAATTACCATGATGATGTAGGATTAAGATCATTAACCTACTTGTGATTATTTAGATGTTTTTGGATTTTTGTTTAGTGCTAAGTAATGAGTTTAATCTCTAATCACAGACTAGTGAACTCATTACACCATCCTAATAGAAGGATGATAGATGAGGACACTTAAGCTGAGGAAGATACCTCAACTTAATCCATGGTTAGGGATTAAATTCATTATATAACAAGCCTTTATTAAATGGATTTTAATTAAAGGATGAGATTAAGAAGTGGATTTTATTGTTTGTAAGACAACTTGAGGGGGACTTGTCCATTAAACACTAGGGTTAGTCCCTCTTAACCATAAGGAAGAGATAGAACCCTAATGTAAGGCCCAAGTTACAAGACAAAGTCTTAGTGATTATTAATGTGATTTGATTAAGAGGTGTAAAAAAATTAAATGTTTAACACTTATGATTAAATTTATACACTCCATCCTAAGAGAAGGATGCAGGCATAACCCTAATTCAAAGTCCTAAAGCTTTAAGAGTTTAGTCTCTGGTTATTGAGATGAGAGGAGAGACTCAAGGAGACTCAAAGGTAAAAGACTAGGGGGGACTATTCACAACCCTAAAAGTTATCATACTTGGGTATCCTATGGATTGTTAGGCTTAAGAGAAAGGATCTTCAAGGCCACCAATGGAAGAAGCAGATGAAAAGAGAAGGAAGAAGAAGAATAAGTTACTTACTTCCTGAAGAAGATAAGTAACTTAAGAGAAAGAAAGTAAGAAGAATGTAGCACAAGTGAAACAAGTTCACTTCAGAGACAAGTACATATGCATATGAATGATGAGAAGAGATGGGAAGTGAAGGCAAATCCACCTCCCAAAGAACTTACCAAAAGATCCTGAAAATGTTAGTATGAATGCATAAGAGATAAAGTAAAAGGAAATGAAATGAAATGAGATGTGAAGACAAAAGTAAGAAGTAAAAATGTAATGTAAAAGGCATATGAGATGATTCAAAGTCATACAAGATGCATATGAATGATCATACAAAGACGAGATGCAATGAAAGCATGTTTAAAAGCTTGAAAACACATGGATGTTCATGAAATGTAATGGATGCAAAGCATGGAAAATGAATTAATAAATGATCAAGCAATGTTCAAGCATGTCTTAAGATGTCTAAGATGTCATACAAATGCTTGAAATGTCATGTCAAGTTCACATGATGATGATATGCAAAGATGAATGCAAATGAACATGAGAAATTAAGGCTTTATGAATGTATGAGATGCAAATGACCAAAACAAAAGCAATCAACATGATAAAAAATTGAAATCAAGCTCAAACAAACCCTAAACCTATACAAGATCACACCCTAAAGGAGAAGGTCAGAAGCTTAAACTAATGATAGTTATGAATTTTCTAAGTTTGCTAGGTTTTTTGGGTGATTCTCAAGGGAAAATGCAAATCAAATTGAAAATGCAAGATAAATTCATGAGAAAAATAACCTAGAAACTATATGCAATATGTGAAACAATGAAAAAGAATCAAGTTCAAACTCATCATGGTTAGGCAGAAATGAAATTTTCAAGTTAGGGTTAAAAAATGTGATTTTTAAGAACCCTAATTCAAAGAGAATTGTGAAATTATGATCAAACCTAAAAAGAAATTTGTATGATGAGTTTTAAAATGTTTCTAAATGTATTGGAATGGTTCATGAATTTTTTGGTGATTTTTAGAAACCTAAATGCATTTTTAATTAATTAAAATCCATTAGGATTAAAAATAACATTTGAATTTTTTAAAAATACTTTTAAAATGCAAAAAATAAAATAAAAATTATTTTTTGGTTGAGAAAAATATTTGGATAAGAAATGCATAATATGAGATTTTTTGAATGGAATTTTATATTTTAAATAAAATGAGAAAGAAAATGCAATAAAAATGAAATAAAAATTGATTTAAATGAAAGTATGCAGATCCAAGGGCCAGGATTTGAACTGGGGTGGAGGGAATTGACCGCGCGCGCGTTTGTGTTGATGAGATTCAATCAGACAAATTTAAATTAATCCTAATTAATTAATCTAATTAAAAAGATTAGGGTTTAAGTGGACACATCATAGCCCTCCAATCACGCGCTAAACACAATCTGATGGCCTACATTCAAACTGGGAGGATTAGCCCTAATCACAAACCCTAAACATTTTCAGGTGACCGGAGCAAGCTCCAGTCATCTTCTCCGGCCATCTCTTCAACCTAACTTCTTCCCTAGGCTACCCCAGACCCTCTAAAGCTCCAGAAATGATCCTCTAACATCCCTAAGAAAGAATCCAACATCAAACAACATTTATGTTCCACCAAAAACATGAATCGAAGCAAAACGGAAAAATATTAAAAAAATGTCAGAAGTTAAATACATGCTTGATTCTTTACCATTTTGAAAACTAAACATATCATCATGATCAGAGAGACATATAGAATCATTTAGGAAATTAAAATAGGAGTTCTAGAAAAAATGTTCTTGATGATACCTGAGATGAAGCTTTCACTCCCTGAGCCTTATGGCCTTTTTCTTTGTTCAATCCACCTCTAATGAACTCCCTGATGATGTTGCAATGCTTAGAACAAGTTTGTGTGGCTTGGTTTGAGAGGTACAACTCCTCTGTACAGGAATCGTGTTTTTGTTTGGCTATGTTTTAGGGCTTTTTAAAGGGTGCTTTGTGTTCTATGGACCATTTGGAGATGATTGGTGAAGTTTGTTTTGAGGTTTATGGCTTGTGTGATCATATTCGAAGAGATGAAGGTTTTGGGGATTTTTTGCAATTCTGAGTTGTGTGAGGTTTCAGGCTTGCTCGTGTTGTGTAATGAGCTCCATAATATTTGTATGTAATGTCTTGATTGTTCAGAAAGTTGGTAGTGGCATGGTGTGATTGGCATGGGCAATTTGCAAAAAGTCAAAAGTTTTTGTACCTCAAGCATGGGCTATGGCAGAGTTAGCTTTTGGGGTGTCTTGGCCTCAACATGATTTGTGGATAGCCCTAGGATCAAAGTTATGCAGCTGGCACAAATGGATGAAGAGTTTCAAAGCATTTTTCAAATTTCCCTCTTTGAACTTTCTTGAGAAGCAAGGCATGGAAACTTGTGATTTTTGGTTCAATCTTGATCAAAATGTGTTGCAATATGTTGATATGATGTTTAGAAGTTGATTAGAGGTCATGAAATGGCTTGAAACTTGAATTTGCAAAAAGTCCTCTTTGGCATGAACTTGAAAATTATAGGATTTTTGCCAACTTTGAAAGGCCATATCTTGAGTTCTAGGATGAATCAAGACATTTTCTAGTACTTTTTGAAAATGGGAAGACATAATATACAACTTTCATGTCCAAGAATTTTTCATTTGAAGCATTTTTGGTCATGAAAGAATAGGTTGAAAATCTTTCCTAAAATGGAAAGTTTCCATTACAAGTCATTTCCAAAAATAGCAAGTTTGCATTTGGCTCAAAATTATTCAACTTTGTGAACTTCCAACCACTTCTAAGATCAAATAAAGATCACAGAGACTCAAAATGATGATGATGACCCTTTGGTACCCTTGTCGGGGGCCTCAGATGCCCTGATTTTGACTTTACTTGCTCAAGAAGTTACCCAATGATCAGATGACTTCCACAATGAATTTATTCATCAAACTTGGTACACATGATCCTTATAACATATTAAGACCATTAGAAACAAGAATGACCAAAAAATTTGGGATTAAGGCCTCTGAAACCAAAACCCTAATTTTGGTCATCTGTGTAGGAAAACCCTAGCTCTGCCTTTATGCCTTTGCCATTCTTTGTGATCTCTTGACTTTCATGAACTTTGGGGAGCATATTATGATCATAGAACACACATGGACCATCTTGGAAAGCTTCAAGACCATTGGTATGGCTCAAATTGATTCTTTGATTGCTCAGATAACAAATCCTAGATGCAGATGAAAATGGACTATGCAGATGAAACAAATATGCAATGTGAAATGGTATGCTTATGCTAATGCAAAAATGAAAGATCACAAGCCATGGTGTGAGAAAAAAAGTGAGGGCAAATTTGGGGTATTTACACCCTGTTACTAATATTCTTTTAAGGTTACACTATTTTGGACTGATTCTATGAAATCCTGGACTTGTGACTCTTTATTTGAGTCCCCAACCTGGTTACTTGTTCTCAGGCCTTCATCCGGACTTATGAACACTCATGGACCCTACCAAAGCAAATGGAAAATCCAGCACCTGATCACAAACCCTTGCATATCATTCTGCATACATCATTTTTTATCATTTTAACATTTGTCTATTTGTTTTGTAGGGTATCCACATCATCCTTGATTTGGTTTTGACTGTTCTTCTGCTCAGCCATCTTCATCAGTTATCTTCCTCAGAGATCTTCTTCAGTTGATACCTTCTCCAGTTGTCTTCATCATTTTTTCTCCTTAATTATCTTCATCAGCATCCATTGTTAGTATGGACTCATCCAGGAAGAGCAATATTACTTATCATTTCTTTGAGCCCTCCCTAGCAGGCATCAGGCAGATTCAGACACTTATCACTCCTGATCATGTCCCTTTATTCAGGGAACATTATGGGGGTATTATGGACATTATCATGGACTTGGATGCATCATAAAGAAGTATGATCCACACTTTCCTTCAGTTCTATGACCATCCTCTCAGATGCTTCACTTTCCCAGACTTTCAGTTGGGTCCTTTGTTAGAAGAATTTTCCATGCTGTTGGGTGTCCCCATCAGGAGGGGGATTCCTTTCAACCCTGAGATGACTGCTCCTGGGAATGATGACATAGCTAAGGCTCTGCATTTAGATACCACCATCATTATTCAGAATATGACTACCAAGGCTGGAATCCCAGACCTCTATTTGGACTTCTTAATTACTCAGGCCACCAGTCATGCTGCAGCAGGGAAGTGGGAAACTGTTTGTGCTCTCTTGGCCCTTAGCATATATGGTATCATCTTGTTTGCAGATGAGCCTAAGTTTTTAAGCAAGAATGCTATCCATCTCTTCCTGCTGAAGAATCCAGTGCCTACTTTGCTAGGAGATTTCTATTACTCAGTGCATCAGAGAAATGAGAAACAGAGGGGAAGATTAGTCAGATGTTGTGCACCTCTTTTTCTACTGTTGGTTATTGAGACACTTGCCAAAGACATAAGCTTTCCTGAATCCTCATCAGTCAAGAAATTGGGCTAAGAGAATGATTGCTCTCACTTCAGAAGACATCAGGTGGTGCACTCAGAGCACCAATGGCAGGGACATAATTACAAGTTGTGGGCAGTATCCCAATGTACCTCTTATTGGAGTGAAGGGTTGCATCAACTACAATCCTTTGATGTTCAAAAGGCAACTAGGGTATGCTTTAGTACATCCACCAAGAGAGCAGGACTTATCAGAAACCCTTTACTGTGACATTCAGAATAATCATGCTATCGTCCGACAAGCAGCCTGGGCTTGGGATAACATTCAGACAAAAGGGACTACCATTCTTGGCAAGTGTAACAACATAGCTTCAGCTCAGTACATTGATTGGTCTCTCATTAGAGGACATATCACCCGCATGCCATTTACCCTGGAGGATGTGCCTGGACCATCATCAGTAGAGACTATAGCTACAGTCAGTTTGGAGGAATTTGAGAAGCTGAAGGAAAGGAATACTCAGCTTTCTGAAGCTCTAAAGAAGACCCTCTGGGAGAGAAATGATATTCATCTGGACAATGAGAGGTTAGAGAAGCTCCAGATCAAGCATATGACCAATATTGAGAAGACAGATTATTACCTCAGAAGGGCCCGAGCAGGAGAGTTGGTATTGAAAAATGCTTGCAAAGAAGCTAAGATTCAGAAGGCCAGAGTTGAGCACTACTTGGAAGAGAGTCAGGCTAGATGGATCAGAATTACTGAGGCTCATTCATAGGAAGATCAGAAGACCCAGGCTAGGATAGAGCAGCTAGAAGCTAATGAGAAGAAGAGTCGGGAAGCCTTGTTAGCAGCACAGAAGGAAATCTCCGAGTTGAAACTCCGGGCGGGGTTGAAGAAATCAAAAGACCAAGACAAGTATAAGAAATTGACAAATGCCATTGCTACCAGGAACCTTCTTATCAGGACCATCACAGAGCATCCAGTTGGACCAGTGACTGATGCTCTCCTGAAGGAAGTCAAAGAGGATGACTTTGGGCTGGATGTTTGATTTCTTTGTACTTATACTTCATTTAGTCTGTACTTTGTTGATTTTGTTGTTGTATTTTGACCCACCATGGGGATTTGTTTGTAATCATAAAACTATGTACCTTTGCATTTGTAATATATGATTTGTGTGTTATCCTTGGGCTTTATTTCTCTTCAACGTCATCATTCCTTGAGGTCTGGAAGGTCAAAACCAAAGAACCAAACCGGATACCCTTGGAAGACGAATAGACATACTGCATTACATACTAACCTCATTCTTTGTTTTGTAGGTATTTTTATTGTTGTTTTCTCACTTTGCTGTGGTTTCAGGAAACATTGCTCGTAGGAGGGTTTTCCCCATCAACATAGTTCACCGGTATCCTACAAGAAACAACCTTCCGAGCTTACAGATGGACCAAGTTCAGTAGGATCTGACTGACATGAGAACTCAGATGGCTAATGAAAGAAATGAGATGAGGACCCAGATGAACCAGTTCATGGCAATAATGACTGGGTTAGCCCAAAGCCAAGAAAGATTAAGAGAGTTGGTCGAGCGACAAACTCCTGCAGAGAATCATCCAGGTACAGGAGGTACCAACAACAATGATCACGTGCAGCCACGTATTGACCCTCCGGAGTTTGGGCCTCATCTCAACCCTGAAGTCGATGCTATCAAGAATACACAAGGTAACACTCGAGGTCGTGCCTTGTAGGAGGACCCTCAAGAGGAATAGTTTACTATAATTGGTGCGGGGGATGAAGTATATGATCATCGTCTGGACAAAATAGCAGAAAAGCTGAGATCTCTAGAGTCCCAAAAATCTTTGGGATTTGATGTTATGGACATGGGTCTAGTTGAGGGAGTCAGAATTCCTCACAAATTCAAACCCCCTTGCTTTGAAAGATATAATGGAACCTCTTGTCCTCGTACCCATCTTTAGTCCTTCATGGGAAGATTAAAGGCTTACACCATGGACGAAAAGTTGTGGATGTTCTACTTCGAAGATAGTCTAACCGGGGCATCCCGTGAATGGTACTCTCACCTGACTAGAGCAACAGTCAAAAATTGGAAGGATTTGGCCGAAGCTTTCATACGCCAATATCAATACAACTTAGACATGGCTCCCAACAGAACTCTCCTAATGGGTATGTCATAATCCTCAAGAGAAAGATTCATAGAGTATAAGATAACGAGAAAAAGTATCGTTTTATTACTATGTTTCAATACCGTTTTATCGCACATTTATCGTATTAACACCCGATTCCTCGAGTTTTCTTTGTCATTTTGTAGGTATAACAGTTATAGAGCTAAATCATAAGCCAACCAGTTCATGGCAATAATGACTGGGTTAGCCCAAAGCCAAGAAAGATTAAGAGAGTTGGTCGAGCGACAAACTCCTGCAGAGAATCATCCAGGTACAGGAGGTACCAACAACAATGATCACGTGCAGCCACGTATTGACCCTCCGGATTTTGGGCCTCATCTCAACCCTGAAGTCGATGCTATCAAGAATACACAAG
The DNA here is from genome assembly GCA_963966055.1 of Lathyrus aphaca. NCBI lineage: Eukaryota > Viridiplantae > Streptophyta > Magnoliopsida > Fabales > Fabaceae > Lathyrus > Lathyrus aphaca. The sequence continues at coordinate 272,693,477 of OZ014525.1, forward strand.
GTAACACTCGAGGTCGTGCCTTGTAGGAGGACCCTCAAGAGGAATAGTTTACTATAATTGGTGCGGGGGATGAAGTATATGATCATCGTCTGGACAAAATAGCAGAAAAGCTGAGATCTCTAGAGTCCCAAAAATCTTTGGGATTTGATGTTATGGACATGGGTCTAGTTGAGGGAGTCAGAATTCCTCACAAATTCAAACCCCCTTGCTTTGAAAGATATAATGGAACCTCTTGTCCTCGTACCCATCTTTAGTCCTTCATGGGAAGATTAAAGGCTTACACCATGGACGAAAAGTTGTGGATGTTCTACTTCGAAGATAGTCTAACCGGGGCATCCCGTGAATGGTACTCTCACCTGACTAGAGCAATAGTCAAAAATTGGAAGGATTTGGCCGAAGCTTTCATACGCCAATATCAATACAACATAGACATGGCTCCCAACAGAACTCTCCTAATGGGTATGTCATAATCATCAAGAGAAAGCTTCATAGAGTATAGGATAACGAGAAAAAGTATCGTTTTATTACTATGTTTCAATACCGTTTTATCGCACATTTATCGTATTAACACCCGATTCCTCGAGTTTTCTTTGTCATTTTGCAGGTATAACAGTTATAGAGCTAAATCATAAGCCAAAAGTAAAATGAGCAAAAACAAGCATGAAAAGAAGAAGGAGAAAGGAATTCTACATAATGCTGCATAATTGTAGCAGTCACGACCGTGACACGCTAATTGGACCAGTCACGATCGTAACCAAGCCGTCACGACCGTGACGCGCTAAATATGAAGATAACACCCGTGACACCCTTGTCACGAACGTGACAAAGGGAAATTAGGTTTACTTGGAATGGATTGGTCATGAACGTGCTACGTGAAGTCAATAACGTTTCCTATTCTTCCGCAGACCCAGTAACACAAGTTTTTCCTGGATTCTCTCTTCAACACCGAAGCCCACGTATGGATTTCAACTGCCAAGCCCAAATTATGTTTCCTATAAATAGCTTGATTTCAAAGTAAAAACTACACAGAGTATTATTTTTAGTTTTTCGCGGAAGCTCTGCCGTAATTCCATTGCACCCTATTTCATTATTTTTCCAGCAATTATTCTTGTTCTTGCTTTAATTTCTATATCCCAACCAAATCAAATAACAATTTCCAACATTAGGAAATTGTTATTATTTAATTTCTTTCAAGCCTTCAACATTTCATTTGTATTTTATTTTCGATTTCGGTTCGCACTCCGAGCTTGCCAGACTGTGGAAGAAGGAGTTTTACATTATTTTCTATTATTCAGGTTTTTAATTAATTCGCATTTATATTAATGTTAAGAATTTATTTTTATTATTATTTTATAATGCATATTTTAATTTGTGTTCCTCTATTTCTGCATCTGGCTGGTACAACAAATATGAGTAACTAAACAATTTAGGCGGTATGTAATTAAAATAAACTAAATAGGTAAAATCGAATCTAGGCTTAACAATTAAGAACTTAAAATTTTGGCTGTGACTTTTTATTATAAACATTAATCTTTTTGTTACGAGAGTAAGGAAAGTGTAATAGGTTAGGTCGAGACCACGAGAGTGTGAGATTTTAACCAGATAGCTAAAGTTAGGCATTTAATTTAAATACAGCGAGAGCGCTTTAAAATGAATTAGACTTATTAAGTTTCCAAAAATTATTTCTAAACACTTATGGGCTAGCGAGAGCAGGCATATGGCTTTAGGAGTAAGATCTGAGATAAGACCACGAGAGTGTGAGTTAATGATATTTAAACTGATAACCTCTACAGAATAAACTAAGTGAACCATCCTTATAAGCCTAGGTTAGATTGACCCGCCTAAGTTAACATAATTACATACCGACCGCCTTATTATTATTTCATTAAACTAAAATTTAATTCCCGTCTTTAATTATTAAAAACAAAATCGTGACAACCATACACCTTAGCTAAACTAGTAAACCCTCTAGCACTAAGTGATCATAAAGTCCCTGTGGGATCGACAATCTTTTATATTACTTCGATAGGCTGTGCGCTTGCAGTTAAGATACCGCTAGACACATATTGTATTGCGTCTTTAGCCCATCAAGTTTTTGGCGCCGTTGCCGGGGACCTTAATTTAGTTACTAGTGCACTTTAGAGTAGCATTGTCTAGACTATGGTAACAACTATTTATTTTCTTAATCTAATTTCCCGAGTGTATGCCAAGTACTCGCTCTCAAGGCGAAGACTTGCAACCTCTAATCCCATAATCGGAATGCTTCTTACACGTAAGAAGACGAATATTCGATTACGAACGAAATTACAACATTCCAGATCTTCAAATTGATCCACCTAAACCAGTCGGAACATCAAAGGACGCAGAGATGGCTAAAGAACCGAATCATCCTCTAAAATATTACGCTAGTCCTTCGCAAGCTGAACCGCGTTCCAGCATTTCCGCACCGGCTATCAACCGAAACGATTTCGAATTGAAACCTTCGCTGATATCAGTCGTGCATTAGGATATAACATATCTGATCTCAAAGGAATATGCCCTTCAATCTATATGCATCGTATTCTGCTAGAAGAAGATTGCAAAACCTCCAGAATTAACCCAATCCTTAGCACTGTAGTAAAGGAAGAAGTTAAGAAACTACTAGATGCTGGAATAATATATCCAATCTCTGATAGTAAATGAGTTAGTCCCGTACATGTAGTACCAAAGAAAGGAGGTATCACTGTTGTGAAAAACGCTAAAGGCGAATCGATATCACAAAGAGTAGTGACAGGACATAGAGTGTGCATCGATTATCGTAAACTAAACAAAGGCACTCGAAAAGATCATTTCCCACTACCTTTTATAGATCAAATGTTAGAACGATTAGCCAAGCACTCATATTTTTGTTATCTTGATGGTTACTCAGGAATTTTCCAAATCCCTATCCACCCAGATGATCAAGAAAAGACTACATTTACATGCCCTTATGGAACGTTCGCTTATAGACGAATGCCCTTTGGATTATGCAACGCTCCTGCAACCTTTCAAAGATGTATGATGTCAATCTTCGCAGATTTCATAGACAACATCATGGAAGTGTTCATGGACGACTTCTCTGTATGCGGGCAAAGTTTTGAAGGATGTCTATCAAATATAGAAATGGTATTAGAAAGATGTGTAAAAGTAAACCTCGTGCTTAACTGGGAGAAATGTCATTTCATGGTCAGAGAAGGAATCGTACTAGGACACGTTATATCTGACAAGGGAATTGAAGTTGATAAAGCTAAGATAGAAGTCATAAAAGATCTTCAACCCCCTAAGACCGTTCGAGAAATACGAAGTTTTTTAGGACACGCTGGTTTCTACCGACGATTCATCAAAGATTTCTCGAAAATCACTAAACCTCTTACCGGTTTATTAATGAAAGACGCTGAGTTAATATTCAATGAAGATTGTCTTAAATCATTTGAAACTCTAAAAACAACCCTCATCACCGCACCAATCATGCAACCCCCTGACTGGAGATTACCTTTCGAAATCATGTGCGATGCGAGTGACTATGCTGTAGGCGCAGTTCTAGGACAGAGGAAGGACAAGAAACTTCACGCAATTTACTATGCCAATAGAACCTTAGATTCTGCTCAGATGAACTACGCCACTACTGAAAAAGAATTGTTAGCAGTTGTCTTTGCGCTTGACAAATTCCGTTCCTACCTAGTGGGAGCGAAAATAATCGTTTACACAGACCACGCTGCTATTAGATATTTATTAACTAAGAAAGATGCTAAACCAAGACTCTTGAGATGGATTTTACTCTTACAAGAGTTTGATCTTGAAATAAAAGATAAGAAAGGTACTGAAAATGTCGTAGCGGACCATTTATCTAGAATAGAAGGTATTAAACCCGAACAAGTGCCGATTAACGATGATTTTCCGTATGAACAGCTGATAGCACAAATAGGAAGCGACCCAGTTCAGTTAGACATAAATGAACCAGAACCCGTGGAAACAATCCAAACAACCGTAGGACTGCCATGGTACGCTGACATTGTCAACTACCTAGCTGCAGGAGCTCTTCCACCTGACTTAATCTATCAGCAGAAAAAGAAATTCTTTCACAATCTCAAACACTACTATTGGGATGAACCATTATTGTTCAAAAGAGGACCCGACGGAATCTTTCGTCGATGTATTCCCGAAGAAGAAATAGAAGATGTCATTGCTCATTGTCATTCATCTCCTTATGGTGGACATGCAAGCACTTCCAAGACTTATGCAAAAATATTACAAGCCGGCCTATTCTGGCCTAATTTATGGAAAGATGTCCACATCGCTGTTATAAATTGCGATCGGTGTCAACGCACCGGTAATATTTCAAGAAGAGATGAAATGCCTCAAAAAGGAATATTAGAAGTAGAAGTCTTTGACATCTGGGGAATAGATTTCATGGGACCATTTCCATCATCTTTCGGTAATAATTACATACTCGTAGCTGTCGATTATGTTTCAAAATGGATTGAGGCTATAGCTTCTCCTACAAATGACACACGAGTAGTAATTAAGCTTTTCAAGAATATAATCTTTCCAAGATTTGGTGTGCCTAGACTCGTCATAAGTGACGGTGGCTCGCACTTCATTTCAAAAATCTTTGACAAATTACTATCTAAGTATGGAGTCAGACATCGTGTAGCAACACCATATCATCCACAAACAAGTGGACAGGTCAAAGTCTCAAACAGAGAAATTAAACAAATCTTAGAAAATACTGTCGCCATATCTAGGAAAGATTGGTCATCTAAACTTAATGAAGCTTTATGGGCTTATAGGACAGCTTACAAGACACCCATAGGAACTACACCTTTCAAATTAGTATATGGAAAGTCTTGTCATCTCCAGGTAGAACTAGAACACAAAGCATATTGGGCGATTAAAACTCTCAATATAAACTATAATGCCGCAGGAGAAAAGCGAATCCTCGATATTAACGAATTAGAAGAGTTAAGGTTAGATGCTTATGAGAATGCTAAGATATATAAAGAAAGAACTAAGCGATGGCACGATAAACGCCTATCTAGGAAAGAATTTAGTGTGGGAGACGTTGTACTCCTCTTTAATTCAAGACTTAGGCTCTTTCCTGGAAAACTAAAATCTAGATGGTCAGGACCCTTTGAAATAACTAGAGTGTTCCCGAGAGGAGCAATAGAAATTAAGGGTAGGAATAGTGAACCGTTCACAGTAAACGGACAATGTTTAAAACATTACCATAAAGTTGAAAATAGAGATTAAGGCTTTTAGAGTTGTCCACTAATTTCCCTGATTAATCTACCTCTAAGCATTACGTCAGGCTTTTGACGATAAAAATAGCGCTTAGTGGGAGGCAACCCATTTTTACCGTTTTATTGTTTTATCGTTTTATTGTTTTATTGTTTTATTTCATTATTATCGTTATTGCTTTTATTTATGCATTTATTTCCTTATTTTATTTATTTTTATTTTTATTTTCTAAATCACTTTTACAGATTTTCTAAAGTCTTTTCCACTTTCCTTCTCCCCCTGATTTGTTTCCTCCATATTTACACTAACTATGGCTAACCAACCGAGAAACATTATGGAAACCAAATTTAGAGGTAGGAACCAAAGAATGAAATTTGAAGAGTTATCACAGAGACCAATGGATTTGACTCTGTACCCGGATGATCTGACTATGGAAACTTTAGGAATACATGATAGCATCCTATACCTGTTTAACCAACTTGGATGGGAGAATGCACTAATAAAACAAAAGTTTGTGACTTACCGCGAGCTCACCCTTGAGTTCTTAAGCTCCTTAGTTTACTTACCCGAGCACGGTTTTGGATTCAGGAAAGGATTTATCAGTTTCCGACTATTCGGAATAGAATATGACTTTAACCATAAAGAACTAGCTGACTTATTAGGATTCCCTAGTGGACCCTTTGCTTTTACTACCACACAGGTAGAATTGATGGACATTGAGCTGGACTTCTTTTGGGGAACCTTAACCGGAAATTACCATCCTGAGCCAAATAACATGAACAATGATGAGATACATAACCCTGCTATCCGCTATTTCCATAAGATCCTTGCCCACACCTTCTTTGGAAAAGAAGAAAACCTTACTGGAGTATCTAAAGATGAGATATTCATTATGTCCTGTCTGACTAATGGATAGCCAGTTAATGGTGTGCCTTTCATGATGCAAACCTTCACCCGAATCCAAGAAGAACCTGATCTACCCATATTGGTAGGAGGCCTTGTCACCATGATTGCTGATTCCTTAGGACTTAGATACCAATTACACAAGTGTAACCGTTTAGGTACCATCCGTCCTATGAATCTGAACTTTTGCTTTAACCGTCAAATCATAAGAAATTTAGGACAACCACCTTACGAGTACCTAATCAGGAATGAAGTAGTAACCCTATTCACATTACCAAACCATGCTAGAGTCAGTGTTCATAATAAAGATAATTGGCTTTATGAGCTTACCCCTCCTGACTATCCATCCACTCCCGAAACACCATAATCTTACAAGATAAGGGATGATATAATGACCGATGTAGAAAGTGACCCTGAGACACCTCCTGGTTACCATGACATTGACCACACTGATGAAGTGATTGAAACCCCTGAAGTAAATCAAGTAGAATATGCTGACAACTTAAAGAAAATTATGAATACTCTTGAAGTTTACCAAGCCGATATTAATGTTGTTAAGGATGAGGTTAAAAGCATGCGATTGGATGTTATAGGTTTAACTGACATAGCGTGTGAACAATTCTACCATTTAAACTCCGCACTTGAAGATTTGAAGAAGCAACTTTGAAAAATGCTATAGTGATTTAATATATTTTACTTCTTGCTTTTGTTTCAAGTTAGTTTTAACATTTTGCAAACATTTTCGTACCTTATTTTTATTAATGTAATTTTCCTTCAATTATATCAAAAGCAAAGTACTTCTAGTTTTACCATTTTCCAATTTAATCAATTTCTATGCTTTCCATTACTTACTGTTATATTTAAATTGATTAATATTTTATGATTTCTCGTGTGATGAAAATTTGCTGCTAATATATATGTTGATCCAATATTATATATATTGTTTGTGTTGGAATTAAATGAGAAGTGATAAAGAAAAAATTGCATTGAACGAGTGAGATAATGCATTCTGTGAAGAAAAATTATAAGTTTTAAACCCTCACGGTCGTCATCCATCTCTCACGATCGTGACAAGCTAATTAGCGCGTCACGACCGTCACTCATCCCTCACGACCGTGACGACCCCTGTTATACGAATTCTGAGAAACAGAACCGTTCACCTTCGCAGAACCCACTCTTCCACTTTCACAAAAAATCAGAAACCTCCCATTATCTCCTCACTATCCCTTAACCTCCCATTACCCTCAATCAATTTCATTAACCTCTCCATTTATTCCAAACCCCTCAGATTCACTCCTTTCAATATAATCAGAACCAAATTCTTCACATTTTTCATTTTCTCACAAAACTCAAAAACCTCTCATCTCTCATTCCCGTACTTGCATGCAATGGAAGAAATCCAATTTAAAGATGGTGAACAAGGAGAAACCCAAAGACAAAAGTTTATCAGGTTTCAGAACCGTGGCGTCCAACCCACTCGGTATGTCGACATTGACTGCTTGAGGGAGTTGGGATTACTCAACGGCGTGAAGCTCCTGCTTAGGCATGTTGGTTTGTGGCACTTGTGCAGTCAACCACAGCCGACATTCGAACTCCTCACATTGGAATTTCTGAGTTCGTTTCAATATGTTACACCTCCCGGTTCATCAAGTCAACTCACCGGCATTGCAAAGTTCAGAATGCTCGGACGAGAGTTCGAAATCACACAAACAAGGATTGCCGAACTGTTAGGTTTCGATCACGGCGATGATGCTCATCTCCGCGTGCCGGACAACTTCAGCGAAACCGCTTTCACCTTGTGGCACGACATCACCAACACCCGTGCTACTGCCTTTCAGAGTCTCAATGCTACCCACATCCATAACCCGGCGATCCGATATTTCCATCGCATCATATGCAATACTATTTTCGCAAGAGAGAGTGTCGCTCCCGATAAATGGGAATGGCCCAGATAAAGGTACAGACGCGAATGGTCGGCGAAAGAGGGATGTGAGAACACACAGGAGTGAACTCACAGGGAATGAATAGAGTCGCCAGCTAGGCATTTTTATCCCGGAGGAAAGGCAATGCTGCATAGACCTAGAAGGATATGGATAAGACGGTTGCGAACCAGAGAGACTGAGAAAGGGGGTTGGTTACAACCTGGGAAGGTATTAGCACCCAGATTGTCCGCCGTACTCGACGGGATCCACGCTTAAAAGATTTGTGTTTTAAAGGGGTAGTGTCAGTGCAATTTGTGTATAAAATAACTGGAAAAAAGATGTACAGGTGTCAGTGTAAAGGAAGTGTAAAGTGTATAAATGATGTGTCAGTGTAAGAATGAGAATGAATTGCTCAAGATTATGAGGCTAAAGAATAAAGATGAAGGAGGGGGAATATACAGATACTTTTGTTCGATAACTGTTAAGTTATGCCTACGTATCCTCTCGTGCAATGAGGAAGTCAGAACACCGTAGTTCGACCCAAAGAGACTGAAAGATGAATTGACTTGTGAACTGCTTGCTTGTCAATGCTCAAGTGTATGACCTGTCTGGCTCAGGTGCAAACTGTCTTGCATTTAGACGGAAGAAGCAAGTTCTCGTTTATGAGTGATTGTGATGAGAAAAAAGTCCCGAAGGAGACGATTATTGTTTGTTTTTGTGTTTTCAGTCTTTTATTGCTTTTGAGAGTTTGTCATAGGTTAATGAGCTTAAGCCTAAACCAATGGATTTAGTAAACTCATCACATCTTCCCTCTGATTAGGGGTAATGAGAATACCTTAAATGTGAAGTCAGCTTCTCACACTTAATCACCTTTGATATAGGGTTAAAATCATTAACCTACTTGTGATTAATTAGATGTTTTTGGTGTTTTTGTTTAGTGTTAAGTAATGAGATTAAGCTATAATCAGGGATTAAACAGACTCATTACACCATCCTAATAGAAGGATAATAGATGAGAATGTTTAAGCTGAGGAAAGCTCCTCAACTTAATCCATGATTAGGGATTAACTTCATGACAAAACAAAGCCTTTATTAAATGGGTTTTAGTTAATGATAAGATGATGAAGTGAATTTTATGATTTGTAAGACAACTTGAGGGGGACTTGTCCATTAACACTAGGGTTAGTCCTTCTTAACCAGTTAAGGAAGAATTAGAACCCCAATGCAAGGCCCAAGTTACAAGTTTGGATGTCTTGATGATTATTAGATGGATTGATTAAGAGATTTAAACACATTAAGGGTTTAACACTTAGGATTAAAGTTATACACTCCATCCTAATAGAAGGATGCAGGCATAAGCTTAATCACAAAGCCTTAAAGCCTTTAGGGTTTAGTCCCTGATTATGAGGTGAGAAGAGAAAACTCAATGAGACACAAAGGTAAGACTAAGTGGGGGAGACTAATCAAAACCCTAATCATTGTCATGCTTGGTTGTTCCTAAGGTTTGTGAGGTTTAAGAAAGAAGTCTTCAATGGAACCACCAGGAAGCAGAAGAAAGGAGCAAGGAGAAGCAAAGTAACTTGCTTCATTCAAGAAGTCAAGTCACTTGAGGAAAGAAAGTAAGAAGAAGAAGAATGAGCAAGCTCAATCTCAAACACATAACAAAATGCAGCATGGATGCATAAAAGAGATGAAAAGAAGTTGTGAGAAGTGAAGGCAAATTCACTTCTCAAAGGTTCTTACCACCTGAAAAGTTAGTGAAAGAAAATGCAATGCAATGCAAAATGAGATGAAATGACATGAAGCAAACCAAAACCAGAAGCATGTATGAGATGATAATGATGCTATGAGATGATGTAAACATGAAACAACACATGGGGATGATCATACAAACTTATGGATGCAAATGAAACAAGTTAAGAACCATGATCATACATGAAAAGTTATGGAATGCAAATGGCATATCACATGGCAAATACAAGATGCAATGATCAAACATACTTCTAACATGTCTTAAGATGTCTAATGGATCAAATGGATGCACAAAATACTATGACAAGTCAAGGTATGAATGCAAATGCAAGATGGATGCACATGGGAGCTCAAATTAGGGTTTATGATCAATGCCTCAAACAAAAACCAAAATCAGAAGCAAACATCAAGATAAAAATTTGAAAATGCATTCAAAGGAACCCTAAACCTAATCTAACTCACTGCCCAAAGGAGAGGTTCCAACTCTTAACCTAATTAGGGTTATGAATTTTCTAAGATTGCTAGGGTTTTAAGGTACCTTGTCAAGAAAAATGCTAAACAAATTGAAAATGCAAGATCAATTCATGCCAATTTAATCCTATAAACTACATGTTATGCAAGATGCAATTCAAAAAGAATCATTGTCCAACTCTCAATGGTTAGGCAGAAATGAATTTTTGAAATTTGGAGCAAAATAATGCCTAAAAATGGGATTAATTCCAAAGAAAATTATCAAAAGGCATCAAGATCAGAAAAGAAATTTGGTTTGAAAGTTGGACAATGTTCCTAAATGTTTTTAAATGTTACATGAATTTTTTTGTGATTTTTAAATACCTAAAAGTATTTTTAATTAATTAATTCTCATTAATTCATTAAAAATAAACTTTTAAATGATTTAAAAATATTTTTTAATGCAAAAAATAAAAATAAAAATGTTTTTGGTGTCTGAAATTAAATAAAAGTTTGTATAAAAAATTTCAGAATTTTTAAAAGGGTTTTACTATTTTAAAATAAATGGAGAAAATAAATGAAATAATATGAAAATAAAATGAATTAAATGGGTGGTAATCAGATCCAAGGGCCTAGGTTTGAACTGGCAGCGCGCGCGTTTGACTTGGCGCCATATCCAAGGGCTGGCATTCAAATTCACTAATTAACTGATTAAGCCTTAATTCGTTCCCTAATGACTTTCAGGCGACCGGAACACTGTTCCGGTCGTCTTCTCCGACCAACCAAAATCTCAAACTCTCTCTATACGCATCCAAAACAAAATCTAACTGCCCAGAACTCTTCCCCACCCAAAAACGAAACAAACCCCTCAATCAAACAACATTTATCATTCTGAAACAGGGAGAATCGAATCAAACATTTTTTAGGGCAAAAGTTTCAGACAAAGCATACATCCTGGTTTCTCAACCATTTTCAAAAGTAGACATATATTCATGATCAGGGAAGCATGTAGATTCATTTAGAAACTTAAAATACACGTTCTGGAAAAAAAGTTCATGAAGCTACCTGAGTTTGAAGCTTTTCAGTTTGGAGCTTTCAGACCTCTTCTCTTGTGCAAAACCACTCCTATGACTTCCCTTGTGCTTCTGAAAGGCTTGGAGCAAGTTTATTTTGGCTGGTTTGAGAGTTTGCAGAAGTTCTGTTCAAGGTGGTGTGGTGATCGTGTTTTTGATTCAGGCAGTTTAAGACAAGGATGATGAGTGCTTTGTGACCAGGAAGGTGTGTTGAGTTGATCTATGAAGTTAGTTTGTGTGTTTGTGACTTGTGTGATGAGTTTCGAAAGCTCTTGCACATGAAGGTGAAAATGAGAATGCTGTCTTGTGGGGTGCTTCAGGCTTGCCTCTTGTTATGTTTGGCTTGCATTTGATTAGTATAAACAATTGCCATTGGTCAGAAGAAGTGACATGTGCTTTATTGATTGGTATGGGTCCTTTTGCCAAAAGGTCAAGTTTGTGTAAGAGAAGCATGGGCTACTTGCTAGCTAAGTACAACAAGTGTGTCCTGCGCAGCATGATGAGGGAAAAGGCCTAGGATGGATCAGCAAACTAGCAAGCAAGTGGATGAGAAGCTATGATGAGTTTTGCAACTTGGCTTGCCTTTGATCCTTATGAAAAAGTCTTGCTCCATAAACCATAAAACATGTGATCCCTTGGCCCATTCTGATTTTTAAATGTTGTGTGATCATGTTGTGTGGATTAGAAGTGCATTTGATAGCTTTAGAACACTTGATCAAGTCATTTTGCAAAATACCTCTTTGGTAGAAACTTTGAAATTTTGTGATTTTTGCCAACTTTGACAAGCCATAAATTTTGATCCAAAATGAATTAGGTCATGTTCTTATACTTTTTGAAAAGGGAATGATCTGTTCTACAACTTTCATGACCAAAGTTTTTCCATTTGAAGCTTTTTTGAATCAAAAAGTAAGGGTTGAAAAAGTTGCTAAAAATGACAATTTCATTAAAAGTCTAACTTGCCCAAAAAGTCAACTTTGCAAAAGACTTCTAATTCTTCAATTTTGTGAACTTACAACCTCTTCCATGATCAAATAAAGATCATATACAATAAAAATGATGAAGAACACCCTTTGGTTGGGTCATTGAGGGCCTCAGATGCCCTGATTTTGTACTGACTTGTTTGTAAAGTCAACTCTTGATCAGATGACTTCCCCATGGAATTTCTTCATGAAAATTGATATGCATACTCCCTATACCATATAGAGACCAATAGAAACAAGAATGACCAAAAAATTTGGAGTTATGGCCTCTGAAACCAAAACCCTAATTCTAGGTCATCTGTGCAGTCAAACCTGGCTCTGCTTCCACACCAATTCCAGTTCTTGTGATTTTTTGACATTCTTGACTTTGGGAGGATATAATATGATACTTGAACACACATGGACCCCTTTTAAGTGATTGATGGCCTTTGGAGTGGCTCAAGAAGCTCTTGGATTGCTCAGATCACAAACCCTAGATGCAGATGACTTTGAATCTATGCAGTGAACCAAAAATGTGATATGAGATGCTATGATTGTGTTTATGCATATGAAATGATCACAAGCCATGGTGTGAATGGGTGAGGGCAAATTTGGGGTGTTTACAGCTGCCCCTATTCAAACATGAGTTAGCTGTGTAGGATGTAAGCGACGGCTTAACAGGCAAACTAGATAACTTGTGATTGAATACCAAAGACATCCCGCAATTTGCACTCACAAAATGAAGAAGAAAAGGGATATAGATTGTAAAAGAAAATAAAGTATACTGTAAAGTATAGGCGACGGAGGACGACCGTCGAGCAGAGGACGACTGCTGGGTAAAGAGCAATGACGGGGACGGCCGACATGCTGGACGAAGGTGCGGGAAATAAAACGGTGACGGGGACGGCCGACATGCTGGGAATAAAAGGGGTTATGATGGGGACGGCCACCAAGTTCATAAAGAAAAGTAACCAACGATGGGGACGGCCATCGGGCTAAAAAAAAGAAAAGGGACCACGACGGGGACGGCCATCGGGTTAAAGAATAAATGAAATAAACAGATGATGAGGTACGGTCATCAAAGGTGAAGGACGATCACCTAGCAGGGGACGGCTGCTCTGTTGGGGATAAGATGAGGGACGGTCATCTAAGGTGGAGGACGACCACCTGGCAGGGGACGGCTGCCGAAAATATCGCGACATAGGACGAGTGCCGGATAAAAGGTCAACGATGGGGACGACCATCGGATGAGCATGATGAAGGACGATCATCAAGAGGTGGAGGACGACCACCTAGCAGGGGACGGCTGCTCTCAAGGTTTATCATGACGTAGGACGAACGCCAGATAACCAAAATCAACAATGGGGACGGCCATTGGATAAAATGATGAAGGACGATCATCAAAAAGGTGAAGGACGATCACCTAGCAGGGGACGGCTGCTAAATATCACGACATAGGACGAGTGTCGGATATAAAAGTCAACGATGGGGACGGCCATCGGACGAGCATGATGAAGGACGATCATCAAGAGGTGGAGGACGACCACCTAGCAGGGTACGGCTGCTCTCAGGATTTATCATGACATAGGACGAATGTCAGATAAAAAGAAATTTGCTTTACTGGGGAGTAGTAAACACGGACGAGTGCTTACATCCAAGAAATAAAAGGTATAAGTGTTTGGATGTGTATAGATTAAAGATGCGGATGAGCATCCTTAAGACTATGATACGGACGAGTATCAGGTAGAAACAAATACTGACATGTGTTCAAAGATGATGATACGGACGAGTATCAACCGGTTAACAAGGAACACGGACGAGTGTTGAATCTGAGGGGACTCTTTTGGGGAATAGTATACACAGACGAGTATCTAGAATCAAGAAGACAAAAGTGTTTGACACGGTGTAGGGATTAAAGATGCGGACGAGCATCCTTAAGACTATGATACGGACGAGTATCATGTAGAAACAAACGCTTGACGCATGTTCTGAGATGATGGTACAGACGAGTACCAACTGGTTAACAAAGAACACGGACGTGTGTCGAATCTGCGGGGATATAAATAGTGTATACAAGATTCGGACGAGTATCTGTAAAAGTAAAATAGGTATGAGTGGTGTATAGATGAGTGTTCAACCCGCTGGGGGAAGCGACACGGACGAGTGTCGAAAGGAGAAGAGTATAGTATAAACAAATATCTGGTATACAAAGTGTTTATGTTACTGTACTAGGGACAATGACATGGACGGATGTCAAGGAAAAGTATATATATAAGTATATGTGAGTGCAAAGAGGATGTCTTTGGCTTTCTGCTGGGGATATAACACGGACGGGTGCCACAAGGAGTGTGTACTGATGTTTTGTGAATGTGAGGCAACTGCTTTTGCTGGGGAATCTGGGGGGTATTCTGTATATTGCTGATGGGTTGTTAATATTCACAGGTGTTTGATTCAGACCATGACTTATGATTATGCTATATGTTCGATTTTTGCCGTAATGCTCCGTATTAAGCGGAATGCTACGCTTTGTGGGGTGAATATGATGCGAATGCCATGAATATGCAGGGATACCAATCCGGGATTCGGATCCCGTTGCTGCGAAGACCTCTGGCCGATCTGTTTGAAGTGAACATCCCAGCTGGGGATGAGATCATTGGTAGATATGATGAGATGTATTTGCTTGGGGAGATAGATCACTGATAGTCCCATCCTTGGTAATAAGGGGACCCAGCTGGGGTTCGTAGAAGCTTCCGTCACTCTGTTGTGATTCCTTTGTGTGTTGCTCTTCTGGATAGAGGCTGAGACTTTGTGGGGAGATGGTTCCCTGACTTTTTGTATTTGGATGAGGAGGAGTAACGGATGGCAACTCAGCTGGGGAGAAACAAAAAGTGGCAACTCAGCTGGGGAGAAAGCACTTGGGTGCTAAGATTGAGTGAGCATTGATTTGCCAGCTTGCTGGGACGAAGCTTTCATGCCCCATGTTGCGCTTCGGAACACTTGCAATCCTGTAAAGGTAGAGAAATGCACAAGTAATCCCGAGGTATCCCTTACCGGATTCCATCATAGGAGTTCAGACACTCCTGGGAGTAAGTATATTTCCTGCAAGCATGTGTTTTAAGAGAAGCATCTGTATTTGTGCAATCAGTATCTTATAGACATCAGAAATTTTGCAAATGAAAATAAAATGTACGAGACGAAACATGACTGAAAATCTGATTTTATTAATTCATATGCCCTGAATTGGCAAGATACAGTCAAAGAAACATATCTCCTGAAATGAGGAGATTTGTTACAAATTGAGAAACAAAAGGTTGGCAATGTTGACGACGCTTCAAGGAGCTTCCCTTTTGCTATGACTCGTATGACTTTTGACGCTCTTCTCGTCTTGCTTTCTGAAGAAGGCTGATTCTGACAGAAGCTCGATCCTTTCGAGGTTTACCAAGTTGTAGGTGATACAGATGAATTCAGAATGCAGTTGTTCGCTTATTCCCTTATTTTGCCTGGATCGCCCTTTCGGGTTTTCAATCCATCGGGATACCCATTTTTGCCTGAGTTGTCCGATGCGGCTTTTCAACTCAGCGGGTGTACATTTTTTATTTATTTCCCTTATTTTTTCCCAAGTCTTTTTATTCTGTTTTTGACTTGCCGGGATGCCCTATTTTTGCCTGGACTTGCATTCTTTTTTTATGTCCAGCGGGTCATTTTTTATGCGAAGTATTTTTTAACTGCATCTGAATTCACAGGGGACGGGAAATCTTCACCATCCATGGTGCTGAGCATCAGTGCTCCACCAGAGAAAACTTTCTTTACTACAAATGGTCCTTCATAGTTTGGAGTCCACTTGCCCCTGTGGTCTGTATGAGGAGGGAGGATTCTCTTCAGCACAAGATCTCCCACTTGGTACTCTCGGCGCCTAACTTTCTGATCGAAGGCTCTCTTCATTATTTTCTGATACAACTGCCCATGACAGATTGCAGCCAACCTTTTCTCTTCAATCAGACTCATGTGTTCGTATCGGGATCAGACTCATTCTGCTTCGTTCAGCTTAACATCCATCAGTACCCGTAGGGAGGGTAATTCAACTTCAACTGGTAGGACTGCCTCCATACCATACACAAGCTGATACGGTGTTGCCCCAGTGGATGTTCTGATTGACGTGCGGTACCCATGCAAAGAAAATGGTAGCATTTCATGCCAGTCTTTATAGGTGACTACCATCTTCTGCACAATCTTCTTGATATTCTTATTAGCTGCCTCAACAGCGCCGTTCATCTTTGGCCTGTAAGGAGAAGAATTGTGGTGTTGGATCTTGAAGTCCCGGCACAACTCAGCCATCATTTTGTTGTTCAAGTTAGAACCATTATCAGTAATGATTCGCTCGGGCACTCCATACCGACAGATGATATCTCTCTTCAGGAATCTGGCTACCACTTGCCTTGTAACATTTGCATAGGAGGCTGCTTCAACCCACTTGGTGAAATAGTCAATGGCGACCAGGATGAATCTGTGGCCATTTGAAGCAGTCGGTTCAATCTTTCCAATCATGTCAATGCCCCACATAGCAAAGGGCCAGGGTGAAGACATTACGTTCAAAGGATTGGGAGGCACATGCACCTTATCCGCATAGATCTGGCATTTATGGCATTTTCTGGCATAGGTACAACAGTCGGCATCCATTGTGATCCAGTAATAGCCTGATCTTAACAACTTCTTAGCCATGGCATGCCCTCCCGCATGGGTACCAAAGTATCCTTCGTGCACCTCGTGCATTAACAAGTCTGCTTCTGTTCTATCAACGCATCTGAGGAGTACCATATCAAAGTTTCTCTTGTACAGGGAACCGTCAGTGTTCAGAAAGAAACTTCCAGCAAGCCTTCTCAAAGTCTTCTTATCATTGGAAGATGCCCCAGATGGGTATGTTTGATCCTCCAAGAAGCACTTAATATCATGGAACCAAGGCTTATCATCTTTGAAAATATCTGCTGCGAACACGTATGCTGGTCTGTCAAGTCTGGACACTGAAATCTGAGGTACAAAGTTGGCAGCTTGAACTTTGATCATGGATGAAATGGTAGCCAGGGCATCTGCAAACTGATTCTCGTCCCGAGGGATATACTCAAGCTTGACCGTTGTGAAGAAAGTTAATAACCTTCTTGTATAATCCCTGTAAGGTATCAGATGATCCTGGTGTGTGTACCATTTACCGTTGGTTTGATTAACTACCAGAGCTGAATCTCTGAATACAGTCAATGTCTTGATCCTGAGATCAATGGCTTCCTCAAGACCCATAATGCAAGCTTCGTATTCAGCTTCGTTGTTAGTGCAGTTGAAAGTGAGTTTTGCCGAGAAAGGCATGTGAACTCCCTTAGGTGTAATGAGTACTGCACCAATACCACGACCATTCATGTTAACAGCCCCATCAAACATCATAGTCCATTCTTCTTCTGGGTCAGGCCCTTCAGTGTGAACAGGCTCTTCATGATCTTTCACTTTTATGAACATGATGTCTTCATCAGGGAAGTCAAATCTCATAGGCTGGTAGTCATCAATAGGTTGCTCAGCAAGATATTCAGACAATACACTGCCCTTGATGGCATTCTGAGATGTGTACTGAATGTCATATTCCGTGAGAATCATTTGCCATCTTGCAACCCGTCCGGTAAGAGCTGGCTTCTCGAAAATGTACTTGATTGGGTCCATTTTGGATATCAATAAAGTAGTGTGGGTCAACATATACTGCCTTAGTCGGCGAGCAGCCCACGCTAAAGCACAGCAAGTTTTCTCGAGCAGTGAATAACGTTGTTCACAGTCGGTAAACTTTTTGCTCAGGTAGTATATTGCATACTCTTTTCGACCAGACTCGTCATGCTGGCCCAGCACACACCCCATTGACTCTTCTAACACTGTCAAATACATTATCAGAGGTCTTCCTTCCACTGGAGGCATAAGGATTGGTGGTTCTTGCAAGTATTCTTTGATCTTGTCAAAAGCCTTCTGGCAGTCTTCGTTCCACCTGACCGTCTGCTCTTTTCTCAACAGCTTGAACAAGGGTTCACAGGTTGCCGTAAGGTGAGATATGAACCGTGAAATGTAGTTCAACCTACCTAGAAACCCCCGAACTTCTTTCTCAGTTTTCGGTGCAGGAATTTCTTGAATGGCTTTGACTTTATCAGGGTCTACCTCAATCCCTTTCTCGCTTACAATAAAACCCAGCAGCTTACCAGATTGCACCCCGAATGTGCACTTGTTGGGGTTCAGCTTCAGTTGGTACTTCCTCAGACGCTTGAATAGTTTCAGCAGATTCACCAGGTGGTTTTCTTCTGTAAGGGACTTGGCAATCATGTCATCCACATAACATTCGATTTCCTTATGGATCATATCGTGGAATAATGTTACCATAGCCCGTTGATACGTTGCACCAGCATTCTTCAGTCCGAATGGCATCACCTTGTAACAGAACGTGCCCCAGAGTGTGATGAAGGTTGTCTTCTCCATGTCTTCAGGTGACATTTTGATCTGATTGTACCCTGAAAATCCGTCCATGAAGGAGAATACCGAGAACTGAGCCGTATTATCAACCAATACATCAATGTGAGGTAATGGGAAATCATCTTTCGGGCTGGCTCTGTTCAGATCCCGGTAGTCAACACACATCCTTACTTTGCCGTCTTTCTTAGGCACAGGCACAATATTAGCAACCCACGGCGGATAGCTAGTTACAGCAAGGAACCCGGCGTCCCACTGCTTTTTCACCTCTTCTTTGATCTTCATTGCCATGTCTGGGCGAGTACGGCGCAGTTTCTGTTTTACCGGCGGGCAATCTTCTCTTAAAGGCAGCTTATGCATAACAATATCGGTGTCCAACCCTGGCATATCTTGATAAGACCAAGCAAACACATCCACATATTCCTGAAGCAGGTCAATAAGTTGTTTCTTCACTGAGTCTTGTAAGCAGGCCCCGATTTTAACCTTTTTCACATCTTCATCTGTACCAAGATTAATTGTTTCGACCTCCTCCTGATGAGGAGTGATAACCTTCTCCTCTTGTCTCAACAATCTGGCTAGCTCTTCAGGAAGCTCGTAATCTTCTTCAACCCCTTCATCAGCTTGATTGATCGGATTGTCAGAGTCATACGAAGTCATAGCCGTGTTGTTGTCGGTGCGGTCTGGAAGGCACTCTCTGCAAGGGTTCAGTTTGTTCATTTTAGTGATTGATTTTAATCTTGTTTAGAAAAGTGAAATAGAGTTGTCATTTTGAAAACATTGCCATTTATTTTTTGTACAAAAAGAAAAATGGAAAAACAGTGAGCGGAAAAGAAAAGACTCATTTGCAAAAGATGTCTGATATTTCATTGATTAATCTTGTTGCACAAAAATTACAGATGGCCCGATTACAAAATGAGTCTTGTCATCTTGGGCAAGATGCAAGACTTAATGCATGCTTAAAATATACAGGAAATAATAATTACTCTGCAGGAGTAACTCTTATAATTTCCTGGGAAGACCAGTTTGAGATACGGCTCCCCGGGATCCTTGGACGTATCCAGCTCTCCAGGTTGCGCTCATCTTCCGACTCATCTTCCAAGTTGTTGACAGCATCAGGGCTGAGCATCCCCCCACTAACAAAGTTGGGCTCCTTAGCAGCCTCTGCTTGATCTTGTTGAGTTGGTTTGTAACCCAACCCAAATCTATCCTCTTTCTTCTCCACAGGCAACAGTTTGCCCCAGCCTTGAGCGGTTCCTTCTTCAACAACCTTCCGGGCTTGTTGGTAAGATGTCATGGAAGTCCCAAGTACAGCAGATGTTTCATTAATATTCAGGGCCTCAAACCCTTGACTCATCGTTTCGTGGATCTCCCCATCCATCTCAATATATTTGTATGTAGCCAGATGGCTAACAAAAATATCTTCCTCTCCACAAATAGTAACGACTTGGCCCTTCCACTCGAATTTTAACTTCTGGTGAAGGGTAGACGTAACTGCGCCAGCGGAATGAATCCATGGTCTACCCAACAAACAGCTGTAGGCCGGCTGAATGTCCATCACGTAGAAGGTCGTTTTGAAAGTTTGTGGGCCAATCGTTATAGGCAACTCAATTTCTCCCAGAACTGATCTCTTAGAACCGTCAAAGGCTCTCACTACTAAGTTGCTGGGACGTAATGCAAATCCTTCATACTCCAGCTTCACAAGGGCTTTTTTAGGTAAGACATTGAGGGATGACCCTGTGTCTACCAGTACATGTGAAAGAATTGCACCCTTACACTCCATGGTAATGTGCAAAGCCTTGTTATGGTTGCGGCCTTCTGAAGTCAAATTAGTGTTGGTAAATCCTAGTCCATTACTAGCATTAACATTTCCAACCACAGCTTCCAACTGATTGACGGTGATCTCTTCTGGCACATAAGCTGCGTGCAAGACTTTTAGTAGTGCGTTCCGATGAGCCTTGGAGCACATAAGCAATGATAGAATGGAGATCTTGGAAGGCGTCTGGTGAAGCTGGTCTACTATCTTGTAATCACTTTTCTTGATGATTCTCATGAATTCATCAACTTCTTGATCAAAAGGTGTTTTCAAAGCTTCTTTAGCAATTTGCTCTTCTTGCACCATGCTCTTCCCTTTTGCCTTAGCAGCAGCTTCTGCTTCAGCAGTGGGTCTTTGAATTTGCGGGGCAAAGAGACGTCCGCTTCGAGTGAAGCCTTCACCTCCCCCCACATTGTCTATTTGTGGTGAAGAAGTTGATGATTCAAAAGTGATTTTCTGTCCTTCGTAGTATAGATCGGAGCCGTAATGCCAAGGGATGGCATTACTGCTTTCATAAGGTACTGGCCCAGGCACTGTGATAGTGACTGGACTGATGGCAGCTGCAGAAGGGACCATGATAGTTTGTGGGTCATAGTATATTGTGACTGGTGCTCTGGTAGGAGTGGCATTTTGTGAGTTGTAGGCAGAATCATTGGCAGGATCATAATAAATTGTAACTGTTGAGACACTTTCATTGTTTGCTGCTGATGTTGTAGGAGACACTGTTGAATGGATGGGTGTTGTTGTTGTAGGAGATTCTGAATGAAGGGGTGTTGAAGTTGTAGAAGGGATGTTCATTGATACCTGGTCTGTTGAAGTAACGGATGAAGCATTTGTTGACGAGATTGAAGAGTTGTTTGGAACAATGGTTGTTGCAGTTGTAGGAGACTCGGGAACTATTGTTAAGGAGATTGCTGGGTTGGTGGGTATTGATGTTGTGATTTGAAGCAGGCCACTCTGGATGAGACCATCTATGCCATCTCTCAAGTTATCACACCCATTCACTGAAATGTTGCAATAAGCACATCCTAGCTCACATCCCGGGAACATTTGACATTCGAGGAGTTGAGCTTTAATCTCTACCAAGGGTGTCCGAATCTGACCCACACTGGTTATCAAGTAAGACGGCTTGTCTTCTTCAATAGCATTGATTCTGGGTCCTCCGTGGTGTGGCATAGGGTTCTTGTTAACATTTGGTGGCGGTGCAAAGTTCAGAGCTTTAGAATCCACTAAATCCTGTACTTTCATGTGCAAAGCCCTGCACTTCTCAGTACTGTGGCCAGGTGCATTTGAGTGAAAAGCACATCTGGCGCTGGCGTCATAATTTATGGGCAGACTGGCAGGATCTGGAGGTGCCAATGTCCTTAGCTCAACCAGGTTGAGTTTCAGGAGTTGTGGCAGTAATGTGGCATAGGGCATAGGGATCGGATCGATCACCCTATTGGCCTGAGAAGGTCTCTGTTGATATGGTCTTTGCTGATTGTTGTTGTTGGTGTTGTTGTTGTTAAAATTTCTCTGAGGAGGATACTGAGTTTGTTGCTGGTAATTTTGTTGCCGAGGTTGATAAGCTGGTTGAGGATGAATTGGAGCGGGAATGGTGACTGCTGCCACAGACCTATGAACATATTGGGGTCTTCCCCTGCTGGTATGGATAGCATTGGTCTCACCAGCTCTTCTTGGGCCTACAAAAGGCTTTCTTGTGTTGCTGGATGAGCTGGCACCGTTGTCAGAAATTTTGCCCATCTTTAACAGGCTCTCAATTCTTTCCCCGGCTATGACCACGTCTGCAAAACTGGTATAAGAAAAGGCAGCTAGCCTGTCAATGTATGTCCCCTGGAGGGTGTTCATAAACATATCAGCCATCTCCCTCTCTGACATGGGTGGCTGGACAGCAGCAGCAAGCTGTCGCCACCTCTGAGCGTACTCCCGGAAGCTTTCCCTGGATGACTGTGACATCCCCATCAGGAGGGTCCTGTTGGGAGCCATATCCAATTTGTACTGATATTGTCTGATAAAGGCCTCAGCCAAGTCCTTCCAGCACCTGATGGTTTCTCTAGTCAGGTGAGAGTACCATTCCCTCGAAGCTCCTGTTAAGCTATCCTCAAAATAAAACATCCATAGCTTTTCGTCCATGGTATATGCCTTCAGCCTCCCTAGAAAAGATTGCAAGTGGGTCCGTGGACAGTAAGTCCCGTTGTACTTCTCAAAGCACGAAGGTTTAAATTTGTGGGGAATCCTGACCCCGTCCACTAAGCCCATGTCCATAACATCAAAACCCAAAGAATTCTGGGACTCCAAGGATCTTAATTTCTCAGCAATTTCATCTAGCCTTTTGTCATAGGCTTCCTCCCCAGCTCCCATCACCGTGAACTGATCTTCCTGGGGGTCTTCTTGTAGTACTCTGCCTGCAGTGGCAGTCCCTTGCACATTAACAGGGATGTTGATCTCTGGATGAAGGTGGGGTCCATAGACTGGAGGATTAACATGAGGTTGAACTCTCTCATTGTTGCTTGTCCCCGCAGTCCCTGGATGGGGGTCTTCCTGATTCCGCCCTTCTACCAGTGCTCTTAATCTCTCCTGGCTTTGAGCCATATTATTCATCACCTCCATAAACTGTGTCATCTGATTCCTCATTTCTAGCCTTTCATTGGCCATTTGAGTCCTGACCTCTGTAAGGTCCTGCTGTACTTGGTCCATTTGTATACTCGGAAGGTTGTTGCGGGTTGGATATCTGTGTGGACGGTTGAGTGGAAACACCCGACGTCGAGCAATAGTTCCTGAAGTCACAACAGAGTCAGTAACAATAAAACAAAAACCTACAAAACAAAACAAAAGGTTAGTATGCAATGCAGTATGCTTATTTGTTTCCAAGGTATCCGGCTTGGCACTTGGTTTTGACCTTTCCAGACCCTTGAGGAAGATGCTTGTGATGTTGCTTTGAAAGAACTCAGACAAAACAAACCAACACATATATTACAAAAAACTAAATGATACATAGTTTGTTTTTTTACAATACATGCCCTCTGAGGGGTCAAAAATACAACATAAAGAAAAGAAAAGTACAATGAAATGAAAGCAACAACAAGCAAAAAGTCAGACACCAAGACCAAACTCATCCTCCTGAACTTCCTTTAGAAGTGCTTCAGTCACAGGATCAGCTGGACGCTCTGTGAGATTCCTGATGAGAAGATTCCTGGTAGTAACAGCTGCAGTTAGCTTCTTGTGTCGACTCTGGTCCTTTGACCTCTTCACACCAGCTCTAATCTTCAACTCTGAGATCTCTCTCTGGGATGCTGCCAGGGCTTCCTGTTGCTCTTTTGCACTAGCTTCCAGCCGCTCAATCTTGTCCTGAGTCCTTTTATCCTCCTGAGTACGGGCTTCGGTGATCCTGACCCACCTAGCCTGACTCTCCTTTAGATACAAATCAGTCCTAGCCTTTTGGAACTGAGCCTCTTTGCAGGCATTCTTCAAAATCTGCTCTCCAGCCCTTGACTTCTTAATGTAGTCCTCTAACTTTTCAATCCTAGCTAGATGCTCCACCTTTAGCTTCTCTAACCTTTCAATGTCCAGCCGACCATCACTCCTCTCCCAGAGGGTCTTCTGTAGAGCCTGAATCAGCTTCTCATTTCTCTCTTTCAACTTCTCAAACTCCTCCAGGCTGACAGTAGCTGGAGGTGGTGTTGTGGATGACCCAGGCACATCTTCAATGGTAAAGGGCATCCCGGAAATTTGAGCCCTGGCCTGAGACCACTCATAGTACTGAGCTGAGGCCACATTGTTGCATCTCCCAAGGATGGTTACCCCTTTAGTCTGGACATTATCCCAAGCCCAGGATGCTTGCCTGACAATAGCCAGTTTAGGTTTGATTTCACAATAAAGGGTTTCAGTCAGATCCTGTGCTCTGGGAGGGTGGACCAATGCATAGCCTAATTGTCTTTTGAATAGCAGAGGGTTGTAGTTGATGCAACCCTTCACTCCTATCAGAGGTACATTGGGAAATTGCCCACAACTAGTAATAATGTCTCTGCCCTTGGTGCTCTGAGTGCACCACCTGATATCATCTGAGGTTAGAGCAACAAGCCTCCTAGCCCAATTCCTTTGCTGGTGAGGGTTCAAGAATGCATCAGTCTTTGGCAAATGTTTGAGCAGCCAAGTATGGAACAAAGGAGCACAGCATCTCACTAATCTTCCCCTTTGCTTTTCATTCCTTTGGTGGACAGAGTAGTAGAGATCTCCCAGTAAGGTAGGCACTGGGTTCCTCAGGATGAAAAGATGGATTGCACTCTTGCTAACAAACTTAGGCTCATCTGCAAAAAGTATGATCCCATATATGCTAAGGGCCAACAAAGCACAGACTGCCTTCCACTCTCCCAAAGAAGCTTTCAGGGTAGCCTGAGAGGTCAAGAAATCCAGATGTAGACCAGAGACTCCATCCTTGGCTGTCATGTTTTGCCCAATCAGAACTGGTTCCAGATACAAGGATTTTGCCAACTCTTCATTACTAGGGAAAGCCATCTCAGGGTTGAAGGGGATTCCACCCCTGATAGGTACACCAATCAGTGATGAATACTCTTCCAACAAGGGTCCCAACTGAAAATTCTGAAAAGTGAAGCACCTCAGAGGGGGATCATAGAACTGCAGGTAAGTATGAATCAAGCTCCTATGTGAAGGGTCCAAATCCATAACCACATCAAGGATTCCTCCATAATGTTCTCTGAAAAGTGGTATATGGTCTGGAGTAATCAGGGTTTGAATCTTCCTGATGATAGCCAACTCAGGCTCAAAGAAATGATAGGAGATGTTGCTCTTCTTAGGTGCCATGTTGCTGAAGAAGAACTGATACAGATGCTGATGATGGAGAATGCTACTGATGATGGGCCACTGACAGGCTGGTGCAGGTGACTGAAGCAGGTAGCTGATAGCTGAAGTAAGTACTGATGAAGATAGGTCTATGCTGAAGAAGGGGTCAAAACCAAGCCAAAATATAGGATGGATACCCTGGAAAACAAATAAACACATGTTAAAATGATGCAATGAGGATGTATGCAAATGATATGCAAGGGTTTGTGACTGAGCTGGATCTGTTTAACTGCCTTGATATAGGTCCATGTATGTTCAAGAAATCCAGATGGAGGTTCATAAGTCCAGTAACCAAGGTGGGGGACTCAAATAAAGAGTCATATGTCCAGGGTTAAAAATCACAAGAACTTTTCCAAAATGGAGTACTCTTAATCAAAACAAAGTAACAGGGTATGTTGAGGTCAAGGGTACCTGCAAACCTGTAAACAGCCCAACCCCCTCACAGGTGATGTTCTAAAACAAGGATCCTCAGACTTGGATCAGTTATGAGAAATGTAAACACTTCTAACCCGGAGGTACAATGTTTACAATAACCATAAAAGATCCTCCTCTAATTCACCTCAGTTTCTGAAGGTCAATACTAAAGGTCATCCAGACTTAGCAGGCTTCCCAGATAGCCCTAGCACTACAGGAAATCTGTAGCACAGAGTTCTCAAGAAGAAACCCATATCTGAACCGTGTTTCATATTCCCGCACCAGACCGAAATGGAATGGGAAAGAACATGAGCCACTCTAGCCTAGGTGTCACTCAGGTCCCAGGTATAGGACCTCAACTCTCAATAGAACACCCACCCACCAAAGCAACAAAACAGATCCAGCCAGCATAGTATGACAGTATGATATATGTAAAGCTATAAAGAAAGCAATAAAACAACTGTACATAAAGAAAAAATAAATACAAATACAAGCACAAATAGCACATAACACCCCAGTAAACACAAATCAATCAAGCGCTAGGAGGAACCCACAAAAAGAACCAGAAGCCCTGGTTGCAGTATAAGGTTCCCCAGCAGAGTCGCCAAGCTGTCGCTCCCGATAAATGGGAATGGCCCAGATAAAGGTACAGACGCAAACGGTCGGCGAAAGAGGGATGTGAGAACACACAGGAGTGAACTCACAGGGAATGAATAGAGTCGCCAGCTAGGCATTTTTATCCCGGAGGAAAGGCAATGCTGCATAGACCTAGAAGGATATGGATAAGACGGTTGCGAACCAGAGAGACTGAGAAATGGGGTTGGTTACAACCTGGGAAGGTATTAGCACCCAGATTGTCCGCCGTACTCGACGGGATCCACGCTTAAAAGATTTGTGTTTTAAAGGGGTAGTGTCAGTGCAATTTGTGTATAAAATAACTGGAAAAAAGATGTACAGGTGTCAGTGTAAAGGAAGTGTAAAGTGTATAAATGATGTGTCAGTGTAAGAATGAGAATGAATTGCTCAAGATTATGAGGCTAAAGAATAAAGCTGAAGGAGGGGGAATATACAGAGACTTTTGTTCGATAACTGTTAAGTTATGCCTCTGTATCCTCTCGTGCAATGAGGAAGTCAGAACACCGTAGTTCGACCCAAAGAGACTGAAAGATGAATTGACTTGTGAAGTGCTTGCTTGTCAATGCTCAAGTGTATGACCTGTCTGGCTCAGGTGCAAACTGTCTTGCATTTAGACGGAAGAAGCAAGTTCTCGTTTATGAGTGATTGTGATGAGAAAAGAGTCCCGAAGGAGACGATTATTGTTTGTTTTTGTGTTTTCAGTCTTTTATTGCTTTTGAGAGTTTGTCATAGGTTAATGAGCTTAAGCCTAAACCAATGGATTTAGTAAACTCATCACATCTTCCCTCTGATTAGGGGTAATGAGAATACCTTAAATGTGAAGTCAGCTTCTCACACTTAATCACCTTTGATATAGGGTTAAAATCATTAACCTACTTGTGATTAATTAGATGTTTTTGGTGTTTTTGTTTAGTGTTAAGTAATGAGATTAAGCCATAATCAGGGATTAAACAGACTCATTACACCATCCTAATAGAAGGATAATAGATGAGAATGTTTAAGCTGAGGAGAGCTCATCAACTTAATCCATGATTAGGGATTAACTTCATGACAAAACAAAGCCTTTTATAAATGGGTTTTAGTTAATGATAAGATGATGAAGTGAATTTTATGATTTGTAAGACAACTTGAGGGGGACTTGTCCATTAACACTAGGGTTAGTCCTTAACCAGTTAAGGAAGAATTAGAACCCCAATGCAAGGCCCAAGTTACAAGTTTGGATGTCTTGATGATTATTAGATGGATTGATTAAGAGATTTAAACACATTAAGGGTTTAACACTTAGGATTAAAGTTATACACTCCATCCTAATAGAAGGATGCAGGCATAAGCTTAATCACAAAGCCTTAAAGCCTTTAGGGTTTAGTCCCTGATTATGAGGTGAGAAGAGAAAACTCAATGAGACACAAAGGTAAAACTAAGTGGGGGAGACTAATCAAAACCCTAATCATTGTCATGCTTGGTTGTTCTTAAGGTTTGTGAGGTTTAAGAAAGAAGTCTTCAATGGAACCACCAGGAAGCAGAAGAAAGGAGCAAGGAGAAGCAAAGTAACTTGCTTCATTCAAGAAGTCAAGTCACTTGAGGAAAGAAAGTAAGAAGAAGAATGAGTAAGCTCAATCTCAAACACATAACAAAATGCAGCATGGATGCATAAAAGAGATGAAAAGAAGTTGTGAGAAGTGAAGGCAAATTCACTTCTCAAAGTTGCTTACCACCTGAAAAGTTAGTGAAAGAAAATGCAATGCAATGCAAAATGAGATGAAATGACATGAAGCAAACCAAAACCAGAAGCATGTATGAGATGATAATGATGCTATGAGATGATGTAAACATGAAACAACACATGGGGATGATCATACAAACTTATGGATGCAAATGAAACAAGTTAAGAACCATGATCATACATGAAAAGTTATGGAATGCAAATGGCATATCACATGGAAAATACAAGATGCAATGATCAAACATACTTCTAACATGTCTTAAGATGTCTAATGGATCAAATGGATGCACAAAATACTATGACAAGTCAAGGTATGAATGCAAATGCAAGATGGATGCACATGGAAGCTCAAATTAGGGTTTATGATCAATGCCTCAAACAAAAACCAAAATCAGAAGCAAACATCAAGATAAAAATTTGAAAATGCATTCAAAGGAACCCTAAACCTAATCTAACTCACTGCCCAAAGGAGAGGTTCCAACTCTTAACCTAATTAGGGTTATGAATTTTCTAAGATTGCTAGGGTTTTAAGGTACCTTGTCAAGAAAAATGCTAAACAAATTGAAAATGCAAGATCAATTCATGCCAATTTAATCCTATAAACTACATGTTATGCAAGATGCAATGCAAAAAGAATCATTGTCCAACTCTCAATGGTTAGGCAGAAATGAATTTTTGAAATTTGGAGCAAAATAATGCCTAAAAATGGGATTAATTCCAAAGAAAATTATCAAAAGGCATCAAGATCAGAAAATAAATTTGGTTTGAAAGTTGGACAATGTTCCTAAATGTTTTTAAATGTTACATGAATTTTTTTGTGATTTTTAAATACCTAAAAGTATTTTTAATTAATTAATTCTCATTAATTAATTAAAAATAAACTTTTAAATGATTTAAAAATATTTTTTAATGCAAAAAATAAAAATAAAAATGTTTTTGGTGTCTGAAATTAAATAAAAGTTTGTATAAAAAATTTCAGAATTTTTAAAAGGGTTTTACTATTTTAAAATAAATGGAGAAAATAAATGAAATAATATGAAAATAAAATGAATTAAATGGGTGGTAATCAGATCCAAGGGCCTAGGTTTGAACTGGCAGCGCGCGCGTTTGACTTGGCGCCATATCCAAGGGCTGGCATTCAAATTCACTAATTAACTGATTAAGCCTTAATTCGTTCCCTAATGACTTTCAGGCGACCGGAACACTGTTCCGGTCGTCTTCTCCGACCAACCAAAATCTCAAACTCTCTCTATACGCATCCAAAACAAAATCTAACTGCCCAGAACTCTTCCCCACCCAAAAACGAAACAAACCCCTCAATCAAACAACATTTATCATTCTGAAACAGGGAGAATCGAATCAAACATTTTTTAGGGCAAAAGTTCCAGACAAAGCATACATCCTGGTTTCTCAACCATTTTCAAAAGTAGACATATATTCATGATCAGGGAAGCATGTAGATTCATTTAGAAACTTAAAATACACGTTCTGGAAAAAAAGTTCATGAAGCTACCTGAGTTTGAAGCTTTTCAGTTTGGAGCTTTCAGACCTCTTCTCTTGTGCAAAACCACTCCTATGACTTCCCTTGTGCTTCTGAAAGGCTTGGAGCAAGTTTATTTTGGCTGGTTTGAGAGTTTGCAGAAGTTCTGTTCAAGGTGGTGTGGTGATCGTGTTTTTGATTCAGGCAGTTTAAGGCAAGGATGATGAGTGCTTTGTGACCAGGAAGGTGTGTTGAGTTGATCTATGAAGTTAGTTTGTGTGTTTGTGACTTGTGTGATGAGTTTCGAAAGCTCTTGCACATGAAGGTGAAAATGAGAATGCTGTCTTGTGGGGTGCTTCAGGCTTGCCTCTTGTTATGTTTGGCTTGCATTTGATTAGTATAAACAATTGCCATTGGTCAGAAGAAGTGACATGTGCTTTATTGATTGGTATGGGTCCTTTTGCCAAAAGGTCAAGTTTGTGTAAGAGAAGCATGGGCTACTTGCTAGCTAAGTACAACAAGTGTGTCCTGCACAGCATGATGAGGGAAAAGGCCTAGGATGGATCAGCAAACTAGCAAGCAAGTGGATGAGAAGCTATGATGAGTTTTGCAACTTGGCTTGCCTTTGATCCTTATGAAAAAGTCTTGCTCCATAAACCATAAAACATGTGATCCCTTGGCCCATTCTGATTTTTAAATGTTGTGTGATCATGTTGTGTGGATTAGAAGTGCATTTGATAGCTTTAGAACACTTGATCAAGTCATTTTGCAAAATACCTCTTTGGTAGAAACTTTGAAATTTTGTGATTTTTGCCAACTTTGACAAGCCATAACTTTTGATCCAAAATGAATTAGGTCATGTTCTTATACTTTTTGAAAAGGGAATGATCTGTTCTACAACTTTCATGACCAAAGTTTTTCCATTTGAAGCTTTTTTGAATCAAAAAGTAAGGGTTGAAAAAGTTGCTAAAAATGACAATTTCATTAAAAGTCAAACTTGCCCAAAAAGTCAACTTTGCAAAAGACTTCTAATTCTTCAATTTTGTGAACTTCCAACCTCTTCCATGATCAAATAAAGATCATATACAATAAAAATGATGAAGAACACCCTTTGGTTGGGTCATTGAGGGCCTCAGATGCCCTGATTTTGTACTGACTTGTTTGTAAAGTCAACTCTTGATCAGATGACTTCCCCATGGAATTTCTTCATGAAAATTGATATGCATACTCCCTATACTATATAGAGACCAATAGAAACAAGAATGACCAAAAAATTTGGAGTTATGGCCTCTGAAACCAAAACCCTAATTCTAGGTCATCTGTGTAGTCAAACTTGGCTCTGCTTCCACACCAATTCCAGTTCTTGTGATTTTTTGACATTCTTGACTTTGGGAGGATATAATATGATACTTGAACACACATGGACCCCTTTGAAGTGATTGATGGCCTTTGGAGTGGCTCAAGAAGCTCTTGGATTGCTCAGATCACAAACCCTAGATGCAGATGACTTTGAATCTATGCAGTGAACCAAAAATGTGATATGAGATGCTATGATTGTGTTTATGCATATGAAATGATCACAAGCCATGGTGTGAATGGGTGAGGGCAAATTTGGGGTGTTTACAGAGAGCAATCACAAGCTGAACTCCAAGGAGCTTTTGTTATTGCACTGTGCCTTAAATGACGAGCGCATCAATGCTGCCCCATTCCTTTTATCCCATATCCAGTCTGTAGCGCAACGAGGCGCAACCCCCTTCTACATAGGCGGTATTGTCACCACCCTCGCCATTCAGCTGGAGCTTGGTGACCTGATTATCCATTTGCCTCGCAGAGCCGCAGAGTTTCTTACAAAGAACTATTGCAGATCCGCCCACTTGATATCTCAGAGAGAGGATGGCAGGTTCGACCCTGTTATCCAGGGCACTGTTTATCATCACATCACCTTGCCGTGCCCTGACCGCATAGATCCGTCCAACCGAGACAACTGGCTATTTGCTTTACCGGATTCTGCCGGCCATGTCCCCATTATTGATGAGCAGGCCGATCCACCAGTGGACGAGATGCAGGATACCATGGATGCTGCTGAGCCAGTCCAGGACATTCCTGAGTCCTCCACCAGACAGCCACCTACACCAGAATTCACACTTGAAGACGTCCTTCGTGCCATTCATAAGCAGAATCAGATGAATGCCGCACTAGAGCGAAGGCAAAAAGAGCAACATGATGCACTACTTTCAGCTGTTTCCAGCAACCAGAGGACGACAGATGAGAAGCTCGGAGAGATTTTTAGAGAGCTAGAGGTTTTGCGTATTGATATCACTGCTCTCACTGGCACCGGTTCTGATCCTGAAGCGACTCCGACCAGACGCTTCCGCACCAGAAGCCGAGGTCGTGGTTGTCAGCAACCTTAGTTTATGTTTATGTTTATGTTATTCCATTTCTGTTGTTTGTATTGTATTTTCCCCGCTATTATATCACAACATTGAGGACAATGTCTGATATAGTGTGGGAGAGATACCTTTCCTTTTTCCGCAATTTCCCTTTCCGCACTTTCCATTCCGTTGTACTTCCCTTTCGTATTTTAATGAAACAAAGTAATATTTGTGCTATTTCTTTAGTTTCGAATTTCCCCCGTTTATTTAGCCATACCGAAAATTTTTATATTTTTATCTTCGCATTACCCGACTTACCTATGAAATCATAGTTAGGAAGCTGAGAACGATTCAAAAAAGATCAATACAATCTTGACACCTTAGACTTCCTACTTAAGCATTCCGTTCCGATAATTGTTACGACTACACCTTAAGTTTCAGTTCTAAAGTAACCCCTAGTAGTTTATACTAGCAGTCAACACCGTCTAAACACAAACCACGTGGGGAGCCGATGAACATAAGTGTTTGATGCCTAAATCTATAATGATCCTTCATATCTCGATGCCAATAAAAAGAAATTGCACCAAAGTACACGGTCGCATATAAGAAACGAGAAGTATGAGAAGGAGTCCATTGCGGGTTGGTTCAGAGGTACCTGGTTCTGAACTTGGTAGGGCGTGCTACGGCTCGATCCCCCACAACCTCCAAATCGGATAATATATATAGGGTTTCCACATTCGTGTACCAGACCCCGTGCTTATAAAGGATCAAAGTCACTAACCGGCTACTCCACTACGTGCGTGCTAAGGCAAAAGGCTTAATGTGATTGTGCTAGAATGAAACCGGGTGAAATAAGATCGAAAGACTCTAGGTAGAATCGCAACACAATTACCGAATGTTTCGTTTAACGGGAAGTCGACGACTTAGCTTTTTTCTTGTGTCATTAGTGTATCGTTAGTGTTTTATTCTAGTACCGGTTTATCTAGCAAAAACGATTCCTCGTTGTCGCTCCCACTTAATGACACCCGGGTCAGAAGGGGTACAGACGCGAACGGTCGGCGAAAAGAGAGAACACACAAGGGTAAACTCAGAAAGACAAGAGTCTCCAGCAGGGCATTTTTATCCCGAAGGAAAGGTAATGCTGCATAAACCTAAGAAAGGATGGATAAGACGGTCGCGAACCAGAGAAACTGAGAAAGGGGTTGGTTACAACCTGGGAAGGTATTAGCACCCAGATTGTCCTTCGTACTCGACGGGATCCACACTCAAAAGATTTGTGTTTTAAAGGGGTAGTGTCAGTGCAATCTGTGTATCAAAGCTGGAAAAGAAAGCAAGTGTCAGTGTAAAAGAAATGTGAAGTGTATAAGAGAAGTGTCAGTGTAAGAACAAGAATGAAATGCTCAAGACTATGAGGCTTAAAGAATAATGCTGGAGGAGGGGGAATATACAGATACTTTTGTTCGATAACTGTTAAGTTATGCCTACGTATCCTCTCGTGCAATGAGGAAGTCAGAACACCGTAGTTCGACTCAAAGAGACTGAGAGATGAATTGACTTGTGAACTGCTTACTTGTCTATGCTCAAGTGTATGACCTGTCTGGCTCGGGTGCTAACTGTCTTGCATCAGACGGAAGAAGCAAGTTCTCGTTTGTGAGTGAATGAGATGAGAAAAGAATCCCGGAGGAGACGATTATTGTTTGTTTTTGGTGTTTTCAATCTTTTATTGATTTTTGAATTTGTCATAAGAAAATGAGCTTAAGCCTAAACCAAGGGTTAGTAAACTCATCACATCTTCCCTCTGATTAGGGGTAATGAGAATACCTTAAGTGTGAAGTAAGCACCTCACACTTAATCACCATGATGTAGGATTAAGATCATTAACCTACTTGTAATTACTTATATGTTTTTAGAGTTTTTGTTTAGTGTTAAGTAATGAGTTTAAGCCATAATCAAGGATTTAATGGACACATTACACCATCCTAATAGAAGGATAATAGATGAGCACATTTAAGCTGAGGAAGGCTCCTCAACTTAATCCATGATTAGGGATTAACCTCATGACAAAACAAAGCCTTTATTAGAGTGGATTTTAGTTAATGATAAGATGAAGAAGTGATTTTTATGGTTTGTAAGACAACTTGAGGAGGACTTGTCCATTAACACTAGGGTTAGTCCTTCTTAACCATTTAAGGAAGAATTAGAACCCTAATGCAAGACCCAAGTTACAAGCTTGATGTCTTAGTGATTTATTAAAGTGGATTGATTAAAGGATTTAAACACATTAAGGGCTTAACACTTAGGATTAAAGTTATACACTCCATCCTAATAGAAGGATACAGGCATAACCCTAATCACAAAGTCTTAAAACCTTAGTGGTTTAGTCCCTGATTATGAGATGAGAAGAGAAGACTCAAAGAAGACACAAAGGTAAAACTAATGGGGGGAATAATCAAACCCTAATTGTTATCATGCTTGGTTGTTCTTAGAATTTGTGAGGATTGCAAAAGATCTTCAAGGAAAAACCACCAAGAAAGAAGCAGAATGAAGGAAGGAGAAGCAGAGAGAAGCAAGACAACTTGCTTCACTTAAGAAGACAAGTTGCTTGAAGAAAGAAAGTAAGAGATGAACATGAATGAGCAAGCTCACTCTAATACAAAGATAAAATGCAGCAATGATGCATAAGAGAGATGAGAAGAGATTGTGAGAAGTGAAGGCAATTCACTTCTCAAAACAACTTACCACCTGAAAAGTTAGCAAAATGAAATGCAATGAAAATGAGATGAAATGCCATGATGCAAGACAAAGTCAGAAGCATGAACATGATGTTAATGATGCTAAGAGATGATGCAAACACATGTCAAGAGTTGTGGATGATCATACAAGGATGAGGATGCAAATTGAGCATGCTTTGAACCATAAAGATTCATGAAAGTTTATGAAATGGAATGAACATATAACATGGAAAATGAATGATGCAATGATCAAACATGATTCTAATATGTCCTAAGATGTCTTATATGTCATGAGGATGCACAAAATGTCATGGTAAGTTCATGGATGCAAGCAAATGAAAGAAGGATGCAAAGGAAGGCAAGAATTAGGGTTTATGCATAACATACAACAACAAATTCAAAACCAGAAGAAAATGACATGATAAAAAATTGCAAATGGGATCAAAGGAACCCTAACCCTACACAAGTTCACAGCCTAAAGGAGGAGATCTAAATCTAAGCCTAATGGAAGTTATGGTTTTTCTAAGTCAACTAGGGTTTCAAGGTACCTCAAAAGGAAAAATGCACATCAAATTGAAAATGAAAGATAAATTCAAACCAATTTTACCCTAAAACCTACATGCTATGAAGAATGCAATGCAAGAAGAACCATTATCAAACTCTTCATGGTTAGGCAGAATGAATTTTTTCAAGTTAGGACCAAAATAATGCCTTTAAACAACTTTAATTCCAATGAAAATTGCCAAAATACATCAAGGACCAAAAAGAAATTTGTTTTGAGGGTTTGATAATGTTTCTAAATGTTTTAAAATGCAATGTGAATTTTTTTGTGATTTTTCAATACCTAAATGCATTTTTAATTATTTAATTTCCATTAACTAATTAAAAATAAACATTTAAATGATTTAAAAATAATTTTTAATGCAAAAAATAAAAATAAAAATATTTTTGGGTTCTGAAAATTAATAAAAGGTTTGACAAAAAATTTCAGAATTTTTTAATATGTTTTGCTATTTTTAAAAATTCGTAGAAAATAAAACAAATAAAATGAAATAAAAATTGAATTAAATGGAGAAGTATGGAAATCCTGAGGCTCACATTCAAATGGATTTGGAGGGAATTGACTGGCGCCAGATCCTATGGCCCAGATTCAAACTGGCTAAATTAAAACTAAAACCTAATTAATTAACTTAATGACGTGGATTAGGGCTAAATGGGGTAATCTGAGCCATTGGACACGCGCGGGAAACACCATCGTACGCTCCACATTTAAACTGAACCCTAATCACAGATTAAAACCCTAATGACATTCAGGTCACCGGAGAAGAGCTCCGGTCGTCTTCTCCGGTGACATCCCTCCCTGAAAATTGCTATCTCCCTCAAAACCTCACCCCAAGCCCCCTAAAGCTCCAGAATCACTCAACAAACATCAAGGAACAAGAATCAAACATCAAATTCCATTTATTTTTCATCAACAACATGATTCGAACAAGAAATCAAAAACTAAACAAAATTTCAGAACACTCATACATCCTCAATACTCAACCATTTTTCATCATTCAAGGTTCATTGTGACAAGTGGAACATGCTTTATCATTCTATAACCAAAGAAACAATTTCTGGAAAAAAGTTTCAAGAGGATACCTGAGATGGAGCTTTTGCTTTTGGAGCTTTCAGGCCAGTTCCTTGCTTCAAAGTCCCTCCAATGATCTCCCTGAATATGCTTTGAGGCTTAGTTGGAATGTATTGTGGCTGGTTTTTGAGATTGATGAAGTTCTGTCCAAAGGGAGTGGAAAGTCGTATTTCTGTTTGGGATGATTTCAGGCTCAAATGGTGGTTGGGAAATGATCAGAGGATCATGGTGAGTGATTCTGTGTAGTTTGTTTTGAGGTTTGAGGCTTGTGTATTGAGATTCAAAGAAAAATGCATAAAGAGGGATTTTTGTGAACTCTAGCAATGTTGTGGTTTCAGGCTCCAAGATTGTGTGAGAAATGATCCTTGAGGCATGTATGTGAAGCTGTGATTGGTCAGAGTAGTTGGTGTGGCTCAGCTTGATTGGTATGGCTCAAATTGCATAAAGTCAACTTTTGTGTAAGTGAAGGTATGGGATGGTCCAGTCATGGTACAAGGGCATGGTTCGAATCAGCATGCTTCAAGGAGGTCCATGGAAGTCACTCTTGGCAGCTGGCACAAGTGGATGAGAAGCTTTGGGTCATTTTGCAAATTTGTGAACCTTTGGCCCCTTTTGGATTTCTTAATGATCAAGGCATAAAAATGAGCAATTCTTTGGTGCATTCTGAATTTTAAGTCATGTTTTATGTTTGTATGATGATTAGAAGTCCATTTGAGGTCATAAAAATGTTTGGCATGAGGTTTTGCAACTTTCCTCCTTTGGCACAAAAGTCAAATTTCATGATTTTTCCCAACTTTTCAAGGCCATAACTTTTGATCCAAGATGAATTAGAATGAGTTCTTGTACTTTTTGAAAAGGGAATGATCCAATCTACAACTTTCATGACCAAAGTTCTTTCATTTGAAGCATTTTTGAATCAAAAAGAGGAGGTTGAAAAACTTTCCCAAAATGGCAAGTTTACATTATAAGTCACTTTCCCAAAAAGGCAACTTTGCAAATGGCTTGAAATTCTTCAATTTTGTGAACTTCTAACATCTTCTATGATCAAATAAAGATCATACACATTCAAAATGATAGAGAAACCCCTTTGGTTGTGTCATTGGGGGCCTCAGATGCCCTGATTTTGCACTGACTTGCTCAAGAAGTCATCTTGTGATCAGATGCCTTCCCCATGGAATTTCTTCATGAAAATTGATATGCATGATCCTCATAACATATAGAGACCAATAGAAACAAGAATGACCAAAAACTTTGGAGTTATGGCCTCTGAAACCAAAACCCTAATTTTAGGTCATCTGTGCAGTTAAACCTGGCTCTGCTTCCATGCCTTTCTCAGTTCTTGTGATTCTTTGACTTTCTTGACCTTGTGAGGATATAATGTGATGCTTGAACATACATGGTCCCCTTTGAAGTTATTGATGACCTTTGGGGTGGCTCAGATAGCCCATGGATTGCTATGGTCACAAACCCTAGATGCAGATGACTTAGAAACAATGCAGTGAAGCAAAAATGCAATATGAGAGGCTATGATTGAACTTATACACATGACAAGATCACAAGCCATGGTGAAATGAGTGAGGGAAAATTTGGGGTGTTTACAGCTGCCCCTATTCAAACATGAGTTAGCTGTGCAGGATGTAAGCAACGGCTTAACAGACAAACAAGATAACTTGTGGTTGAATACCAAAGACAATCCAAAATTTGCGCTCACTGAATGAAGAAGAAAAGGGATATAGATTGTAAAAGAAAGTAAAGTATGTTTAAAGAGTGCGGGCGACGGAGGTCGACCGTCGAGCAGAGGACGACTGTTGGGAAAAACAATGACGGGGACGACCGACGTGCTGGGGATATAAGAGATTATGATGGGGACGGCCATCAAGTAAAGAAATAAGATTTTCTGGGGATTATAGGTAAAGCGAATGATGGGAACGTCCATCAAGTTCAAGGCATAAGTGAAATAAATGATGAGGTACGGTCATCAAAGGTGAAGGACGATCACCTAGCAGGGGACGACTGCTCTGTTGGGGATAAGATGAGGGACGGTCATCTAAGGTGAAGGACGATCACCTGGAAAGGTACGGTTGCCGAAAGTATCGCGACATAGGACGAATGTCGGATAAAAAGGTCGACGATGGGGACGGCCATCGGATAAGCGTGATGAAGGACGATCATCAAGAGGTGAAGGATGATCACCTAACAGGGTACGGCTGCTCTCGGGGTTTATCATGACATAGGACGAATGTCAGATAACAAGATCAACGATGGGGACGGCCATCGGATAAAATGATGAAGGACGATCATCAAGAGGTGAAGGACGATCACCTAGCAGGGGACGGCTGCTAAAAATATCACGACATAGGACGAATGTCGGATAGGAAGGGGTTCTGATGAACAGAGACTCCTCTAGGAATGATGAAGGACGATCATAAAGAAGGTGAAGGACGATCACCTGGCAGGGGACGGCTGCCGAAAGGTATCATGACATAGGACGAATGTCAGATAGAAAGGAAATAGTTTATCAAGATTTGTCGGGAATTCTTCTGGGGCAGGGTAGACACAGACGAGTGTCTAAATTCAAGAAGACATAAGTGTTTGACGCGGTGTATAGATTAAAAATGCGGACGAGCATCCTAAAGACTATGATACGGACGAGTATTAGTAGAAACAAACGCTTGACGCATGTTCAGAGATGATGATACGGACGAGTACCAACTAGTTAACAAAGAACACGGACGAGTGTCGAATCTGAGGGGATTTAGGTGGCGTATACAAGATACGGACGAGTATCTGTATGAGTAAAAAGTGATGAGTGAGATATAGACGAGTGTTCAACTTGCTAGGGAGAGCATGACACGGACGAGTGCCGGAAAAAGTGTATTATAAACAAGTATATGGTTCCCAAGGTGTTTGTTCAGGCAACTATGTTGGGGAAGGTGACACGGACGAGTGCCAAAAGGAACATGTATCTGTATTTGTGAGCGTAGAGGAGATGTTTTAATATTCTGCCGAGGAGTTGGGACATATTCTGTATATTGCCGATGTGGTACTGTTGTTATTTACAAGTGTTTGATTCAGAACATGGCTTATGATCATGCAATATGTTTGATTTTTGCCGTAATGCTCCATATTAGACGGAATGCTACGCTTTGTGGGGAAAATATGATGCGAATGCTATGATTATGCAGAGATACCAATCTGGGACTCGGATCCCGTTGCTGTAGAGATTTCCGGCTGATCTGCTTGAAGTGGATATCCCAGCTGGGGATGAGATCATTGGTAGATCTGACATATCGGACTCTGCATGGGGAAATAGATCACTGATAGACCTATCTTAGTAATGAGGGACCCAGCTGGGGTTTGTGGAACCTTCGTCACTCTGTTGTGAGATCTTCAGGCATTGCTCTTCTAGATAGAGGCTGGCACTCTGTGGGGAGATGGTTCCCTGTCTGACACTTGGATGAGGAGGAATGATGATTGGCAACTCGGCTGGGGAGAAAGCACCTCTGGTTCCAATTGGAAGATGGACTGAGTAGATAATGATTTGGCAGCCTACTGGGGAGAAGCTTTCATGCCCCATGTTGCGCTTTGAACTCCTGCAATCCTGTATGACAAAGAAACGTACAAGTATCCCGAGGTATCCCTTACTGGATTCCACCATAGGAGTTTAGACACTCCCGGGAGTAAGTATAATTCTTGTAAGCACATATTTTAAGAAAGACGCATCTGCACTTATGCAATCAATATATTAATGACATCGGACATCTTGCAAATAAAAGAGTACGAGACGAAATATGACTGAAAATCTGATTTTATTAATTTATGTGCCCTGAATTGGCAAGTACAGTCGAAGAAACAAATCCCCTAAAATGAGGAGATTGTTACAAATTGAGAAACAAAAAGATGTTGGCAATGTTGACGATGCTTCAGTGAGCTTCCCTTTTTACTATGACTCGTATGACATTGACGTTCTTCTTATCTTGCTTTCTGAAGGAGGCTGATTCTGACCACAGATTGAACCTCTCGAAGCTTACCATGTTGTAAGTGATACAGATTGAATTCAGAATGCAGTAGTTCGCTTATTCCCTTATTTTGCGTGGATCGCCCTTTCGGGTTTT
Source organism: Lathyrus aphaca (assembly GCA_963966055.1). Lineage (NCBI taxonomy): Eukaryota > Viridiplantae > Streptophyta > Magnoliopsida > Fabales > Fabaceae > Lathyrus > Lathyrus aphaca. Next base: position 272,734,056 of record OZ014525.1, read on the forward strand.
CAACCCACCGGGATACCCATTTTTTCTTGAGTTGTCCAATGCGGCTTTTCAACTCAGCGGGTGTACGTTTTTTATTTATTTTCCCTTATTTTTGCCCGAGTCATTTATTCTGTTTTTTTGACTAGCCGGGATGCCCTATTTTTGCCTGGACTTACATTCTGTTTTTATGTCCAGCGGGTCATTTTATGCGAAGTATTTTTTAACTGCATCTGAATTCACAGGGGACAAGAAGTCTTCATCATCCATAGTACTGAGCATCAGTGCTCCTCCAGAGAAAACTTTCTTTACTATGAATGGACCATCGTAATTCGGGGTCCACTTGCCCCTGTGGTCTGTATGAGGAGGAATGAGTCTTTTCAGCACAAGATCTCCTACTTGGTACTCTCGAAGCCTGACTTTCTGATCGAAGGCTTTCTTCATTCTTTTCTGATATAGCTGCCCATGACAAATTGCAGCTAATCTCTTCTCTTCAATCAGACTTAGTTGTTCGTATCGGGATCGGACCCATTCTGCTTCATTCAGTTTAACATCCATCAGTACCCGTAAGGAAGGTAATTCAACTTCAACAGGTAGGACTGCCTCCATACCATACACAAGCTGATACGGTGTTGCCCCAGTGGATGTCCTAATTGATGTACGGTACCCATGCAAGGAAAATGGCAGCATTTCATGTCAGTCTTTATAGGTGACCACCATCTTCTGTACAATCTTCTTGATATTCTTGTTAGCTGCCTCAACAGCGCCATTCATCTTTGGCCTGTAAGGAGAAGAATTGTGGTGTTGAATCTTGAAGTCCCGACATAGTTTTGCCATCATTTTATTGTTTAAGTTCGAACCATTATCAGTAATGATTCGCTCGGGCACTCCATACCGACAGATGATGTCTCTTTTCAGAAATCGGGTTACCACTTGTCTAGTGACATTTGCATATGAAGCTGCTTCAACCCACTTGGTGAAATAGTCAATGGCTACTAGGATGAATCTGTGGCCATTTGAAGCAGTCGGTTCAATCTTGCCAATCATATCAATGCCCCACATGGCAAAGGGCCAAGGTGAAGACATTACATTTAGAGGATTTGGAGGCACATGCACTTTATCTGCATAAATTTGGCATTTATGGCACTTTCTGGCGTAGGCACAATAGTCGGCATCCATTGTGATCCAATAATAGCCTGATCTTAACAACTTTTTAGCCATTGCATGCCCTCCAGCATGGGTACCAAAGGATCCTTCGTGCACCTCGTGCATCAACAAGTCTGATTCTGTCTTATCAACACATCTGAGGAGTACCATGTCAAAGTTTCTCTTGTACAAGGAACCATCAGCACTCAGGAAGAAACTACCAGCTAGCCTTCTCAAAGTCTTCTTATCATTGGAAGATGCCCCAGGTGGGTATGTTTGATCCTCCAAGAAGCATTTAATGTCATGGAACCAAGGCTTATCATCTTTGACAACATCTGCTGAGAACACATATGTTGGTCTGTCAAGTCTGGACACTGAAATCCGAGGGACAAAGTTGGCAGCTTGAACTTTGATCATGGATGAAATGGTAGCCAGGGCATCTGCAAACTGATTTTCATCTCGAGGGATATACTCAAGCTTAACTGTTGTGAAGAAGGTCAATAACCTCCTTGTATAATCTCGGTATGGTATCAGATGATCCTGGTGAGTGTACCATTTGCCGTTAGTTTGATTGATTACCAAAGCTGAATCTCTGAACACTGTCAAAGTCTTGTTCCTGAGGTCAATGGCTTCCTCAAGACCCATAATACAAGCTTCATATTCAGCTTCGTTATTAGTGCAATTGAAGGTGAGTTTTGCTGAGAAAGGCATGTGAACTCCCTTGGGTGTAATGAGTACTGCACCAACACCACGACCATTCATATTAACAACCCCGTCAAACATCATAGTCCATTCTTCTTCCGGGTCAGGCCCTTCAGTGTGAATAGGCTCTTCATGATCTTTCGCTTTTATGAACATGATGTCTTCATCAGGGAAGTCAAATCTCATAGGTTGGTAATCATCAATGGGTTGCTCAGCAAGATAGTCAGACAATACACTGCCCTTGATGGCTTTCTGAGATGTGTACTGAATGTCATATTCAGTGAGGATCATTTGCCATCTCGCAACCCGTCCGGTAAGTGCTGGCTTCTCAAAAATGTAATTTACTGGATCCATCTTTGAGATCAATAAAGTAGTGTTGGTCAACATATACTGCCTTAGTCGGCGAGCAGCCCACGCTAAAGCACATCAAGTTTTCTCGAGCAGTGAATAACGTTGTTCACAGTCGGTAAACTTTTTGCTTAGGTAGTATATTGCATACTCTTTTCGACCAGACTCGTCATGCTGGCCCAACACACACCCCATTGACTCTTCTAATACTGTCAAGTACATGATTAGAGGTCTTCCTTCAACTGGAGGCATAAGGATTGGAGGCTCTTGTAAGTATTCCTTGATTTTGTCAAAAGCCTTCTGGCAGTCTTCGTTCCACCTGACCGTGTGTTCTTTTCTTAACAGCTTGAACAAGGGTTCACAAGTTGCTGTAAGATGAGATATGAACCTTGAAATGTAGTTCAATCTACCTAGAAACCCCCGAACTTCTTTTTCTGACTTTGGTGCAGGCATTTCTTGAATGGCTTTGACTTTATCAGGGTCAACTTCAATCCCATTTTCACTCACAATAAATCCCAGCAGCTTACCGGATCGCACCCCGAATGTGCATTTGTTGGGATTTAACTTCAGTTGGTACTTCCTCAAACGCTTGAATAACTTCAACAGATTCACCAGGTGGTCTTCTTCTATGAGGGACTTGGCAATCATGTCATCCACATAACACTCAATTTCTTTGTGGATCATGTCATGGAATAATGTTACCATAGCCCGTTGATAAGTGGCACCAGCATTCTTCAGTCCGAATGGCATCACCTTATAACAGAACGTGCCCCAGGGTGTGATGAAAGTTGTCTTCTCCATGTCTTCAGGTGACATTTTGATCTGATTGTATCCTGAAAATCCATCCATGAAGGAGAACACCGAGAACTGAGCCGTATTATCAACCAATACATCAATGTGAGGTAATGGGAAGTCATCTTTCGGGTTGGCTCTGTTCAGATCCCGGTAATCCACACACATCCTCACCTTGCCGTCTTTCTTAGGCACAGGTACAATATTAGCAACCCACGGCGGATAACTAGTCACAGCAAGGAAACTGGCGTCCCACTGCTTTTGTACCTCTTCTTTTATCTTCATTGCCATATCCGGGCGAGTTCGACGCAGCTTCTGTTTTACTGGTGGGCAATCTTCTTTCACAGGCAGCTTGTGCATGACAATGTCGGTGTCCAACCCTGGCATATCCTGATAAGACCAAGCAAAAACATCCACATAATCCCGAAGCATGTCAATCAGTTGCTCTTTTACTGAATCTTGCAGGCAGGCCCCGATCTTGACTTCTTTCACTTCTTCTTCCGTACCAAGATTAACCGTTTCAATCTCCTCCTGATGAGGAGTGATAACCTTCTCCTCTTGCCTTAACAACCTGGCTAGCTCTTCAGGTAGCTCATAATCTTCTCCAAACCCTTCATCGGCTTGATTGATTGGATTGTCAAAGTCATACGAATTCATAGCAGTGTTGTTGTCGGTGCAGTCTGAAAGGCACTTTCTGCAAGGGTTTAGATTGGTTTATTTTAGTGATCAGTTTTAATCTTGTTTAGAAAAAATTGAAAATGAAGTTATTTTATTCTGAAAAACATTGCCATTTTATTTTTGTACAAAAAGAAAAATGAAAAACAGTGAGCGGAAAAGAAAAGACTCATTTGCAAAAGATGTCCTGATATTCATTAATTAATCTTTGCACAAAATACAAGATGGCCCGATTACAAAATGAGTCTTGACATCTTGGGCAAGATGCAAGACTTGATGCATGCTTTAAAATACAGGAAATAATAATTACTCTGCAGGAGTAACCCTTATAATTTCCTAGGAAGACCAGTTAAGGACTTGGCTCCCCGGGATCCTTGGACGTATCCAGCTTTCCAGGTTGCGGTCGCTTTCCTCCTCGTCTTCCAAATTGTTCACAGCATCCGGGGTGAGCATTCCCCCGCTGACAAAGTTGGGCTCTTTTGCAGCCTCTGATTGATCTTGTTGAGTTGGTATGTAACCCAACCCAAATCTGTCTTCTTTCTTTTCTAAGGGCAACAACTTGCCCCAGCCTTGGGCGGTACCTTCCTCAACAACCTTCCGGGCTTGCTGATACGATGTTATGGAGGTTCCCAATACAGCAGATGCTTCATTAATGTTCAGGGCCTCAAACCCCTGGCTCATGGTTTCATGGATTTCTCCATCCATTTCAATGTACTTATATGTAGCCAGATGGCTAACAAAGATGTCTTCCTCCCCACAGATGGTGATGATCTGGCCTTCCCACTCGAATTTCAACTTCTGGTGAAGGGTAGACGTAACAGCGCCAGCGGCGTGGATCCAGGTTCTACCCAACAGACAGCTGTAGGCCGGCTGAATGTCCATCACAAAGAAGGTAGTTTTGAAGGTCTGCGGGCCGATCATCACAGGCAGATCAATCTCTCCAAGCACTGATCTTTTAGAGCCATCAAATGCTCTCACCGCCAAATTACTCGGACGTAGTGCCAAGCCATCATACTCCAGCTTCACTAAGGCTTTCTTTGGCAGAACATTGAGTGATGACCCAGTGTCCACCAGTACATGAGATAGAACAGCACCCTTGCATTCCAAGGTGATATTTAAAGCCTTGTTGTGGTTACGTCCCTCTGTTGTTAAGTCAGCATTGGTAAAGCCCAGTCCATGACTGGTATTGACATTTGCCACCACAGTTTCTAGCTTGTTAATAGTAATCTCCTCTGGCACGTATGCTGCGTGCAGGACTTTCAATAATGCATTCCTGTAAGCTTCAGAACACATCAACAGGGATAATATGGAGATTTTTGAGGGAGTTTGGTGAAGCTGATCCACCACCTTGTAATCACTTATTTTTATGATTCTCATGAACTCGTCTACATCTTGTTCAAAAGATGTCCTCTGAGTTTCTTTGACAGTTGGTTCTTCAGGTACCACACTCTTTCCTTTTGCTTTGGCAGCAGCTTCTGCTTCAACATTAGGTCTTGGTGTTTGTGAAGCAAAAAGGCATCCGCTTCTGGTGAAGCCTCCGCCTCCCCCAACATTATCAACTTGTGGATAAGAGGTTGATGAATCCAGAGTGATTTTCTCCCCGTTGCAGTAGAGATCAGAGCCATAATGCCAAGGTATGGCATTACTGCTTTCATAAGGAACGGGTCCAGGTACCGTAATGGTGACTGGACTAACTGCTGCAGATGAAGGTACTCTAATGGTGTGCGGATCGTAGTAAATTGTGACTGGTGATCTGGAAGGAGGTGCCACTGTTTGTTGTTGGAAATTGTTGCTGGGAGGAACATTTGATGGGTCATAGTAGATTGTAACTGTTGAAACATCTTCATTAATTTCTGCTGGTGTTGTAGAAAATCCTGCTAATAAAATGGATGTTGATGTCGTAGAAGAAAAGGTTGTTGACATTTGATTTGTTGAAGTGATGGACGGAGCCATTGCTGATGATATTGATGAATCGGTAGGAATGATTGTTGTTGCTGTTGTAGAAGAATCGGGAATTGTTGTTAAAGGAATTGCTGGATTTGCAGGCGCCGTTGTTGAGATCTGAAGGATACCATCCTTAATAAGACCATCTATGCCGCTTCTCAAATTTTCACACCCGTTGACTGCGATGTTGCAATACCCACAACCGAGTTCACACCCGGGGAACACTTGGCACTCTAGAAGCTGAGCTTTAATTTCGACCAAAGGTGTCCGAATTTGCGCAACACTGGTGATCAAGGTAGATGGTTTGTCTTCCACAATGGCATTAATCCTTGGCCCTCCATGATTAGGCATAGGATTTCTGTTGACATTCGGAGGAGGTGCAAAGTTGAGGGCTTTAGAATCCACCATATCTTGGACTTTCATTTGCAAAGCCCTGCATTTTTCAGTATTGTGACCAGGTGCATTGGAGTGGAAAGCACACCTGACGTTGACATCATAATTCTTTGGGAGATTGGAGGGATCTGGAGGTGCCAATGTCCTTAACTCAACCAAGTTAAGCTTCAGGAGTTGTGGCAATAAGGCGGCGTAAGGCATAGGGATAGGGTCAATCACCCTGTTTGCCTGTGATGGTCTTTGTTGGAAGGGTCGCTGTTGTTGACTGTTGTTGTTGTTGTTGTAGGTTCTCTGTTGCGGATACTGAATTTGTTGCTGATATTGTGGTTGTTGTCGTTGTTGATATGCTGGTTGCTGAGGAATCGGAGCTGGAATAGTGACAGCTGCTACTGATCTGTGACCATACTGAGGTCTGCCCCTGCTGGCATGAATGGCATTTGTCTCACCGGTCCTTCGGGGTCCCACAAAAGGCTTCCTGGGATTACTGGATGAACTTGCACCATTATCAAAAATTTTGCCCATTTTTAGCAGATTTTCAATCCTTTCCCCAGCTATAACCACGTCTGCGAAGCTGGTAGAAGAAAAGGCAGCCAGTCTATCAATATAGGTTCCTTGAAAAGTATTCATGAACATGTCGGCCATTTCTCTTTCCGACGTGGGTGGTTGGACAGCAGCAGCAAGCTGTCTCCACCTCTGGGCATATTCTCTTAAGCTTTCTCTGGAAGATTGAGACATTCCCATTAGGAGGGTCCTGTTCGGAGCCATGTCCAGGTTATATTGATACTGCCTGATGAAGGCTTCAGCCAAGTCCTTCCAGCATCTAATAGTAGCTCTGGTCAAGTGTGAATACCACTCTCTTGAAGCCCCAGTCAGACTATCTTTAAAGTAGAACATCCACAGCTTCTCATCCATGGTATATGCTTTAAGTCTTCCCAGGAAAGACTGCAGGTGAGCTCGTGGACAAGAGGTTCCATGGTATTTCTCGAAGCACGGGGGTTTGAACTTGTGGGGAATTCTCACCCCATCCACCAGCCCCATATCCATTACATCGAAGCCCAAGGAATTTTGAGACTCCAAAGATCTCAACTTCTCAGCAATTTCATCTAACCTCCTATCATAGACTTCGTCTTCTGCTCCCCATGACAGTAAACTGCTCTTCTTGGGGATCTTCTTGCAAGATTCTCCCCCCAACAGTATTTCCTTGCACATTTCCCGGGATGTTGACTTCCGGATCTAGATGAGGTCCAAATACAGGTGGATTAACATGAGGCTGACCCCTCTCATTGTTACTAGTTCCACCAGTCCCAGGATGAGGTTCCTCAGGAGTTTGTCTTTCCACCAATGCCCTTAACCCTTCTTGGCTCTGGGCCAAGCCAGTCATTACAGCCATGAATTGGGTCATTTGGTTTCTCATCTCCACTCTTTCATTAGCCATCTGGGTTCTGACCTCAGTCAGGTCCTGCTGTACTTGCTCCATTTGGATACCAGGAAGATTGTTGCAAGTAGGGTACCGGTGCGTACGGTTGACAGGGAACACTCTTCTGCGATCAATGTTTCCTGAGATGACAACAAGGTTAGAAACAAAGATAATAACAAAACCTACAAAACAAAATAAAAGTTAGTATGCAATGCAGTATGCTCATTTGTTTTCCAAGGTATCCGGCTTGGTTCTTGGTTTTGACCTTTCCAGACCTCAAGGAAGATGCTTTGATGTTGCTTGAGAAAAGAAACCCAATGAAATCAAACTAATATATTACAAATGATGGACAATACATAGTTTGTTTTATAACACATGCCCCTGGAGGGTCAAAATACAATAAAGAGAAAGGTACATCAAATGGAAATAAACAACAAGCAAAGAAGTCAAACATCCAATCCAAACTCATCCTCCTTAACCTCCTTCAGAAGTGCCTCAGTCACTGGACCAGCTGGATGTTCTGTAATGGTCCTAATGAGGAGGTTCCTGGTGGCAATGGCAGTGGTCAGCTTTTTGTGCCTGTCCTGGTCCTTTAATCTCTTTAATCCAGCTCTGAGCTTCAACTCTGATATCTCCTTTTGGGCTGCCAACAAAGCTTCCTGCTGCTTCTTTTCATTGGCCTCTAAGTATTCAATCTTGGCGTGAATTCTCTGATCTTCTTGAGTACGAGCTTCAGTGATCCTGACCCACCTAGCCTGACTCTCTTGCAGATAGAGCTCAGTCCTAACCTTCTGAATCTTGGCCTCTTTGTAGGCATTCTTCAGTATTTGCTCCCCAGCTCTTGCTTTCCTGATGTAGTCCTCTGTCTTCTCAATCTTGGCCAGATGCTCCACCCTGAGCTTTTCTAACCTTTCAATGTCCAGACGACCATCACTCATTTCCCAAAGGGTCTTCTTCAAAGCCTGAGATAGATTCTCATTCCTTTCCTTCAGTTTCTCAAATTCTTCCAGGCTGACAGTTGCTGTTGGCTGTACTGTAGAGGGTCCAGGTATGTCCTCCAAGGTGAAGGGCATTCCAGTAACCTGAGCTCTAGTATGGGACCAGTAATAGTACTGAGTTGAAGCAACATTATTACACCTTCCAATAATAGCCATCCCTTTTGTCTGGATGTTGTCCCAAGCCCAGGATGCTTGTCTGACAGCAGCTGAATTAGGTTTCACTTCACAATACAGGGTCTCAACTAAATCTTGCACTCTAGGAGGGTGAACCAAAGCATAACCCAGTTGTCTCTTAAACAGCAAAGGATTGTAGTTGATGCAACCCTTTACTCCTATCAGAGGCACATTTGGGTATTGTCCACAGCTGGTGATAATGTCCTTGCCTTTGGTGCTCTGGGTGCACCATCTGATATCATCTGAAGTCAAAGCAATGAGCCTCTTGGCCCAATTCTTCTGTTGGTGGGGATTCAGGAAGGCATCTGACTTAGGCAGGTGTTTGAGCATCCAGGTGTGAAACAAAGGAGCACAACATCTCACCAACTTCCCCCTTTGTTTTTCATTCCTCTGATGGATGGAGTAATAGAAATCTCCCAGCAAGGTGGGTACTGGGTTCCTTAGAAGAAAAAGATGAATGGCATTCTTGCTGACAAATTTAGGCTCATCTGCAAACAGTATAACCCCATATATGCTGAGGGCTAACAGTGCACAAACTACCCTCCACTCCCCTAAGGAGGCCTTCAGGATGGCCTGAGAAATCAAGAAATCCAAGTGCAAACCCGGGATCCCAGCTTTTGTCGTCATACTTTGCTCAATCAAGGCAGGTTCTAGGTACAATGCCTTTGCTACTTCTCCATTGCTGGGAGCTGGCATCTCTGGGTTGAAGGGGACACCACCCCTGACAGGTACTCCAATCAATGATGAAAACTCCTCCAGCAGAGGTCCTAGCTGAAAATCTGGGAATGTGAAGCATCTCAAAGGAGGGTCATAAAACTGTAGGCAGGTGTGGATCATGCTCCTCTGAGAAGGGTCAAGGTCCATAATCATATCCAAGATACCCCCATAATGCTCTCTAAACAAAGGGATGTGGTCTGGTGAGATAAGTGACTGGACCTGCCTGATACCAGTCAACACAGGCTCAAAGAAATGGTAAGATATGTTACTCTTCCTGGGAGTAGCCATGAATGCTGCTGAAGCTGATGAAGATAGCTGCTGATGAAGATCAAAACTGAGCCACTGACAGGCTAATGCTGGTGATGATGAGAGTAGCTGAAGCAGATAACCGATGAAATAGAGGTCTATGCAGAAAAAGGGGTCAAAACCAAGCCAGATACAATGTGGATACCCTGAAAAGCAAATAAGCAAATGTTAAATGATGCAGATGATGAATATGCAAATGATATGCAAGGGTTTGTGATCAAGCCGGATCTGATTATCTGTCTTGATATAGGCCCATGTATGTTCAAGAAGTCTAGATGGAGGTTCAGAGATCCAGTAACCAAGGTGGGGGACTCAAATAAAGAGTCACATGTCCAGGGTTAATCACTATAACTGTCCGAAATGAGGTACTCTTAAACCAAATAGTAAAAGGGTATGATTTGGCCAAAGGTACCTGCAAACCTGTAAACAGCCCAACCCCCTCACAGGTAATGTTCTAAAACAAGGATCCTCAGACTTGGATCAGTTATGAGAAGTGTAAACACTTCTAACCCGAAGGTACAGTTTTTACAATAACCATAAAAGATCCTCCTCTAATTCACCTCAGTTTCTGAAGGTCATAATAAAGGTCATCCAGACTTAGCAGGCTTCCTAGATAGCCCTAGCACTACAGGAAATCTGTAGCACAGAGTTCTCAAGAAGAAACCCACATCTAAACCGTGTTTCCTATTCCCGCACCAGACCGAAATGGAATGGGAAAGAACATGAACCACTCTAGCCTAGGTGTCACTCAGGTCCCAGGTATAGGACCTTAAACTCTCAACAGAACCCCACCCATCAAAACAGAAACCAGATCCAACAATGATAATGACAGTATGAAATATGAAAAACTGTAAAGGAAAGCAATAAATAAAGCTGTACATAAAGCAATAAATAAAGCAAAATAAATAAACACACATAGCACATAACACCCCAGTAAACACAAAACAAACAAGCGCTAGGAGGAACCCACAAAAAAGAACCAGAAGCCCTGGTTACAGTATAAGGGTCCCCAACAGAGTCGCCAAGCTGTCGCTCCCACCAAATGACACCCGGGTCAGAAGGGGTACAGACGCGAACGGTCGGTGAAAAGAGAGAACACACAAGGGTAAACTCAGAAAGACAAGAGTCGCTAGCTAGGCATTTTTATCCCGAAGGAAAGGTAATGCTGCATAAACCTAAGAAAGGATGGATAAGACGGTCGCGAACCAGAGAAACTGAGAAAGGGGGTTGGTTACAACCTGGGAAGGTATTAGCACCCAGATTGTCCGTCGTACTCGACGGGATCCACACTCAAAAGATTTGTGTTTTAAAGGGGTAGTGTCAGTGCAATCTGTGTATCAAAGCTGGAAAAGAAAGCAAGTGTCAGTGTAAAAGAAATGTGAAGTGTATAAGAGAAGTGTCAGTGTAAGAACAAGAATGAAATGCTCAAGACTATGAGGCTTAAAGAATAATGCTGGAGGAGGGGGAATATACAGAGACTTTTGTTCGATAACTGTTAAGTTATGCCTACGTATCCTCTCGTGCAATGAGGAAGTCAGAACACCTTAGTTCGACTCAAAGAGACTGAGAGATGAATTGACTTGTGAACTGCTTACTTGTCTATGCTCAAGTGTATGACCTGTCTGGCTCGGGTGCTAACTGTCTTGCATCAGACGGAAGAAGAAAGTTCTCGTTTGTGAGTGAATGAGATGAGAAAAGAATCCCGGAGGAGACGATTATTGTTTGTTTTTGGTGTTTTCAATCTTTTATTGATTTTTGAATTTGTCATAAGAAAATGAGCTTAAGCCTAAACCAAGGGTTAGTAAACTCATCACATCTTCCCTCTGATTAGGGGTAATGAGAATACCATAAGTGTGAAGTAAGCACCTCACACTTAATCACCATGATGTAGGATTAAGATCATTAACCTACTTGTAATTACTTAGATGTTTTTAGAGTTTTTGTTTAGTGTTAAGTAATGAGTTTAAGCCATAATCAAGGATTTAATGGACTCATTACACCATCCTAATAGAAGGATAATAGATGAGCACATTTAAGCTGAGGAAGGCTTCTCAACTTAATCCATGATTAGGGATTAACCTCATGACAAAACAAAGCCTTTATTAGAGTGGATTTTAGTTAATGATAAGATGAAGAAGTGATTTTTATGGTTTGTAAGACAACTTGAGGAGGACTTGTCCATTAACACTAGGGTTAGTCCTTCTTAACCATTTAAGGAAGAATTAGAACCCTAATGCAAGGCCCAAGTTACAAGCTTGATGTCTTAGTGATTTATTAAAGTGGATTGATTAAAGGATTTAAACACATTAAGGGCTTAACACTTAGGATTAAAGTTATACACTCCATCCTAATAGAAGGATACAGGCATAACCCTAATCACAAAGTCTTAAAACCTTAGTGGTTTAGTCCCTGATTATGAGATGAGAAGAGAAGACTCAAAGAAGACACAAAGGTAAAACTAATGGGGGGACTAATCAAACCCTAATTGTTATCATGCTTGGTTGTTCTTAGAGTTTGTGAGGATTGCAAAAGATCTTCAAGGAAAAGCCACCAAGAAAGAAGCAGAATGAAGGAAGGAGAAGCAGAGAGAAGCAAGACAACTTGCTTCACTTAAGAAGACAAGTTGCTTGAAGAAATAAAGTAAGAGATGAACATGAATGAGCAAGCTCGCTCTAATACAAAGATAAAATGCAGCAATGATGCATAAGAGAGATGAGAAGAGATTGTGAGAAGTGAAGGCAACTTCACTTCTCAAAACAACTTACCACCTGAAAAGTTAGCAAAATGAAATGCAATGAAAATTAGATGAAATGCCATGATGCAAGACAAAGTCAGAAGCATGAACATGATGTTAATGATGCTAAGAGATGATGCAAACACATGTCAAGAGTTGTGGATGATCATACAAGGATGAGGATGCAAATGGAGCATGCTTTGAACCATAAAGATTCATGAAAGTTTATGAAATGGAATGAACATATAACTTGGCAAATGAATGATGCAATGATCAAACATGATTCTAATATGTTCTAATATCTCTTATATGTCCTGAGGATAGACAAAATGTCATGGTAAGTTCATGGATGCAAGCAAATGAAAGAAGGATGCAAAGGAAGGCAAGAATTAGGGTTTATGCATAACATACAACAACAAATTCAAAACCAGAAGCAAATAACATGATAAAAAATTGCAAATGGGATCAAAGGAACCCTAACCCTATAGAAGTTCACTGCCCAAAGGAGGAGACCTAAATCTAAACCTTATGGAAGTTATGGTTTTTCTAAGTCAACTAGGGTTTCAAGGTACCTCAAAAGGAAAAATGCACATCAAATTGAAAATGAAAGATAAATTCAAACCAATTTTACCCTAAACACTAAATGCTATGAAGAATGCAATTCAAGAAGAACCATTATCAAACTCTTCATGGTTAGGCAGAATGAATTTTTTCAAGTTAGGACCAAAATAATGCCTTTAAACAACTTTAATTCCAATGAAAATTGCCAAAATACATCAAGGACCAAAAATAAATTTGTTTTGAGGGTTTGATAATGTTTCTAAATGTTTTAAAATGCAATGTAAATTTTTTTGTGATTTTTAAATACCTAAATACATTTTTAATTATTTAATATCCATTAACTAATTAAAAATAAACATTTAAATGATTTAAAAATAATTTTTAATTCAAAAAATAAAAATAAAAATATTTTTGGGTTCTGAAAATTAATAAAAGGTTTGACAAAAAATTTCAGAATTTTTTAATATGTTTTGCTATTTTTAAAAATTCGTAGAAAATAAAACAAATAAAATGAAATAAAAATTGAATTAAATGGAGAAGTATGGAAATCCTGAGGCTCACATTCAAATGGATTTGGAGGGAATTGACTGGAGCCAGATCCTATGGCCCAAATTCAAACTGGCTAAATTAAAACTAAAACCTAATTAATTAACTTAATGACGTGGATTAGGGCTAAATGGGGTAATCTGAGCCATTGGACACGCGCGGGAAACACCATCGTACGCTCCACATTTAAACTGAACCCTAATCACAGATTAAAACCCTAATGACATTCAGGTCACCGGAGAAGAGCTTCGGTCGTCTTCTCCGGTGACATCCTTCCCTGAAAATTGCTATCTCCCTCAAAACCTCACCCCAAGCCCCCTAAAACTCCAGAATCACTCAACAAACATCAAGGAACAAGAATCAAACATCAAATTCCATTTATTTTTCATCAACAACATGATTCGAACAAGAAATCAAAAACTGAACAAAATTTCAGAACACTTATACATCCTCAATACTCAACCATTTTTCATCATTCAAGGTTCATTGTGACCAGTGGAACATGCTTTATCATTCTATAACCAAAGAAACAATTTCTGGAAAAAAGTTTCAAGAGGATACCTGAGATGGAGCTTTTGCTTTTGGAGCTTTCATGCCAGTTCCTTGCTTCAAAGTCCCTCCAATGATCTCCCTGAAGATGCTTTGAGGCTTAGTTGAAATGTATTGTGGCTGGTTTTTGAGATTGATGAAGTTCTGTCCAAAGGGAGTGGAAAGTCGTATTTCTGTTTGGGATGATTTCAGGCTCAAATGGTGGTTGGGAAATGATCAGAGGATCATGGTGAGTGATTCTGTGTAGTTTGTTTTGAGGTTTGAGGCTTGTGTATTGAGATTCGAAGAAAAATGCATAAAGAGGGATTTTTGTGAACTCTAGCAATGCTGTGGTTTCAGGCTCCAAGATTTTGTGAGAAATGATCCTTGAGGCATGTATGTGAAGCTGTGATTGGTCAGAGTAGTTGGTGTGGCTCAAATTGCTTAAAGTCAACTTTTGTGTAAGTTAAGGTATGGGCTGGTCCAGTCATGGTACAAGGGCATGGTTCGAATCAGCATGCTTCAAGGAGGTCCATGGAAGTCACTCTTGGCAGCTGGCACAAGTGGATGAGAAGCTTTGGGTCATTTTGCAAATTTGTGAACCTTTGGCCCCTTTTGGATTTCTTAATGATCAAGGCATAAAAATGAGCAATTCTTTGGTGCATTCTGAATTTTAAGTCATGTGTTATGTTTGTATGATGATTAGAAGTCCATTTGAGGTCATAAAAATGTTTGGCATGAGGTTTTGCAACTTTCCTCCTTTGGCACAAAAGTGAAATTTCATGATTTTTCCCAACTTTTCAAGGCCATAACTTTTGATCCAAGATGAATTAGAATGAGTTCTTGTACTTTTTGAAAAGGGAATGATCCAATATACAACTTTCATGACCAAAGTTCTTTCATTTGAAGCATTTTTGAATCAAAAAGAGGAGGTTGAAAAACTTTCCCAAAATGGCAAGTTTACATTATAAGTCACTTTCCCAAAAAGGCAACTTTGCAAATGGCTTGAAATTCTTCAATTTTGTGAACTTCTAACATCTTCTATGATCAAATAAAGATCATACACATTCAAAATGATGGAGAAACCCCTTTGGTTGTGTCATTGGGGGCCTCAGATGCCCTGATTTTGCACTGACTTGCTCAAGAAGTCATCTTGTGATCAAATGCCTTCCCCATGGAATTTCTTCATGAAAATTGATATGCATGATCCTCATAACATATAGAGACCAATAGAAACAAGAATGACCAAATAATTTGGAGTTATGGCCTCTGAAACCAAAATCCTAATTTTAGGTCATCTGTGCAGTTAAACCTGGCTCTGCTTCCATGCCTTTTTCAGTTCTTGTGATTCTTTGACTTTCTTGACCTTGTGAGGATATAATGTGATGCTTGAACATACATGGACCCCTTTGAAGTGATTGATGACCTTTGGGGTGGCTCAGATAGCCCATGGATTGCTCAGGTCACAAACCCTAGATGCAGATGACTTAGAAACAATGCAGTGAAGCAAAAATGCAATATGAGATGCTATGATTGAACTTATGCACATGACAAGATCACAAGCCATGGTGAAATGAGTGAGGGAAAATTTGGGGTGTTTACACTTGTATGGTTTGTTATGTGTATGCGTCGATGGAAACTTGTCCGATCATTTTTCAACCGACTATTTGCTTGAGGACAAGCAAAGGTTTAAGTTTGGGGAAGTTTGATAACGAGAAAAAGTATCATTTTATTACTATGTTTCAATGCCGTTTTATCGCACATTTATCGTATTAACACCCGATTCCTCGAGTTTTCTTTGTCATTTTGCAGGTATAACTGTTATAGAGCTAAATCATAAGCCAAAAGTAAAATGAGCAAAAACAAGCATGAAAAGAAGAAGAAGAAAGGAATTCTGCATAATGCTGCATAATTGTAGCAGTCACGATCGTCACCATGCTGTCACGACCGTGACACGCTAATTGGACCAGTCACGATCGTAACCAAGCCGTCACGACCGTGACGCGCTAAATATGAAGATAACGCCCGTTACACCCTTGTCACGAACGTGACAAAGGGAAATTAGGTTTACTTGGAATGAATTGGTCATGAACGTGCTACGTGAAGTCAATAACGTTTCCTATTCTTCCGCAGACCCAGTAACACAAGTTTTTCCTGGATTCTCTCTTCAACACCGAAGCCCACGTATGGATTTCAACTGCCAAGCCCAAATTATGTTTCCTATAAATAGCTTGATTTCAAAGTAAAAACTACACAGAGTATTATTTTTAGTTTTTCGCGGAAGCTCTGTCGTAATTCCATTGCACCCTATTTCATTATTTTTCCAGCAATTATTCTTGTTCTTGCTTTAATTTCTATATCCCAACCAAATCAAATAACAATTTCCAACATTAGGAAATTGTTATTATTTAATTTCTTTCAAGCCTTCAGCATTTCGTTTGTATTTTATTTTCGATTCTGGTTCGCACTCCGAGCTTGCCAGACTGTGGAAGAAGGAGTTTTACATTATTTTCTATTATTCAGGTTTTTAATTAATTCGCATTTATATTAAAGTTAAGAATTTATTTTTATTATTATTTTATAATGCATATTTTAATTTGTGTTCCTCTGTTTCTGCATCTGGCTGGTACAACAAATATGAGTAAACAATTTAGGCGGTATGTAATTAAAATAAACTAAATCGGTAAAATCGAATCTAGGCTTAACAATTAAGAACTTAAAATTCTGGCTGTGACTTTTTATTATAAACATTAATCTTTTTGTTACGAGAGTAAGGAAAGTGTAATAGGTTAGGTCGAGACCACGAGAGTGTGAGATTTTAACCAGATAGCTAAAGTTAGGCATTTAATTTAAATACAGCGAGAGCGCTTTAAAATGAATTAGACTTATTAAGTTTCCAAAAATTATTTCTAAACACTTATGGGCTAGCGAGAGCAGGCATAGGGCTTTAGGAGTAAGATCTGAGATAAGACCACGAGAGTGTGAGTTAAAGATATTTAAACTGATAACCTCTACAGAATAAATTAAGTGAACCATCCTTATAAGCCTAGGTTAGATTGACCCGCCTAAGTTAACATAATTACATACCGACCGCCTTATTATTATTTCATTAAACTAAATTTTAATTCCCGTCTTTAATTCTTAAAAACAAAATCGTGACAACCATACACCTTAGCTAAACTAGTAAATCCTCTAGCACTAAGTGATCATAAAGTCCCTGTGGGATCGACAATCTTTTATATTACTTCGATAGACTGTGCGCTTGCAGTTAAGATACCGCTAAACACATATTGTACTGCGTCTTTAGCCCATCAGTATGCCCAGAGATGGAAGCAGTTAGCTGCTGCTATTCAACCTCCAATGTCGGAAAGAGAAATGGGCGACATGTTTATGAATACCCTACAAGGGACATACATTGATAGGCTTATTGCTTTCTCTTCCACTAGCTTTACTGATATGGTCATAGCAGGATAGAGGATTGAAAGTTTGTTAAAGATGGGCAAGATTTCTGATAATGGCGCCAGCTCTAGCAGCACAAGGAAACCTTTTGCAGGGCCTCACAGGTCGGGTGAAACCAATTCAATACACATGGGTAGAGGTAGGACCCAATATATTCCAAGATCAATAGTCGCTTTCACAATTCCCACTCCATCACCTCAACAACAATACACTCCACAACCACAACATTTCCCTCAGCAACAACATTTTCCTCAACAAAGGTCTTACAACAACAACCAACAACAACGTCCTTTCCAGCAAAGGCCATCTCAAATCAATAGGGTAATCGATCCTATCCCGATGCCCTATGCCACTTTACTACCACAACTTTTGAAACTCAATCTTGTTGAATTGAGGACTCTGGCTCCACCAGATCCTCAGAACCTTCCAAGGAATTACGACGTCAACGCCAGATGTGCCTTCCATTCCAATGCACCTGGCCATGCAACAGAAAAGTGTAGAGCCTTGCACATGAAGGTCCAGGATTTAGTTGATTCCAAGGCTTTAAATTTTGCACCTCCTCCTAATGTCACAAAGAATCCTATGCCTAGCCATTGTGCGCCCAGGATAAATGCAATTGAGGAGGATCAACCAGTGAACCTAATTGAAGATACTGTGAGTATTCAAACACCTTTGGCCGATGTTAAAGCCCATCTTTTGAAATGCCAGGTGTTCCCAGGTTGTGAGACCTGCTGTGAATCTTGCAAAGTTTCCACCAATGATTGTGCAAGTTTAAAAAGTGGCATCAATGGTCTTATCAGAGAAGGTATCTTGCAGATGACATCAACGGTTTCAGCTTCTACAACATCAACAATTCCTCCTACAACACTAACAAGCACCCCTCTTACAACTTCAAAAACAATTGTTCCGACAGACTCTTCTACAAAGTCAACAACCATCTCTGCTACTACTTCAACGGACATTAGTTCAATCGCATCCACCTCTACAACAACAACAACCATTAATAATGACATCTCCATAGTCACCATATACTACGACCTGACAATGGTCCCCGATTCCAACAATTTTCAGCAACAATCTCAACAACAACCCAGCTTCAGTCTTTCACCAACACCATCAGTCAGAAATCCTGTTACCATATATTACGATCCACAGACAATAACAGTTCCTACTTGCGCCGCAGTTAGTCCAGTCACCATCACGGTACCTGGGCCCATTCCGTATGAAAAAGATAATGGTGTGCCATGGCACTATGGTTCAGACCTCTACTACAATGGGAAAAGAGTCGCTCTTGATTCTTCAACTTATACGCCACAGATCGATAATGTCGGGGGAGGCGGAGGCTTCACTCGAAGCGAACGTCTCTTCGCGTCACAAGTTTCAAGAGTTAATGCTGAGGCAGAGGCTACTGCTAAGGCTAAAGGAAAAAATGTGGTGTCTGAAGAACCAGTGGTAAAAGAAGCTCAGAAGACGTCCTTTAATCAGGACGTAGACGAGTTCATGAGGATCATCAAGCGAAGCGATTATAAGGTTGTGGATCAGCTCCACCAGACTCCTTCCAAGATCTCCATTCTATCATTGCTATTGTGTTTCGAAGCTCATCGGGATGCGTTACTTAGAGTCTTGCACGCAGCCTATGTGCCTGAGGAGATTACGGTGAATCAGCTAGAGACGGTGGTTTCTAATGTTAATACTAGTCATGGACTAGGCTTCACCAATGCTGATTTGACTACGGAAGGTCATCATCATAATAAAGCTTTGCACATCACTCTAGAGTGTAAAGGCGTTGTGCTTTCACATGTTCTAGTTGACACTGGGTCCTCACTCAATGTCTTTCCAAAGAAAGCCCTTGTTAAACTTGAGTATGATGGTATAGCTCTCCAACCAAGCAATCTGGTGGTCAGAGCTTTTGATGGTTCCAAGAGGTCTGTTCTTGGAGAAGTGAAGCTTCCTGTGATAATTGGCCCACAGGTCTTTCAAACTACTTTCTACGTGATGGACATTCTGCCGGCCTACAGCTGTTTGTTGGGTCAACCTTGGATTCACGTCGCTGGTGCAGTTACGTCGACCCTTCACCAGAAATTAAAATACGAGTGAGAAGGGAAAATTATCACAATCTGTGGAGAGGAGGACATTTTCGTTAGCCACCTGGCTACCTACAAATATATTGAGATGGATGGTGAGATCCACGAGACCATGTGCCAAGGTTTCGAAGCACTAAATGTCAACGAGGTGACAACTGAAGTATTTGCTGCATCCCAAGAGGATAGGATGGGTACTTCAATTTTCTCCTACCAACAAGCTCAGAAGGTTGTTGAAGATGGGAACGCCCAAGGCTGGGGCAAGCTACTACCTGTAGAGAAGAAAGAAGACAAATTTAGTTTGGGTTACAAACCATCCCGACAAGATCAAGCAGAGGCTGCTAAGGAGCCCAAGTTTGTAAGTGGGGGAATGCAGACCCCAGATGTTGTCAATAATGTGGAAGACGAGGCCGAAAGCGACTTCAACCTGGAAAGTTGGATTCGTCCAAGAGTCCTGGGCCAACAAGTCCTTAACTGGTCTTCCCAGGAAATTATAAGAGTTACTCATGCGGAGTAATTATTATTTCTTGCTTAAGCATGCATCAAGTCCTGCATCTTGCCCAAGATGTCAAGACTCATTTTGTAATAGGGCCATATTTGTATTTTGTGCAAATGGAATATCAATGAACAATGGACATCTTTTTGCAAACGTTTTTCTTTTTCGCTCACTGTCTTTTCATTTTTGTTATTTTCGCACAAAACAATAAATGGCAATGTTTTCAAAATAATAACTTCATTCACACTTTTTCTAAACAAGATTAAAATCAATCACTAAAAAGAACAAATCTCAACCCTTGCAGAGATAATCCTCCAGATTGCACCGACAACAACACTGCTATGACCTTGTATGACTTCGACAATCCAATTAATCAAGCAGATGAAGGGGTTGATGAAGACTACGATTTTCCTGAAGAGTTGGCCTGGTTGTTGAGGCAAGAGGAAAAAGTGATTACTCCTCATCAGGAGGAGGTTGAAACTGTCAATCTTGGTACCGAGGAAGATGTGAAGGAAGTGAAGATTGGGGCCAGTCTGCAAGCTCTAGTGAAAGAATAGCTCATCAGTATGCTTCGGGAATATGTCGACGTCTTTGCTTGGTCCTATCAAGATATGCCAGGTCTGGATACGGATATTGTCATGCACAAGCTACCATTGAAAGAAGACTACCCGCCAGTTAAACAGAAGTTGTGCCGTACTCGCTCAGATATGGCCATGAAAATTAAGGAAGAAGTACAAAAGCAGTGGGACGCCGGTTTTCTTGTTGTAACTAGCTACCCGCCGTGGGTTGCTAACATTGTACCAGTACCTAAGAAGGATGGCAAGGTGCGTATGTGTGTGGATTACCGGGACCTGAACAGAGCTAGCCCGAAGGATGATTTCCCATTACCCCACATTGATTTATTGGTAGACAACACAACTCAGTTCTCGGTATTTTATTTCATGGACGGATTCTCTAGATACAATCAGATTAAGATGTCACCCGAAGACATGGAGAAAACAACGTTCATCACACCTTGGGGCACATTTTGTTACAAGGTAATGCCGTTTGGACTGAAGAACGCCGGTGCAACATATCAACGGGCTATGGTAACATTATTCCATGATATGATCCACAAAGAAATCGAATGTTATGTGGATGATATAATTGCCAAGTCCCTTACAGAAGAAGATCATCTGGTGAATCTGCTGAAGTTGTTTAAGCGTCTAAGGAAGTATCAGCTAAAGTTGAACCCTAACAAATGCACATTCGGGGTACGTTCCGGTAAGCTGTTGGGATTTATCGTAAGTGAAAAGGGAATTGAGGTTGATCTCGACTGTAGATGTTTAAGAATTGGCAGAATTTTTGACCAAACAAGAAATGTTAAATTCAGTTCAGAATGTCCTATCAGATGTTGGGACATTAGCAAACAGAGTATGTGAACTTGGTTCAGGATGTCCTACCAGATGTTGGGACATTGTATAAATGACTAAGTTCAGTTTTGTCAGGATGTCCCAACAGATGTTGAGACATCTCAGACCTGCTACCAGAATTAATTATTGATTAACAGATCAGAGATATTTAAGGAGAATTATCTGGAATTAATTAATGATGGATATAAAACAGAACAAGGCGCATCTGTAGGGAGTTTTAAATTGAAGATTCAGATTAAAACAGAAGACCTAATGCACCTAGAATATAGGAGGTAACAAACCCTAAATTCAAGGTGACAGCTGCTGCACATTAGGGCTGGATCATTCTACAGAAAGCCCAAAATTCAGAACCTATTTAAACAACAGAATCTCATGGAATTGAGCACGAATTTCAGAAGAATAAATAGGGTGTCTAGTGTTTTAATAGCAGGCTGTTTTTATGTACCACTTTATGAGCTTTTAAGCAAAAGTGCATTTGTGACTTGATTGAAACTGTGAAGTAAGATCAAGCTGTTTTGTTTGAAGTGTGACTTCATTTTAATTAAACTTGTAAACAAAATCACTGTGTGATTGAGGGGGAGTGAGTAGGGTACTCTTATCTAAGTGAGTCTTAGGTAGAAATTGCATTGGGTAAGTATTAAGTGATAGATTAAACAGGGTGGTTTAAGTCTAGAATTAATATTACTAATAGTGGATTTCCTCCTGGCTTGGTAGCCTCCAGATGTAGGTGTGGTTATACACTGAACTGGGTTAACAAACTTCTGTGTTGTTTATTTTTTCTGCTGTTTAAAGTTTTGGTTAAATTTGTCAAATGTCCTATTAAGTGTTGGAACATCTCTTAGGACATCTCATTACAGAATTTCAATTGGCATCAGAGCAGGCACCCTGCCTGTTTATACTGGGTGAGATCTAGGGAAAACAAATTCTGTATCATGGACAGAGATATAGGGTCAGTAAATAGACCACCTATACTGGATGGTTCTAATTATGACTACTGGAAGCCAAGAATGATTGCATTCTTAAAGTCACTTGACAACAGGGCATGGAGAGCAGTAATTGTTGGATGGAAACATCCTGTTAAAGACACCAAAGATGGATCAATAGTTCTGAAACCTGAAGAAGAATGGAGTAAAGAGGAAGAAGATTCAGAACTAGGCAACTCAAAAGCCCTAAATGCTTTATTCAATGGCATTGATAGAAATATTTTCAGACTAGTGCATCATTGTGAGCTGGCCAAAGATGTGTGGGATACCCTCAAGACAACTCATGAAGGAACATCAAAAGTAAAAATGTCAAGACTTCAACTTCTCACCACCAAGTTTGAAAACTTGAGAATGAAGGAAGATGAATCAATTCATGAGTTCTACATGAACATCTTGGATATAGCCAATACTTCTGGAGCCTTGGGAGAAAAGATGACTGATGAAAAGCTTGTAAGGAAGATTCTCAGATCTTTGCCAAAAAGATTTGACATGAAAGTCACAGCAATAGAAGAAGCTCAAGACATATGCTCCATGAAAGCTGAAGAACTCATTGGTTCCCTTCAAACTTTTGAAATGGGAATGAATGACACACATGCTAAAAAGAACAAAAGCATTGCCTTGGTTTCAAATGCAGATGAAGAAGAAGATGAGAAATCAGCAAATGACAAAAGCTTATCAGAAAACCTTGCCTTGCTTGGAAGACAATTCAAACAGATTCTCAGAGGAATGGAAGGCCAATCCAAATCCAGTGGAAGAAACACAAACTCTGAGAACAGGAGAACATATGATGCTAACAGAAAGTCAAAGTTTGCTGAAAAGACCAGTCAAGATAAAGGAGTCAAATGCCATGAATGTGAAGGATATGGACACATCAAGTTTGAATGTCCTACCTACTTAAAGAGGCAAAAGAAAGGACTCTCTGTGACCTGGTCTGATGAAGACTCAGGAGAGTCAGAAGAAGAATCAGCTAAGCATATTACTGCTCTAGCTGGACTGTGTGAATATGATAGTGATTCCAGCTGTGGAGAGCTTACTTATGCAGATCTTGAGCAAGCCTTCAAGGATCTGTACAAGAGTAGTACTGAAGTATGCAGTGAGGTCATAAAGCTAAAGAAGCAGAATGAAGTACTAGAAGAAGAAAAAGCAAGTGATCAAGTAATCATTGATACCTTAAAAAGTGAAGTAACTCTTCTCAATTCTAAGCTGGAACATATGTCCAAATCTGTTAGAATGATGAACAGCAGCTCAAATACACTGGATGCTATTCTCTGCAATAATAAACATTCAGGGGACAAAAGTGGACTGGGATATAACAGAGATGAAGCCAGCTCCAGCAAAGCTACTTCAAAAATTACACAGTCAAACAAGATGTCCCAACAGATGCTTCAACATCAGAACACAAAGACTAACTTAATGTTCCAACAGATGTCTCAACATTCTGGAAAGAACAAAATGAAGAAGAAGTATCAAAGATGGAGATGCCATCACTGTGGAAGATTTGGGCATATCAAACCTCACTGTTATAAGCTACATGGATATCCAAATCAGATGTATCAGCAACCCTCCAAACAGAAAGTAGAAGGTACCAAGAAAGTGCTTAGACATCAAAGGAATCAGCAACCTCCTAAGCAGAAGACAGAGGTCATCAAGAAGGTTTGGAGACCAAAAGCTGACACTCAGACTGATCAAAGCCACATTCCCAAGAACCAGATCAACAATCAAGCTTTGAGATCAGCTGAACAACACACAGGGCAGAGGCATCAAAAGAAATCTCAACTCATCTGGTCAAAGAAAAGTACTGCATACATAGCACATACATCACTGAAAGTATCAGCTAAAGAAGACTGGTATTTTGACAGTGGATGTTCAAGGCACATGACTGGATTGAAGAATCTGCTAGTGAATTTAAAATCACATTCATCCAGGTATGTAACTTTTGGAGATGGAGCTAAAGGAGAGATCAAAGGAGTTGGAACCTTGGACTGTCAAGATGTTCCAAGACTAAATGATGTATTGCTAGTTAAAGGGTTAACTGCTAACCTTATCAGTATAAGTCAACTATGTGATCAAGGATACAGTGTAAACTTTACAAAAACTGAATGCATAGTGACTAACCAAGAGCAAGAAGTTGTCATGAAAGGTGCAAGGTCAAAAGACAACTGTTACATGTGGGAGCCATTAGACTTCAGTCCCACTTCAACTTGTTCTCTAGCTAGAGAAGAAGAAGTAAAACTATGGCACCAAAGGCTAGGTCATCTTCATTTCAGAGGCATAAAGAAGATCATATCTATGGATGCTGTAAGAGGTATTCCCAAACTGAAGATTGATGATGGCAAAATATGTGGTGAATGTCAAATAGGCAAACAAACCAAGATGTCCCATCCAAAGCTCCAACATCTGACAACTTCCAAAGTTTTGGAACTTTTACATATGGATCTTATGGGACCTATGCAGGTTGAAAGTCTTGGTGGTAAAAGGTATGCCTATGTTGTGGTTGATGACTTTTCAAGATATACATGGATAAACTTCATCAAAGAAAAGTCAGATGTATTTGATGTATTCAAAGAATTATGTCAAAGATTGCAAAGGGAAAAATCCAGCTGTGTGATCAGAATAAGAAGTGATCATGGAAAAGAATTTGAGAATCAAAAGTTCTTAGATTTCTGTTCTTCAGAAGGAATCAACCATGAGTATTCTTCACCTATCACTCCTCAACAGAATGGGATTGTTGAAAGGAAGAATAGAACCATTCAAGAATCAGCAAGAGCTATGATCCATGCTAAGAAGTTACCTCTGTATTTCTGGGCTGAAGCTATGAACACTGCCTGCTACATCCATAACAGAGTTACCTTGAGAAAAGGAACCCTGTCCATAATATATGAAGTCTGGAAGGGCAGAAAACCCACTGTGAAGTACTTTCATGTGTTTGGAAGTAAATGCTATATTCTGGCAGATAGGGAGCAAAGGAGAAAAATGGATTCTAAAAGTGATGAAGGAATTTTCCTTGGATACTCTATAAACAGCAGAGCATATAGAGTATTTAACTACAGAACAAATGTTATCATGGAGTCCATAAATGTGATAATTGATGATGCTCCTACAGATGTCCCAGAAGATGTTGGAACATCTGCTGATATCAAGATTGAAGCTGAAGAAAAGAATGATCAATATAACTTCACTCAAAATGATACAAGGTCAGAAGATTCAAGCAAACCTCCCTCCATCAGAATACAGAAAGATCATCCCAAAGATTTAATAATTGGTGATCCCAACAGAGGTGTGAGCACTAGATCAAGAGAAGTGATTTCAGGTTCTTGTTTTGTGTCCAAAATAGAACCTAAAAACATCAAGGAGGCTCTCACTGATGAATACTGGATTTGTGCTATGCAAGAGGAATTAGGTCAATTCACAAGAAATGAAGTGTGGAATCTTGTTCCTAGACCTAATGACATAAATGTGATTGGTACAAAATGGGTGTACAAGAACAAGTCAAATGAACAAGGAATTGTTACAAAGAACAAAGCTAGACTTGTGGCTCAAGGATACACTCAAATTGAAGGGGTAGACTTTGATGAAACCTTTGCACCAGTAGCAAGGCTTGAATCAATAAGACTACTGTTGGGAATTGCTTGTATCTTAAAGTTCAAGCTATTTCAAATGGATGTGAAAAGTGCCTTTCTTAATGGTTATCTTAATGAAGAGGTATATGTAGAACAGCCTAAAGGATTTGTTGATCCAAGCTGTCCAAATCATGTATACAAACTCAAGAAAGCACTTTATGGTCTGAAGCAAGCTCCAAGGGCATGGTATGAGAGACTTACCACATTTCTTATCAAGCAAGGATACAGAAAAGGTGGGATTGATAAAACCCTGTTTGTTAAAGATGAAGAAGGAAATGTCATGATTGCACAAATATATGTTGATGACATTGTGTTTGGTGGGATGTCTGATAAGATGGTCAAACATTTTGTCAAGCAGATGGAAGCTGAATTTGAAATGAGTCTAGTAGGTGAATTAACCTATTTTCTTGGTCTGCAAGTTAAGCAAATGGAAGACTCAATGTTCATCTCACAAAGCAAGTACTCCAAGAACATAGTGAAGAAATTTGGAATGGAAAATGCTTCTCATAAAAGAACTCCTGCTCCTACACATTTAAAGCTGACTAAAGATGAAAAGGGTGAGAAGGTAGATCAAAGTTTATATAGAAGCATGATTGGAAGCTTGTTATACTTGACTGCTAGCAGACCAGACATTGCATTTGCAGTAGGAGTTTGTGCAAGATATCAAGCTGATCCAAAAGTCAGTCATCTCAATCAAGTCAAGAGAATCCTTAAATATGTTAATGGTACATGTGACTATGGCATAATGTACTTTCATGGATGCAAACCAATTCTCACTGGCTTCTGTGATGCTGATTGGGCAGGAAGTGCTGATGACAGAAAAAGCACTTCAGGAGGATGCTTCTTTCTAGGAAACAATCTGATTTCTTGGTTCAGTAAGAAACAGAATTGTGTGTCATTATCTACAGCTGAAGCTGAGTATATAGCAGCAGGTAGCAGTTGTTCTCAGTTGGTTTGGATGAAGCATATGCTCACTGAGTACAATGTCCCACAGGATGTCATGACATTGTACTGTGACAACTTGAGTGCAATCAACATATCTAAGAATCCTATCCAACACAGCAGGACAAAGCATATTGATATCAGACATCATTTCATCAGAGATCTTGTAGAAGAAAAGGTGATTTCATTGGAGCATGTATCTACAGATCTGCAGTTAGCTGATATTTTTACCAAGGCATTGGATGCTACTCAATTTGAGAACTTAAGGGGCAAACTTGGAATATGTTTATGTGATATCTAGCAGTTAATGAGATGTGCCAACATGTCATATGACATTGCATGGCTTAATTTCCAGATGGCAAAACTGGTCTGGACAAGATCTTTGAGAATTCCAATCCTAATCATTTGGACTGTAACGGCTACTTATTTAGGAACTCCTTATAAGCAGCTATCAAGAGTCTCATCACATCATCACAAGCGAATCACATTAACTAGCAATCCTTCAGAAATCATAAACTCTAAAGCTGCACATTCATCTTCTTCAACAATGTCTCAAAACCCTAAAACATCTGAAGAAGTTTTCAATCAGAAAGACGTGGTTCATGCTACTCCTATTTCTATGGTGCCAATGCAATCAACACCATTAGACGAGCTCAGGGGAAGCGCTTCTCACTCTAAAAAGGCAAGAACACCAAAGAGAGCTAAAGATCAAGTTTGTAGCAAAGCCAAAGGAGGCATTCCTTCTCCTGCTAACATGCCACCAAAATCTTCAAACTATGTGGATGATTCAATCAAGGAGATTGTCACCCAAATTCTGTTTGAACAAAGAAAGGTGAGTGGGATCTCTGTTCCATTGCAAACCATGCCTGCTCCCCAAGAAGAACCATCTCAAACTGCAGAGGGCACTTCTGCAGAACAAGATGTCCCAATAAATGTTGGAACATCTGCAGATGAGAAAGAAAATTCATCTGATGATGAACAGACTGAGGTCCAAGAAAAGGCCTCAAGTGAAAGTGATAAAGAAAACTCTGAGGATCAGAATAAGGCCTTAAATGAAGATAATGACAAAGTTTCTGAGGATCAGACCAAAGCCTCAGATGAAGATCTAATTCCTGCTGATCAACAAGCTGAAGAAGAGACTGCTCAATCTCCTCCAGGGGTCAATCTGGAGCAGGACTCTGATGCAGAAATCATAGCATCTGTCAAACCCAGCATAGCCAAAAGACTCAGGTCCAGGCAGGGTAAGATGCAAGCTGAAGCAGCAATTCTTGAAAAGAAGAAAGCCTCTCCAAAGAAAGGGAAAACTAAAGCCTCTTTTGGGCCATCAAAACAATGGAGTAAAGTTCAAACTCAGAAAAGAAAGGCTGTCACACCATCAGATTCAGATGTTGAATCAGATGTCCCAACATCTCCTCCTAAGAAGAGACCAGCAATATCCAGAGCTTCATCTGCTGTACCAGAAGCTCCCTTGGATAACATATCATTTCACCATGTCTCTAGTGTGAACAGGTGGAAATATGTGTACCAAAGAAGGGTTGCCCTGGAAAGAGAACTGAGCAGCAATGCACTTGAGTGCACAGAACTGATAGACCTCATATCTGCTGCAGGACTGTTCAAGACAGTCTCAGACCTCTCTCCCTGCTATGAACTTCTTGTCAAAGAGTTCATTGTGAATCTTCAGGAAGATTGTTCACATGGTAAGTCCTCTGAATTCCAAAAAGTCTTTGTTAGAGGTAGATGTGTGGAGTTTTCTCCTCAAATCATCAATGAGTATCTAGGAAGAGAAACAGATGGACCCAATGAGCTAGGGAAAACAGATAATCAAATCTGTAAGGTGATCACTGCAAACCAGGTCAAGGCTTGGCCTGTGAAGGGAAAGCTCTCTGTGAGCATGCTTACTAGAAAATATGCCATGCTTAACAGGATTGGAACTGCAAACTGGGTGCCTACCAATCACACTTCATCAATCTCAACTGGTCTGGCCAGATTCATCTTTGCTGTGGGGACTCAAACCAAGATGGATTATGGAGCATATATTTTTGATCAGACTATGAAGCATGCCATCTCTACTGCAACAAAGCTGCCAATAGCTTTTCCATCATTGCTGTGTGGTATTGTTCTAAGTCAATACCCTGGAATTTTAACTGAGAAGGACATTGTCTGCAAGAGAGAGAGCCCCCTGGCTTTTCATTACAAATTATTCCTAAGTCACCATGCTGCAGATGTTAAAGCACCTGCTGGGACATCTGCTGGTCCCTCAACTGCTAAGAATTCAATCTCCAAGAAAGAGTTAATTGCTGAGCTAAAGTGCACATGCAAGGAGCTTGAAGCAAGGAAGCTGAAACTGGAAGAAATCATTCAAAGATTGGAGAATGAAGAAGACCAGAAAGCTGCCTCTAATGCAAACAATGCCTCTGATGAAGACAGTGCTGCTGATGAAGAAACAGAAGCTGATGAAGAGACAGAAGTTGAGGAGGGAACTGAGAGTGATGATTCTGAGTGATCCAATGTATGTGAGGCATTTGTAATGACAGCAATGATGTGTAATTCTGGATAATAGTTCTTTGGCCCCTAATTTTGTGCCTACCAAGGGGGAGAACAACATCAAATGTAATTGCTGGTTAAATGATGAATGAAATCTGTTTGTTTCTGACTGAACTGAATAAGTGTGAATATTTCTGTTGAAACAAGACTGGACTCATATATGTTTGAGGGGGAGTAAAACTCAAATTTGAATCAACAGAATAGTAATGATTTACTCTGATAAAAAGAACTTCTGCTGCACTCTGAAAACCAGAAAAGATGTTAGCCAAAAATTAGCCAAAGGGGGAGTTTGTAGATGTTTAAGAATTGGCAGAATTTTTGACCAAACAAGAAATGTTAAATTCAGTTCAGAATGTCCTATCAGATGTTGGGACATTAGCAAACAGAGTATGTGAACTTGGTTCAGGATGTCCTACCAGATGTTGGGACATTGTATAAATGACTAAGTTCAGTTTTGTCAGGATGTCCCAACAGATGTTGAGACATCTCAGACCTGCTACCAGAATTAATTATTGATTAACAGATCAGAGATATTTAAGGAGAATTATCTGGAATTAATTAATGATGGATATAAAACAGAACAAGGCGCATCTGTAGGGAGTTTTAAATTGAAGATTCAGATTAAAACAGAAGACCTAATGCACCTAGAATATAGGAGGTAACAAACCCTAAATTCAAGGTGACAGCTGCTGCACATTAGGGCTGGATCATTCTACAGAAAGCCCAAAATTCAGAACCTATTTAAACAACAGAATCTCATGGAATTGAGCACGAATTTCAGAAGAATAAATAGGGTGTCTAGTGTTTTAATAGCAGGCTGTTTTTATGTACCACTTTATGAGCTTTTAAGCAAAAGTGCATTTGTGACTTGATTGAAACTGTGAAGTAAGATCAAGCTGTTTTGTTTGAAGTGTGACTTCATTTTAATTAAACTTGTAAACAAAATCACTGTGTGATTGAGGGGGAGTGAGTAGGGTACTCTTATCTAAGTGAGTCTTAGGTAGAAATTGCATTGGGTAAGTATTAAGTGATAGATTAAACAGGGTGGTTTAAGTCTAGAATTAATATTACTAATAGTGGATTTCCTCCTGGCTTGGTAGCCTCCAGATGTAGGTGTGGTTATACACTGAACTGGGTTAACAAACTTCTGTGTTGTTTATTTTTTCTGCTGTTTAAAGTTTTGGTTAAATTTGTCAAATGTCCTATTAAGTGTTGGAACATCTCTTAGGACATCTCATTACAGAATTTCATCGACAAAGTCAAAGCTATTCAGGAAATGCCAACACCTAAGACTGAGAAAGAAGTTCGAGGGTTCTTAGGTAGATTGAACTACGTATCAAGGTTCATATTTCATCTCACTGCAACCTGTGAACCCTTGTTCAAGCTGTTAAGGAAAAACAAACAGTCAGGTGGAACGATGATTTCCAGAGAGCTTTTGACAAGATCAAAGAATATCTGCAAGAACCTCCAATTCTCATGCCTCCAATCGAAGGAAGACCTCTAATCATGTACCTGACAGTATTAGAAGGATCAATGGGGTGTGTGTTAGGCCAGCATGACGAGTCTGGTCGAAAAGAGTATGCAATATACTACCTAAGCAAAAAATTTACCGACTGTGAACAACGTTATTCACTACTCGAGAAAACTTGATGTGCTTTAGCGTGGACTACTCGCCGACTAAGACAGTATATGTTGACTCATACTACCTTGTTGATCTCAAAAATGGACCCCGTCAAGTACATATTTGAGAAGCCAACACTTACCGGAAGGGTTGCAAGATGGCAAATGATTCTAACAGAGTATGACATTCAATACACTTCCCAAAAATCCATCAAGGGCAGTGTATTGTGATTATCTGGCTGAGCAACCTATTGATGATTACCAGCCTATGAGATTCGACTTCCCTGATGAAGACATCATGTTCTTGAAAGAAAAAGATTGTGAAGAGCCAGTTCACACTGAAGGGCCTGACCCAGAAGAAGCATGGACTATGATGTTTGACGGGGCAGTTAATTGCAACAATCGTGGAGTTGGTGCAGTACTTATCACGCCTAAAGGAGTTCATATGCCTTTCTCGGCAAAACTCACATTTGCTTGCACTAACAATGAAGCAGAATACGAAGCCTGTATCATGGGTCTTGAGGAAGCCATTGACCTCAGGATCAAAGCCTTGAATGTATTTGGAGATTCAGCTTTGGTAATCAACCAGACCAACGGCAAATGGTACACTCACCAGGAGCATCTGATTCCCTACTGTGACTATACGAGGAGATTGTTGACCTTCTTCACAACAGTTAAGCTTGAATACATCCCTCGAGATGAGAATCAGTTTGCAGACGCTTTGGCTACCATTTCATCCATGATCAAAGTATAAGCTTCCAATTATGTGCCTCGGATTTTGGTATCCAGACTGGACTGACCGACATATGTATTCTTTGTGGACACTTCTAGTGACAACAAGCCTTGGTTCCATGACATCAAAAGCTTCTTGGAGGACCAGCCATACCCACCTGGGACATCGTCAAATGATAAGAAGACATTGAGAAGGCTAGCCGGTAGTTTCTTCCTCAATACTGATGGTTCATTATACAAGCGAAACTTTGACATGGTCCTGCTCAGATGTGTTGATAAGAAGGAAGCAGGCCTACTGATGCACGAGGTACATGAAGGTTCTTTCGGCACCCATGCCAGAGGACATGCAATGGCAAAGAAGTTATTAAGATCAGGTTACTATTGGATCACAATGGATGAAGACTGTTGTGCCTATGCCATAAAATGCCACAAATGCCAGATTTACGCAGATAAAGTGCATGTGCCTCCGAATCCTTTGAATGTAATGTCTTCACCTTTGCCCTTCGCCATGTGGGGCATTGACATGATTGGAAAGATTGAACTGACTGCTTCAAATGGTCACAGATTCATCCTGGTAGCCATTGATTACTTCACCAAGTGGGTTGAAGCAGCTTCGTATGCAAACGTCACCAGGCAAGTGGTAGCTCGATTTCTGAAAAGGGATATCATCTGTCGATATGGAGTTCCCAAACAAATCATTACTGAAAATGGTTCCAATTTGAACAACAAAATGATGGCTGAGTTATGTAAGGACTTCAAAATTCAACATCACAACTCTTCTCCTTACAGGACAAAGATGAATGGCGCTGTTGAGGCCGCTAACAAGAACATCAAGAAGATTGTGCAAAAAATATTAGTCACCTACAAAGACTGGCACGAAATGCTACCATTTTCCTTGCATGGGTACCGAACATCTATCAGAACATCTACTAGGGCAACACCTTATCAACTTGTGTATGGTATAGAAGTTGTCCTACCTGTTGAAGTTGAGCTACCCTCCTTACGGGTAATGATGGATGTGAAACTAGATGAAGCAGAATGGGTCCGGTCTCGATACAATATATTGAATCTGATTGAAGAGAAAAGATTAGCAGCCATTTGTCATGGGCAGTTATATTAGAAGCGAATGAAGAAAGCCTTTGATTAAAAAGTCAGATCTCGGGAATACCAAGTGGGAGATTTTGTTCTGAAAAGAATCCTTCCTCCTCATACAGACCACAAGGGCAGATGGACACTAAACTATGAAGGTCCCTATGTGATAACTAAAGTCTTCTCTGGTGGAGCATTGATGCTCGCGACCATGGATGGTGAAGACTTCCCGTCTCCTGTGAATTCAAATGCAGTTAGAAAATACTTCGCATAAAAAGACCCGCTGGACATAAAAACAGAATGTAAGTCCAGGCAAAAATAGGGCATCCCGACGAGTCAAAAAAATAGAATAAAAGACTCGGGCAAAAATAAGGGAAAAATAAAAAAAATGTACACCCGCTGAGTTGAAAAGCCACATCGGACAGCTCAGGCAAAAATGGGTATCCCGGTGGATTGAAAACTCGAAAGGGCGATCCACGCAAAATCAGGGAATAAGCGAACAACTGCATTCTGAATTCCTCTGTATCACTCACAACATGGCAAGCTCCGAGAGGAAAGCATCGGTCAGAATCAACCTTCTTCAGAAAACAAGATAAGAAGAACGACAAGGTCATACGGGTCATAGCAAAGGAAGCTCACTAGAGCGTCATCTTCAACATTGCCAACATTTTTATTTTTCTCAATTTACAACAATCTCATCCTTTCACGGGATTCGCTTCTTTGATTGTACTTGCCTATTCAGGGCACGCAAATCAATAAAATCAGAATATTCAGTCACACTTTATTTCTTACCTTTTTGTTTTGTTTACAAAATGTCCAGAGTTCGTAATACAACATTTGCATGAAAACTTATAGGCCATTTTTAAACAAAATTCTTGCAGGAAATATGAATTCTTAAGCAAATCTAATTCCTATGACGGAATCCGGTTAAGGATACCCCTGGACACTTGTGCGTTTTCCTCTGTCTTAACATGTTACAGGTATTCAAGGCAGACAATCTTTCACAACATGGGGCATATCAAGCATAAAATCCCCAGCATACTACTTCCCAGAAGTTATCTCCTCCCCAAGCAGAACCTCCCGAGCAATGACTGACAACTCTTCCACAGCAAAGTGGTCAAAGAACTTTCTTTTTCCCACCAGAGATGCCAGATTTCTCTCATCCTCAGCAGAATTGGTGGAATTGATTCCCCACAGAGTTGCCTCCCAAGTAGAGCAATGCCTGAAGCACGTCCCCAGCGGGGTTGCTAAAACTTCCTCATCCCCATCAGGAGTTCTCCCTCCGGACAGATTAGTCAATGATCTCTTTCCCCAGCTGAGTACTCTCTCCAAACAGATCAGCCAGGGATCTTTATCCCCGCAGGATCTGGATCTCGGATCGAATTTCTCACTTACATAATCATAGCATTCACATCATATTCACCAAAATAAGCGTAGCATTCTGTCTAATATGGAGCATTACGGCAAAAATCAAACATTTGCATGATCATAAGCTGGGTTCGAGCCAGTCACCTGCAAAATACCATCATCATTTCACCAGCAATATACAAAACTCATATCCCCTGCAGATAAAAGCCAAAGCATCCCCTTTGCACTCTCAAAACACAGATGCCCGTTCATATTTATACATGCTCTTTTTGACACTCGTCTGTGTCATCATTCCCCAGTAAGGCCACCAGAATACCTTCAGCATTCTCAATACATATATTTGTTCATACTTATTTGACACTCGCCCGTGCCATACTTCCCCAGCAAGTCAAACACTCGTTCGTGTCTTGCACATACTTCACCAGCAGATCAACACTTTTACATACTTATACAATCCTCTGATACTCATCCATATCTTATACATATCACCTCCCCGGAAGATTCAACACTCATCCGTGTTCCTTGCTTAACCGATTGATACTCGTTCGTATCATCATCCTTAAACACGTGTCAACGTTTGTTTCTACCGATATTCGTTTGTATCATGGTCCTAAGGATGCTCGTCCGCATCTTTGATCTATACACACTGTCAAACACTTATACCTTTTATTTCTGAAACGTAAGCACTCGTCTGTGGTTACCATTCCCTAGTAAGTCGCCAACAAAACAACTTTCTTCTATCCGACATTCGTCCTATGTCGTGATACTTTTGGTAGCCGTCCCCTGCCAGGTGATCATCCTTCACCTTTGGATGACCGTCCCTCCTCCTTTTCCCCAGTGGAATCCCCATTGATGGAACCTTTTATCCGACATTCGTCCTATGTCGTGATAAAGAGAAGTCGTCCCCTGCTAGGTGATAGTCTTTCACCTTTTAATGACAGTCCCTCATCATTTATCCGATGGCCGTCCCCATCGTTGATCTTGTTATCCGACATTCGTCCTATGTCGTGATATTCCCCAAGAACAGTCGTACCCTGCTAGGTGATTGTCCATCACCTCTTGATGATCGTCTTTCATCATGATTACCCGATGGCTGTCCCCATTGTCGATCTTTTCTATCCGGCATTCGTCCTATGTCGAGATTTTTAGCAGCCGTCCCCTGCTAGGTGATCATCCTTCAACTATTGATGACCGTCCCTCATCATTATTTCATTTATTCTTTTACCCGATGGTCGTCCCCGTCGCGGTTTAGTTACTTTCCAGCCTGATGGCCGTCCCCATCATTGCTTTTCTCACTTCTTCAAATCCCCAGAGAGTTTTATTTCCTTACCCGATGGCCATCCCCATCATGGTCTCTTTATTTCCCAACATGATGGCCGTCCCCGTCATTGCCTTGCTTATTGATGGTCGTCCTCCATCACTTTCATTTGATACTCATACTATACTATCTGTTACAATTTATATCCCTTTTCTTCTTTTCCCCAGCGAGTGCAAATTTTGGACTGTCTTTGGTATTCAACCACAAGTTATCTTGTTTGTCTGTTAAGCCAGGCGCTTATACCCTACACAGCTAACTCATGTTTGAATAGGGGCAGCTGTAAACACCCCAAATTCGCCCTCACTTTTTTTCTCACACCATGGCTTGTGATCTTTCATTTTTGCATTAGCATAAGCATACCATCTCACATTGCATATTTGTTTCATCTGCATAGTCCATTTTCATCTGCATCTAGGGTTTGTGATCTGAGCAATCCAAGAATCAATCTGAGCCATCCCAATGGTCTTGAAGCTTTCCAAGAGGGTCCATGTGTGTTCTATGATCATAATATGCTCCCCAAAGTTCATAAAAGTCAAGAGATCACAAAGAATGGCAAAGGCATAGAGGCAGTGCTAGGGTTTTCCTGCATAGATGACCAAAGTTAGGGTTTTGGTTTCATAGGCCTTAATCCAAATTTTTTTTGTCATTCTTTTTCTAATGATCTTAATATGTTATAAGGATCATGTGTACAAAGTTTGATGAAGAAATTCATTGTGGAATTCATCTGATTAATGGGTAACTTCTTGAGCAAGTAAAGTCAAAATCAGGGCATCTGAGTTCCCCAACATGGGTACCAAAGGGTTATCATCATCATTTTGAGTCTTTATGATCTTTATTTGATCTTAGAAGTGGTTGGAAGTTCACAAAGTTGAAGAATTTTGAGCCAAATGCAAACTTGCTATTTTTGGAAATGACTTGTAATGGAAACTTTCCATTTTGGGAAAGATTTTAAACCTATTCTTTCATGACCAAAAATGCTTCAAATGAAACATTCTTGGACATGAAAGTTGTAGATTATGTCTTCCCATTTTCAAAAAGTACTATAAAATGTATTGATTCATCCTAGAACTCAAGATATGACCTTTCAAAGTTGGAAAAAATCCTATAATTTTCAAGTTCATGCCAAAGAGGACCTTTTGCAAATTCAAGTTTCAAGCCATTTCATGACCTCTAATCAACTTCTAAACATCATACCAACATAATGCAACACATTTTGATCAAGATTGCACCAAAAATCACAAGTTTCCATGCCTTGCTTCTCAAGAAAGTTCAAAGAGGGAAATTTGCAAAATGCTTTGAAACTCTTCATCCACCTGTGCCAGCTGCATAACTTTGATCCTAGGGCTATCCACAAATCATGCTGAGGCCAAGACACCCCAAAAGCCAGCTCTGCCATAGCCCATGCTTGAGGTACAAATTTTTTTGACTTTTTGCAAATTTCCCATGCCAATCACACCATGCCACTACCAACTTTCTGACCAATCAAGACATTACATACAAACATTATGGTGCTCATTACACAACACAAGCAAGCCTGAAACCTCACACAACTCAGAATTGCAAAAATCCCCAAAACCTTCATCTCTTCGAATCTGATCACACAAGCCATAAACCTCAAAACAAACTTCACCAATCATCTCCAAATGGTCCATAGAACACAAAGCACCCTTTAAAAACCCCTGAAACATAGCCAAACAAAAACACGATTACTGGTGCAGAGGAGTTGTACCTCTCAAACCAAGCCACACAAACTTGTTCTAAGCATTACAACATCATCAGGGAGTTCATTAGAGGTGGATTGAACAAATAAAGAGGCCAGAAAGCTCAGGGAGTGAAAGCTTCATCTCAGGTATCATCAAGAACATTTTTTCCAGAACTCCTATTTTAAGTTCCTAAATGATTCTACATGTTTCTCTGATCATGGTGATATGTTTAGTTTTCAAAATGGTAAAGAATCAAGCATGTATTTAACTTCTGAAAGTTTTTGAATATTTTTCCGTTTTGCTTCGATTCATGTTTTTGGTGGAACATAAATGTTGTTTGATGTTGGATTCTTGCTTAGGGATGTTAGAGGATCATTTCTGCAGCTTTAGAGGGTCTGGGGTAGCCTAGGGAAGAAGTTAGGTTGAAGAGTTGGCCGGAGAAGATGACCGGAGCTTGCTTCGGACACCTGAAAATGTTTAGGGTTTGTGATTAGGGCTAATCCTCCCAGTTTGAATGTAGGCCATCAGATTGTGTTTAGCGCGTGATTGGAGGGCTAGGATGTGTCCACTTAAACCCTAATCATTTTAATTAGATTAATTAATTAGGATTAATTTAAATTTTCCAGATTGAATCTCATCCACCCAAACACGTGCGCAGTCAATTCCCTCCACCCCAGTTCAAATCCTGGCCCTTGGATCTGCATACTTTCATTTAAATCAATTTTTATTTCATTTTTATTGCATTTTCTTTCTCATTTTATTTAAAATATCAAATCTCATTCAAAAAATCTCATATTTTGCATTTCTGATCCAAATATTTTTCTCAACCAAAAAAAAAATTATTTTATTTTTTGCATTTTAAAATTATTTTTAAAATATTTAAATGTTATTTTTAATCAATTAATGGATTTTAATTAATTAAAAATGCATTTAGGTTTCTAAAAATCACCAAAAAATTCATGAACCATTCCAATACATTTAGAAACATTTTCAAACTCATCATACAAATTTCTTTTTAGGTTTGATCATAATTTCAAAATTCTCTTTGAATTAGGGTTCTTAAAAATCACATTTTTAACCCTAACTTGAAAAATTCATTTCTGCCTAACCAAGATGAGTTTGAACTTGATTCTTTTTTCATTGTTTCACATATTGCATATAGTTTCTAGGTTAGTTTTCTCATGAATTTATATTGCATTTTAAATTTGATTTCATTTTCCCTTGAGAATCACTCAAAAAACCTAGCAAACTTTGAAAATTCATAACTATCATTAGGTTAAGCTTCTGACCTTCTCCTTTTGGGTGTGATCTTGTATTGG
The DNA here is from genome assembly GCA_963966055.1 of Lathyrus aphaca. Classification (NCBI taxonomy): domain Eukaryota; kingdom Viridiplantae; phylum Streptophyta; class Magnoliopsida; order Fabales; family Fabaceae; genus Lathyrus; species Lathyrus aphaca. Next base: position 272,772,699 of record OZ014525.1, read on the forward strand.
TTTAGGGTTTTTTTGAGCTTGATTTCAATTTTTTATCATGTTGATTGCTTCTGTTTTGGTCATTTGCATCTCATACATTCATAAAACCTTAATTTCTCATGTTCATTTGCATTCATCTTTGCATATCATCATCATGTGAACTTGCCATTACATTTCAAGAATTTGTATGACATCTTAGATATCTTAAGACATGCTTTAACATTTCTTGATCATTTATTCATTCATTTGCCATGCTTTGCATCCATTACATTTCATGAACATCCATGTGTTTTCAAGCTTTTAAACATGCTTTCATTGCATCTCATCTTTGTATGATCATTCATATGCATCTTGTATGACTTTGCATCATCTCATATGCCTTTTACATTACATTTTCACTTCTGACTTTGGTCTTTACATCTCATTTCATTTCATTTCCTTTTATTTTATGTCTTATGCATTCATACTAACATTATCAGGATCTTTTGGTAAGTTATTTGGGAGGTGGATTTGCCTTAACTTCCCATCTCTTCTCATCATTCATATGCATATTTACTTGTCTCTGAAGTGAACTTGTTTCACTTGTGCTCCATTCTTCTTACTTTCTTTCTCTTAAGTTACTTATCTTCTTCAGGAAGTAAGTAACTTATTCTTCTTCTTCCTTCTCTTTTCATCTGCTTCTTCCATTGATGGCCTTGAAGATCCTTTCTCTTAAACCTAACAAACCATAGGATACCCAAGTATGATAAATTTTAGGGTTGTGAATATTCCCCTAGTCTTTTACCTTTGAGTCTCCTTGAGTCTCTCCTCTCATCTCAATAATCAGAGACTAAAATCTTAAAGCTTTAGGACTTTGAATTAGGGTTATGCCTGCATCCTTCTCTTAGGATGGAGTGTATAAATTTAATCCTAAGTGTTAAACCTTTAATTTGTTTACACCTCTTAATCAAATCACATTAATAATCACTAAGACTTTGTCTTGTAACTTGGGTCTTACATTAGGGTTCTATCTCTTCCTTATGGTTAAGAGGGACTAACCCTATTGTTTAATGGACAAGTCCCCCTCAAGTTGTCTTACAAACCATAAAATCTACTTCTTAATCTCATCCTTTAATTAAAATCCATTTAATAAAGGCTTGTTATATAATGAATTTAATCCCTAACCATGGATTAAGTTGAGGTATCTTCCTCAGCTTAAGTTTCCTCATCTATCATCCTTCTATTAGGATGGTGTAATGAGTTCACTAGTCTGTGATTAGATATTAAACTAATTACTTAGCACTAAACAAAAATCCAAAAACATCTAAATAATCACAAGAAGGTTAATGATCTTAATCCTACATCATCATAGTAATTAAGTTGAGATGCTTATCTCATACTTAAGTAGGCTCATTATCCCTAATCAGGGAGGATATAATGAGTTTATAACCCTTGATTTAGGCTTAAGATCATAATCCTATGCAAAACACCAAAAACAATAAAAAACTGAAAACACAAAAACAAACAATAATCTTCTCCTTCGTGATTCTTTTATCATCACACTCATTCATAAATGAGAACTCGCTTCTTCTGTCGAATGCAAAACAGTTAGCACTCGAGCCAGACGAGTCATACACTTGAGCATAGACAAGTAAGTAGTTCATAGTCAATTTGTTTGCAGTCTCTTTGAGTCGAACTACGGTGTTCTGACTTCCTCATTGCACGCGAGGATACGTAGGCACAACTTAAAAGTTATCGAACAAAAGTCTCTTTGTCATCCCCCTCTTTCAGCATTCTTTTCTAAGCCTCAGTTCCTAAGCAATTCACCCTTTTGCACTGACACCTGTACTTTCTTTCCCTAGCTTTTGCACACAGACAGCACATACACTACCCCTTTTAAACACAATCCTGTAAGCGTGGATCCCGTCGAGTACGACGGACAATCTGGGTGATAATACCTTCCCAGGTTTTAACCAACCCCCTTTCTTAATTTCTCTGGTTCACAACCGTCTTATCCATCTTTTCCCAGGTTTATGCAGCATTACCTTTCCTTCGGGATAAAAATGCCTAGCTGGCGACTCTATTCAATTCAACCTCATCATTTCTCTTTCGCCAACAGTCCGCGTTTGCACCAGGATGAAAATCTTTGGGAGCGACACAGGGTATGATGAGGCCAAGGGTTCCTGCAAACCTGTAAACATCCCCACCCACTCACTGGTATTGTTTTAGAACAAGGATCCTCAAGCTTGGATCTATTATGAGAAGTGTAAACATTTCTAACCCGGAGGTACATTGTTTACATTAATCATAAAGGACCCTCCTCTAATTCACCTCAGATGCTGAAGGTCATCTAAAAAAGGTCATCCAGACTTAGCAGGCTTCCCAGATAGCCCTAGAACTACAGGAAATCCGTAGCACATAGCTCTCAAGAAGAAACCCATGTTTGAACTGTGTTTCATATTCCCGCACCAGACCGAAATGGAATGGGAAAGAATATGAAGCCACTCTAATCCTATGTGTCACTCAGGCTCCCGGTGTGGAACCTTGCTCACTGAAATACCCCTCCCACCAAGGTAAACCAACAAATCCAGCACATGATATGATGACAATAATATGAAATGCATAAAAACAGTAAATGAAAGCAATAAATAAAGTTGTACAGAAAGCAATAAATAAAGCAATAAACAAAAAGCACACATAACACCCCAATAAACACAAATTAAACAAGCACTGGGAGAAACCCACAAAAAGAACCAGAAGCCCTGGTTGCAAAGATTATACCTCCCCAGCAGAGTCTCCAAGTTGTTGCTCATGGAAAATACATTAAGTCCCACGGTGCAGATGCAAACGGTCGGCGAAAGAGAAAGAGGTTGAATAGAGTCGCCAGCTAGGCATTTTTATCCTGAAGGAAAGGTAATACTGCTAAAACCTGGAAAGAGATGGATAAGACGGTTGCAAACCAGAGAAACTGATGAATGGGGTTGGTTACAACCTGGGAAGGTATTAGCACCCATATCGTCCGTCGTACTCGACGGGATCCACGCTTACAAGATTGTGTTTAAAGGGGTAGGTGTATGTGCTATCTGTGTGCAAAAGCTTGGGAGAAAATACAGGTGTCAGTGCAAAATGTGTGACTTGCTCAGGAACTAAGGCTTAGGAAAAGAATGCTGAAAGAGGGGGAAGACACAGAGACTTTTGTTCGATAATTGTTAAGTTATGCCTATGTATCCTCTCGTGCAATGAGGAAGTCAGAACACCGTAGTTCGACTCAAAGAGACTGAAAATAAATTGACTGTGAACTGCCTTCTTGTCTATGCTCAACTGTATGACTCGTCTGGCTCGAGTGCTAACTGTCTTGCATTAGACGGAAGAAGGAAGTTCTCGTTTGTGAATGAGTGTGATGAGAAAAGAGTTTTGTTTGTTTTTGTGTTTTCAGTTTTTTATTGTTTTTGGTGTTTTGCATAGGATTACGATCTTAAGCCTAAATCAAGGGTTATAAACTCATTATATCCTCCCTGAGTAGGGATAATGAGCTTACTTAAGTATGAGATAAGCATCTCAACTTAATTACCCTGATGATGTAGGATTAAGATCATTAACCTACTTGTGATTATTAAGATGTTTTTGGGTTTTGTGTAGTGTTAAGTAATGAGTTTAATCTCTAATCACAGATTAGTGAACTCATTACACCATCCTAATAGAAGGATGATAGATGAGGACATTTAAGCTGAGGAAGATACCTCAACTTAATCCATGGTTAGGGATTAAATTCATTATATAACAAGCATTTATTAAATGGATTTTAATTAAAGGATTGGATTAAGAAGTGGATTTTATGGTTTGTAAGACAACTTGAGGGGGACTTGTCCATTAAACACTAGGCTTAGTCCCTCTTAACCTAAGGAAGAGAAAGAACCCTAATGTAAGGCCCAAGTTACAAGATAAAGTCTTAGTGATTATTAATGTGTTTTGATTAAGAGGTGTAAACAAATTAAAGGTTTAACACTAAGGATTAAAGTTATACACTCCATCCTAAGATAAGGATGCAGACATAACCCTAATTCAAAGTCCTAAAGCTTTAAGAGTTTAGTCTTTGATTAAGAGATGAGAAGAGAGACTTAAGGAGACTCAAAGGTAAAAAGATAGAGGGGACTATATACAACCCTAAAAGTTATCATGCTTGGATATCCTATGGTTTGTGAGGCTTAAGAGAAAGGATCTTCAGGAAGGCCACCATGGAAGAAGCAGATGAAAAGAGAAGGAGAGAAGAGAATAAGTTACTTACTTCCTGAATAAGATAAGTAACTTAGGAGAAAAGAAAGGAGAAAGAGAAGAAAAAGTGAAAAAAGTTCACTTCAAAGACAAATAAAGGATGAAAATGCAAAGGAAAGAAGAGGTGGAAGGTGAAGGAAAATCCACCTCCCAGATAACTTACATAAAGTTTCTGAAATGTTAGCATGAATGCATAAGACATGAAGCACAAAGAAATGAGATGAAATGAGATGCAAAGACCAAAACCATAGGTGATTATGCAATGCAAATGTGTTATGAGATGATTCACAATAATACAATATGCATATTGTCGCTCCCGACAAATGGGACTAGGCCCAGATAAAGGTACAGACACGAACGGTCGGCGAAAGGGACAATGAGAACACACAGCCGTGAACTCACTGGAGGATGAATAGAGTCGCCAGCTAGGCATTTTTATCCCGGAGGAAAGGCAATGCTGCATAGACCTAGAAAGATATGGATAAGACGGTTTGCGAACCAGAGAGACTGAGAATGGGGGTTGGTTACAACCTGGGAAGGTATTAGCACCCAGATTGTCCGTCGTACTCGACGGGATCCACGCTTAAAAGATTTGTGTTTAAAGGGGTAGTGTCAGTGCAATTTGTGTATAAAATAGCTGGAAAATATGTACAGGTGTCAGTGTAAGAAGTGAAGTGTATAATGATGTGTCAGTGTGAGAATGAGAATGAATTGCTCAAGATTATGAGGCTAAAGAATAAAGCTGGAAAGAGGGGGAATATACAGAGACTTTTGTTCGATAACTGTTAAGTTATGCCTACGTATCCTCTCGTGCAATGAGGAAGTCAGAACACCGTAGTTCGACCCAAAGAGACTGAAAGATGAATTGACTTGTGAACTGCTTGCTTGCCTATGCTCAAGTGTAAGACCTGTCTGGCTCAGGTGCTAACTGTCTTGCATTAGACGGAAGAAGCAAGTTCTCGTTTGTGAGTGAATGAGATGAGAAAAGAATCCCGAAGGAGACGATTATTGTTTGTTTTTGAGTTTTTCAGTCTTTTATTGTTTTTGGATTTTTGTCATAAGTTAATGAGCTTAAGCCTAAACCAATGGGTTAGTAAACTCATCACATCTTCCCTCTGATTAGGGGTAATGAGGATTACCTTAAGTGTGAAGTCAGATTCTCACACTTAATCACCCTGGTGTAGGATTAAGATCATTAACCTACTTGTGATTATTTAGATGTTTTTGTTGTTTTTGTTGTTTTTGTTTAGTGTTAAGTAATGAGGTTAAGCCATAATCAAGGATTAAACAGACTCATTACACCATCCTAATAGAAGGATAATAGATGAGAATGTTTAAGCTGAGGAAAGCTCCTCAACTTAATCCATGATTAGGGATTAAACTCATGACAAAACAAGCCTTTGATTAAGTGGATTTTATTTAATGGTATGATGATGAAGTGGATTTTATGATTTGTAAGACAACTTGAGGGGGACTTGTCCATTAACACTAGGGTTAGTCCTTCTTAACCAATTAAGGAAGAAATAGAACCCTAATGCAAGTCCCAAGTTACAAGCTTGATGTCTTGATGATTATTAGATGGATTGATTAAAGGATTTAAACACATTAAGGGTTTAACACTTAGGATTAAAGTTATACACTCCATCCTAATAGAAGGATGCAGGCATAAGCTTAATCACAAAGCCTTAAAGCCTTTAGGGTTTAGTCCCTGATTATGAGATGAGAGGAGAAGACTCAAAAGAGACACAAAGGTAAAACTAAGAGGGGAGACTAATCAAAACCCTAATCATTGTCATGCTTGGTTGTTCCTAAGGTTTGTGAGGTTTACAAGAACAATCTTCAATGGAACCACCAGGAAGCAGATGAAAGGATCAGGAGAAGCAAAGTAACTTGCTTCATTTAAGAAGTCAAGTCACTTGAAGAAAGAAAGTGGGAAAAAGAAGAATGAGCAAGCTCAAACTCAAACACATATAAGAATGCAGCAATGGATGCAAGAGAGATGAAAAGAAAAGTTATGAGAAGTGAAGGCAAATTCACTTCTCAAGTTTACTTACCACCTGAAATGTTAGAAAGAAATGCAATGCCATGCAAAAATGGGATAAAATGGTATGATGCTAAACAAAACCAGAAGCATGTTGATGATGATAATGATGCTATGGAGATGCTACAAACATGAGGCAAGGCATGGAGATGTTCATACAAGATCATGGATGCAAATGGTGCAAGTTAAGGAGCATGAACTTACATGAAAAGTTATGAAACATACATGGCAAACAACATGGCAAATGCAAAATGCAATGATCAAACATGCTTTCTATATGTCTTATGATGTCAAATGGATCACATGAATGCTTGAAATGTCATGGCAGGTCATGCTATGCAAGAGAATGCAAGAAGGATGCAAATGGAGGCCCAAATTAGGGTTTATGAACCAAACATCAAACAAAAACCAAAAACAGAAGCAAACCCTAGGATAAAAAATGGAAAATACCACTCAAAGAAACCCTAAACCTATACTAAACCAATGTCCAAAGGGGAGGTCTCAACTCTTAACCAATCTCAAGTTATGATTTTTCTAAGTTATTAGGGTTTTTAGGGTTTCTAAACAAAAGAAATGCCAAACAAATGGAAAAAGAGGAATAAAATCATGGCCATTTTATCTCAAAAACTACATGTTAAACACAATGCAATGCAAGAAGAATCAATGTCCAACTCTTCATGGATAGGCAGAAATGATTTTTTGAACTTTGGATCAAATTAATGCATAAAAAATGATTTAATTCAATGGAAAATCCTCAAAATGCATCAAGATCAAAAAATGAAATTTGTTTTGAAGGTTGGCAATGTTTCTAAATGTCTTAGAACATTTCATGAATTTTTTGGTGATTTTTAAATACCTAAAAGTATTTTTAATTAATTAATTTCCATTAATCAATTAAAAATAATCTTTTAAATATTTAAAAATACTTTTTTAATGATAAAAAATAAAATGAAAATATTTTTGGGTCATAAAAATTAATAAAACTTATGAGAAAAAGTTTCATAATTTTTAGGAATTTTTAACTATTTTAAATTAATTATGCAAATAAAAATGAAAATAAATGAAATTAAAATGAAAGTAAACAGAAAGGATGGTTGAGATTGGCCCTGGGTTTAAACGCGTTGACTGGCGCCAGATCTTGTGGCCAGGATTGATTCTGAGGTAATTAATTTAATTATGAATTAATTAACTAAATGAAAAGGATTAGGGCTAATCAAACGAATCTGGGCCTTCCACTCACGCGCGAAGTCAACCAGTCAAAGGCAATCCACGGTCCAAATTCAAACTAGGGTTAATGACTGGATTATGCCCTAATCACTTTCAGGCTGCCGGAGAAGACTTCCGGTCGTCTTCTCCGGCCAGCATCTCCCCTGAAAATCCCCAAAACCCCAAAAACCTAACTAAAATGAAATCTAAGAACTGAGAAATGATCCCCACTCACTCACGAATCAAAACCCTCACTCAAAACAAATTTATTTTTCCCCAGAAGCATGAATCGAAACAAACAAATTTTAGGGCACGCAAGTTTCAGAGATCAATTAAATGTTCATTTCATCACCATTTCAAAAACTGAAAGCATATTCATGATCAGGAAGACATGTAGAACAAGTTTAAAACAAAAGAAATGATTTCTGGAAAAATATTTTTCAAGCTACCTGAGATTCGAAGCTTTCACTCTGATGACTTTCTGGCCACTTCCTTCAGTGCAATCCACTCCACTTGATCCCCAGATGATGTTTGAATGCTCAGGAGGAATTTATGTTGGCTGGATGAGGAGTTTGACAAGCTTCTGCTCAAGCTCAGTCAGAAATGGCAGGGATGATTCAGGCAGTTTCAGGCCAGTATGAGTGGTTCCATGTGATCAGAACAATGAGTGGAGAAGGTCTGTGGTGTTTGTTTGGATGTTTGTGAGCTATGGAGAGAGTTTCGAATGAAACTGCAAGTTGAGGTGAGAAATGGCAATGGGGTGTTCTTGCTTGTTTCAGGCCTGGCTCTTGGTGGTTTGAGGTCTATGAAGTATGGTGAGTTGAAGTGTGGAAATGGTTTGGATGTTTGTGTGTTAGGCAGAGAGTTTCGAAGCAAAATGCAGCTGGGGTGTGTTTTGTCAATGTCTTGGTGTGAAGTGTTTCAGCCTTGCTAGATGTATGGAATGGCTTGAAAATGAAAAGTATAAACTAATCCCATTGGCTGGATGATGTGACATGGCCTGCTGTGATAGGTAAGTTTGCTTTTGCTCAAAGTCCACCTTTTGTGTAAGAGAAGTATGGTGAGGTGCTAGCTTGGTACAAGGGCTAGGGGCTGCGCAGCATGGTGTGGTGAGAGAGCTAGCAAGGTCAACATCCAAGGTTGCAAGTTGTAGGAAGTGTGATGAGTGCTTTTGCAAGTTGTCACCTTTTGAAATTTCATGAAAAATGCCTTTTTACATGAACTAAACACATGTGATCTTTGGTCCAATTCTGACTTTTTAGGCCATGTAGAATGTTTATGTCATGGTTTGAAATGAATTAGGGGTTACAAAAGGCATTGGTTCATGGTTTTGCAAAATTCACATTTGAGGCATGCCTTGAAAATCAATGATTTTAGCCAACTTTGTCACACCATAACTTTTGATCCAAGAAGAGCTTGATCATGTTCTTGTACTTTTTGAAAAGGGAAAAATGTGATCTACAACTTTCATGACCAAAGTTTTTCCATTTGAAGCATCTTTGGATCAAGAATCAAGGCTTGAAAAATGACCTAAAATGAAGCATTCTTGAAAAGTCAACTATGCCCAAAAAAGTCAACATTTGCAAAAACCCTAAATGCTTGATTTTTGTGAACTTCAACCTTCTTCCATGATCAAATAAAGATCATATACACTCAAAATGATGAAGATCACCCATTGGTTGGGTCACTGGGGGCCTCAGATGCCCTGATTTTACACTGACTTGTCTGAAAAGTCAACCCTTGATCAGATGACTTCCCCATGGAATTTCTTCATGAAAATTGATATGCATACTCCCTATACCATATAGAGATCAATGGGAACAAGAATGACCAAAAAATTTGGGGTTATGGCCTCTGAAACCAAAACCCTAATTTTAGGTCAACTGTGCAGTCTAGCCTGGCTCTGCATCCACTCAAACCCTAGTCCTTGTGATTCCTTTGCATTTTTTACTTTGTGAGGATGTAATATGATACTTGAACACATGTAGACCCCTTTGAATTGATTGATGGCCTTTGGAGTGGCTCAAGATGCCTTGAGATTGCTTAGATCACAAACCCTAGGTGCAGATGACTTTGAATCTATGCAATGAATCAAAAATGAGATATGAGATGTTATGATTGTGTTTATGCATATGAGAATGATCACAAGCCATGGTGTGAATGGGTGAGGGCAAATTTGGGGTGTTTACAGCTGCCCCTATTCAAACATGAGTTAGCTGTGCAGGTTGTAAGCAACGGCTTAAAAGGCAAACAAGATAACTTGTGGTTGAATACCAAAGACAGTCCAAAATTTGCACTCACAGAATGAAGAAGAAAAGGGATATAGATTGTAAAAGGAAAATAAAGTATATTGTAAAGTGTGGGCGACGGAGGACGACCGTCGAGCAGAGGACGACTGCTGGGTAAAGAGCAATGACGGGGACGACCGACATGCTGGGGATAAAAAGTAAAGCCAAGACGGGGATGGCCGACTAGCTGGGGATAAAAAGTAAAGCTAAGACGGGGACGGCCGACTAGCCGGGAAAAGTAAGATGTCATGATGGGGACGGCCATCAAGGTAAAGCTGCAGGAGTCTCTGGGGATTAATGAAACATGACGGGGACGGCCATCACGTTCATAAAGCAAGGTAACCGACGATGGGGACGGCCATCGGGCTAAAAAGGAAAAGGGACCACGACGGGGACGGCCATCGGGTTAAAGAATAAATGAAATAAACAGATGATGGGGTACGGCCATCAAAAGTGAAGGACGATCACCTAGCAGGGGACGGCTGCTCTGTTGGGTATAAGAGAAATATGATGGGGACGGCCATCAAAGGTGGAGGACGACCACCTGGCAGGGTACGGCTGCCGAAAAATATCAACGATGGGGACGGCCATCGGATAAAAGGTCAACGATGGGGACGGCCATCGGATGAGCATGATGGAGGACGACCATCAAGAGGTGGAGGACGACCACCTAGCAGGGGACGGCTGCTCTCGAGGTTTATCATGACATAGGACGAATGCCAGATAACCGAAATCAACAATGGGGACGGCCATTGGATAAAATGATGAAGGACGATCATCAAGAGGTGGAGGACGACCACCTAGCAGGGGACGGCTGCTAAAATCAAATCAACGATGGGGACGACCATCGGATGAGCATGATGGAGGACGACCATCAAGAGGTGGAGGACGACCACCTAGCAGGGTACGGCTGCTCTCAGGGTTTATCATGACACAGGACGAGTGTCAGATAAGAAGGAAAATTTGCTTTGTTGGCGATCTACTGGGGAGTAGTAAACACGGACGAGTGCTTACATCCAAGAAACAAAAGGTATAAGTGTTTGGTATTGTGTATAGATTAAAGATGCGGACGAGCATCCCTAAGACTACGATACGGACGAGTATCGGGTAGAAACAAATACTGACGCGTGTTCAAAGATGATGATACGGACGAGTATCAACTGGTTAACAGAGAACACGGACGAGTGTTGAATCTGAAAGGATTCTTCTGGGGAATGATAGACACAGGCGAGTATCTATATTCAGTAAGACAAAGTGTTTGACACAGTGTATGGATTAAAGATGCGGACAAACATCCTTAAGACCATGATACAGACGAGTATCATGTAGAAACAAACGCTGGACGCGTGTTCTGAGATGATGATACGGACGAGTACCAACTGGTTAACAAAGAACAAGGACCGAATTCGAATCTGTGGGGATATGAATGGTATATACAAGATACGGACGAATATCTGTATGAGTATATAGATGAGTGTTTATCTGCTGGGGAAGGTGACACGGATGGGTGTCAAGAGAGGAAAGTATAATATGAACAAGTATCTGATATACAAAGTGTAGGTGACTGTGCTGGGGATATGACACGGACGGGTGCCAAGAAGGTGTATATAAGTATATGTGAGTGCAAAGAGGATGTCTTTGGCTTTCTGCTGGGGTTGATACAGATGAGTGTCAGGAAGTATCTGTAATATGGGTGATTTTGTTTGTGAAGAGTGTTCAAGTGACCTTACTGGGGAGAGATGGCACGGTCGGGTGTCAAAATGAGTGTGTACTGGTGTTTGTTGTTTGTGAGGCAGCTACTCTGGTGGGGACTCTGGGGGAAAGTATTCTGCATTCTGATGAATGGTTACTAGTCACAAGTGCTGACTCAAACACGGCTTATGATTATGCTATGTAGTCGATTTTTGCCGTAATGCTCCGTATTAAAATAGAATGCTACGCTTTGGGGGTGAATATGATGCGAATGCTATGATTATGCAAAGATACCGATCCGGGATTCGGATCCCGTTGCCATGAAGATCTTCGATCGATCTGTTGAAATGGACATCCCAGCTGGGGATGAGATCATTGGTAGATCTGATGAGATGATCCTGCTTGGGGATATATGTCAATGATAGACATATCCGTGTAAATGAGAGACCCAGCTGGGGTTTGTAGAAGCTTTCTTCACTCTGCTGTGATCTTCTATGCGTTGCTCTTCTGGATAGAGGCTGGAATTCTGTGGGGAGATGGTTCCCTGACTTTTGTACTCGGCTGAGGGCGATATGGCAACTCGGCTGGGGAGAAAGAGAGATCAATGAGAGACCTCCCTAGGGGTCCTGTTGAAGAGAATCCTTGACTCAGCCGGGGATATATGTGCCTTTTGCGATGCCTGGCAATTCTGATGGGGATAGATAATAAAAGGCAACTCAGCTGGGGAAGTCATGAGAGGCAACTCAGCTGGGGAGAGAGCACTTCGGGTGCTAACATTGAGTGTGGATTTGCCAG